>CM038143.1:475593550-476193550 GCA_021437245.1 Aegilops speltoides | reverse complement strand
AACCAAAATCCAGAATCTTGCACACTGGTAGGGGGAGCTTGTGTACTACATGTTTGTCAAAGCTTTAATGATAATCCTGTCCTTCTTTCAGTAAGCTTTGATATCTTTTTGTGTGTTGCCATCAATTACCAAAAAGGGGGAGATTGAAAGCACATTTGCTCCCTAGGTGGTTTTGGTAATTAATGACAACATACTTTGTGGTTGGACTAATGCTTTTAACAAGTATGTTTCAGGAAAGTCAATCACTCGCATGGCAAAAGGATCAAGAGGTGAACCCCTAGGATGCTAAGGAAAGGATTGGCAAAAGCTCAAGACTCCATTTTTGGTTTAGTGATCCAAGATCACATTGAGTCCATAGGAAAGCCAATACTATTAAAAGGGGATGAGGTTATGATGATGATCTGGTTGCTCAAAGTGCTTAGTGATGTATCTCTCAAACTATCAGCAATCTTTCACTCCAACATAAACCCATAAGTAATCTCGGTCCCACCGATTCCAAACTCAGTCACACCGAGATGAACCACCTCAGCCATATACCCAAACCCTAAGATTCTCGGATTTTCCGATTCCAAACTCGGTCATACCGAAATTGGTGTTGCCAAGCTTTTGTAACCTTCTGTACTCAAATCGGTGTCACCGAGATGAGAAAGTCGGTCCCACCGAGATTGGCAAACCCTAGACTTTGGAAGAATCGACTAACCGAGATTGTATTTTCGGTCCCACTGAAACCCCAACGCTCACAAGATTTGAACTTTCGGTCCCACCGAGTTGTCAACTTCGGTCTGACCGAGATTGGTCAAATGTGTGTAACGGTTGGATTTTGTGTGGAGGCTATAAATACCCCTCCACCTCCTCTTCATTCGTGGAGAGAGCCATCAGAAAGAACTACCACTCCTACCTTACATTTCTGAGAAGAAAACTACCTACCCTTGTGTTGAGATCAAGTTGCTCCACTCCCATCATATGGAACTTGATTTCTAGCCTTCCCAAGTTGCTTTCCACTCAATCCCTACCTCCACCACAGCCAAACCAAGGAGGAGAGTTGAGTGTTGGGGAGATTATCATTTGAAGCACAAGAGCAAGGAGTTCATCATCACCAACACCATCTATTACCTTTTGGAGGGTGGTGCCTCCTAGATTGGTTAGGTGTCACTTGGGAGCCTCCACAAGATGTGGAGTTGAACCAAGGAGTTTGTAAGGGCAAGGAGATCGCCTACTTCGTGAAGATCTACCCCGAGTAAGGCTAGTCCTCCGTGGACGAGGCCATGATGGCATAGACAAGGTTGCTTCTTCGTGGACCCTTCGTGGGTGGAGCCCTCCGTGGACTTTCGCAGCCGCTACCCTCCGTGGGTTGAAGTCTCCATCAACGTGGATTGACGATAGCACCACCTATCGGAACCACGAGAAAATCTCCGTGTTCCAAATTGCGCTTGCTCTTCACAATCTCTCCCTTACTATTCGTGCAATTTACTTTCCGCTGCCCTATACTCTAGAATTGCATGTTTAGTATGTTGCTCGACTTGTATGCATGATGCTTGACTTGATCTTCATTATGAACTTACTAAGAACATATGTTAATCAAAAGGCATAAACTTTTATCTTGTCGAGTTGTCTAATCCCCCCCCCCTCTAGACACTCTTGCCTTCAACGATCCTACACATGTCGGTGTCAGGGTCGGGCTGTCGGGTCAGGCTCGGGCTCGGGGTGTCGGTGTCAGGGTCGGGGTCGGGGTGTCGGGTCGGGTCGGGGTCGGGGTCTCGGGGTCGGGGTGCCGGGTCGGGGTCGGGGTGCCATGTCGGTGTCGGGGTCGGGGTGTCAGGTCAGGCTCGGGGTCGGGGTGTCGGTGTCGGGGTCGGGGTCGGGGTGTCGGGGTCAGGGTCTCGGGGTCGGGGTGTCGTGTCGGGCTGCCGGGTCGGGGTCGGGGTGCCGTGTCGGGTCGGGGTTTTTTCCTCTTTTTTCCTTTTCTTCTTCTTCCTCTTCTTCCTTTTCTTCCTTTTTTTTCCTTCTTCTTCTTCTTCTTCCTCTTCCTTTCCTTTTTCGTCTTCTTCTTCTCCTCCTCTCCTCTTTTTTCTTCTTCTTCTTCCTCTTCTTCTTTTTTCTTCTCCTCCTCCTCTTCTTCTTCTTCCTTTCCTTTTTCCTCTTCTTCTTCTCTCCTCTCCTCTTTTCTTCTTCTTCTTCTCTTCTTCTTTTTCTTCTCCTCCTCCTCTTCTTCTTCTTCCTTTCCTTTTTCCTCTTCTTCTTCTCCTCCTCTCCTCTTTTTTCTTCTTCTTCTTCCTCTTCTTCTTTTTTCTTCTCCTCCTCCTCTTCTTCTTCTTCCTTTCCTTTTTCCTCTTCTTCTTCTCCTCCTCTCCTGTTTTTTTCTTCTTCTTCTTTTTCTTTCCTAAAACTGAACTAAACCTAAAACTAAACCTAAATCTAAACCTAAATCTAAAACTAAAACTAAAACTAAAACTAAATCTAAACTAAACATAAACCTAAAACTAAAAAAAGAGAAAAAAAGGAAAAAACTAAATCTAAACCTAAAACTAAACTAAAACTAAACCTAAACCTAAAACTAAAACTAAATCTAAACTGAACATAAACCTAAAACTAAAAAAACAGAAAAAAGGAAAAATAGAGGAGGTAGAGCTCACCTGGGCTGGTGGAGGAGGTGGCCGGTGGAGGAGGGGGCGGTGGTTTGGGAGGCGGCGCTGCCTGTGGCGGGGCGCGGGGGCTGGCGCCGGGGGGTCAAGGGCGGCGCCGAGACGGCAGGCGGCGGGGCGACGGGCATGGGGGCAGCATGACGGCCACGGCAGCGGCAAGGGCGACGAGGCGGGGCCGTGGAGGAGGGGGCGGGCGGCTGGAGGCGGCGCGCTGCCCAGGGCGGGCGCGGGGTGGGGCTGGGCGCCGGGGCAGGGCGGCGCGAGATGGCAGGGCGGCGGGGTGACGGGCGGGGCCGTGGGACGACGGGCGGGGGCGGGCGCAAGGGCAAGAAGGACGGGCGGCGGCGAAGTCTTTGGCAAGGCGCGCGCCTATGGGAGCAGGAGAGATACATCGAGAGAGGGCGGGGTGGGGCGCGCCGTTAGATATGTTGAATGTTTGTCGTCCGCCCTCTTTGCCGTCCGGTTTTTTGCTCTTTGTCGTCTGCTAGCAGACGGCAAAGAGGGGGGCCGTTAAGTATTTTTTTAAACAGCTCCTCAGTGGGGCCCCCCTCCCTCTTTGCCGTCTGCTGGCCGACGGGAAAGAATCTTTGCCATCAGCTAGCGGACGGCAAAGAACTGGCTGATGGCAAAGACTTTCTTTGCCATCAACTAGTTCTTTGTCGTCTACTTTTGGGTAGCTAATGGCAAAGAGCTTATTTGCCGTCTGCTAGCGGATGGCAAAGAGCTGGCAGATGGCAAAGTAGCTGATTCTAGTAGTGTCAAAGGGTGCCATTTGTAGGCTGGCTTGGTAACTGTTGTTGTATGCGAACTCCGCATATGGCAAGCTTTCTTCCCAATTGGTTCCATAGGTGAGGACACATGCCCTCAGCATGTCCTCTAGAATTTGGTTTACCCGTTCAGTTTGACCATCCGTCTGGGGTGGTATGTCAGATCAATGCTAATTGAGTTCCCAGAGCCTGTTGTAAGTGATCCCAAAATCTAGAGACGAATTGGGTGCCTCTGTCAGATATTATCGTCCTTGGGACTCCATGCAGGCAGATGATACGGGAAAGATAAAGCCTGGCAAGCTTCTGAGTGGTGTGGGTTGTCCTCACCGGGATGAAGTATGCCACCTTAGTCAGTCTATCTGTGGTGACCCATATGGCATCATTTCCGTGTCGTGACCGAGGTAGCCCAACAATAAAATCCATTCCAATCTCGTCCCATTTCGACTCGGGTATCTTGTTTGGCTGTAATAGTCCGGCTGGTTTCTGGTGCTCGGCCTTGATGCGCTGGCATGAATCACAACATGCAATGAACGTGGCTATGTCCCTTTTCATACCGTGCACACAAAATTTTTCCCAAGGTCCTTGTACATTTTGTTCCTCCAGATGGATTGAATATGGAGCGGTGTGGCCTTCAGCTACAATTTGCTGTTTAAGGTCCTCGATATTTGGTACGCAAAGCCTATCTCCGTACCACAATATTCCCTACTCGTCTATGACGAATTCTGAGGCCTTGCCCAAACTCACTTTTCTTTTTATGCCTTCAATGCTGGGGTGTCCACGCTGAGCCTCCTTAATCTCTTCTATCAGGGTAGGCTGTATTTCCAAGTTCGACACATTGCCTTCGGTGACCATCACTAAGTTGAGTTTGGCAAACTCCTGCTGAAATTCTGGTCTCAAATTTGGTATACTGTCGTTGCCCGAGCTGGGGTTCCGACTAAGAGCATCCGCCACTAAATTTTCTTTTCCTGGATGGTGTGAATGCCAACATCATAATCTTTCACTGATTCCAACCAGTGTCGTTGTCGTAAATTGAGTTCTAGTTGTGTGAAAACATACTTGAGGCTTTTATGGTCCGTATATATTTCAGAGCGGTTTCCAAGCAAAAAGTGTCTCCACTCCTTGAGTGCATGAATGACTGCTGCCAATTCGAGGTCATGAGTGGGATAATTCTCTTCATGCTTTCGTAGTTGCCTGGAAGCGTAGGCGGCTACCTTGCCTTCTTGCATTAATACGCATCCGAGTCCCTTTCGAGATGCGTCACAATATACTTCAAAGCTTTTGTGTATGTCAGGCACAACCAATACTGGTGCTGTTGTCAGTTTCCTTTTGAGTTCTTGGAAACTTTTCTTGCAGGCTTCAGTCCATACAAACTTTTTATCCTTCTTGAGCAACTGGGTCATTGGTTTTGCTATGGTGGAGAATCCTTCAATAAATCTTCGGTAATATCCTGCCATTCCCAAGAAACTTCGTACCTCCGTTACGCTGGCTGGTGGATTCCAGCTAAGTACGGCCTTGACCTTTTCCGGGTCTACACCAACACCTTCTTGGGTTAGTACGTGGCCTAGAAAACTGACCTGTCTTAACCAAAATTCACATTTGCTGAATTTGGCGTACAACTGATGTTTCCTTAGTTCTCCCAGTACAATCCTGAGATGCTCAGCGTGTTCTTCTGGTGTCTTGGAGTATACCAGAATATCGTCAATGAACACCACAACAAATTTGTCCATAAATTTCATAAATACTTTATTCATGAGGTGGACAAAATATGCGGGGGCGTTCGTCAGTCCAAATGGCATCACTGTAAACTCATATAATCCGTATCTTGAGGTAAATGTTGTCTTGGGAATATCCTCTGTCCGTACTTTTAATTGATGATATCCGGACCTCAAATCAATTTTCGGGAAGACTTTGGCCTGTGCGAGCTGGTCAAATAAGTCATTTATCCGTGGAATTGGATATTTGTTTTTGATGGTGACCATGTTGAGTGCTCGATAGTCTATACACAATCTTAGTGTCCCATCCTTTTTTTTGGTAAATAATACTGGTGAACCCCAAGATGAGGAGCTGGCTCGAATAAATCCTTTGTCCAGTAACTCTTTTATTTGCTTCTTTAATTCTACCAACTCGGAGGGTGCCATTTTGTAGGGCTTCTTGTAAATGGGCATGGTTCCAGGTGCTAGCTCAATGATGAATTCTATTTCCCGGTCTGGTGGCATGCCAGGTAGCTCTTTGGGAAATACGTCGGAAAACTCACATACCACTGGAACTTTGCTTAACTCTGAGATGTCTACCTTGTTCAACCTTGGTTGTCGTGATATTTGTCTTTCTTGAGCTGAAAGCTTTATTGTCTTCCCGTGATGATGGGTGAGAATCACAGTCCGATTGAAGCAGTCAATAAATCCTTTGTTGGTGGTTAACCAGTCCATTCCTAGGATAACATCTAGTCCCTTATTTTCCAATACAATGAGGTTTACATGAAACTTCAGTCCTTCAAGATCAATAACCACACCTTGGCAGTAATTCTGAGTAACTTGCTTAATCCCAGGGGACTTGATGATCATGGGTTTTTCCAAGGGAAGCATCGAAAAATTATTTTGCAAAGCAAATCTCTTTGAAATGAATGAGTGAGAAGCTCCAGAATCAAACAAAACCGTGGCAGCTATTGTGTTAAAAGGGAACATACCGAGTACGATATCCGGGGCATTCTGTGCTTCCTCCCTGGTCACATGGTTCAGGTGACCCTTCTTGTGGTTGTTATTGGGGTTGAAATTGTTTCGCTTGGGCGCTGAATTATTGCCACCGTTGTTCGGCTTTGGGGCTGAGTTCCTTGGCTTGGGACACTGCTTGGCATAGTGTCCTTCTTCTCCACAAGCGTAGCAAGTAACGCCTGGGCGATATGTGAACTCCTTGTCCCTTGCATGGAAATTCTTGATTGGACGTGAAACATTGGTCGTGGGTTTGTGTGCCCCACCTTTCTGAAAATCAATCTTGCTCCGTTGGTTGCGAGCAAGTGTAGTCTGTCCCTTTTGCGCTTGAAAATCCTCCAAGCTTCGTCGCTCATTTTCCAAGGTAATAGCCTTATCCACCAGTGTTTTGAAATCTGGGAAGGTGTGTACGACCAGCTGGCATTTAAGCGCTGGTGCAAGACCGTCCAAGAATTTTTCCATCTTCTTGTTTTCAGTCATATGCTCTTCACATGAAGCGAGACAATAGAGTAAACCGACCGTTATACTCCGCCACCGCTATGGTCCTTCGCTTGAGGTCGTCAAACTCCCTCTTCTTGATCTTCATAATACTTCTGGGGATGTGTGCCCCATGAAAACCTTCCTTGAATTCCTCCCAGGTTATATTATTTTCATTGGGGTGCATGTGTAGGAAATTCTCCCACCATGATGCAGCCGCTCCAGTGAGATAGTGCGGTGCATATAGTACTTTCTCACGATCTGAACATTGTGCAATAATTAACTTTCTCTCCATGTCTCGAAGCCAGTCGTCGGCCTCAAGAGGTTTGTCAGTGTGCGAGAACGTTGGGGGCCGCGTCTTTTGTTGTTCTGATAATTTAGATTGCTGCTGACACGATCCGCGGTGATTTCCCATATTGATGACTTGGTTCATCATTTCTTGGTGCTGTTGCTGACTCTGTTCATAAAGGCGGCATACTTGAGAAAATGCAGCATCACTGCCTTGCTGACTTGATTGTCCATGTGTGAAGTTGTTGCTTGTTTGCGTACCATAATTCCCTTCTGGCGGACTTGGCATGGAACGAGTCCAAGGACGAGGCATTTTCCACTCTGGGGTAATTTTTTGTAAAACTTGTGACAAAAGCTGAGTGGCAGAATAAATCATTTTTTTGCAAGACGGGGAAAAAATTAAGAACTCCAATATTTTTCAAGGAAATATTTGATTGCGCATGGAGAAGGACCGCTTAGTACATATCTTACACGCAAGCATAATTATACAATACATCACTCAGATGTGCGACACATTCCCCACATGTTATTTAGGCTAGTGCACTTCTCCCAGCCTCCTACATGATGCATCATGCACTACTTCTCACAACCTCTATACATATAAACATATCATACAAGCTGACACACTGCACGGCTGCTAGGCGCACTCAGTCAGAGATGGTGAGGATTTCCCTTGGCCTGCCAAGGGTAAGGTCCAGTGGTGTTGGAGACTCCACTTCCTCCTCAATAATAGGTTCCAGACGTGAAGCACTGAGCTATGGAGCTGGAACGGGTGCGGTCGGTGGTGCAGCTCTGACTGGGGTAGGAGCGATGACTCAGTCAAATTCTTCAGTAGTAGGCAGGCGGCGAGCAGTGGCGAGTGTGGCAGGTGTGTGGGATGCTGAGGACGAGACGTAAGTCAGTGGTGGAGCTGTATGGAGAAGCTCCCTCCTGTTGGCGGAACAGCTATGCACGACGGCCATATGAGAAGCCACGAGGTCGTCCACAAGGTTATCAAATGCTTCCTCGAGCGCCTTGAGATATTCAACCAGTACCTCAATAGCCTCATCCCTTTCTCCTCTAGGGCAAGCAAATGCGTAGTGACAGGTGTATGGCACATGGTAGGGGAGGTAGCGGTAGCGACGAGTCTTCATTGAAGGAAGAACATCCCGAAGACGAGCTATCGCCTCACGGGCAGCCATTTGCATAGCATGCCTCTCCGTAGGCATGGCTCTCCCCACAAACCGGAAGCGGCGAAATTCAACACGCCCTCCCTTGAATTGCACCGCGGCCTGATGCATGGACAGACTGTCGTTGATCTTGTGCTGGTAGAGTGTGAACTCCGGATGAGTCGATGGCCCGATCGTGATTTTGACGATGGAGGTGAGGAGCTTGACGAACCCCTCAGGTACATTGGCGAACACCTGCGACTCACAGTCATTGCCAGCCATCTACAAAAGTAGGCAAAAATTCTGAGTGGTCAGATCATAAATTTATGCTGACTGTCAGAAAAATGACTACATTTGCAAGATATTAAAACAGCACTAATAACGCTAATAACCGATTAGCGATCGCACCTAGTGGCTTCCTACAGTCAGCCTAGCTCTGGTACCAAGTTTGTCACGACCGGTTTTTCAATAAAAAGCTTATTGAGCAACCGACCTTTATATAGACCAGTATAGGAAAATCCTCCTTACTGGTAGACAAATCCTTGATACAGAAATCCAGTAGTATTAAATATTATACAGGGTTGAGCTGAGGTTGCTCAACAATTTATTACAAGCACGCCAATATTTTACATAAGGGCGGATATGACACAAGGGTGTGGTGGCATACTACTGGCTCGATATAAAAGTGGTGGTGGATATGTCATAGTGGAGTGGGTAACAAGACTCCTAATCTTGCAGCTCATCGAGCGTCAAAGTGAGGCTCGATGAATTTATTCAGGTAGCGGAAGCGGATACAATACAAGTGACCAAATCCAGGATCGTACGGGACTGACTGGGACTCCTCTAAGCGTCGGACTCGCTATCGTACTCTTCATCCATGAGATCGCCACAACATCCGCCAAATCAACAAGCCAGGTGAGTACTTTGAATGTACTCGCAAGACAGTTCGGACATAAGATATAACAAATGCAAACTCGATGCACCATGAGTAGTTAGCAATGCACACTCAATAATATATTTGTATGTCATGTAGAATAAAAAGGAAGTCAGGGGGTAGTCCTAACAAAATCCCAATGAATAACTGGAAACCGTTCGGGTGTCTGAAGCGACACCTCGAAAGGTGAAATAAATAAATTAACATGTCATAGATCGAGGCGTCTGGCGACACCACATAAAGGGCTTATATTGAAAAGTAATGATAAGGGTACATATGGACGTCTCAGGCGACATCTCGGCAAGGGCTTATAATGAAAGTAAAAAACAGCGATGCCACGGTCGAACGTCTGAGCGACATCTCGAACAGGGCTTATAATGAAAATAAATAACAGAGATGCCACAGTCGGACGTCTGAGCGACATCACGTAAAGGGCTTATATTGAAAGTAAACAACAAGAGTGCCACAGTCGGATGTCTGAGCGACATCACAGAAAGGGCTTATATTGAAAGTAAATAGCAAGCGTGCCACAGTCGGACGTTTGAGCGACATCATAGAAAGGGCTTATATTTCATCATTTATATTCAATAAATCCATGAAGATATATCACTCACAGGAAATACTCAGCACATGATAAAAAATGGGTTAGTCCAACCACAGGAATAAATCATTTACCGGACTAAACACTCATGTTTGTTCACCGGAATTTTGTCACTAAGACTGATACTAACAAAGATAGGTTGAACACAGTCGTTGATCAACATACTATTACTTGAATGATTTTTGACTCTATAGAGTTTGTACTATTTAACCACAGCCAACGGATTCCAGTAGTCACGAAGGACTAGTCCCGTTTACGGTATTTCAGTAGAAACACCTCTAACCAGTACACACCCATTTCCACCTCATGATGCCAGGAATCACCCTAGGCAACGTTCAAGAAAAACTTTGAGACGGGGAGGCTACAACCTCGAATAGCATGGGATCAAATTTATATACGGCGCCTAAGGGTGCCCCCTCTCGTCCCAACCGAAACACCCATGCCCCCTGACCGGATGACTGGCTTTAATCCTGGGCCATGGAACCCTCATCATGGCCTCTCTATTTGGTGTGTACGAGGAAAGTGGTTTGCAACTTACTAAACCATATTCTTTACAGAAAACATGTGGTAGCACCAAAGGAAACGGATGGTAACGTGACTTGATTCATGTTGACACTGGAGTTCAATGGTTTGGCATAAGACTGGCATGCTTCAACACTGCCATCTTACCACCTCTCATGTCACCACATGATCATGTAAACTCACATCAAAAAGCATATGGAGTTTCGAAGCTCACTTGGATCAGCTTTGCATGCAATATAACACTTACTGCTATATATATGAACATGCCATAAACTAGCTACTCAAAGCAAACATGCAAAACACTCATCATATCAAAGGTTCAAACATGCTTGCCTGGTTGGGAGTAGTCGGAGTCTAGCTCGGTGAAGTTCGCGGTTCCGTCACCTCCTCCGGTATCTACGGTATAAAAAAATACGCTCTAACGTAAATACCGTGTGTGCACAAAAGTGCTCCAAATATTTTTCAAATAAATATGATAAAAAATTAGAGAAAAAAGGTGACAAAAAAGAATCACTCAAAAATCATTTTCGCTTAAAAGATATTAAAGTTTTAGCCTGTGGACTTGTCTCGTAATGAAATGTAAACTTTCCAGGGGCTGAACAGAAAAGCCGAAAAATGCTTCAGATCGAAGCGATTTTGCCAAGGCGCTTCCAAAGAAAACGGTTCAATAAAAGAGAGACCGACGAGGGTCCCACTCGTCAGTTTGAAAGTTGAGGAGAAAACAGAGCGCCGGGCGCTCCGTTGTCGCAGAGATCGCCGACGGTGATCCACGGCGAGTTAGGAAGAGTGGGTGGTACCTACGGGCCCCTTGGGTTCTTTTGCACCTGTGGATGGTGGAGTTGATCGTCGGCGAGCACCACGTCGACGGCGGCCTCAACTCCGGCGGACGGTGGTTCGGGCGTTGTTGGATCTCGTCTTTGAGAGCTACGAAGGTGGAATTGAAGCTCGGGTTAGAGTACTGGGTGCACCAGAGGGCTAAATACGAGGTTTGGGAGCCGGGGATGGCCTCACCTGAGTGGATCGAGCTGGAGCCCGAGGTGGAGCGGGGCGGCCGGAGACAGAGAAGGAGACCTCCTCGGGGTCCTCCTGGTACCTTGGCGGGGTTCTGGTGAGGTGGAGGGAGTAGTGCTGGTCGAAGGAGAGATCGGGGTGGCTATTTATAGCCGGCCCGAGGCGGTTCCCGCGAACGGGATAACTCCGGCGGCGATTACGGTGATGTAGTGGCCAGACGGGTGGTTTAGGTGGCTGGGCATCAATGTGGAGATCCACTGGTTTCAATCAGACGCTAACCTCGGTTGGATTTGGCTTGCTCCGCGGTTTCGACGGAACGGCGCTTCACGGGCCCGTCGGCAGTAGAGAGCGTGCCCTGTGCTTGCCGGGCCACGGCGACGGTGCTGCGGCATGCGCTGGCAAGTAGACGGCCACGCGGAGGCCTCGGGTGGTTTGCGCGGTGCTGGACGGTGCAGAAAGTTGGCGCTGGCTCCCGCTGGCCGCCACGGGTGGCTCTGCCACCGCAGAAGCTGCCGGTGTCGGCGAGGCACGCCGCCACCGACACCTGCGCCCGTCCAAGAGAGCGTGTGATGCTCTGTATAAGAAGGAGAAGTAGTGCGCAAGGTGCCAGAGCGTGAATTGGTGAGATCGACGCCAAGTCTCTGAAGAAAACGACACTGACGGTCGCCTGAATCATCAATTTCAACATGTGCGAATAAAGCGCAGTGTTCGATGAAATGATTTTGGCATGTGGAGAATTTATCTGGAGCTGATCTTTGGTGAGGTGGCCTCTCAATGCACCTGGGGGCTGCCTGATTTTTGGTAGAATTTTTGGAGGAGAGAAAGTATGAATTTCACCAAAAATGATGAATTTGGTCCAAACTTGCAGTGAGCAAAACTTGAAAATTTTGAACTGTGGAAGAGTGGATCTTGATGGATCTAGGTTGGGGTTGCTAAGGACTAGCCAGAGGAGTTGGTTTGATATCAAAACTCAAAGGGAAATATATACTTCCTTTGTAAGCCACCTAGGTCCAAAAATAAAGACAGAAATAATTTTGGGGTAAAAATAAATTAAATAGAAATCACAAATGAGTTGAACTTGCTAGGGTTGGCTACTTGGCTTGACCCAAAGTGGAAGGAGGTGCTTTGGGGAAATTTTTTAATATGAGACATGGTGGAAGGGGATGATTGGAATAAAAAGAAATAAACCAAAAGTTTAAGGATTTCTTTTTAATTGAAATTTTTTCAAAAATAAATTGTGGTGTGTCAACACCAATGAAGAACCTTCAAAGCCAACCATCAAGGTTGAGGATAACCCCAAAAAGATTTTGTCATAAGAGAAAATATTTGAGAGGGAGAGTCTTTTTAAAAGATTTTAAATAGCCTCCTTCAAATCAAATAAGGAATTTTGCTGAAAACCAAATGAATGTTTTTGGACTGTCACATTCGGATCGGACCCTTGCAGTTGAAGAAAGAGCCTACTCCTGGTACTGTATATTAGTGTTAGGGGTGTGTACAAAGTACACGTGAATACCAGGCATTGTGTGTGTGTGTATACATCGACGAACTAGCCCCCATGCTTGTATAACATACTAAGGGCCTAGGGTTACAAATCATATATAGTCGGCTTATCACCAGTGGGGATAGAGTCCTCCGCGACTCTGGTAGCTTTGTGTTGTACGCCGAGTTCTCCACATGGGTCTCCGTATAACACGTCTCGGTCCAACCTATATGTGGCGCAGATGGAACCGACCCATGAGTCTTCATGTCGACCCACCACAACTAGAAATGATGTGCCCACCACACCACACACGCAATCGGCCACTAAGAAAATAAGCATATACAATAGTACAATGGTATCTAGCTCATGATACGTCTCCATATTTTGTTGATGACACTGACGGACTTTGCATTTGATGCATGCTCCGTATTTTGTTGACGACACTTACGATCATTGTATTTGAAGCAAAAGCACGATATGGTCACTGGACTTTAGAATAAGCTCATAACGGTCACCACATACATTTTGTCGTGCTAACCAACATGTGGTTGGATGGTTAGAGGACAGTGGTTTCTCGAGCCCGCCAAGGTTAAAGTCCCAGTGCTCGCATTTATCTTGTGTTAATTTCAGTATTTTCCAGCGATGTACGCTCAGGGGAGGAGACGTTCCACTCGACTACGAGGCACCTATGGTGACTTCAGAAAATCTCAAGATCATATATGCTGGCCCACTCTCGGCTGCGCGGCGGCGGACCGGCGGTGGGGAGTGGTTTCGGGAGGGCGGGCGGCCGTGGGCGGCGGGGCGGGCGGTTCGCCGTGGTGGTGGGCGGCTCGGGGTGGAGTTTCATGATAAACCGGAGGCCCTTGATTTCGTGATCCAACGGCTGGAAAATCTAATGACTAGAGATGAAAAAGTCACGACCGACGTAGCTCACCCCGCGACGCATACATGCATGCATCGCAAGACACGCACGCATGTAGGCGGCAACACCGACACGCATACATAACGCATACACGCACGCATGCTGGCGTGCAACACTAACACGTACACATGCACTCACGAACACACGCACGTACGCACCCATGCATGCAACACTGAAACGCACCCTTGCACATACGCACCCATGCATGCAACACTGAAACGCACCCTTGCACGCATGCAACACTCGCACGCCTGCATGCACACAGCCACAGCGCAAGACACACGCTTAACTACATGAAAAAGATGATGTCACACTCAATGAACAATCATTGGTTTATGAAATGCCCGCTTCTGACCGCCCTGGCCCACCAAAGGTTCCTCTGCAGCGTTGTTTACGCGGTCATCGACATGCAGGCTATGCACCCAAAGAGCCCACACGCCGCTGGAAGAATGGCGCGTGTCCTACGCCGAGTCGAGGGTGCCACTCGCGCATGCCCGGCTGAACACGCCCGCGCCGCATTCAAACGCCCATGAAACCCGCCTGTGGAAGCCAAGAAACCCACTCGACACATGTCCGTTTCATGACCGGGCCGGCGCAAACGCAACGCCGCCGAAGCCCTCCCGTCCGCCGCCTATTTAATCTCCTATTTAAACGAGGCCAAACGCCGCCAAGAATCGCACACCTCCGCCGCCCCCTATCTCCTCCACCATTTTGTCCACTCTTACAATGGCTTACGAAGAGTAGTTATTCCGATCTGCCGGCTGGGTAGCTCGCGGATACGAAGCTATGCAGCTCGCTGATCCACCTCCCTCCCTTGCCCGACAGAGCCGCTTGCCGCCCCAAGCCGCAGACGCGGTTCAAGAACTCACCGCCCAGCCAGCTCGACGAGGAGCGGCGACGGCATTGTTGCGCCATCCACGCAGCGCCTGCATCGCTGCTCTCCGCTTGTGTGGCCGAGACTCCCATGCTGGCGGCCGCGCCATGCAAGCAGCGACAGAAGCCGGGTGCGCGGAGAGCGATGAGTCGGTGGCCAGCGCCTCCACGTCCACCGCCATCATCGAGGAGAAGTAGAACACGGGAGGCTGCCGCCGCTTGGGTCCCATGAAGGCCACCGCGGAGGCGACGCCGGCGTACATAGCAGGTGTCTTGTCGAATCCTTTTGTTGCAAGGACCTTCGTCGACCCCGCATGGGCTTCGCGGAATAGGTCAATGTTAGGATGAACTCGAGCCGGGGCGGCCATGGCGAAGTAGTGGCCCGTGATGAACTCGAACCGGTGTCGGCCACCATCATCTTCGGCACCAGCCAATGGTATCAGTTGGGCAGTGGGGAAGCGAGCCATCCTTTGCGCTGAAGCATATACCTCTGGGGCTCCCGGCAGTCCGATGATCGTGCTGCCGGACATGAGGAACACAAATCGATCGGCGGGCGACCATTTAGGCCATGTATTATATACCTGTGCTATCCGTAACTAGCACCGCGTAGTTCATTTGAATGTAATGAAATCCGCCATGTTTGTGTGAAAATCCGTATTTTATATGATTTCCGCCGTTGTTTATATGAAATACCCGTGGTTGCGTGAATGAGTATCTGCTTGGCTACGTGTTTGTGTGAATTTCGTCCGCTGGTTGAGTTGCTGTCATAATGTGTGCGGCTACGGTTGGATGGCGAATTTGCGGGTCGCCGGTCGGTCTCATGGGCGTTTCGGGCATTGTGGGACAAAAAACACAGCTCGTGCGAGCTCGTCTCCAACATAAGCGCTGGAGGATGCATGACAGCATGAGCACCCGAGCTGTTCCTCGTTCATCGGTGGCAAAGGCACCGGTGGACAAAAGGGTCGCCAATATTTTGGCTACCCCGGGCAAGATCCAAACAACCCCTCCCAACAAATTCAAATCCCTCGTTCGCCGTGGAATTTTGCCATGTGTTGTTTTCATGGACTAGCAAGATGCTCGTGCATTGCACGGAACATCAAGATGCATTTTTTACAAACTCCCGCATGCATGCAAGGGATAATTAATGTCCTCCTTTGCTAGTACCACGAGGCAAACACCATTAATATTGCATCGATTAGTGTTAGTGGCCTTGTATATCTGCAAATTGTAATTTTGATAGTGGCCCCTTGTATATAAAAATGGAGGGAGAAATATGAGAGATAAGGTGAGGAGGAGTGGGGCGTGGTGCCGTGGTGGTGACTGTGGTCGGATCAAGCGGAGGCATGGGGATGGATGGCGATTATGTCTAGGATTGTATCTCTCTCACACACACCCACGTAGGTGGGGGACGTGCACGAAGAGGAGAGGTGCACGCACGGCGCATGTACTCCCTGCCTCTTTCCCACCACACCCGCTGGGTACACGGTGGAGCCTATTTCAGACGAAAAGGCAGCCCACGTGGTAATTTGGCACGTACTAGTTGTCCACTTGGTGGAGGGAGGATCGCCTACCACGGGTGAACAAACAAATTGCGAATTGGCTGCTATGTTAAATTAAAAAGAGGCAAACCATGTGGGGCCTACCTTACAGCAAGGTACTATACACCGGAGTACTTTTGATGTGTCCCGCCAACTCGAGAACGAGGAGAAACTTGCTTAGCACGCCGCCTCCCCACCCATGGGCGCGGTGGCTCTCGTGATGAGGTGAAGCTAGAGTACTATCAGACGCCTTACGCCTCGCTCCCTCGCCCACGCCAAGACGGTGGCTCGCAGCACGAGGAGAAAATTTTACTACTTCCTCCGTTTACTCCTCGTCCCTACTATGTACTTTGGTTAGTACTCCCTCTATTTACTTATAAAAGGCCACTATAAAAAAATACATTTTGCATCTATACAAGGCCACAAATAGTAATCGAGACAAAAGTTACTACTCCCTTCTTTCCAGTTTATGGCTCAATTTCAAAATCTCTCCAACCAAGGTAGACGGTGAGTGGTTGAGTTAATTTTGTAGTTTGCACAGTACGCTCGTTTTTCTCAAGAAGTTATGTTTACCGAGGCATTGATTAGAACGAATCCATGAATGACCACTAAATTTCCATGAACTTGTACATGCATTTGTTAGTTTCCTCTTGACACTGCTTGTGTCGGGCGATCTAACGCACCTCGAAATCCAACATGTAATGGTACTACTACTTTATAAAACGAATGTTTTTTAGATGAGCCCTATAAACCCTGGTGGGTACGTACTCCGTAAAAACAGATTTTTCCAAAACTAAGTCGCTCCCTTTCATGAATTCTGTAGTATACTCCTCCGTCGACGCCCCCTTTCATGAATTCTGTACTTCCTATCACCGACATGTGGGACATATAGCAACCGGGTCGACGTGTCAAGCATGAAATAACAAAGGCAGTAACAACAGGGGACGCACCCCACTGCATCGCCCAAGGTTAGTAATGAGCAATGAGACGTCAAATCACAATGCCGCACGACTTCAACTATTTTAACGTGTATTTTTCATCTTTTCCAATTCGACTAGCTTATCCCATGCTTTGCAAGATGCTATGTCTTAGAGAGGATGGGTTTTGAAGACCATGAAAATTTCGAAACCAAAAAAATTATCCTAAGTACCCATCATGGTGTGGATTTTCAAGTAAAGCTGTACAATGCTCAGAGTGTAACCCATTTTGGTTGCAAAAATTGGGATGCATTTTGCAAGATGTATGGTCTTGATGAGTGTATGCTTGTCACCATGGATCTTGGTGATCCTACAATCGAGCAAGAGACACCTTCGATTTGGGTCCTTGTGGATACACCTCCAGTTCTTCCCTCATGTGAGCTAAACATAGTTATTAAGTAATTTATATTGTTTATTTCAAAATATATAGTTGACAACTTATCTCCATTGACAGCTTATTTTCATTCTTCAAAGAATGTGCGGAAGATGGTAGATGTAACGCATTACAATCAAGGTTCAATTAACTTATCGAGAAAAACATCCGGTCGGATTTTGTAATCGATCTTGAGAATTACAATATCTACAATCAAACTCCTCAACATTATGGTCAATACGCGCCACTAGTGCATCGTGGTTGAACTACGGTAACTACCATGGAGATACCTTGGTAAGATTATTTTTACTATTACAACATCCATGCATCTTTTGCACACTTCTAAAACTAGTACATCATTGCTAACTACAAAGTTATTACTATGTTTTTCAAAGATAATCCCAATGATTGTGTGCCTCATCCGATGTATACGCATGGTAGCCTTCATGTTTTGAACATACGACCAGGTCGTCCTACTTAATCTCAACTGCCCATACCGGTTTCTAAAAGAAGTGGAGACATAACAATCAAAGAATGGAAAAATGTATGGACGTCGTAAGGAGCTTCTTGGAAGCAATAAGCGATGAAGGGCAAGAATTGGAGATGATGATCGCCATTCTTCATAATGGAGAGTCGTGGTCTATATTGTTTTATGCTATTTTACCAGAGAGAGAGTAGCTAGCATGAGTGATTCAGCTAGTTCTTCATGCTGCTCTTAATTAGTACTTGTCCTTTCATGTCTGTGTTCTTCGCTCAACTTAAGTGATTTGCTTTTGTGGTGTTATATATGAACGCTTATAATATCATGACAATCATGTTGAACTCGATGATTGGTTCTACTAGAAATTCTATTTTTATATATATATATATATATATATATATATATATATATATATGCATAACGGTACAATGTGTAGTATCGTAAAATACCAAAGAAACTAAAAAGAATTAAAATGGAAACACAAAATTAAATGAAAAAGAAATCATAAAACTAAAACCCACTTAAAACTTATAGTACCAGCTTGGTGTTACCAACCGGTACTAAAGGGCTCCAGCCCCTGAGCTGGCTCGTACACGTGGTTGCTTTTAGCACCGGTTCGTGCTGAACCGTACTAAAGTGGGGGCCTTTAGTGACCATAATTTAGTGCTTGCTATTAAACCGGCACTAAAGGGTTTTACGAACCGGTGCTATTGCCTGTTCTCGCACTAGTGTCATCTCAAACCACGGACTAGTATTGCTTCGCCAAGAGGGACACGCAGACGCCTTTGGTACATCATGACATGTGGGACCGCATGACAGGCCATGCTCCCCCGCCGATCGCTGGGTAAAATCACCTCATTTTTACTATACTTCCTCTGGATCGGTTTACTACATGGCATGCACGTCGTTCTAGGTTGAGAATTTAACTAGCTATATATATATATATATGTATATATATATATATATGATGATGAATAGTACGTTAGCCTTTTAAAAAATGTATACTTTTGTACAGTAGTACTCCACTATCGATGGATTGCGTCATGGAGCAAAAATTGAAATTTTAAAAAAGGTGGTACATATAGAGAGCGCTCGTCGCCAAATTATGCATATAGTACTATTAAAAAAGCTAGTACATGCTTAATTGGGGTGCTAAATTCTATTAACAAAATACTAGTACTAGTATGTACATACTGAAGAGTTAAAGTAACGAGAAGAAACATAACATAGTTCTGCTGGGGCTCAGCACAATACACCCCTCAAATTAAATTAAGCACACCTGAAATTAAACTATGCAACTAATCCGGTAGACACTGCATTAGAAGTTTAGAACCGCCATGAGCAACGACACTGCCACCTTAATTACTTGGAGTCCTCGTCCACGTCCTCGACTTCGTCCTTGTCCCTCTTCCTCTTGGCCGATACTTCTTTGCTTGAACCGCCAACTTGGTTGTTGCTCTTCATCCAACCCTTGTAGATATTGAAACAAAGGTAGCCATCCATTGCAGCGTACTGGATGTGGTCTATATCTAGCACATTCCGCTGCCATGCATGACGATGAAACATGTAATGAGGTTTCTCCAGTTTGCGGTACGAATAATGAACCATGGCTCCTGCCAGGGTCAGCATTGATGGCTGATGAGAGGGCACCAGCCAATTCTTCTGGAGGTCGAAAGGGTTGCCTACAACGAGGCCTATCCGACGCAGGACTTCTTTGTCGTTCTTAAAGTCTATGGTAACGAATTTGACTGTTTTGTCCTCGAGGAAGTTCTTAAAATCCTGGCACTCAACGTTGGCATGGCATATGTGGTAGACCAAGCAAACGTTATGTACGCAAACCTGGATCACGGTGGGCTTCTTCCTCTCTTCGTACTTTAGATCCTTCTCTCGTCCCAGGACTGTGGTGTACTCAACATTTAGCCCAGCAACCCACTCATCATGTGAGTTTTCGAACATGCGTCTGAAGCGAGAAAGGCATCCTTTCACCGTCGCGGAAGTACGGGTGTAGATGATGTGGAACTCATTGCCAGTGATGGTTCTAACCTTGTACTCACCGCCGATCGGGGAGATTTGGGACGCTATGGATTTGGGAGGAGGGTTAGGATTAGTGGAACTGCCGTAATGTGAATGGACGGGACGACTAGGAGCGAACCGCCGTAGTATTAAAGGACGTGCGGGAAAGAGTAGGAGCGAACTGCTAGCGTGCGAATGGCAGGGTAGTGGCTTTCCATTGTCCATGATACGGGCTTCCGAGAGCCCTTGGTTCTGAGATCGAACGGTTGCATGGCGTGATTCTAGACCTATGGGTGAATATCCTATCCTGGAGGGTTATTCTTAAAATTTTCAGCAACTTAGCATGCGATCGCTTGATTCAGATCCAAGGGCTGCCAAGAGCCAGATCATGGTCGCGCCTACCACGACTGCCGCGTCGCCGCGTGGTCGCGCCTTTGGAGATTTAACATGGTGCGTTAGGCTATCCGATGTTGGCATGTCATACATAGTCATCACTTAGTCACTCATACTACAACAAGGTTGGCTATAAGGTTGGCTATAAGTGTATTTTTTACTCCTCTCTATCTCTTTTTCTTATTCTCCGTCTCATATATAAGAACGCTTTTGACACTAGCTAATGTAGTGTCAAAAACGCTCTTATATAATGGGACACAGGAGTACTAGTATTTATTGCATTTGCCAAGGAGTGACCTCTTCCAATGAAATGGTGTTGCTAAGTTTGCTTCATTTAATTAGCTATAGACTCAAAATTGTCTTTTCACCTAGGTACACGCGCTTAGCACCGTTTCTTCCTTGGGTCACCAAACTAGTCTCTCTCTTCTTGATTAACTTGCCACATCAGACTTTATGCCTATGTGGCAAGCTTAAGCACCTGTAGGAGCAAGTAAGTAGAATACCATCATAGGCTGTGCACCGTGACCAAGGAGGAGGAGAAAACGGCAAACGTTAACGTTTATTTGCTAATTAATAGTATTGCATGCAATGAACAAACCACTGCATGTCGTGTTTGATAGTCTCAAGTCTTTAAAAGCATGCATACCCTTCATCTCTTATTGGTTGATATGTCAAGAAACAAGAAACGAGGTAGAAGTTAATGCACCGCGCCTAAGTGTTTTGGGATTATTTGATTTTCGTAAGATGACTTACACACCTAGACGAAGGGTGCGCTTTACATGGCATTTTTGCATATGTGGAGGAAAGCGAGGCAAGGAAAAAGTGGAGAAGTGGGCTCTCATGCAAGAGCCAGCCTCTACTACTACATGGTGGAGCATTGGGAGAGGCACCAGATGGAGGTGGTCAGAATCGGAGACTCACGCCGGTCGAAGCGCCAGCTTAAAATGATAATGGCAAGTCAAATCACGGGCCCCACCTGTCCAAAGAAGAACTCGCTATCAAATCACACAGCCCCACGCTTGCAGCAGCCTACTCCCTCGCTTTTCGCGTCTCATTAAACCGACTAGGCGGAATCGCCCGCCACACAAGCAGAAAAGCCCCGCCGACTTTTAAATACAACTACTCCCTCCGTCGGATGCGCTTTGGTTGAAGGTATCGATGAATGGATTGGGACCATTCAATTTTTTGGGATTGAACCATTCAATTCATGTGTTTGGCTGAATAGAAGAGATGAGCTAATTATTTAAGACGGACCACCACCATTCTCACATAGTCATGCATGCAAAGGGTGGCCATTTGATTCGACCGATTTGGTTGGGTGGAATGGTTCAGCATCTTCAAGGCATATTCTCTTTTTTGACTCAAACCATTCATGTGCTTTATAACCAAACATGTCTATTTTCTGAACGATCCCAACCCATTCATGACCACCCTTGCAACCAAACGCACGTCATCTTACAAAAACCAAATAATCCCACAATACTAAGGTGCGGTGCATTAACTTCTACCTTGTTTCTTGTTTCTTCACATATCAACCAATAAGAATCCAATGATATACTTTTTGTGACATAGTAACTCATATTTAGTTAGTCAAATGGATGACCTAGAACTATGTGCAGGCCCTATAAACCGAGACGCCTACAAATAAAAAACCGAGACGGAGAGGGTAGTTCAGCACGTATCTTTTTAGATCAATATAGTCGGGATTCACCAAGGAGCAAAACCAAGTGGTAGGCTGCTCCTATCGTGTTGGCGTAGCAACTCAAGCAGGGTCAGTCCACACACGAAATGGCGACACACTTAACAGGACCCCTTTGGCAGACATGTGGCTCATCCACCGTCTTATTCCACGCATGATGCACCAAATTACAGTTCGAGCAGCGGTTGAATTGGAGGCACCCGGTCGAGTAATCAAGAGAGTAGAAAATGAGCGATGTGGGGTCAAATCACAAAGCCCCACCTTTCCCACATTAAGTCGGACGGACGAAGCAACCATCATTTCACTCTAGCGCAAGAGCATAAAGAAAAGAGAAAACAATGATGCGTCGGCAGCTACCTAGGGCACCCTAGGTAGGAGTCTCCACTACAGATCCTTTTTTAAAGCGCCCACTACAAATCGGCTTCTCCTCGCCCTCTTGAAGAAAACCGATGATGAGTGCGGCAAGAGGGGTTTGTAGGAGTACTACAGCGTGCGGGGCCACGTCGTAGTAAACGGGTTCGAGTGATCAAGTCGACGCCTTAAATATGTGTGGGCCGCTTGGTTTTATGGGAACGAGGCAGCATTTTGGGTTCGGGGACCAGTGGAGATATAGCACGTACAAAAAATTGTGGACGTAGGTTCGACCGAAAGGCAATGATGAATAGGCCCTACATTTTGATATACCCGGGGCCGCGTGAAATTTGCTACTCTACTCAAAACTAGTAAGGTACACATGTATTGAATGCATGAGATTTCGAAACCAAATTATGAATAAATACACACTATAGCATGTAAAGCTTTGAATCATATATGCATGATGTAGATGTTCATTGAGTTCTTATAGTTCATCTCATTCAAAATCAATTAGTTTTATAAAAATGTTAGGATTCATGGGGTTGTGCATTGTAAATCATAAAGTAAAAAACAAATAATGGCAATTCATTTAGAAAAAATAATCAATTATGATACAGAAGATTCTACAACAAAGGAGAACTGCTTGTGTTTTGAGGTTTGTGCATTATGCTTAAGTTCAACCATGGAGTCTTCTAAATTGTACATGTGGCAGATCTAGTGGAATGTTGATGATATCCAACGGCCAGTAGTGCTCGGATTTGCCCATCTCTGCACTGTCGGGTTAGCTTCATCCAGCAACCATCTTTCAAAGTTATTGGCACACTATATAGTTCTTTTGCCATAGTTGCATGTTTTGGAAAAAAGCTACTAGTGGGTTGTACTATCTATTTAGGAATAGAAGATGCATACGTGGAAGTTGTAGGAAAAGAGATGACATGGAGCATCTCAATTCCTATGAGTAGGGATTGGAAAAGAGATGTCATTTGGTTCACATCATAGGAACTTTTCTATTGAATCTAGAGATGACATGTATCTCAATTCCTATGAGGAGGGATTAGTAAAGAGATGTAATTTGGTTCATATCATAGGAACTTTTCTATTGAATATACACTAATGTTTATTTTCCTTTGAAATTGAGTATAGGAATCCATTCATATGAACCAAGTGGCTCTAAAGCTATAGAAATGATATCATGCTTATTTCCTTTGAAATGTAGAGTATATGAATCTATTCCTATGAACCAATTGGCTCTAAAGGAAAAAATCCTATAAAAATCATATCATATAGAGTTCCTATGATATTCCTCGACACTAAAGGATGGTTGAAATTGTTGCGGGTGATACGATGGTCTTTCTTTGTAGACTCCTCACCCATCTTTATAGTTACCTATCGAAGATGAATGAAATGATATATACAGGGTATTCTACATGTGCAATTTGGTACACGAAAACCCGGTAAAAGTTTGCGAGGTTCTAATTTTCAATAAAGCTATATGCACTGCATTTCGGAACGGAGGGAGCATACGGCAGTTGCTAACACTCACGTGGAAGATTTGTGTGTAGGAGGAGTGGCTGTTCTGTTAAATGACATGGCAAAACTGACACTGTCGGATGCCGATCTAATGGTTCTTATGGCGTTCGTCAGGAAAAGGCTTGTGGCGAACGTTTGTCGGATAATGATTTATGGACACATGCATTGCATTGATACGTGCCCCCCTCTCTCTCACGCACATGCACCCTCACGAGTCACGACTCTCCTGAGTCCTCTCGCAGACTCGCATGTCGCACCCATCCTCTATCTGCAGGTAGACGTCACGCACATATGTGCTCTTCACACCCTACCCTTAGAACTTCTAAAAAACAAAAGACGGCGCGCACATTTTATTTTAGCTCACATGTCACACACTTATACTATTACTCTTATGCTAACGCTCTTTGGGCATAGTATATGTTGTACTCTCACGAAGAGAAGCGGTGCACGATGCACTAGTTCTCTCACACCCACTCATGGTGGTACACGAGGAGCGCATTTTTTGAAGCCGTACAACAAAATCACTCCACTATATATAAAAGCAGGAGCCTTAGCGCTTGCTTCACTAGGGTTTCTCTCGTTCACTCTCTCATGCTCTCCAGATCTAAGCAAGACATAGGTGGCCACACTCTCTCTCTCAGCTCACGGCTGGTCACAAATCCGGCCGGACAACCTCGACCGGGGCAGGGGTGTAGGTGCATCGTTCACACTGTCGTCGGCGGCGAGGGAGGAGACCAAAGGCTGCCCGCGCGTCCCGATCGGCGGCCGTGCCGTTCTCTCTGAGAGAGCGCCGGCTCGAGAGGGCCTCCGACCCCTTCTTCCTCCCTACGGTATTGTGGCCAAGATGTGGCCTCCCAACGCTGTCTTTGCCACATGCCGACGACCCTCAGGTATATATTCCTTTGAAACCTGCCTTGCTCTACTGCCCCAGCTCTTCCCCCTTTGTGTGGATCCTTTTCTACTTCCCTCCGCTGTTACAAAGCCACCTAGACTTCTACTATTATTAGAAGTAAAGCTAGTTCATACAAAGGAACTCAAAGCATTGGTTCAAACAGGAAGAAAGTGGAAAGCTGTAGCATGAATATAGGACTTGGTTCTAAGAGGAAACGGGGAAAGTAGTAATATGTGTCACTATTTAAATAACCGATTTCAGATTTGCGCAAACAGGATGTCTGCTCCATATCGCTTGGGATGTCTGCTCCGTATAGTTTCTATCCGCCAAGCAATCAAAAGCACACACCTCAGTTTTAGTACAACCACGCAAAATGAGATGGCTATCCTCGCTGCCGCCGCCTAACCTCCTGTCTTCAAGGTATCCCTACATTGGTAGTAACTAAGGTAGAATGACCAACGCAATCTAAAAGAAGCTGATTCATACATTTTACTTCCTGATTGCAGTGCAGGGACGAGCAAAAACAACTGCATCCTAGTCCGGAATGCACTTTCTACCAGTTCATCCATGGACCGAGGACTAGCTGGCATGGCTGCACGGTGGTTTTGTGGACAGGTGCGCGGACAAGAGGCATTGTGGTCTGCCTATTTTTGCAAATAGCAGTGCTTAAATTTAGTGGAATGCACAAGCATTTCAGCTGGTCAGTACACTGCATGGTTCGGTTCAGCATTCCAGCTGAGACCACAATTATAATTGGTTATTCTGGAATGAGAGAACCTAACCCTGGATGGTGGCAACAAGAAAAACCAGAGTGAACTCCAGGAAATTTAAGCCTGCCGGGAGGCCCTTTGCTCAGAGAAGCCTTGCTTGTTTTTTCCTGATTTGTAAACCTTCTCACAACTTTGTCTTTTGCTGTGAACTAGTATATGTTTGTTATGTTCTATGAATCATTGAGATGTATAAAATTGCTTAACTTATGCTTTTCAAGATTTTTATGAAGACGAGTTTAATTGTGAGTGTTCCACATGAGCGCTGGACTAGCGTGTGAAAGTTTGGAATTTATTACATTGTGGCCTCAATTAACTGCATGAACCATTGTAACAAGATACATAGTAGTTGCTTATATGTCAGACATCAGATTGTTGATTGTTAGCTTGTCGATAGCCTAGTGTTGAAGCGAGCTGAGCCAATGTGCCATGTTTTGCACAACTGCTTACAAGTGGGGTAGCACCAACAGTGTTTACAAGTACTTATGTATACGTCGGCGCACGGTTCTCGAACGAGTGCTCTATTTCATCAAAACACAGACTGCTCGTATGATAAACCGTGACAACTTATGTCTTACCATGCCATATTCATGAAAAAACTAGTGAGGACGCATCTGTTTCGGCAACAATTACGATGGTTCTCACATGATTCACGGGCACACAAAAGTAGCAGCAGTTCCCATAGACGGATTCAAACAGAGCACTAGCCCCAGAGGGGTCAATAACAGGCAAGGTTCAGATAATTAGACACAATCGAAACTACTATTAAACACTAGCTCGATCTAATTTGGGCTGGACACAAGACGGACCTTGCCATGAACATCATCGAGGACGTCCCGTAGCAGCTCAATCATGTGAACCTTCACGAAGACAACCTTGTGGCCTTGCCACTGATAAACTTGTTTGTGGAGCCATGCCATGTCATCTTCCTGCGTAAGCTTGACAAGAACAGTATGCCTCACAAACGAAGGAGTAGCTTTGAACTTCTTGTGCTTCAAAGACACCCTCGACAACATGCCCGACAACAAAGGAGGCTGGAATACAACTCTTCATTGGTATAACCGCAAATGGCTTCCGTGATCCAACAGCCTAAGAACTCGCTTTTCCCAAGGCGATATTCAGGTCGTCCGCCTCATAGGGAGTGACATGAACAACCACACAATCCTTGTCTGCATCAGGGCTCTAATTGAAATAGAAACAAATTCTGAATTATTTTTTAGTATAAGAACCACAAGTTATTTAAACCACTATGTATAGCATGGCATCGGGCTAATAAAATTTTGCATTATTAATCACCACATACTTCCTTTTCTAAAAAATCACCACATACTTAGATGAAAAACCACAATCGAGATCGCAAAGAAGGAAATCACCTTGGGCAGCTCAAGGGGGGGACACATCCTCGAAGGGGAAAACTGCTCCCGCAGGTCACGGGGTCAGAATCTCAAACGGGCGCTGACCATCTCAAGAGTGGCCGTGAGCGATCTGGGGTCGGCTCGGTGGTTGCCTCCATCTTCTTGGAGCTCTCTGTCTCGTGGGGATCAGCCTCCGCGTCGCCTCCAATATCGGCAGATCTTTGCCTAGTTCTCCTTGGTCCATCATGAAACCGACGAATACTAGGAGACCACCGAAAGGAAAACACAATCGCAATGACAATGAAACAAAAAGAGAGTGAGGACGGTTATCGCTTTGCAAAAGTTATTTTTTTCTCTGAATGAAAATATACCAACATCACGGATCCACTTACCTTCCCTTCGTTGGGAGAGAAGAACAGTGGCAGATGCGAGTGTTGCCTTTCTTAAAGACGGTGAGGGAGAAGGGGATTCAGCAAGGAGTGAAATGATGGTTTCTTCGTCCACAAACTTAGATCATGGGAGGTGGGGTTTTGTGATACAACGGCTCGTTACTGCCGCTGGCCACGACTGGGTGACTCTCCGCCGTGATACTGCCTGCAAATTTGGTGGATGGCATTTGGGCCCGCGCGCTGCATGGCCCACATGTCGGTGAACAAAAGTATAACGGCATTCAGTAGAGGGAGACGTTTCAATGACCTAGGAGGAGCCAGAAGCGGTAGAGTGTCTCCACTGTACTAGTAGTAATTGTTTTTCTGGGTAGCTGTAGAGTGTCTCCACTATACTAGTAGTAATTGTTTCTCTGGGCCCAAGACAAAATAGCCAATCCACACTAGTAAATAGTAAAATCAATTCAAAAGGCGCTACCCACACCCAGCACACCTCCCTCCCCCACAAAAAAACCTGGGTGCTCTTCTTCCTCCTCGCTCCCACCCACCTCACGTCAGCTCATTCCTATAGGAAACGCCAGCGCCCCTTCTTCCTCACTCCTGCAGAAAACCCCCAGCTCCCCTTCTTCTTCGCTCGCACTACAACTAGGCTCGTCATTCGTTACTCTGCTCAAATCCGTGAGCGTGGCGCAACGCCCTCGAGGAAAATGGAGTCGGCTGACCCCGGCACCAAGAAGATGAGGCTCCCGCCAGCGGCGATGCCTGTTGTAGATCCCGCACCCGGCGGCGCGGGGAGAAGCGGCGACCCCGCCCCCACCGGATCCCGGGAACCCGTAGAATCTCGGGTGGACTGCACCAGCGATCTCCCGGACGCCGTCCTTGGGGAGATCATCTCGCTTCTCCCCACCAAGGATTGCTGCCGCACCCAAGTCCTCTCAATTCGGTGGTGCCCTCTATGGTGCGCCGTGCCCCTTAATCTCGACTATCGTCAGCTATCTCTCTTCAATGATTTTGAAATCCCCAGAGCCATCATCTCCTCCCACCAGGGCTCCGTTCAAAGCCTCTGCATCCCATCATGCTACCTGAGCAAGCATACCATGCCCTGCATGGTGGACGCCTGGTTGAAATCCCCTGAATTCACAGAACTACAGCTGCTTGAGTTCTACCATTCCCCTGGAAATCACATACCACATAGAGAACGCCATGAACTTGTGCCCACAACACCGATGTCCATCTCGCGGTTTTCCTCCTCTCTCCACACCACCACCTTTGCGCTGTGCTACCTTCCAGACAATCTGGTACTAAACCTTCAACTCCCATTTCTCAAGAAACTTTCACTTGTGCGGGTTCAGATATCGGAGGCCTCATTGCACAAGATCATCCACTCCAGCTTGCCATGCTACCGGAGTGCTTGGTGCTTGTTTTCACAGTTAGAATCGGTTGTCTCCAAATAAAGTCGCCTAACCTTGTAAGAATTGGAATTTCTTTTGACGGAAGGCAGCTCATCATCCAAGATGCCCCTTCACTTCAAAGGTTGATCCTTGATTCTAGTTATTCACCGCTGTAAATAACCGCCCTCTCTGCGCCTTAAACTGGAGACCTTGGGTGTAATACATGATCTCTGTGCTCATTTCAATATGGTGTTTGGCTCCACAGTTCTTCAGGTACTTTATATTATCATCTACACTTGTAACCATATGTTGCATTTTAAATTTATGCACATAATTTATATATCATCTTGGAGTACACATTTTATACTAATATTATGTTCTATGCTCAATGAAGAGTTTCTCCATGGATGGCCTATCAATGGTGCTGGATTCTGTCAAGATCTTATATATCCAAATGAATAGTTTTGATCTGAACAAGATTATTGGCTTGCTGCAATGCTTTCCATGTCCGGAGAAGTTGTATATAAAGGTGATAATTTCATGCACATTGAAGCCCGCATATAGTGTACTAGAATTAACCGCTCAAATTGTTGCTCTTCGACACTCTTCTTTTAGACCTTAACTGCTTTCAATTTTCATGTCTATTTAGGCAACAGGACGGGGTAAGAAAGTTATAACCAATCGGTGGATTCGTAAGCATCGGGATTTTCTCACTTCTCATGAGATTCGATTGAAGACAATAACGCTAGAACGATATGTAGCCAACCGTGCAAACACAAGATTTGTCACATTCTTCCTGCTGAATGCGAGGTTACTATTGTCCATCAGGCTTAAGTTTATCAGCAGCATGGTTTTGATGGATGGGTATGTCGAAGAGCAAAAAAAGGAGTTTCAGGTGGGCAAAAGAGCTTCTGAATGTGTCGGGCTTCTATTTACAACATATTGTGGTCATAATCCAGTAAATTTTATGATCCATGATGTTCATTCTATGGACCTGACCGATCCATTTGACTGTGACTGCCGAAAACAGTGTTGGAGTTAGATGTTGTTGCCCTTTTCAATCTGGGTTTTTTTGTAAACCTGATGAACAATCAACCCTCGTGCTTTTGTACAGTTTGTAAGCTGGAGTTAGATGTTCCTGCCCTTTTCAACTCGGCTGTGACTGTCATATTTACTTTGAAACAAGGCAAATGGCTTGCCATTTGTTTAATTTAGAGTGAAATATTGTAACAAATCACAACCAAGGGAAATAACATCACTCACGCCGGCTGCTTGAGCTCACTATGCATTACAGAAGCCAAGTGACTAGCCCCAACCACCCCCACCACCAACCTCAGATTCTCCGCTGCGATCGGACCGGGCGATCTTCAACGGCTCCTATTCGCTTGGTCCCGAGGCCTCGCTGTCGCCCTTCGCCTTTTGCGGCCTTGGTTCGCTCGCCGTGCACGGTGCGCCGCCCTCTTGCATTGTCAACATCGTCAACAACCGAGAGGAACAAGGAGATGACTATACGTGGAGAGGATGACAGTAGGGACCCACCAGCGTCATGGCTGTACGCAAGCAAGTGCCTCTATAGTACAAGCCCAAAAATATGGTTCCTCCTAATGGTTGGACATCTGGGGCTCACGCCATCGTCAACGTAGTCAATAAACGAGAGAATTACACTACGAGCGGCTGACACTAGGGACCCAGCAAGTTGCGTAGTTTTTTTTTTGAGTAACAAGCAGTTTTTTTTAGACAATGAGGAACAAGCAGTTGTTATTTATACTAGTTTTAGCGATGGATCAGGGTAACAACAGGGCTGTGCGGGGACTGTGGCCCGTCTAGCCAGGGTTTTATTTATGTTTACCACATCATGAGCCCAGTTGTGTTTTTTTCTTGCTGAAAATGGCTAGCCCAGTTCTTTTTTTTTTAAGAAATACCCAAACAAGGCCTACTTGCTTTATCGGCCCTGCTGGGCTGCAAATGTTTCAAGACGAGGAGAGTTTCATTCGGTTTGCCCAGAAATGGCCTGTACATTTTTAAAATACATCAAACCAGGAATTAGTTTCATTTTTTTCATTACAAGATCTTAAATTCCATTGATTTTTATGCGTGAACAATTATTTTGATTATATATTTATATAAATTATTTTTCAAAATAGTTTGAATGTGAATCGATATTTCTGGATTAAAAATAGTTGACCGCACCGAAATATGCAAAATTTCGTATACTTTTTAACCGTGGCCACAATATGGGGTGTAATGCTAACAAAAAGAAGATGGGCTCCAAAAAATTCTTAAGAATTAGCAAATGGGTTGTACATTATTAGAAATAATGGCAGGTGGGTTGTATGCTGTTTTCCACAGATTTGAGGCTGACTTGTGCGCCTACTACAGGTTGACGCGTATGCTTTCATAAAAAAAGGTTGACGCACACGCAACGCCCTATCAACTTAGTCAACACACGAGAGCAGTGACTGTTGGATATCCATCCAACGGCTGTCGTGCTTCTTCAATCTCTGCTCTTCATGCTCCAAACCGCCAAACAAGCGCCGGCGGACTGCTCGCTCCCTCCTCCCGCGGCTGGCTATGCTGCCGCTCAGGCCTCACAGCCCGACCATACTCCCATCGCTGGGCTAGCCATCCCTCTACGCACCCAAACATGCTGTTATTCTCTGGCGACGACAGACGAACCAAGAAACCTCGCTCACCATACTCCTCCGCGGGAAACAATCGCGAGTCTTCCCGCCTCCGTGTCGTTCCTTCCTAGGCCTCACCGCGCCCACCGCCTCGTGCTTTCGGCGCGGCCTGGTCAACTTGGTCAACGACCGACATGCATCTGAAGTGGACTGTATGTGGAGAGGCCGACAGCTGGTTCCACGGCCGCACGCAAGGAAATGCCTCCTTATTACGCGCAAAATAATGATTCATCCACCTGACATCAGGGACCCACCGAAAGGGCCTCAGTATTTCGCGAAAAAAACATTACCACCACTGACAGGTCGGACCCAGCAGCTATATCTTCGCACACAAGGGAGTGCCTCCTTATTACGCCCAAAAAAATAAATACCCCCCTGCTAGCTGGGACCCAGCATATTGTTGGGCTGACTTGTGGGCCTACTAAGTCAACGGGGACGGAGGGCTTTGTCAACTTAGACAATACTCCAGTGAGTGTATGGTGTCCATCCAACGGCTATACGGCTTCTTCAACCTCTGGTCTTCTTGCTCCAGCCGCCCAAAGCAGCGCTGGTCGTGCCGCTTCTTCCTGCCTCCGTGGCGGGTGTGCTACCGCTTCCCTCGACTCCGTGGCCCAAGACCGCTGTCGTCCCCTTCCTAGGCCTCGCCGTCGTCCACCGCCATGGTGCTCTCGGCGCGGCGTGGTCAATGTGGTCAACAACCGACTTCCATCGAAGAGTATCAGACGTGGAGAGGCGCATAGTTGGGTCCACGGCAGCCGCAAGGAAGTGCCTCCTTATTACGCTGAAAATAATTATTCCTCCACCTAACAATGGGACCCACCAGACGGGCCAACAGATTTTTCTTGAAATAAATCGCTTCCCCGATCGCTAGGACCCACCGGACGGGCCACCGATTTCACTTAAAAAACGCTCCCCATTGTCACTCGGACCCATCGGAAGTGCCTCCTTATTATGCACAAAAAAAGAATACTCCCCCGGCTAGCTGGGACCCACCTGGTGGGAGGCTGTCTTGTGGGCGTACTAAGTTGACGGGGCCGAAGGGCTTTCTCAACGTAGTCAATATGAACAATTCTAGCTCAAGTGACTTTCCATCCAACGACCGTAGTGCTTCTTCAACCTCTGGTCTTCTTGCTCCAGCCGCCCAAAGCAACGCCGGTCGTGTCGCATGCTCCTGCCTCCCATGGCCGGCTGTGCTGCCGCGGAGGCCTCACCGCCCCCTACTATTCCCACCGCTGGCAAGGACCTGTGGCGACGGCAGCCTCACACCACAGCCGAACCTGTGAACCCTCATACTCCTCTGCGCGGGCTTCCACTGCCGCATCTTCCACGGCTCCGCGTCGTCCCCTTCCTAGGCCTCGTCGTCGTCCACCACCGTGGTGCTCTCCGCGCAGCGTGGTCAACGTGGTCAAGGAACGACTTCCATCGGAAGAGTACTGTACGTGGAGAGGCTAACAGCTGGGTCCATGGCCACAGCCCAGTTTTTTGTGATTTGCCAATTAAGTCGCTTTGTCAGGCCTGTTGGGCTGCAAATCTTTCAAGACGAGGAGAGCTTTTCATTCGGCTGGCCGAGAAAATGGCCCATCAGTAATGAGAAATGGGTTGTACATTTTTAAAACACATCAAACTGGCAATTAGTTTCAAATATTATTTTTTTTCATTTCAAGATTTTAAATTACATTAATTTTTATGCATGGAGAATTTGTTGGATTTTATATTTGAAGGAAATATGCCCTAGAGGCAATAATAAAGTTATTATTTATTTCCTCATATCATGATAAATGTTTATTATTCATGCTAGAATTGTATTAACCGGAAACATGATACATGTGTGAATACATAGACAAACATATAGTCACTAGTATGCATCTACTTGACTAGCTCATTAATCAAGGATGGTCATGTTTCCTGACCATAGACATGTGTTGTCATTTGATTAGTGGGATCACATCATTAGAAGAATGATGTGATTGACATGACCCATTTTGTTAGCCTAGCACTTGATCGTTTAGTATACTGCTATTGCTTTCTTCATGACTTATACAAAGTTCCTGCAACTATGAGATTGTGCAACTCCCATGTACCGGAAGAACACTTTGTGTGCTACCAAACATCACAATGTAACTGGGTGATTATAAAGGTGCTCTACAGGTGTTTCCAAAGGTTCATGAGTTGGCATAATTCGAGATTAGGATTTTTCACTCCGATTGTCGGAGAGGTATCTCTGGGCCCTCTCGGTAATACTCATCACTTAAGCCTTGCAAGCATATAACTAATGAGTTAGTTATGAGATGACGACATGAGCGAGTAAAGAGACTTGCCGTAACGAGATTGAACTAGGTATTGATACCGACGATCAAATCTCGGCAAGTAACATACCGATGACAAAGGGAACAAAGTATGTTGTTATGCGGTTTGACCGATAAAGATCTTCGTAGAATATGTAGGAACCAATATGGGCATCCAGGTCCCGCTATTGGTTATTTGACCGAGACGTGTCTTGGTCATGTCTACATTGTTCTCGAACCGTAGGGTCCGCACGCTTAAGGTTTCGATGACAATTATATTATGAGTTTATGTATTTTGATGTACCGAAGTTTGTTCGGAGTCCCGGATATGATCACGGACATGACGAGGAGTCTCGAATTGGTCGAGACATAAAGATTGATATATTGACGGATATATTTGGACACCGAAAGGTTCCGGAGAAGTTTGGAGCTCCGGAGGTTACTGAACCCCCGGGAGGTATATGGGCCTTATTGGGCCCATGTAGGAGGAAGGAGAAGGAGCAAGGGAGGCGCGCCCCCAAGCCCAATCCGACTGGGGAGGGGGCCGCCCCCCTTCCTTTCTCCTTCCCTCTTCCTATTCCTACTACTAGTACTACTTCCTAATACTAGTACTCCTTCCTTCCCTCCAAATAAGATTAGAAAAGGGGAAACCTACTTGAGTAGGTTTCCTCCCTATGGCGCCCCTTAGGCCGGCCACCTCCTCCTCCCTCCTTTATATACGGGGTAGGGACACCCTAGGACACAAAGTTGATCATTGATCGCTTCCTTAGCCGTGCAGCGGTGCCCCCTCCACGATATTACACCTCGATCATATTGTAGCGGTGCTTAGGTGAAGCCTGCGACAGAGAACATCAAGATCGCCACCACGCCGTCAGGCCGACGGAACCCCCTGAGCCTCTCTTGGATTGAGATCGAGGGCGCCATCGAGCTGTCGCTGTCAAGAACTCGGAGGTGCCGAGTAATGTTGCTTGGATCGGTCGGACCGGAGGACGACGACTACTTCCTCTACGCTAGCGCCAACGCTTCGCTTCGGTCTCACGAGGGTACGTAGACAACACTCTCCCTCGCTGCTATATCATCACCATGATCTTGCGTGCGTAGGAAAATTTTGAAATTACTACGCTCCCCAACAAAGGGTATCGAGCCTAGGTTTTATGGTTTGATGTTATTTGCACGAGTAGAACACAAGTGAGTTGTGGGCGATATAAGTCATACCGCTTACCAAATGTCATACTTTGGTTCAGCGGTATTGTTGGATGAAGCGGCCGGACCGACATTACGCCAGACGCTTACGCGAGACTGGTTTTACCGCCGTGCTTTGCACACAGTGACTAGCGGTGTCTGCTTTCTCCAACTTTAGTTGAACCAAGTGTGGCTACGCCTGGTCCTCGCGAAGGTTAAAACAGCATCAACTTGACAAATTATCGTTGTGGTTTTGATGCATAGGTGAGATTGGTTCTTGCTTAAGCCCGTAGCAGCCACGTAAAATTTGCAACAACATAGTAGAGGACGTCTAACTTGTTTTTGCAGGGCATGTTGTGATGTGATATGGTCAAGATGTGATGCTATATTTTATTGTATGAGATGATCATGTTTTGTAACCAAAGTTATCGGCAATCGGCAGGAGCCATATGGTTGTCGCTTATTGTATGAAATGCAACGCTCTGTAATTGCTTTACTTTATCACTAAGCGGTAGCGATAGTCGAGAAGCAATAGATGGCGAAACGACAACGATGCTACGATGGAGATCAAGGTGTCGCTACCGGTGACGATGGTGATCACGACGGTGCTTCGAGATGGAGATCACAAGCACAAGATGATGATGGCCATATCATATCACTTATATTGATTGCATGTGATGTTTATCCTTTATGCATCTTATCTTGCTTTGATTGACGGTAGCATTTTAAGATGATCTCTCACTAAAATTATCAAGTAGTGTTCTCCCTGAGTATGCACCGTTGCCAAAGTTCGTCGTGCCGAGACACCACGTGATGATCGGGTGTGATAAGCTCTACGTTCACATACAACGGGTGCAAGCCAGTTTTGCACACGCAGAATACTCGGGTTAAACTTGACGAGCCTATCATATGCAGATATGGCCTCGGAACACGGAGACCGAAAGGTCGAGCGTGAATCATATAGTAGATATGATCAACATAATGATGTTCACCATTGAAAACTACTCCATCTCACGTGATGATCGGTTATGGTTTAGTTGATTTGGATCACGTAATCACTTAGATGACTAGAGAGATGTCTGTCTAAGTGGGAGTTCTAAAATAATATGATTAATTGAACTTAAATTTATCATGAACTTAGTACCTGATAGTATCTTGCTTGTCTATGTTTGTTTGTAGATAGATGGCTCGTGCTGTTGTTCCGTTGAATTTTAATGCGTTCCTTGAGAAAGCAAAGTTGAAAGATGATGGTAGCAATTACACGGACTGGGTCCGTAACCTAAGGATTATCCTCATTGCTACACAGAAGAGTTACATCCTGGAAGCACCGCTAGGTGCCAGTGCCTTCTTCTTGATGCAACCGACGACGTTAAGAACGTCTGGCGAGCAAAGCTGATGACTACTCTATAGTTCAAGGTGCCATGCTTTATGGCTTAGAACCGGACTTCAACGACGTTTTGAACGCTCATGGAGCATATGAGATGTTCCAGAGTTGAAGTTAATATTTCAAGCAAATGCCCGGATTGAGAGATATGAAGTCTCCAATAAGTTCTATAGCTGCAAGATGGAGGAGAATAGTTCACAAGGAACATATACTCGTAATGTCTGGGTATAACAATCACTTGATTCAACCGGGAGTTAATCTTCCGATGATAGTGTCATTGATGTAATTCTTCAATCATCGCCACCAAGCTACAAGAGCTTTGTGATGAACTATAATATGCAAGGGATGAACAAGACTATTCCCAAGCTCTTCGCGATCTTTGAAAGTCATGGAGGTAGAAATCAAGAAGGAGCATCAAGTATTGATGGTCAACAAGACCACTAGTTTCAAGAAAAGGGCAAAGGGAAGAAGAAGGTAAACTTCAAAAGAACGGCAAGCAAGTTGCTGCTCAAGAGAAGAAACCCAAGTCCGGACCTAAGCCTCAAATCGAGTGCTTCTACCGCAAGCGATCGTCATCGAAGCGGAACTGCCCCAAGTATTTGGCAGGATAAGAAGGATGGCAAAGTGAACAAAGGTATATGTGATATACATGTTATTGATGTGTACCTAACTAGAGCTCGTAGTAGCACCTGGGTATTTGATACTGGTTCTGTTGCTAATATTTGCAACTCGAAACAGGGACTACGGAATAAACGAGCACTGGCCAAGGACGAGGTGACGATGCGCGTGGGAAACGGTTCCAAAGTCGATGTGATCGCCGTCGGCACGCTACCTCTACATCTACCATCGGGATTAGTTTTAGACCTAAATAATTGTTATTTGGTGCCTGCGTTGAGCATGAACATTATATCTGGATCTTGTTTGATGCGAGACGGTTATTCATTTAAATCAGAGAATAATGGTTGTTCTATTTATATGAGTAATATCTTTTATGGTCATGCACCCTTGAAGAGTGGTCTATTTTTATTGAATCTCGATAGTAGTGATACACATATTCATAATGTTGAAGCCAAAAGATGCAGAGTTGATAATGATAGTGCAACTTATTTGTGGCACTGCCGTTTAGGTCATATCGGTGTAAAACACATGAAGAAACTCCATACTGATGGACTTCTGGAATCACTTGATTATGAATCACTTGGTACTTGCGAAATGTGCCTCATGGGCAAGATGACTAAAACGCCGTTCTCCGGTACTATGGAGAGAGCAACAGATTTGTTGGAAATCATACATACAGATGTATGTGGCCCGATGAATGTTGAGGCTCGTGGCGGATATCGTTATTTTCTCACCTTCACAGATGATTTGAGCAGATATGTGTATATCTACTTAATGAAGCACAAGTCTGAAACATTTGAAAAGTTCAAAGAATTTCAGAGTGAATTAGAAAATCATCGTAACAAGAAAATAGAGTTTCTACGATAGTGGAGGAGAATATTTGAGTTACGAGTTTGGTTTACATTTGAAACAATGCGGAATAGTTTCGCAACTCACGCCACCTGGAACACCACAACGAAATGGTGTGTCCGAACGTCGTAATCGTACTTTACTTGATATGGTGCGATCTATGATGTCTCTTACTGATTTACCGCTATCGTTTTGGGGTTATGCTTTAGAGACGGCCGCATTCACGTTAAATAGGGCACCATTAAAATCCGTTGAGACGACGCCTTATGAACTATGGTTTGGCAAGAAACCAAAGTTGTCGTTTAAAGTTTGGGGTTGCGATGCTTATGTGAAGAAACTTCAACCAGATAAGCTCGAACCCAAATCGGAGAAATGTGTCTTCATAGGATACCCAAAGGAAACTGTTGGGTACACCTTCTATCACAGATCCGAAGGCAAAACATTTGTTGCTAAGAATGGATCCTTTCTAGAGAAAGAATTTCTCTCGAAAGAAGTGAGTGGGAGGAAAGTAGAACTTGATGAGATAACTGTATCTACTCCCTTGTTGGAAGGTAGTTCATCATGAGAACCGGTTCCCGTGACAACTACACCAACTAGTGAGGAAGCTAATGATATTGATCATGAAACTTCAGATCAAGTTTCTGCTGAACCTCGTAGGTCTACCAGAGTAAGATCCGCACTAGAGTGGTACGGTAATCCTGTTCTGGAAGTCATGTTACTTGACCATGATGAACCTACGAACTATGAGGAAGCGATGATGAGCCCAGATTCGCAAAATGGCCGGAGGCCATGAAATCTGAGATAGGATCCATGTATGAAAACAAAGTATGGATTTTGGTTGACTTGCCCGATGATCGGCAAGTCATTGAGAATAAATGGATCTTTAAGAAGAAGACCGACATCGATGGTAATGTTATCGTTTATAAAGCTCGACTTGTTGCGAAAGGTTTTCGACAAGTTCAAGGGGTTGACTACGATGAGACTTTCTCACCCGTAGCGATGCTTAAGTCTGTCCGAATCATGTTGGCTATTGCTGCATTTCATGATTATGAAATTTGGCAAATGGATGTCAAGACTGCATTCTTGAATGGATTTCTAGAAGAAGAGTTGTATATGATGCAGCCGAAGGTTTTGTTGATCCAAAAGGTGTCGACAAAGTGTGCAAGCTCCAACGCTCCATTTATGGACTGGTGCAAGCATCTCGGAGTTGGAATAAACGCTTTGATAGTGTGATCAAAGATATGGTTTTATACAGACTTTTGGAGAAGCCTCAGATTTACAAGAAAGTGAGTGGGAGCTCAGAGCATTTCTAGTTTTATATGTTGATGACATATTATTAATTGGAAATGATATAGAATTTCTGGATAGCATAAAGGGATACTTGAATAAAAGTTTTTCGATGAAAGACCTCGGAGAAGCTGCTTACATATTAGGCATCAAGATCTATAGAGATAGATCAAGACGCTTAATAGGACTTTCACAAAGCACATACCTTGACAAAATATTGAAAAAGTTCAATATGGATCAGGCAAAGAAAGGATTCTTGCCTGTGCTACAAGGTGTGAAGTTGAGTCAAACTCAATGCCCAACCACAGCAGAAGATAGAGAGAAATGAAAAATGTTCCTATGCTTCAGCCATAGGCTCTATCATGTATGCAATGCTGTGTACCAGACTGACGATGCTTAGCAATAAGCTTAGCAGAAGGTACCAAAGTAATCCAGAGTGGATCATCGACAGCGGTCAAGAACATCCTCAAATACGAAAAGGACTAAGGATATGTTTCTCGATATGGAGGTGACAAAGAGCTAGTCGTAAATGGTTACGCCGATGTAAGCTTTGACACCGATCCGGACGATTCTAAATCGCAAACCGGATACGTGTTTTTATTAAACGGTGGAGCTGTAAGTTGGTGCAGTTCTAAACAAAGCGCCGTGGCGGGATCTACATGTGAAGCGGAGTACATAGCTGCTTCAAGCAGCAAATGAAGGAGTCGGATGAAGGAGTTCATTACCGATCTAGGTGTCATACCTAGTGCATCGACCAATGAAGATCTTCTGTGACAATATCGGTGCAATTGCCTTGGCAAAGGAATCCAGATTTCACAAGAGGACCAAGCACATCAAGAGACGCTTCAATTCCATTCGGGACCAAGTCCAAGTGGGAGACATAGAGATTTGCAAGATACATACGATCTGAATGTTGCAAACCCGTTGACTAAGGCTCTCTCACGAGCAAAACATGATCAGCACCAAGACTCCATGGGTGTTAGAATCATTACTATGTAATCTAGATTATTGACTCTAGTGCAAGTGGGAGATCAAGGAAATATGCCCTAGAGGCAATAATAAAGTTATTATTTATTTCCTCATATCATGATAAATGTTTATTATTCATGCTAGAATTGTATTAACCGGAAACATGATACATGTGTGAATACATAGACAAACATATAGTCACTAGTATGCCTCTACTTGACTAGCTCATTAATCAAAGATGGTCATGTTTCCGACCATAGACATGTGTTGTCATTTGATTAGTGGGATCACATCATTAGAAGAATGATGTGATTGACATGACCCATTTTGTTAGCCTAGCACTTGATCGCTTAGTATACTGCTATTGCTTTCTTCATGACTTATACAAAGTTCCTGCAACTATGAGATTGTGCAACTCCGTGTACCGGAAGAACACTTTGTGTGCTACCAAACGTCACAACGTGAATCGGGTGATTATAAAGGTGCTCTCTGGTGTTTCCAAGGTTCATGTTGAGTTGGCATAGTTCGAGATTAGGATTTGTCACTCCGATTGTCGGAGAGGTATCTTTGGGCCCTCTCGGTAATACTCATCACTTAAGCCTTGCAAGCATATAACTAATGAGTTAGTTATGAGATGACGACATTAATGAGCGAGTAAAGAGACTTGCCGGTAACGAGATTGAACTAGGTATTGATACCGACGATCAAATCTCGTGCAAGTAATTTACCGATGACAAAGGGAACAAAGTATGTTGTTATGCGGTTTGACCGATAAAGATCTTCGTAGAATATGTAGGAACCAATATGGGCATCCAGGTCCCGCTATTGGTTATTGACCCGAGACGTGTCTCGGTCATGTCTACATTGTTCTCGAACCGTAGGGTCCGCACGCTTAAGGTTTCGATGACAATTATATTATGAGTTTATGTACTTTGATGTACCGAAGTTTGTTCGAGTCCGGATATGATCACGGACATGACGAGGAGTCTCAAATGGTCGAGAGATAAAGATTGATATATTGGACGGATATATTTGGACACCGGAAAGGTTCCGGAGAAGTTTGGAGCTCCGGAGGTTACCGAACCCCGGGAGGTATATGGGCCTTATTGGGCCCATGTAGGAGGAAGGAGAAGGAGCAAGGGAGGCGCGCCTCAAGCCCAATCCGACTGGGAGGGGCCGCCCCCCCCCTTCCTTTCTCCTTCCCCTCTTCCTATTCCTACTACTAGTACTACTTCCTAATACTAGTACTCCTTCCTTCCCTCCAAATAAGATTAGGAAGGGGGAAACCTACTTGGAGTAGGTTTCCTCCCTATGGCGCCCCCTTGGGCCGCCACCTCCTCCTCCCTCCTTTATATACGGGGTAGGGGGCACCCTAGGACACACAAGTTGATCATTGATCGCTCCTTAGCCGTGTGCGGTGCCCCTCCATGATATTACACCTCGATCATATTGTAGCGGTGCTTAGGCGAAGCCTGCGACAGAGAACATCAAGATCGCCACCACGCCGTCAGGCCGACGGAACCCCCCCTGAGCCTCTATGGATTGAGATCGAGGGCGGCCATCGAGCTGTACGCGTGTCAAGAACTTGGAGGTGCCGAGTAACGGTGCTTGGATCGGTCGGACCGGGAGGACGACGACTACTTCCTCTACGTTAAGTCAACGCTTCGCTTCGGTCTACGAGGGTACGTAGACAACACTCTCCCCTCGTTGTTGTATCATCACCATGATCTTGCGTGTGCGTAGGAAAATTTTGAAATTACTACGTTCCCCAACAATATTGATATACATTTATTTTTAAAATTAGTTTGAATGTGAGTCAAAATTTCAGGATTAAAAACAGTTCGAACCGCACCGAAATATGCAAAATTTCGTATAATTTTTTAACCGTGGCCAAAATATGGGCTGTAATGCTAACAAAGAATATGGGCTCCAAAAAAACCTTAAGAATTAGCAAATGGGTTGTAAATTATTAGAAATAATGGCAGATGGGTTGTATGCTGTTTTCCAAAGATTTGAGGCTTTCCTAAAAAAAGGTTGACGCACAAGCAGTGACGGTTGGATGTCCATCCAACGGCCGTCGTCTTCTTCAATCTCTGCTCTTCCTTCTCCACCCGCCAAACAAGCGCCAAGGACTGCTCGCTCCCTCCTCCTCAAGGCCGGGTCAGTCTGCCGCAAGCAGCCTCACCGCCCACTGTATTCCTATCGCTGGCCTAGCCATCCTCTACTCACCCACACCTGCTGTTATTCTTCGGCGACGGCAGACGAACCAGTAAACCCTCGTTCAGTCGTACTCCCCTCCGCGTGGGAAACAACTGCTGAGTCTTCCCTGCCTCCGTGTCGTTCCCTTCCTAGGCCTCGCCGTCGTCCACCCCCCTGGTGCTCTCGGCGCGGCTGGTCAACTTGGTCAACGACCGACATGCATCTGAAGCGGATCAGACGTGGAGAGGCCGACACTGGTCCACGGCCGCACGCAAGGAAATGCCTCCTTATTACGCCGCAAAATAATGATTCGCCCACGACATTAGGGACCCACCGAAGGGCCTCAAGATTTCATGAATAAAACGTTACGCCATCGACAAATCGGACCCACCAGCTATATCTTCGCACGCAAGGAAGTGCCTCCTTATTACGCACAAAAATGAATACTCCCCATGTTAGCTGGGACCCAAGATAGTGGCAGAGCTGATCAGGGCCTACTAAGTTGACGGGGACGGAGGGCTTTGTCAACTTAGTCAATATGTACGATTCTAGCTCCAGTGACCATACGATGTCCATCCAACGGCCGTAGTGCTTCTTTAACCTCTGGTCTTCTTGCTCCAGCCGCCCAAACCAGCGTCGTCGTGCCTCGTGCTCCTGCCTCCCATGGCCGGCTGCGATGCGGCGGAGGCCTCACCGCCCCCTACTACTCCCACCGCTGACTAGGCCATCCCTCTACTCACCCACACCCCATGTTATTCTGCGGCGACGGCAGCCTCACACCACAGCGAACCAGTGAACCCTCGTACTCCTCTATGCGAGGGCATCCACTACCGTGTCTTCCTCGGCTCAGCGTCGTCCCCTTCCTAGGCCTCGCCGTCGTCCACCGCCCTGGTGCTCTCGGCGCGGCGTGGTAAACGTGGTCAAGGAACAACTTCCATCGGACGTGGACTGTACGTGGAGAGGCTGACAGCTGGGTCCACGGCCGCAGCAAGGAAGTGCCTCCTTATTACGCGCAAAATAATTATTCCTCCACCTAACAGCGGGGACCCACCGGACGGGCCACCATATTTCGCGAAAAAAACGTTTCCCCCTGACTGCTGGGACCCACCAGCTACACCTTCGCACAATAGGAAGTGCGTCCCGCAAAAACGATTCGCCCCGATCCTGGGACCCACTACTACATCTTCAACGCAAGGAAGTGCGTCCGGCAAAAACGATTCGCCCACACCGCTGGGACCCACCAGCTACATCTTCGCACGCAAGGAAGTGCTCGGTACGGGACCCACCTAGTCGAAGCGCATATAGCGTTGTCATTCTGGTCGCGAACGTGTATGTACATACTGGTCGATGTAGAGGCGTGCACGTGTCGTAGATGTAGAGGCGCGCACGTGTCGTAGTAGAGGCGTGCACGTAGCATGTACACGCACGATAGCGGCGAGGGTGCAAGAAAGAAAATACGCCACGCGTCGCACATACGGGCAGGTCTCTAACGCCTATCGCGCATACGTACATGGCTGGGTCAGAACGGAGAAACAGCGTCGTCGTCGTGTTCATGGGGAGCCAACCGGCTGGGTCGGAATGGAATGCATGGTCGTGTTCATCGGGAGGGCTTGGATGGAACAGGCGATGGAAACGAGGCCTGGCGTACCGCACAACGGAGGAAACGGCCTTGTGTTCGACCGGCCACATTCGAAACGGGGTCCTGTTGATCGGGAGGGGCCTGGCGTACCGCAAAATGGAGGAAATGGACCTCCTACAGTCGAAACGGGGGTCCTGTTGATCGGGAGGGGTGTGGCATACCGCAAAACGGACGAAACGGACTTGTGTTGGAGCGCTACAGTCGAAACAGGGGGAGGGGTGTGGCGTACCGCAAAACGGGACTCCACGGGATACTGTTCATCTCCACCGTCAACCTCCTCCAGCCTCCACGGGCTACCGTCGACCTCCTCCAGCCTCCACGGGCTCCTGTTCATCCAGCCTCCACCGCACGCTACTCCACCGCCATCGCTCAACCACCCTCCACGGGCAGCCCTCCACCGCTTCATGCTCATCCAGCCCTCCACAAAGACGGGGTCCCGTTCAACCACCCTCCACCGCTTCACTGCTCATCCAGCCCTCCACACCACGGGTCCTGCTCAACCACCCTCCACGGCCACCCTCCATCGCCTATTGTTCATCCAGCCCTCCACACCACGGGTTCCTGTTCATCCAGAGGCAATGCCACCGCCATCGCTCATCCAACCCCCCAACGCCATCGCTCATCCAGAGGCAAGATCGATCGGCTTCGATTAGCGCAGAGCGGCGAATCGCCCATCGGGTTCGATTAACACCATTGATCGATCGCTCGGGTTCAAGAACGCAGAACCTCCAAAGGTAATCGCCGGGTTCGATTAGAGCCCAACGCCTCGCTCGGCTTGATTAGAGCCAACGCCTACACACGCAGCAGTCGCACGAGAAAACGTGCATCACTCTCCTCCGTGAACCGCAACTCCCGAAATTTTCCTCCCCTCGCTTCTACCACAATTTTTCCGTCATGGACGGCCCAAAATGTCATGCAGCTGCGTCTCGCCCGCCCAGACGAAAAGCCCATTTTCTCATGATGATTTTTGTCATAGAAGTAGGAGCCCACCACATCTATGATGATACCGGGTTTTGTCACAATTATCGTCATAGAAGTGTCATATGTATGACAGAAAAAAATTTCGTTCGGCCCAAAATGTCACGGATGTGTCTTTTTTTGTAGTGGACAATGCTACTATCTCTTTTTCCACACTTGTGCTTCAAAAATAGCACCATGATCTTCATGTTAGAGAGTCTCATATGTTGTCACTTTCATATACTAGTGGGAATTTTTCATTATAGAACTTGGTTTGTATATTCCAATGATGGGCTTCCTCAAAGTGCCCTAGGTCTTAGTGAGCAAGCAAGTTGGATGCACCCCACTTAGTTTCTTTTGTTGAGCTTTCATATATTTATAGCTCTAGTGCATCCGTTGCATGGCAATCCCTACTCACTCACATTGGTATCTATTAATGGGCATCTCCATAACCCGTTGATACGCCTAGTTGATGTGAGACTATCTTCTCCTTTTTGTCTTCTCCACAACCACCATTCTATTCCACATATAGTGCTATGTTCATGGCTCACGCTCATGTATTGCGTGAAAGTTGAAAAAGTTTGAGATTATTAAAGTATGAAACAATTGCTTGGCTTGTCATCGGGGTTGTGCATGATTAAATACTTTGTGTGATGAAGATAGAGCAACAGCCAGACTATATGATTTTGTAGGGATAACTTTCTTTAGCCATGTTATTTTGAGAAGACATGATTACTTTGATTAGTATGCTTGAAGTATTACTATTTCTTATGTCGATATGAACTTTTATTTTGTATTCATTTGGGTCTGAACATTCATGCCACAATAAAGAAAATTACATTATGAAATATGCTAGGTAGCATTCCACATCAAAAATTCTCTTTTTATCATTTACCTACTCGAGGACGAGCAGGAATCAAGCTTGGGGATGCTTGATACGTCTCCAACGTATCTATAATTTTTGATTGTTCCATGCTATTATATTACCCCTTTTGGATGTTTATGGGCTTTATTTTGCACATTTATATCATTTTTTGGACTAACCTACTAACCGGAGGCCCAGCCCATATTGCTGTTTTTTTTGCCTATTTCAGTATTTCGAAGAAAAGGAATATCAAACGGAGTCCAAACGGAATGAAAGCTTCGGGAGCGTGATTTTTGGAACGAACCTGATCCAGAGAGCTTGGAGTGCAAGTCAAGAAGCTTCTAAGGGCCCCACAAGATAGGGGGTCGCGTGCCCCCTGTAGGGCGCGTCCCCCTGTCTCGTGGGCCCCTCGGATGGCCACCGACGTACTTCTTCCTCCTATATATACCTACGTACCCCGAAAACATCCAGGAGCACCACGAAACACAATTTCCACCACCGTAACCTTCTGTATCCGAGATCCCATCTTGGAGCCTTTGCTGGCACTCTGCCGGAGGGGGAATCAACCACGGAGGGCCTCTACATCAACATCCTTGCCCTCCGATGAGTTGTGAGTAGTTTACCACAGACCTACGGGTCCATAGTTATTAGCTAGATGGCTTCTTCTCTCTTTTTGGATCTGAATACAATGTTCTCCCCCTCTCTTGTGGAGATCTATTCGATGTAAACTCTTTTTGCGGTGTGTTTGTCGAGATTCGATGAATTGTGGGTTTATGATCAAGTTTATCTACGAATAATATTTGAATCTTCTCTGAATTCTTTTATGTATGATTGAGTTATCTTTGCAAGTCTCTTCGAATTATCAGTTTGGTTTGGCCTACTAGATTGGTCTTTCTTGCCAGGGGAGAAGTGCTTAGCTTTGGGTTCAATCTTGCGGTGTCCTTACCAAAGGATAGAAAGGGTTGCAAGGCACGATTGTATTGTTGCCATCGAGGATAACAAGATGGGGTTTATATCATATTACATGAGTTTATCCTTTACATCATGTCATCTTGCTTAATGCGTTACTCTGTTCTTATGAACTTAATAATCTAGATGCGTGGTGAGTCGGTCGATGTGTGGAGTAATAGTAGTAGATGCAGGCAGGAGTCGGTCTACTTGTTATGGACGTGATGCCTATATACATGATCATGCCTAGATAATCTCATAACTATGCGCTTTTCTATCAATTGCTCGACAGTAATTTATTCACCCACCGTAATACTTATGCTATCTTGAGAGAAGCCTCTAGTGAAACCTATGGCCCCCGGGTCTATCTCTTATCATGTTTGCTTTCAATCTACCTTTATTTGCATCTTTACTTTTTGCATATATATCATAAAATACCAAAAATATATTTATCTTATCATACTATCTTTATTAGATCTCACTTTCGCAAGTGGGCGTGAAGGGATTGACAACCCCTTTATTGCGTTGGTTGCGAGTTCTCAGTTTGTTTGTGTAGGTGCGTGGGACTTTTGAGGAGCCTCCTACTGGATTGATACCTTGGTTCTCAAAACTGAGGGAAATACTTACGCTACACTTTGCTGCATCACCCTCTCCTCTTTGAGGAAAACCAACGCAAGCTCAAGACGTAGAAAGGTCCCAAGTAATTCTAATGCATGATATAGGCTCTAGGCACTTGTGGGAGTAGTTGCTATCAATCTTGTTGAGTTTTATCCACTTTTATTTTGAGTTACTAAAAAATTTCAGAAAAAATTCAGAGGAAGAAATATGTCTAGGAAAATGTACCAAGGTGGTTCTTCAAGAAAGCAAGCACCCAGGCGTGCAATGCGTGAGCAAGAGGATGAACCACCAAGGGAAGCTGATGTGCGGCCTTGTGAATGGCCGTCAGAAGAATTTATGGCCAATGCAGGCATCAAGGATGAATTTGATGCATATGTGCGTAATGCCGATCTTGAGGACTTCATGCAAGATAAGTGTCCTCAGTACTACTATTTGACTGATTCATTCGTGAGAAGGTTTAAATTTTCGTCTTCGCATAATTCTCAAAGTGTCCTGTTTGATATTTATGATCAATCATATACCATGGACCTAGAAGATTTACTACTTCTTGCAAACTCCCACAGTGGTGTAGTGTTAATGAACCCCGTAAATCTGAATATAAAGACTTTCTTGCTAGTATCACTGTGGGAGAATCTAGAGATATAGCACAAGTGACCATAGGGAGCATTCATTTTTCAGCTATACATTATTTTGCTCTTTTCATTGGTAGATGCATTAATGGTAAATATGAAGCATGTCACATGTGTGTTCCTGATCTTTGTGTCCTCAAGAGTGTTGTATTAGGTAATAAAGATTACAACTTGGGGGAAATTGTTGCACGTAGGTTGCATAATAATGGTTTATCTGGAGATTTGTTTGGAGGGATTTATGCGACCCATGTTGCTAACTATCTTGGTATACCTCCACGTGAGGGTGATAAGGAGTTGCTTACCACTTATTTAGATTATAATGCTATGGTCAGTCATCATTTTCTTGAGGGGAACGAACAATTCCTCCAGTATCGACTAATCTTTGACAGACGTCGCGTTGTCCATGTTACTCTCCCTGCTCCTGCCCTTTTTGATTACCAGGCAAAAAGAAGATATGTTGTAACCAGGGAGGAGGCAACCAAATACGAGAGGAGAACGGAGGCAGCTCGCCGCCATGCCGCAGCTCAAGAGGCATTGGCTGCTGCATCTCAGTATGACCCCAATTACAACTTCGGATATCAGTCAGGCTATCCATGGCCATAGACCAACTTAGGCCAAAAGCCTAAGCTTGGGGGAATTCCAGCTTAGTCCGATGCACGTGCACTATTATTATTATTCACACCGTTCGGTCGTGCAAGTGAAAGGCAATAATGACGATATATGATGGACTGATTGAGATGAGAAAAGCTGGTATGAACTTGACCTCTCTTGTTTTTGTAAATATGATTAGTTCATCGTTCCTGATTCAGCTTATTATGAATAAACATGTTTGCAATGACAATTAGAGATTATAGTTACTTATGACATGCTTAATTAGCTATGAGTTTATAATGGTTTACCTTGCGTGCCAACATGTTATTAAAATGGTTGTGATGTGGTATGATAGGGTGGTATCCTCCTTTGGATAATTCAAGTGACTTGACTTGGCACATGTTCACGCATGTAGTTGAAACAAAATCAACATAGCCTTCACGATATTTATGTTCATGATGGATTATATCCTACTCATGCTTGCACTCGGTGTTGATTAGTTTTAATGCATGTTCATGACTGTTGTCGCTCTCTCAGTTGGTCGCTTCCCAGTCTTTTGCTAGCCTTCACCTGTACTAAGCGGGAATACTGCTTGTGCATCCAAACTCCATAAACCCCAAAGTTATTCCATATGAGTCCACCATATCTTCCTATATGCGGTATTTACCTGTCGTTCCAAGTAAATTTGTATGTGCCAAACTCCAAACCTTCAAATGAAATTCTGTTTTGTATGCTCGAGCAGCTCATGTATCAACTAGGGTTGTCTGTATCTTCCATGCCAGGTGGGCTATTCTCAAGGGGATGGACTCCGCTCCTCATTCACGAGAAAATGGCTGGTAACCGGGATGCCCAGTCCCATGATCAAAAGATCAAAGCAAATCAAAATAATTAAACAAAACTCCCCCGGGATTGTTGCTAGTTGGAGGCACCCGTTGTTTCGGGCAAGCCATGGATTAATGCTTGTTGGTGGTGGGGGAGTATAAACTTTACCATTCTGTTTGGAACTGACTATAATGTGTGTAGCATGGAATATATCGAGATCTCATAGTTATTGCGTTGACAGTGAAAGTATACCGCTCAAAATGTTATTCATCTCTATTTTAAAATCGAGCTCTGGCACCTCTACAAATCCCTGCTTCCCTCTACGAAGGGCCTATCTATTTACTTTTATGTTGAGTCATCACCCTCTTATTAAAAAGCACCCGCTGAAGAGCACACTGTCATTTGCATGCATTAGTATTAGTTTATATTGGGTATGACTTGACTGGATCTCTTTTACCATGAATTACAATGTTTAGTCAGTCCTTGATCTTTAAAGGTGCTCTGCATTTATGTTTTGCGGTCTCAGAAAGGGCTAGCGAGATACCATCTTGTTATGTCATATTATGATTTTTTGAGAAAGTGTTGTCATCCGAGATTTATTATTATTGCTCGCTAGTTGATTATGCCATTGATAGGAGTAAACGTGAGACCTAAGTGCTATTGTGAATATGGTTAGTTGATAATCTTTGCTGAAAACTTGAATGTTGGCTTTACATATTTACAATAACAAGAGCAAACAGAGTTTGTAAAAGTTTTCTTTATCACTTTTAGTTTATCAACTGAATTGCTTGAGGACAAGCAAAGGTTTAAGCTTGGGGGAGTTGATACGTCTCCGTCGTATCTACTTTTCCAAACACTTTTGCCCTTGTTTTGGACTCTAACTTGCATGATTTGAATGAAACTAACCCGGACTGACGCTGTTTTCAGCAGAACTGCCATGGTGTTATTTTTGTGCAGAAACAAAAGTTCTCGGAATGACCAGAAAATCTACGGAGATTATTTTTGGAAATATAAAAAATACTGGCGAAAGAATCAAGGCCAGGGGCCCACACCCTGTCCACGAGGGTGGGAGCGTGCCCCTCCCTCTGGGCGCGCCTCCCTGCCTCGTGGGCCCCCTAGACGTCCACAGACCTCAACTCCAACTCCATATATTCCCTTTCACGAAGAAAAAAAATCAAAGAGAAAGTTTCATCGCGTTTTACGATACAGAGCCGCCGCCAAGCCCTAATCTCTCTCGGGAGGGCTGATCTGGAGTCCGTTCGGGGCTCCGGAGAGGGGGATTCGTCGCCGTCGTCATCATCAACCATCCTCCATCGCCAATTTCATGATGCTCACCGCCATGCGTGAGTAATTCCATCGTAGGCTTGCTGGATGGTGATGGGTTGGATGAGATTTACCATGTAATCAAGTTAGTTTTGTTAGGGTTTGATCCGTAGTATCCACTATGTTCTGAGATTGATGGTGCTATGACTTTGCTATGCTTAATGCTTGTCACTAGGGCCCGAGTGCCATGATTTCAGATCTGAACCTATTATGTTTTCATGAATATATGTGAGTTCTTGATCCTATCTTGCAAGTCTATAGTCACGTATTATGTGTTATGATCCGACAACCCCGAAGCGACAATAATCGGGATACTTCTTGGTGATGACCGTAGTTTGAGGAGTTCATGTATTCACTAAGTGCTAATGCTTTGGTCCGGTACTCTATTAAAAGGAGGCCTTAATATCCCTTAGTTTCCATTAGGACCCCGCTGCCACAGGAGGGTAGGACAAAAGATGCCATGCAAGTTCTTTTCCATAAGCATGTATGACTATATTCGGAATACATGCCTACATTACATTGATGAACTGGAGCTAGTTCTGTGTCACCCTAGGTTATAACTATTACATGAGGAATCACATCCAACATAATTATCCATCACTGATCCAATGCCTACGAGCTTTTCACATATTGTGCTTTGCTTATTTACTTTACCGTTGCTACTGTTACAATCACTACAAAATTGTTGCCGTTACTTTTGCTATTGTTACCATTATTATCATACTACTTTGCTACTAAATACTTTGCTGCAGATACTAAGTTATCCAAGTGTGGTTGAATTAACAACTCAACTGCTAATACTTGAGAATATTCTTTCGCTCCCCTTGTGTCGAATCAATAAATTTGGTTTGAATACTCTACCCTCGAAAACTGTTGCGATCCCCTATACTTGTGGGTTATCAGTTATTGACCGGAGATGTGTCTCAGTCATGTCTACATAGTTCTCGAACCCATAGGGTCCGCACGCCAAACCTTCAATGACGATATGTATTATGAGTTATGTGTTTTTGATGAACGAAGTTTGTTCGGAGTCTCGGATGAGATCATGGACGTGACGAGGAGTATCGAAATGGTCGATTCATAAAGAATGATATATTGGACCGTGTTATTCGGACACCGGAAGAGTTCCGGGAAGTTTCGGGTAAAACCGGTGTGCCGGAGGGGTTACCGGAACCCCCCGGGGGAACTAATGGGCCACCATGGGCCTTAGTGGAGAGAGAGGAGGGCGTCCAGGGCAGGCCCCCCTTGTAGTCCTAATAGTGCAAGGGAAGGGGGCGGCACCCCCCCTTCCTACTCCCTCTTTCTCTCCTTCCTTCCCCCTCTCCCGGGAGGTGGACTCCTACTAGGACTTAGAGTCCTAGTAGGACTCCTCTCTCCCAGGCGCGCCTACAAGGGACGGCCGGCCTCCCCCTTGATCCTTTATATATGGGGGCAAGGGGGTACCCTAGAACACACAAGTTTCTCTCCCAACCGTGTGCGGTGCCCCCCTCCACAGTTACATACCTCGATCATACCATCGTAGTGCTTAGGCGAAGCCCTGCACCGGTAGCATCATCATCACCGTTGCCATGCTGTCGTGCTGACGGAACTCACCCTCGTCCTGAATTGGATCAAGAGCACGAGGGACGTCATCGAGCTAAACGTGTGCTGAACGCGAGGTGCCGTGAGTTCGGTACTTGATCAGTTGGATCATGAAGAAGTTTGACTACATCAACCACGTTATTGAAACGTTTCCGCTTTCGATCTACGAGGGTACGTGGACACACTCTCCTCTGTCATTGCTATGCATCACCTAGATAGATCTTGCGTGATCGTAGGAATTTTTTTAAAATTCCTGCGTTCCCCAATAGCAACTACACGAACTGGCCCCATAACTTGAGGATTATCCTCATTGCTGCACAAATAATTGCGTCCTAGAAGCACCGTTGGGTGCCAGGCCTGCTGCAGATGCTACTGATGATGTTAAGAATGTCTGGCAGAGCAAAGCTGATGACTACTTGATAGTTCAGTGTGCCATGCTTTACAACTTAGAATCGGGACTTCAAAGGCGTTTTGAACTTCATGGAGCATATGAGATGTTCCAAGAGTTGAAGTTAATATTTCAAGCAAAAGCCCGAGTTGAGAGATATGAAGTATCCAACAAGTTCTACAGCTGCAAAATGTAGGAGAATAGTTTTATCAGTGAACACATACTCAGAATGTCTGGGTATCATAAGCACTTGACTCAGCTGGGAGTTAATCTTCCTGATGATAGTGTCATTGACAAAGTTCTTCAATCACTGCCACCAAGCTATAAAGGCTTCGTGATGAACTATAATATGCAAGGGATGAACAAGACTATTTCCGAGCTCTCGCGATGCTAAAGGCTGTGGAGGTAGAAATCAAGAATGAGCATCAAGTGTTGATGGTCAACAAGACCACTAGTTTCAAGAAAATGGGCAAAGGGAAGAAGAGGAACTTCAAGAAGAACGGCAAGAAAGTTGCTGCTCAGGAGAAGAAACCCAAGTCTGGACCTAAGCCTGAAACTGAGTGCTTCTACTGCAAAGGGATTGGTCACTGGAAGCGGAACTGCCCCAAGTATTTGGCGGATAAGAAGGATGGCAAAGTGAAAGGTATATTTGATATACATGTTATTGATGTGTACCTTACTAATGATCGTAGTAGCGCCTGGGTATTTGATACTGGTTCTGTTGCTCATATTTGCAACTCGAAACAGGGGATACGGATTAAACGAAGATTGGCTAAGGACGAGGTGACGATGCACGTGGGAAATGGTCCCAAGGCTGATGTGATCGCCGTCGGCATGCTACCTCTACATCTACCTTCGGGATTAGTTTTAGACCCGAATAATTGTTATTTGATGCCCGCGTTGAGCATCAACATTATATGTGGATCTTGTTTGATGCGAGATGGTTATTCATTTAAATCAAAGAATAGTGGTTGTTATATTTATATGAGTAATATATTTTATGGTCATGCACCCTTGCTGAGTGGTCTATTTTTGTTGAATCTCAATAGTGATGATACACATGTTCATAATATTGAAGCCAAAAGATGCAAAGTTGATAATGATAGTGCAACTTATTTCTGGGACTGCCATTTGGGTCATATCGGTGTAAAGCGCATGATGAAACTCCATGCTGATGGACTTTTGGAATCACTTGATTATGAATCACTTGGTGCTTGCGAACCGTGCCTCATGGGCAAGATAATTAAAACTCCGTTCTCCGGAACAATGGAACGAGCTACTGACTTGTTGGAAATAATACATACAGATGTATGCGGTCCAATGAGTGTTGAGGCTCATGGCGGGTATCGTTCTTTTCTTACCTTCACAGATGATTTGAGTAGATATGGGTATATCTACTTAATGAAGCATAAGTCTGAAACATTTGAAAAGCTCAAAGAATTTTAGAGTGAACTTGAAAATCATCGTAACAAGAAAATAAAGTCTCTATGATCTGATCGTGGAGGAGAATATTTGAGTTACGAGTTTGGTCTTCATTTGAAACAACATGGGATAGTTTCATGATACGTCTCCAACGTATCTATAATTTTTGATTGTTCCATGCTATTATACTACCCGTTTTGGATGTTTATGGGCTTTACTTTACACTTTTATATCATTTTTTGGGACTAACCTACGAACCGGAGGCCCAGCCCGAATTGTTGTTTGTTTGCCTATTTCAGTGTTTCAAGAAAAGGAATATCAAACGGAGTCCAAACGCGATGAAACCTTCAGGAACGATCTTTTTGGAACAAATGCAAACCTGGAGACTTGGAGTTAAAGTCAGGAAACAAGGGAGGCGGCCACGAGGGTGCCCGGTGCGCCCCTAGGGCTGGGCGTGCCCCCCACCCTCGTGGGCCCCTCGGGCGTCCACCGACCTACTTCTTCCTCCTATATATACCTACGTACCCCGAGAATATCATAACAGACCACGAAAACCTAATTCCACCGCCGCAACCTTCTGTATCCACGAGATCCCAACTTGGAGCCTTTGTCGGCGCTCTACTGGAGGGGGAGTCAATCATGGAGGGCCTCTACATCAACTCCAAGGCCTCTTCGATGAGTTGTGAGTAGTTTACCACAGACCTTCAGGTCCATGGTTATTAGCTAGATGGCTTCTTCTCTCTCTTTGAATCTCAATACAAAGTTCTCCTCGATCTTCTTGGAGATCTATTCGATGTAACTCTTTTTGCGGTGTGTTTGTCGAGATCTGATGAATTGTGGGTTTATGATCAAGTTTATCTATGAGAAGTATTTGAATCTCCTCTGAATTCTTTTATGTGTGATTAAGTTATCTTTGCAAGTCTCTTCGAATTATCAGTTTGGTTTGGTCTACTAGATTGATCTTTCTTGTAATGGGAGAAGTGCTTAGCTTTGGGTTCAATCTTGCGGTGTCCTTTCCCAGTGACAGCAGGGGCAGCAAGGCACGTATTGTATTGTTGCCATCGTGGATAAAAAGATGGGGTTTATATCATATTGCATGAGTTTATCCCTCTACATTATGTCATCTTTCTTAATGCGTGACTCTGTTCTTTATGAACTTAATACTCTAGATGCATGCTGGATAGCGGTCGATTGTGGAGTAATAGTAGTAGATGCAGGCAGGAGTCGGTCTACTTGTCGGACGTGATGCCTATATACATGATCATGCCTAGATAATCTCATAATTATTCGCTTTTCTATCAATTGCTCGACAGTAATTTGTTCACCCACCGTAATACTTATGCTATCTTGAGAGAAGCCACTAGTGAAACCTATGGCCCCCGGGTCTATCTCTTATCATATAAGCTTTCAATCTACTTTTATTTGCATCTTTACTTTTCCTATCTATATTATAAAATACCAAAAATATATTTATCTTATCATATTATCTTTATCAGATCTCACTTTCGCAAGTGGTCGTGAAGGGATTGACAACCCCTTTATTGCGTTGGTTGCGAGTTCTTGTTTGTTTGTGCAGGTGCGTGGGACTTCTGAGGAGCCTCCTACTAGATTGATACATTGGTTCTCAAAAACGGAGGGAAATACTTACGCTACTATTGCTGCATCACCCTTTCCTCTTCAAGGAAAACCAACGAAAGCTCAAGACGTAGCATTTCACAACTTACGCCACCTGGAACACCACAGCGAAATGGTGTGTCCGAACGTTGTAACCGTACTTTATTGGATATGGTGCGATCTAGGATGTCTCTTAATGATTTACCACTATCGTGTTGGGGTTATGCTTTAAAGACGGTTGCATTCATTTTAAATAGGGCACCATCAAAATCTGTTGAAATGACGCCTTATGAACTGTGGTTTGGCAAGAAACCAAAGTTGTCATTTCTTAAAGTTTGGGGTTGTGATGCTTATGTGAAAAAGTTTCAACCTGATAAGCTCGAACCCAAATCGGAGAAGTGCGTCTTCATAGGACACCCAAAGAAAACTGTTGGCTACACCTTCTATCACAGATCCAAAGGCAAGATATTCGTTGCTAAAAATGTATCCTTTCTAGAGAAGGAGTTTCTCTCGAAAGAAGTGAGTGGGAGGAAAGTAGAACTTGATGAGGTAATTGTACCTTCTCCCGAACTGGAAAGTAGTTCATCACAGAAATCAGTTCCAGTGATTCCTACACCAATTAGTGAGGATGCTATTGATGATGATCATGAAACATTAGATCAAGTTACTACCGAACCTCGTAGGTCAACCAGAGTACGATCCGCACCAGAGTGGTACGATAATCATATTCCGGAAGTCATGTTACTAGACCATGGTGAACCTACGAACTATGAGGAAGCGATGATGAGCCCAGATTCCGCGAAATGGCTTCAGGCCATGAAATCTGAGATAGGATCCATGTATGAGAACAAAGTGTGGACTTTGTGGACTTGCCCAATGATCGGCAAGCCATAGAAAATAAACGGATCTTCAAGAAGAAAACTGACGCTGATGGTAATGTTACTGTCTACAAAGCTCGACTTGTTGCGAAAGGTTTTTGACGAGTTCAAGGAGTTAACTACGATGAGACCTTCTCACCTATAGCAATGCTTAAGTCTGTCCGAATCATGTTAGCAATTGCCGCATTTTATGATTATGAAATTTGGAAGATGGATGTCTGATGTCGCTTGAAGCTACGTTGGTATTTCCCCAAAAAGGAAGGGATGATGCAGCACAGCGGTCGTAGGTATTTCCCTCAGATATGAAACCAAGGTTATCGAACCAGTAGGAGAACCAAGCAACAAAACGTAAACAGCCCCTGCACACAAAGAACAACACCTCGCAACCTAACGTGTTAAAGGGGTTGTCAATCCCTTTCGGGGTACGGCGCCTCAAGATAGGCAAAGGACGTGAGGTAAATTTGTAGATGGGATAAATAGATCGCGGAACAAATAAATTGCAGCAAGGTATTTTTGTATTTTTTGGTTTAATAGATCTGAAAATAAACGCAAGGAAAAAGTAGATCGCAAGGCAAATATATGAGAAAGAAGACCCGGGGGTCGTAGGTTTCACTAGTGGCTTCTCTCGAGAAAAATAGCAAACGGTGGGTGAACAAATTATTGTTGGGCAATTGATAGAACTTCAAATACTCATGATGATATCTAGGCAATGATCATTACATAGGCATCACGTCCAAGATTAGTAGACCGACTTCTGCCTGCATCTACTACTATTACTCCACACATCGACCGCTATCCAGCATGCATCTAGTGTATTAAGTTCATGGAAAAATGGAGTAATGCAATAAGAACGATGACATGATGTAGACAAGATCCATTTATCTATTGCGGCAGATATGGATCCCGTCTTTTTATCCTTAGTAGCAACGATACATATGTGTCGGTTCCCTTTCTGTCACTGGGATCAAGCATCGTAAGATCGAACCCACTACCGGGCACCTCTTCCCATTGCAAGATAAATAGACAAGTTGGCCAAACAAAACCCAAATATCGAAGAAGAAATACAAGGCTATAAGAGATCACGCAGATAAGAGATCAAAGAACTCAAATAACTTTCATGGATATAAAAGATATAACTGATCATAAACTCGAAGTTCATCAGATCCCAACAAACACACCGCAAAAATGACTTACATCATATGGATCTCCAAGAGATCATTGTATTGATAATCAAGAGAGAGAGAGACGAAGCCATCTAGCTACTAACTACGGACCCGAAGGTCTACAAATAAGAACTACTCACGCATCATCGGAGAGGCACCAATGGAAGTGGTGAACCCCTCCGTGATGGTGTCTAGATTGGATCTCGGTGTTCTAGACTATGCGGCGACTGGATGAAAATTTGGTCGACTCCCCTAGGGTTTCTGGAATATTGGGGTATTTATAGAGCAAAGAGTTGGTCTAGGGGGCACCCGAGGTGGGCACAACCCACCTGGGCACGCCTGGGCCTCCTGGCACGCCCTGGTGGGTTGTCCCCTCCTCGGGACTCCCCCCAGGTGCAACCAGGGCCCGTTGTGTTCCTTCTGGCCCATAAAAAATCATCGTAAATTGGGTGGCATTTGGAGTCCTTCTGATATTGATTTCCTATGATGTAAATAACATGCAGAAAACAACAACTGGCACTTGGCACTATGTCAATAGGTTAGTACCAAAAAATGATATAAAATGACTATATAATGATTATAAAACATCCAAGATTCATAATAAAACAGCATGGAATAATCAAAAATTATAGATACGTAGGAGACGTATCAACATCCCCAAGCTTAACTCCTGCTCGTCCTCGAGTAGGTAAGTGATAAAACAGAATTTTTGACGTGGAGTGTTGTTTATCATGTCATATCATATTCTTTTTTTCATAGCATGGACATTTGGACTTTTATGTGATTCAAAGCAATAGTCTAGTTTTGACATAATAATTTAGATACTCAAGCATATCAACAAGCAACCATGTCTTTCAAAATATCAATGCTAAAACAAGTTATCCCTAGCCCATCATGCTCAAACATTGATCCATTCATGAAACACACTCGAATATTAGCTACACCCAATACTTAAGTACGGTCATATTGTCCCCTATTTGGTGCTTTTATAAGAGAGGATGGAGGCTCAATAAATATTGCATAAAGTAAAAGAAAGGCCCTTCACAGAGGGAAGTAGGGATTTGTAGGGGTGCTAGAGCTCAAAGCGAAAAAATAGAGATAAACACATTTGGGGGGGTGTATCCATCCCACCAACGAAAACGACTTGGAGCATCCCAACACTTTCCATGCTAGATATATCATAGGCGGTTCCCAAACAGAAAATAAAGTTTATTCCTTTTTCCACCATAACTTTCACTTTCCATGGCTAATCGTATCCACGGGTGCCCTCCATACCAACACTTTCCAAGGAATTTGTTATTTGAAAACATAAAGTAAATTCATTTTTGCATTTCGGGACTGGGCATCCCTAATACCTTTGCCTTACTCTCGTGCAATGACAAGTGAATAAACACTCATCGTGAGAATAACACATCTAGCATGGAAAATATTAGCTACCCGTTACCGTTCCGTGAGCGAAACAAACACACAAAAGAGAAGTTCATTTTAAAAATTAGAGATGGCACATGCAAATTTTCTTAAAACGGCAAAAGAATACCGCATATAGGTAGATATAGTGGACTCATGTGGCAAAACTGGTTTAAAGGATTTTGGATGCACAAGTAGAGGTCATACTTGGTGCAAAATGAAGGCTAGCAAAAAGATTGAGAAGCGACCAACCAAGAAACGAATAATCTCATAAGCAAGCATTAAGCATAATTAACACTGAGTAATGAACCACAAGTAGGATATAATTTTCATTGCATGATTATTGACTTTCGTGCATGCATAGGAATCACAAACCTTAACACCAATATTCTTACTAGAGCACAATTACTCACCAACATAACTCACATATCACATCATCATATCTCAAAACTATTACTAAGAATCAAGTTTATTTCGTCCAATGATCTTTGTGACATATTTTTTTTCTTTCTTTATCCTTCTTGAATATCTATCACTTTGGGACTAATTTTCATTTGTTGCTTTTCATAAGCTCAAACAAATATAAGTGAAGGTCATGAGCATAACATATTTTCTTTCTCTCAAAATAATTTAAGTGAATCAAGAGAGAATTTATTCAAAATTTTACTAACTCTCAAATAAATCTAAGTGAAGAAAGAGAGCATTTCTTCAAAAATACTAAGCACACCGTGCTCAAAAATTTATAAGTGAAGCACTAGAGCAAGTCCATTGCTCATAAAAATTTAAGTGAAGCATAGAGAGCAATTCTAACAAGTCATGGCATAATTTTGGCTCTATCAAATATATGTGTCTAGCAAGGATTGATGACTTAAAAAAAACAAGAAAAGGCACATATCATACAAGACGCTCCAAGCAAAACACATATCATGTGACGAATAAAAATATAGTCTCGAGTAAAATACTGATGGTCGTTAGAAGAAAGAGGGGATGCCACTCGGGGGCATCCCCAACCTTAGTTGGTTGCTAATTATTGGATAATAGCTTGGGATGCCGGGGCATCCCCAAGCTTAGTCTCTTCTATCCTTCTTTCATCCATCGTTAGATAACCCAAAACTTGAGAACTTCAATCACACAAAACTCAACAAAACCCTTGTGAGATATGGAACTTTCGAATACTTCTGTAACTCCAAAAATTCTACCAAATTAGGATGACCAGAATAATTTGTATATTAATCTTCTGCAAAAATAGTCAGGGCAAAGTATCTTTTCTGTGATTTATGATAATTATTTTCGTGAGCGCTAAGTTTCTATCTTTTTCAGCAAGATCAAACAACTACCACCCCGGAAGATCCTAAAGGCTTTACTTGGCACAAACACTAATTACAACACAAAAACACAATCATATCAGTAGCATAATTGTGATAACACTCAAGAACAAAAAGCAAAAATCAAAAATAAATTTTATTCATTGGGTTGCCTCCCAACAAGCGCTATAGTTTTACGCCCTTAGCTAGGCATAAAGCAAGGATCTAAGTTTTGTCATCTTTGGTGCTAGATCCATAAGATGCCCTCATGATTCATTCATATGGTGGCTTAATTCTTGTTCTAGAAAGTGTCCCATACCCTTCCTCAAAGTAAATTGGAACTTAATATTGCCTTCTTTCATATCAATCACTGCACCGATAGTGCGTAAAAACGGTCTACCAAGAATAATTGGATAAGATGGATTGCAATCAATATCAAGAACAATAAAATATATGGGCACATAATTTATATTTGAAAGAATAAGAACATCATTAATTCTTCCCATAGGTTTTTTAATGGTAGAATCTGCTAAGTGCAAATTTAAAGAGCATTCTTCAATATCGGTAAGACCAAGCACATCACATAAAGATTTCAGAATTGTAGAAACACTAGCACCCAATTCACATAAAGTAAAACAATCATAATTTTTAATCTTGAATTTGATAGTAGGTTCCCATTCATCATGCAATTTTCTAGGAATTGAAACTTCTAATTCCAATTTTTCTTCAAAAGCTTTCATCATGGCATCAACAATATGTTTAGTAAAAGCTTTATTTTGTTCATAAGCATGGGGTGAATTTATCATGGATTGTAACAAACAAATACAATCAATCAAAGAGCAACTATCATAATTAAAGTCCTTGTAATCCAAAAGACTGGGCACATCACTAGTTAAAGTTTTGACCTCTCCAAACCCACTTTCATCAAATTTTTCAACAAGATTTTCACCCTCCGAAATATTGGGACGCCTTCTACCTAAAGTTGACTCTTCTACAGTTCCTTCTTCATCAATCTTATTTTTACTAAACAACGAATCAATAGAAGAAACACTAATCATTTTAAGATCTTCATCACTTTTGCGAAAGAAATCACTAGAAAACATTTTTTCTAAAAATTCTCTTTTACCTCTAAGCATAGCGGTTCTTTTCTTACTTTCATCCATACAAACATAAAGAGCTTTAATTGATTCATCTACTTTAGGCACAAAAATTTTCATCTTGAGATTTCCCACATCATGAGCAATTCTATCAACACTTATAGACAAATCATCAATCTTATTCAACTTTTCTTCTATGGAAGTGTTGAAAACTTTTTGTGTGTTGATAAATTCTTTAATATTGCTCTCAAGATCAGAGGTATTCCTATTATTATTGTAAGATTGATTTCCATAGGAATTACCTTAATTATTAGAGGAATTACTAGGAAAAGGCCTAGGATTAAAATTACCTCTATAAGCATTGTTGTTGAAATTATTGCGAGAAATAAAATTCACATCTATGGCATCACTATTTTGATCAATCAAAGTAGACAAAGGCATATCATTAAAATCAATAGGAGCACTTTTACTAGCAACCAATTTCATAAGAGCATCAACTTTTTCACTCAAAGAAGAAATTTCTTCAACCGAATTAACTTTTTTACTAGTAGGAGCCCTTTCGGTATGCCATTGTGAATAATTTGCCATGATATTATCAAGCAATTTGGTGGCTTCACCCAAGGTAATTTCCATAAAAGTACCACCCGCGGTGGAATCTAAAAGGTTATGAGAAACAAAATTCAACCCCGCATAAAAATTTTGTATGATCATCCAAAGATTTAACCCATGAGTTGGGCAATTCCTTAGCATCATTTTCATCCTTTCCCAAGATTGTGCAACATGCTCATGTTCAAGTTGCTTGAAATTCATGATCTGGGTCCTAAGGGAAATAATTTTTGCGGGAGAAAAATACTTAGTGATAAAAGCATCTTTGCACTTATTCCAAGAATCAATACTATTGCGAGGCAAAGAAGAGAACCAAATTTTTGCAAAATCATGCAAGGAAAACGGAAATAATTTCATCTTGACCACATAATTGTCCACATCTTTTTTCTTTTGCATATCTCATAATTCCATGAAGGTATTAAGATGGGACGCGGCATCCTCATTAGGAGTACAGGAAAATTTGTCTTTCATAACAAGATTCAGCAAAGCAGTATTGATATCACAAGTCTCCGCACTAGTGGCGGGAGGAGCAAGCGGAGTGCCAATAAATCATTGTTGTTGGTATTTGAGAAGTCACATAGTTTGGTGTTCTCTTGAGTCATGATGACCACACAACAAGATTGCACTCAAAAACAAATCCGACAAGAAAACGGCGAACGAAAAAAAAGAGGCGAATAAAACAGCAATTTTTTGTGAAGTGGGGGAGAGTAAAACGAGAGGCAAATAATGTAAATTGCAAGGAGATGTGATTTTTGATTAGGAACCTAGTTATGCTGAAGATCCTCCCCAGCGCCGGCGCCAGAAATTCGAGTTGATGTCGCTTGAAGCTACGTCGGTATTTCCCCAAAGAGGAAGGGATGATGCAGCACAGCGGCGGTAGGTATTTCCCTCAGATATGAAACCAAGGTTATTGAACCAGTAGGAGAACCAAGCAACACAACATAAACAGCCCCTGCACACAAAGAACAACACCTCACAACCCGACCTGTTAAAGGGGTTGTCAATCCCTTTCAGGGTACGGCGCCTCAAGATAGGCAAAGGGCGTGAGGTAAATTTGTAGATGGGATAAATAGATCGCGGAACAAATAAATTGCATCAAGGTATTTTTGTCTTTTTTGGTTTAATAGATCTGAAAATAAATGCAAGGAAAAAGTAGATCGCAAGGCAAATATATGAGAAAGAAGACCCGGGGGCCGTAGGTTTCACTAGTGGCTTCTCTTGAGAGAAATAGCAAACGGGGGTGAACAAATTGTTGTTGGGCAATTGATATAACTTCAAATACTCATGACAATATCCAAGCAATGATCATTACATAGGCATCACGTCCAAGATTAGTAGACCGACTTCTGCCTGCATCTACTACTATTACTCCACACATCGACCGCTATCCAGCATGCATCTAGTGTATTAAGTTCATAGAAAAACGGAGTAATGCAATAAGAACGATGACATGATGTAGACAAGATCCGTTTATCTATTGCGGCAGATATGGATCCCGTCTTTTTATCCTTAGTAGCAACGATACATACGTGTCGGTTCCCTTTCTGTCACTGGGATCAAGCACCTTAAGATCGAACCCACTACCGGGCACCTCTTCCCATTGCAAGATAAATAGATCAAGTTGGACAAACAAAACCCAACGGAGAAGAAATACGAGGCTATAAGAGATCACGCATATAAGAGATCAAAGAACTCAAATAACTTTCATGAATAAAAAGATATAACTGATCATAAACTCGAAGTTCATCAGATCCCAACGAACACACTACAAAAAGGACTTACATCATATGGATCTCGAAGAGATTATTTTATTGATAATCAAGAGAGAGAGAAAGAGAGAGAGAGAGAGAGAGAGAGAGAGAGAGAGGAAGCCATCTAGCTACTAACTATGGACCCGAAGGTCTACAAATAACTACTCACGCATCATCGGAGAGGCACCAATGGAAGTGGTGAACCCCTCCATGATGGTGTCTAGATTGGATCTCGGTGTTCTGGACTCTACAGCGGCTGGATGAAAATTTCGTCGACTCCCCTAGGGTTTCTGGAATATTGGGGTATTTATAGAGCAAAGAGTCGGTCCAGGGGGCACCCGAGGTGGGCACAACCCACCTGGGCGCGACTGGGCCTGCTGGCACGCCTGGTGGGTTATCCTCTCCTCGGGACTCCCCCCAGGTGCAACCAGGGCCCGTTGTGTTCCTTCTGGCCCATAAAAATCATCATAAATTGGCGTGGCATTTGGACTCCTTCTGATATTGATTTCCTGCGATGTAAAATACATGCAGAAAACAACGACTGGCACTTGGCACTATGTCAATAGGTTAGTACCAAAAATGATATTAAATGACTATATAATGATCATAAAACATCCAAGATTGATAATAAAACAACATGGAATAATCAAATGAAAGTCATTCCCTATGCTTCATCCATAGGTTCTATCATGTATGCAATGCTGTGTACCAGACGTGATGTGTGCCTTGCTATAAGCATAGCAGGGAGGTACCAAAGTAATCCCGGAGTGGAGCACTGGACAGCGGTCAAGAACATCCTGAAATACCTGAAAAGGACTAAGGATATGTTTCTTGTTTATGGAGGTGACAAAGAGCTCATCGTAAACGGTTACGTCGATGCAAGCTTTGAAACTGATCCGGATGAATCTAAGTCGCAATCTGGATACATATTTTTATTGAATGGAGGAGCTGTCAGTTGGTGCGGTTCCAAGCAGAGCGTCATGGCGGGATCTACGTGTGAAGCGGAGTACATTGCTGCTTCGGAAGCAGCAAATGAAGGAGTCTGGATGAAGGAGTTCATATCCGATCTAGGTGTCATACCTAGTGCATCAGGTCCAATGAAAATCTTTTGTGACAATAATGTTGCAATTGCCTTGGCAAAGGAATCCTGATTTCACAAGAGAACCAATCACATCAAGAGATGCTTCAATTCCATTCATCATCAAGTGTCGAAGGGGGACATAGCGATTTGCAAGATACATACAGATCTGAATGTTGCATGACCATCACCAAAACTCCATGGGTGTTAGAATCATTACTTTGTAATCTAGATTATTGACTCTAGTGCAAGTGGGAGACAGAAGAAAATATGCCCTAGAGGTAATAATAAATTTATTATTTATTTCCTTATTTCATGATAAATGTTTATTATTCATGCTAGAATTGTATTAACCGGAAACTTAGTACATGTGTGAATACATAGACAAAACATATTATCCCTATTATGCCTTTACTTGACTAGCTCGTTAATCAAAGATGGTTATGTTTCCTAACCATAGAAAAGTGTTGTCATTTGATAAACGGGATCACATCATTAGGAGAATGATGTGATGGACATGACTGATGTCTACTACGCAACCTTCTTCTTGTAGACGTTGTTGGGCCTCCAAGTGCAGAGGTTTGTAGAACAGTAGCAAATTTCCCTCAAGTGGATGACCTAAGGTTTATCAATCCGTGGGAGGCGTAGGATGAAGATGGTCTCTCTCAAACAACCCTGCAACCAAATAACAAAGAGTCTCTTGTGTCCCCAACACACCCAATACAATGGTAAATTGTATAGGTGCACTAGTTCGGCGAAGAGATGGTGATACAAGTGCAATATGGATGGTAGATATAGGCTTCTGTATTCTGAAATTATAAAAACAGCAAGGTAACTAATGATAAAAGTGAGCACAAACGGTATTGCAATGCTAGGAAACAAGGCCTAAGGTTCATACTTTCACTAGCGCAAGTTCTCTCAACAATAATAACATAACTGGATCATATAACTATCCCTCAACATGCAACAAAGAGTCACTCCAAAGTCACTAATAGCGGAGAAAAAACGAAGAGATTATTGTAGGGTACAAAACCACTTCAAAGTTATCCTTTCTGATCGATCTATTCAAGAGTCCGTAGTAAAATAACACGAAGCTATTCTTTCTGTTCGATCTATCATAGAGTTCGTACTATAGAATAACACCTCAAGACACAAATCAACCAAAACCCTAATGTCACCTAGATACTCCAATGTCACCTCAAGTATCCGTGGGCATGATTATACGATATGCATCACACAATCTCAGATTCATCTATTCAACCAACACAAAGTATTTCAAAGAGTGCCCCAAAGTTTCTACCGAAGAGTCAAGACGAAAACGTGTGCCAACCCCTATGCATAAGTTCACAAGGTCACTGAACCCGCAAGTTGATCACCAAAACGTACATCAAGTAGATCACGTGAATATCCTATTGTCACCACAGATAAGCACATGCAAGACATACATCAAGTGTTCTCAAATCCTTAAAGACTCAATCCGATAAGATAACTTCAAAGGGAAAACTCAATCCATTACAAGAGAGTAGAGGGCGAGAAACATCATAAGATCCAACTATAGTAGCAAAGCTCGCGATACATCAAGATCGTGCCAAATCAAGAACACGAGAGAGAGAGAGAGAGAGAGATCAAACACATAGCTACTGGTACATACCCTCAGCCCCGAGGGTGAACTACTCCCTCCTCGTCATGGAGAGCGCCAGGATGATGAAGATGGCCACCGGTGATGGATCCCCCCTCCGGCAGGGTGCTGGAACAGGGTCCGATTGGTTTTTGGTGGCTACAGGGGCTTGCGGCGGCGGAACTCCCGATCTAGGTTATGTTCTGGGGGTTTCTGTATATATATAAGAGGTTTTGGCATCGGGGACAAGTCAGGGGGGTCTCTAAGGCGGCCATGAGGTAGGGGGGCGCGCCAGGGGGGTAGGGCGCACCCCCCACCCTCGTGGGTGCCTCGGGACTCTTCTGGCCCATCTTCGATGCACCGTGGGCTTCTTCCGGTCCAAAAATAATCTCCGTCAATGTTCAGGTCAATTGGCCTCCGTTTGGTTTTCCTTTTCTGCGATATACAAAAACAAGGAAAAACAGAAACTGGCACTGGGCTCTAGGTTAATAGGTTAGTCCCAAAAATCATATAAAATAGCATATAAATGCATATAAAACATCCAAGATTGATAATATAATAGCATGGAACAATCAAAAATTATAGATACGTTGGAGACGTATCAAGCATCCCCAAGCTTAATTCCTGCTCGTCCTCGAGTAGGTAAATGATAAAAACAGAATTTTTGATGTGAAATGCTACCTAACATATTTATCAATGTAATCTTCTTTATTGTGGCATGAATGTTCAGATCCGAAAGAATCAAAACAAAAGTTTAATATTGACATAAAAACAATAATACTTCAAGCATACTAACAAAGCAATCATGTCTTCTCAAAATAACATGGCCAAAGAAAGCTATCCCTACAAAATCATATAGTCTGGCTATGCTCTATCTTCATCACACAAAATATTTAAATCATGCACAACCCCAGTTTCAGCCAAACAATTGTTACATACTTTATTATTCTCAAACCTTTTCAACTTTCACGCAATACATGAGCGTGAGCCATGGACATAGCACTATAGGTGGAATAGAATGGTGGTTGTGGATAAGACAAAAAGGAGAAGATAGTCTCACATCAACTAGGCGTATCAACGGGCTATGGAGATGCCCATCAATAGATATCAATGTGAGTGAGTAGGGATTGCCATGCAACGGATGCACTAGAGCTATAAGTGTATGAAAGCTCAAAAAGAAACTAAGTGGGTGTGCATCCAACTTGCTTGCTCAGAAAGACCTAGGGCATTTTGAGGAAGCCCGTCATTGGAATATACAAGCCAAGTTCTGTAATGAAAAATTCCCACTAGTATATGAAAGTGACAACATAGGAGACTCTCTATCATGAAGATCATGGTGCTACTTTGAAGCACAAGTGTGGTAAAAGGACAGTAGCATTGCCCCTTCTCTCTTTTTCTCTCATTTTTTGGGCCTTCTCTTTTTTTCGCCTCTTTTTTATTATTTATTATTTTATTTTATGTTTCGTTCGGAGTCTATCTCAACTTGTGGGGGAATCATAGTCTCCATCATCCTTTCCTCACTGGGACAATGCTCTAATAATGATGATCATCACACTTTTATTTACTTACAACTCAAGAATTACAACTCGATACTTAGAACAAAATATGACTCTATACGAATGCCTCCGGTGGTGTACCGGGATGTGCAATGATTCAAGAGTGACATGTATGAAAAAATTATGAACAGTAGCTTTGCCACAAATACGATGTCAACTACATAATCATGCAAAGCAATATGACAAAGAGGGAGCGTGTCATAATAAATGGAACGATGGAAAGTTGCATGGCAATATATCTCGGAATGGCTATGGAAATGCCATAATAGGTAGGTATGATGGTTGTTTTGAGGAAGGTAATGTTGGGTGTATGGTACCAGCGAAAGTTGCGCGGCACTAGAGAGGCTAGCAATGGTGGAAGGGTGAGAGTGCGTATAATCCATGGACTCAACATTAGTCATAAAGAACTCACATACTTATTGCAAAAATCTACAAGTCATCAAAACCAAGCACTACGCGCATGCTCCTAGGGGAAGGATTGGTAGGAGTTAACCATCGCGTGATCCCGACCTCCATTCATAAGGAAGACAATCAATAAATAAATCATGCTCCGACTTCATCACATAACGGTTCACCATACGTGCATGCTACGGGAATCACAAACTTTAACACAAGTATCTCTTAGATTCACAATTACTCACTAGCATGACTCTGATATCACCATCTTCATATCTCAAAACAATCATAAAGAATCAAACTTCTCATAGTATTCAATGCACTTTATATGAAAGTTTTTATTATATCCCTCTTGGATGCCCATCATATTAGGACTAAATTCATAACCAAAGCAAATTACCATGCTGTTTAAGACTCTAAAAATAATATAAGTGAAGCATGAGAGTTCATCTATTTCTTCAAAATAAAACCACCGCCTTGCTCTAAAAGGATATAAGTGAAGCACTAGAGCAAACGACAAACTACTCCGAAAGATATAAGTGAAGATCAATGAGTAGTTGAATAGTTATGCAACTATGTGAAGACTCTCTAACATTTAAGAATTTCAGATCTTGGTATTTTATTCAAACAGCAATCAAAACAAAATAAAATGACGCTCCAAGCAAAACACATATCATGTGGTGAATAAAAATATAGCTCCAAGTAAAGTTACCGATGAACGAAGACGAAAGAGGGGATGCCTTCCGGGGCATCCCCAAGCTTAGGCTCTTTGTTGTCTTTGAATATTTCCTTGGGGTGCCTTGGGCATTCCCAATCTTAGGCTCTTGCCACTCCTTATTCCATAGACCGTCGAATCTTTACCCAAAACATGAAAACTTCACAACACAAAACTCAACAGAAAACTCGTAAGCTCCGTTAGTATAAGAAAATAAAGCCACCACTTAGGTACTGTTGTGAACTCATTATAAATTCATATTGGTGTAATATCTACTGTATTCCAACTTCCTATGGTTCATACCCTCCGATACTACTCATAGATTCATCAAAATAAGCAAACAACACAATGAAAACAGAATCTGTCAAAAATAGAACTGTTTGTAGTAATTTGTATCATTCCAATACTTATGTAACTCCAAAAATTCTGAAATAAATTGGTGGACCTGAGGAATTTTTTATTAATCATATTAAAAAAGAATCAACCTAAAATCACTCTCCAGTAAAAAAATGGCAGCTAATCTCGTGAGCGCAAATGTTTTTTACAGCAAGATCACAAAGACTTCACCCAAGTCTTCCCAAAGGTTATACTTGGCAAAAACACTAACTAAAACATAAAAACACACCTAAACAGAGGATAGATGAATTATTTATTACTAAACAAGAACAAAAATCAAGGAACAAAAAATAAAATTGGGTTGCCTCCCAACAAGCGCTAACGTTTAACGCCCCTAGCTAGGCATGATGATTTCAATGATGCTCACACAAAAGATAAGAATTGAAACATAAAGAGAGCATCATGAAGAATATAACTAGTACATTTAAGTCTAACCCACTTCCAATGCAGAGGGATTTTGTGAGCAAACAACTTATGGGAACAATAATCAACTAGCATAGGAAGGCAAAACAAGCATAATTTCAAAACTTTAAGCACGTAGAGAGGAAACTTGATATTATTGCAATTCCTACAAGCATATGTTCCTCCCTCATAATAATTTTCAGTAGCATCATGAATGAATTCAACAATATAACCATCACATAAAGCATTCTTTTCATGATCTACATGCATAGGAAATTTATTGCTCTCCACATAAGCAAAATTCTTCTCATTTGGAATAGTGGGAGTATCATAAGAAACTCGAATACTATAAATTGTTTCCACATTAAAAGAGTAATGTTCAGAAAAATGGTAATCATAATCATGACAAGTTTTATAAATACAATAATTACTACTTTTTATATCATAAGTGTCATCACAATAATCATCATAAATAGGAGGCATGCTATCATCATAATAAATTTGCTCACCAAAACTTGAGAGGCTAAAAATATCATCTACATTAAACATAGCATACCCAAGCTTGGGACAAACATTAATTGCAGCAAATATATTCTCAAACATGTCATTCTCATCAAACATAGCATCCCCAAGATTGGGCCTTTTCATATCATAAGCATAATCACTCTCATCATTAATAGTATGGATAGCACCAATAGTATAGCAATTATCATCATCACAATGAGTAATAGGAGCAACATCATTTGGGAGGGATACCTTTCTACCTTTGCTTCTCCATCTTTTCTTTTCTTCTTCACATCATGTGTGGGTTTAACCCTCTTTTTTGAGCTCCTTATTAATGAGATTGGTTGAATAGAAAGCTCCTCCTCGTTACCTGATTTATCATAGGAAATAATAGGAGGATATTGGGAAGTCTCTTCCCTTTCATTAGTATTCTCTTCATCTTCTATTCATTTTCTTTTCTTTATGTAATTGGAAATATAAGGATTTTCAATGCAGTTCACCGCACAATACATAAAAATTTCTTCTAGATCAAAATCAAGAACTTTATCAAGGAAAAATTCTGGCATATCCTTAGTTATACGTTTAATTTCTCCATAACCCAAAAGCAAACTAAGTTCATTATGATGTGCAAGGGAAATCAAGTCATCACAATTTTGGACACGATACGATCATGAAACAATTTCCATTGGATATTCAAATGACCACGTTCATTACAAAGTTCACAAGGATGACTAAGAAAATTTAAATTTTCAGCACAAACATCTAGATTTTCTTGTAACCATTTGGTTTCTAAATACTTATGCCTCTTGCAAAATCTATCTTCCCTATTTGGTGTGTACTTGCAAACTCTATGCACTCCACAAAATTTGACATGCTTATAAGAGACAGTTTCATCATGACTAGTGCAATCATCATTAGTACTATGGATATTCAAGGAATTCATACTAACAAAATTGCAATCATGCTCATCATTCAAATACTTAGTGCCAAACAATCTAATGCATTCTTCTTCTAACATTTTGGCACAATTATCGGAATCCTTGTTTTCATGAAAGATATTAAAAAGATGAAGCATATGAGGCACTCGCAATTCCATTTTTTTGTAGTTTTCTTTTATAAACTAAAATAGTGATAAAACAAGAAACTAAAAGATTCGATTGCAAGATCTAAAGATATACCTTCAAGCACTCACCTCCCCGGCAACGACGCCAGAAAAGAGCTTGATGTCTACTACGCAGCCTTCTTCTTGTAGATGTTGTTGGGCCTTCAAGTGCAGAGGTTTGTAGGACAGTAGCAAATTTCCCTCAAGTGGATGAGCTAAGGTTTATCAATCCGTGGGAGGCGTAGGATGAAGATGGTCTCTCTCAAACAACCCTGCAACCAAATAACAAAGAGTCTCTTGTGTCCCCAACACACCCAATACAATGGTAAATTGTAAAGGTGCACTAGTTCGGCAAAGAGATGGTGATACAAGTGCAATATGGATGGTAGATATAGTTTTTTGTATTCTGAAATTATAAAAACAGCAAGGTAACTAATGATAAAAGTGAGCACAAACGGTATTGCAATGCTAGGAAACAAGGCCTAAGGTTCATACTTTCACTAGTGCAAGTTCTCTCAACAATAATAACATAACTGGATCATATAACTGTCCCTCAACATGCAACAAAGAGTCACTCCAAAGTCACTAATAGCAGAGAACAAACGAAGAGATTATTGTAAGGTACAAAACCACCTCAAAGTTATCCTTTCTGATCGATCTATTCAAGAGTCCGTAGTAAAATAACACGAAGCTATTCTTTCCGTTCGATCTATCATAGAGTTCGTACTAGAATAACACCTTAAGACACAAATCAACCAAAACCCTAATGTCACCTAGATACTCCAATGTCACCTCAAGTATCCGTCGATATGCATCACACAATCTCAGATTCATTTATTCAACCAACACAAAATACTTAAAAGAGTGCCCCAAAGTTTGTACCGAAGAGTCAAGACGAAAACGTGTGCCACCCCCTATGCATAAGTTCACAAGGTCACTGAACACGCAAGTTGATCACCAAAACGTACATCAAGTAGATCACGTGAATATCCCATTGTCACCACAGATAAGCACATGCAAGACATACATCAAGTGTTCTCAAATCCTTAAACTCAATCCGATAAGATAACTTCAAAGGGAAAACTCAATCCATTACAAGAGAGTAGAGGGGGAGAAACATCATAAGATCGAACTATAGTAGCAAAGCTCGCGGTACATCAAGATCGTGCCAAATCAAGAACACGAGAGAGAGAGAGAGAGAGAGATCAAACACATAGCTACTGGTACACACCCTCAGCCCCGAGGGTGAACTACTCCCTCCTCGTCATGGAGAGCGCCAGGATGATGAAGATGGCCACCGGTGATGGATCCTCCCTCCGGCAGGGTGCCGGAACAGGGTCCCGATTGGTTTTTGGTGGCTACAGAGGCTTGCGGTGGCGGAACTCCCGATCTAGGTTATGTTCTGGGGGTTTCTGTATATATAAGAGGTTTTGGCATCGGCGACAAGTCAGGGGGGTCTCCGAGGCAGTCACGAGGTAGGGGGCGCGCCGAGGGGGGTAGGGCCCCCCCCCCCCTCATGGGTGCCTCGGGACTCTTCTGGTCCATCTTCGATGATCCGTGGGCTTCTTCTGGTCCAAAAATAATCTCCGTCAATGTTTAGGTCAATTGGACTCTGTTTGGTTTTCCTTTTCTGCGATATTCAAAAACAAGTAAAAAACATAAACTGGCACTGGGCTCTAGGTTAATAGGTTAGTCCCAAAAATCATATAAAATAGCATATAAATGCATATAAAACATCCAAGATTGATAATATATAGCATGGAACAATCAAAAATTATAGATACGTTGGAGACGTATCAATGACCCATCCATTAGCTTAGCATTTGATCGTTACAGTTTCATTGCTACTGCTTTCTTCATGACTTGTACATGTTCCTCACACTATGAAATTATGCAACTCCCGAATACCGGAGGAACATTTTGTGTGCTACCAAACATCACAACGTAAAAGGGTGATTATAAAGGTGCTCTACAGGTGTCTCTGAAGGTGTTTGTTGGGCTGGCATAGATCGAGATTAGGATTTGTCACTCCGTGTTTCGGAGAGGTATCTCTGGGCCCTCTCGGTAATGCTTATCACTATAAGCCTTGCAAGCATTGTGACTAATGAGTTAGTTACGGGATGAAGTATTACGGAACGAGTAAAGAGACTTGCCGGTAACGAGATTGAACTAGGTATGATGATACCAACGATCGAATCTCGGGCAAGTAACATACCCATGACAAAGGGAACAGCGTATGTTGTTATGCGGTTTGACCGATAAAGATCTTCGTAGAATATGTAGGAGACAATATGAGCATCCAGGTTCCGCTATTGGTTATTGACCGGAGATGTGTCTCGGTCATGTCTACACAGTTCTCAAACCCGTAGGGTCCGCACGCTTAACGTTCTATGACGATGTGTATTATGAGTTATGTGTTTTTGATGACCGAAGTTTGTTCAGAGTTCCGGATTAGATCGCGGATGTGACGAGGAGTCTCGAAATAGTCGAGACATAAAGATTGATATATTGGACGTCTATATTCGTACACCGGAAGTGTTCCGAAAAGTTTCGGGTAAAACCGGAGTGCTGGAGGGGTTACCGGAACCCCCCGGGGAACTAATGGGCCACATTGGGCCTTGGTGGAGAGAGAGAGAGGGGCGGCCAGGACAGGCCGCGTGCCCCCTCCCCCTTGGGTCTGAATTGGACTAGGGAAGGGGGGGCGTCCCCCTTTCCTACTCCCTCTCCTTCTCCTTCCTTTCCCCTCTCTCCCTCTTAGTGGAATCCTACTAGGACTAGTAGTCCTAGTAGGACTTCCCTCTTGGGGCGCGCCCTAGGGGCCGGCAAGCCTCCCCCTTGATCCTTTATATACGGGGGCAGGGGGGCACCCTAGAACACACAAGTTTCTCTCCCAACCATGTGCAGTGCCCCCCCATGGTTACACACCTCGATCATACCATCGCAGTGCTTAGGCGAAGCCCTGCGCCTGTAGCATCATCATCACCGTCGCCACGCCGTCATGCTGACGGAACTCACCCTCGTCCTCAACTGGATCAAGATCACGAGGGACGTCATCAAGCTGAACGTGTGCTGAACGCGAAGGTGTCATGCATTTGGTACTTGATCGGTTGGATCACGAAGAAGTTCGACTACATCAACCGCGTTATTGAAACACTTCCGCTTTCGGTCTATGAGGGTACGTGGACACACTCTCCCCTCTTGTTGTTATGCATCACCTAGATAGATCTTGCGTGATCGTAGGAATTTTTTTGAAATTACTGCATTATCCAACATTAACAACCTGTTATGCCTGTGATAGGATTAAGCCTTTGTTGTCTTCAAGCTTGTTAATGGCCCTTTACCGTGCTGGCCCGTTACTAATTCACCCGTTTACGGCCCATGTCACGGTCCGCTTTTGGCCCACAAATTGTTGGACCCATGTGTGGCCAATGGATCCTACGGCCCGTTCCAGGCCCATTTATCCTACGGCCCGCAGGAGGCTCATGGTTACCACAGTCCGTATGTGGCCCATGGTTGATGCGGCCAATAGCAAACCAAGGAAAAAGAAGACTGGGGAAACAAATAAGACAGAAACTAACGCTAGGCTATTAAGGAGATTCACGTATTCCATCCACTAGGCATCAAAGTCCGCCACCAGTGCAAATATAGGGATCAACCTACACTATACAAAAATGGCTTGCTTTTTTCTTCAACCGGTTGATGCCCGTTAAGAACAAATGTTGTATTGCAAAACAAATTACAACCATATAACAAAATGAGGGTTGGCATAAAACTTAACAGTCCGACAGATAAATGCACCATCAAAAGTTCAAAAGCTTAGTTCATTTGACATGGTTGTTACATTTTCATGATGTACTGCCCGATGGAGCCCCATAACCTTCGCCTTCATTTCTCCTAGGCTCCTGAACTACATAGCAAATGTCTGATAGTCTGGTTTCAAAACCACGCATATCTTGACGACATAGAACAATGGTTGTCCTTGTTTCACAAAGGGTCTCTATTAGGGATTGGACTTGTGTTTGGAGCGCAGATATAACATTGTTTTAAGCTTGCATATCTTGATCATGGGGCAGTTTGGACGAGATTGCCTTAACAACTAACCCAGTATTACACAAGAAGGTGCTTTTGGCACTGTTAGTGGACAGGCATTGACCAACTGTAGCAAGAGGTGACATTGTGGTTATGGTTGCCTCGTCACCTTCAGAAGGTGGCGGTTCCACCATTTGGTCCATTAGCTTGCTGAAAAGTTAAGTTTGTACATTAGCAGTACCAGAACAGAAGTTATTAAGGAGGCAACAAAACCAAACAAAATAGCTTTGGTCTATGTACATAACTTATTTTGGTGAGCCCGTGTAAAATATTAGTTGTATTTTACTACAAAGTACAGAACAAATCAAGTTCCAAACATATGACCATGTACCATGGCTAATCTATTGTTTATTTCTTCACATTGTATTGATAGCTAAGGATAAAGAGACAAAGTTTATAATACGGTAAGCATAATATGACATCATTCATATCACAAAACAGCTGAGAACAGACAAATAGGCAATTGTACCGTTGTGTGGGCAAGTCCAGCACGGAACTAGATTACAGATCAAGATCAAAGGAACATCACTCCTCTCTTTTAAACATGCAAGGTGCAATGATACGCTAAGTCAATAGCGTATAAATTGAAAAGAGTAATAGACATTGGCTGCAAACCGTGCATTTCAATGCACAAGTCAGAGTAACCAGTAGTTAAAAGGCATGAGGATTAAGGACTTACAACAGCAGCTTTGACTGGTGTAGTCATGCCCTTCATCTTGCTGGTGTGACAGTCCTTGAAGATCTCCACAACATTTGGTTCAGGTACTTTTTGGGTCCTACCGGGCTTACCTCTGCATTTGGAACAAGTCAATATAGATATGATAATATGGCACAACAAAAAGAGTGAAACAGCAGCTAGTTACAAGAGCCTCGTAGTGTGCAATATAGCTACGAGATCCTGACATAAGTTGGAATTTCACTTTCATACGGTTGGCCATGTTCTTTGAACAGTTCACCTAGAAGAAGGTAGATTTGTAAGGCACATGCATAAATAGGAGTTCCATATGTGATCTGATCACATATATATAACGTACTTGATACTTTGGATCAGACCAGTGTTTAACAAGGCCTCTCCAGTCTTCATCTGTTATATTTTCCACTGGAGATGTTTGGGCAAGTTCACTGTTAGCCTTGCCTTCAAAGTGAGTTTCCCTAGTGTTATACCAATATTGTCGTAGAGCAGACTTGAAAACATGGGTGCATGCTTGTCTGGTTGCAGCATCTTGGCGATCCAACTTGAACCTCATCTGTTGAAAATTATGGGAGTCTCATTACCAGCAACATAGAAAGTATGGGACAGAGGAAGACGATATCACTAAGTTCCATACATAACCATACTTACAGATAAATGGTCGAGGAAGGTGTTAAACTGGGTTTCGTCTCTGTCATTCCTGTATTGAATCCATGTTGGTAGGATACGTGCATGACACCTAACGGCAACGGCTGCCTTTGATACTAACTTGGTTGACTCTGTAGCCTCACGTGGCCTTTTTAAACCTGCCTCAAAATGGATCTCCATTCTTCCTCCTCTAAATTTAGCTAACCCGTCGAGCATTATCCCTGATGTCTGTTTCCTCTTGCACCTAGGTGCTAGTTCAACAATGAACATGGGAAGTGTTAGTGTACATCAAACTGTGAGATTACATATAAAGAAGCATGCAATTGTAACTTGACTCGAGCAACTATCTTCTTGCTATTGAAGCTCACAAGGTTCATCTGATCTTTCCAAGCACTCTTGTTTCAAGAGTGCTTCGGAAGTAGACTCATGTGGCAATGGAGCTTGGGAACTTGCCGCTAGCTGAGTTGTCGAACGAGTAACTCGTGCAGATGTTGGTACAATGGAAGAAGGTACTGCAACAACTAGGGTTGTTGTTGCTTGTTTGGTGGCACCTTACCGTTTGCCTTTGAATTTTTTGCAGCTGGTGTAGCAGGGGATACCGTGTTTGTACATTTATTCGGTGGACTTCGACCTTCTATTACACTATCAATACCAGCAGAATCTGCATAACTCTTATGCTTCCGTTTCCGTGCGTCCCGAGTACTAATACCACCCCCTACCATTCTATGGTCCTTCCTCTTTTTCTTTGCCATGTCAAGTCAACACCACAAGAAAAAGAATAAAAATTTAGTTCTTCAGAACTAATTGATGCATGATACAGACGAACTGAACTTTGATGTTAGACAACAGCATAGGAGGATGTAATATGTACAAAAAACAGGACGTCATGAGATAATCAGACCTATGATGTGTAAACTAAGCAAAAGACATTTCAATAAATTAGAAGCAATGCAATAAAAGGTAGACACCATACGAAATGCTACAAATATCACTCTGCCAAGTTAACAGTGTCTCGTCATAACTGGCATTTAAACAAATGTGAAGCAGTACAAGAAATAAATCATATGCAAGATGCAAACAACATCACACTACCAAGTTAAAGGTGTCTCGTCATAAGTGATTGATGCAGGATAGACACGAAGAGTACTTTGATGTTAGAACATGTAATGCAGAGATGTAGTACATGCAAAAGGACATGCCATATTCACATGTATGATGTGTAAACTAAGCTAGAGAAAGCACTTGGGATGTCGGTTCCCCCGGAAGACCACCATCATTCCCTTCCTTAATTTTTTCCTTCGTCTTACTTAATTTTATTGCCTTGTCAAGTCAAACCCACAAGAAAAAAATTGCTTTTCAGAACTCATTGATGCAGGATGCTGACGAGCACTACTTTAATGTATGGCGACCGCATGATAGGGCGATTAAATGTGTAAGAAAAAAAGACAACATTGCATATTCACAACTATGATGTATAAACTAAGCAGGAGGCATTTTTAACAAATTAGAAGCAATGAAAGCTAGACACCATATGAAATACTTATCTCTACTTATCTCTACTTTGCTACATCACCCTTTCCTCTTCAAGGGAAAAACCAACGCAAGTTCAAGAAGTAGCAGTGGCTGCAATGGTGATGCCTTCAACAAGGCAATGACGCGTAGACACCACCATCGCCTGACATAACCGTAGTCGGAGCTCGGTTTTCACCATTGCAGCCATTGCTCCCCAACTTGCAGCCGGGACTAGCCGCGGGATCTAGGGATCTGCCACAACCAGTCGGCCGACCACCTCCGGCGAAGGAGGATGCTACCACCGCCACGCCTGGGGCCGGAGCCCCCGGCTTCCTCGTGCTGAGGCACGAATCTAGGAGCCCGCGTGCCATCATCGGAGTCGACAAGACGCAATAGGTATTGTAGCCTGGGTCACGGCCCGTCTGAACCCATCTGAGTCCAGATCAGGCCCAACCACTGCCGCCGCCGCCGCAAGCTCGCCGATCCTGGCCGTCACCGCCACCCCACGTCACTGCCTTTGAATGGCCGGAGAGAGTGTCGCCGCTGCGATCGCGAACTTTGGCCGAAGAGATCCGCCGCGACCACCACCCCACACAGGCTTTGCCCGGCAACACTCATGTGCATGTACCGAAAAAGGCTTTCGCCCCGCTTTATATATAAAGCAATGGTCATCAACAACCCGATAGAAACGCACGCCACCACGACACACGCACACACCCAAGACAGGATACATAGGCGCTGAGCGCAGCAACACCACCCATAGCACTAACGCCGCCGCGATGAGATGAAGCCACCTACGACGAACCGTGGGCTCCAAGGCGGCGCCTTCAGGAAGGTTACGACACCGGAACGCAACCACCGCCCGATCTGAGGATCAGAGTTTCCCCCGGAGCAACACGACGAGCAATGAGAGCCGCAACGACGCCTTCAAGAATGGTGCCGCGACGAAGCCTTCAAGAATGATGCATGTAGAATAAGATGCATACATGACCACTAATTCACTCTCTCTCATCTTTATGAATTAAATGTGACGTGGGACTCAAAGCACTTTAACTCAATTGGACTCAAAATGAGCCTAATATAATGGAAATTTAAATTATTTGCGATGAGCTCTTTAAACCGGAAAGAAAGAACAAGTGCAATATTAATACTCCACACAAAATAAATTGGGCTCGTCCCAAAAGAAATTGGTTTGAGTCCAGCCAGGCCCGGACCCGAACCGGCTCGCCGTGTCAACCTCCGACCACCCTCCTCCCCTTTCGCCCCCGCCTCCATTCCACCCCGCTCCTACTGTCTTCTCCTCAGAGCCACCCCATTTGGCCATTTCCCTCTCGTTCGCGCACCAAAACCCGACCACAACCACGGCAACTCCGCCCCCTCCTCCTCCCCCCTTCATCTCTCGACCCCACCGCCGTTAGCACGGGTCGGATCTGGGCATTGGACGTCGGTACGCGACCCCGACGGATCTACGCGGCGGCGGCGGCCAGGGAGGAGCCGCGGCCGAGGTTACCCAAAACCCTACCCTAGCTCTTGTCGGCAATGTCGGATTGGGTTTGACCTCTCGCTTTGATGGGGGCCTTGCAGGCAGCGGTGAAGAGTTGTTCGAGGCGGCGACGGGTGGAGAACCTTCAGCGCAGTGGGACGACCAGAGCCAACCCACCCCCTAGAAGAAAGAGGTATAAACTTTTCAGCTCATCTGAAGGCTATTGTTTCCTGCTATGCTCTATTCGTTCTAATTGACTGGCCTGGTTGCTTGCTATTCGATTTAGTTCTGCTATGGAGTGCAGTGGTCGCTTGTGTCCTTCATTTGGAGGTGCCATGCATGCAAGCATAAGGCTATTATTAAATTGAACAAGCATTGCATGATACATATGGTGAACCTGAAAGTCTGGTTTGTTTTGTGATGAATGAAGTGCTCTTATTATTTGGTCAATTTGCTATGACTTCGTTGTTGTGGTCTGTTTACTGTCGTTGCCATGGTCTATTTACGTAGGTAGTAAAAGGAGAGGATCATGAATGGCTACTTAATTTTATAATGAGGAGTATCTGATAGATAATGACCATAACAAGTACTATGTGATAACCACCACACCTGGGAAATTTCTGAAGGCTGGCTAGCTCGTTTGGTAACTGGAATTGAGTTGATGAATGCGGAACATGAATTGGAACAGTGAGCGACCATTGCATGTACATGTACTCCAGCTGGGAAAGCACCCCCAAACATGAATTCAAAAGATGATATATGTATCTGCTTCAATATCTCTGTTAGTAATGTCGATTCGTTTTAACGTCTATCTTTGATGGGAACTTTTAGGTGTCGTGCTGAAGATTTGTTGTTCCCACGCGGCAACGGGCAGAGACACATCGACCCAACCCGAACCAACACGGATAAGAGAGGTATGAACTACTTAGTTCATCTCAAGTATCTTGTGTACTGTTCCGTGTTATATTCTATTGCTTGATTGAGTGACCCCGGTGTAATGATGATTATTATCGGCCCTTTGATGCGTCTGCCTACACTCTGTGCTATCAACTCTATTATTTTTTGCTTGAATGCGGTGATTGGTTGTGTTTTTTTTATGAGGGGCCACGCATGATGTCCTTCCTTTTGTTCCACTTCTTTTTCCTGCTGCCTTTTCTGTGCCTTAGTGTGAAACTGTATACGTGTAATGCTGGACATGTGCACCAATTCCTGGTAAGAAGTTATCATGGTTATTTTATATTGACTGATCTCATACCTCCAGTAAACCTAAGGTGAAGACTGAAGGCGTGCTATTTGTGACACAGCAAAAAGACAAGGAAGGTATGCACATATATGCCAGGTTTCTGCTCAAGTCTGAGTATGTTAACATTTTTCTATGCTTTTCTCTGCACCATGATTTCCATAGACTGTTCCAGCAGTTGATGAAAATTGGAAATGCATTACATCATTTCAGATCTGTGGGTTATCCTTCCATTGTTCCACCGCCCCTTGCATCCCCACGCCTTTGCCTTTGCCACCAGCGGCTCTCTCAGGTGAGCACCCTCCCCATTGCTTTTTTTTGGTCACAGATTGCTTGCTTGCTAGTGTTTCGCTGGATTCAGAAATCGTTTTCTGTTGCGAGCCAACTAGAACCTCTCCGTGCCTATTTCCACAACAGTGACGTTGCTTAATTATCCATTCTGTCCAAGTGCCCATTTCGATCACCTTCATTTATATTGTTCTCCTTTGATCTTGTCGATGGTCCTTGTATTTTGTAGTCATACAGTTCTTATAGCCTTATAAGTCATGGCATTCCTGACTATTGCATTATTATTTTTATTATTAATGGCCAGTAATTATTGACTGCAGATGGGTCGCATGACCAGGACCAAGGCCAAGGCCAAGGCGAAGGCAAAGGCCGCAAGCAATGAAACAGAGCACACCAACAACACAGAGTGGCATGAATCTGAAAAGGATTATGCTTCATTCGATCTCGATCTTCGCCTAGAGTATTTTGAAGAAAGTCACGGCAAGTTGATGGATGCTATCATTGCTCTCCTAGAGAAGGAGGCGAATAACGAGAACAAGGGACTGCCTAAAGGCGAGCAAAAGCCGACCAAGGTTAATGAAAGGGTGTACACGGCAGCAGGTGGTGCATTTTTGGTACGCCTGCTGCTGGATGATCCTAAGAAGGAGGTTGTTACCCTTCTGTATGGTCTGAAGGATCTTTACTTAAAAGGATGGAACGTGGCAGGTAAAAAAAATTCTGTGCTAAATAAAATACTTCTGTTGTGACTTAACCAGTGATCCTTGGATATCAAATGTAGAATAACCGATATATGTTGTGTTTACTTTTTTGCAGCCATTTGGTTCCTAATGAAAGAGCTTGATGTGGCTTTACCGCCAAGTACACAGGTGGCTTTCAAAACAAAGACCATCACTTCAAGAAAAGGAAGGAGACACACAATCAAAAACGGAATTCATTTCCTCAGCTGGTCCGGCAGCTACCTCTCTTTAAGTGGAGGCAAGTTTCAGCCATTCTTCTATAATGCTTTTGGAAAAGCCAATGACAAGCTTCGTGATGCTGAGAATCTGGTGGCAGACGACCAAGATTCCGAGCTCCAACCTTCCGTGGCGATGTATGCTATTGTAGTATCTGAGTGTGTTCGGTTCCCGGAGATCGAGTCCTCAGTGATTGCTAATACAACCAACCCTCTGAACATCACTCAAGCGCCACTCGGGAAACATCTCATAATGAGGATGGGTCAGTGGGGTACTGGATCAGTAGCCTGCTATGGTGCAAACCCACCAGAATGGGTAAGGGTTATCAAGAGAGACCTGACATCACACTTACGATTGAAGGTTGAGCCTGTATATGGAAAAAAGAAGAACCAAGCTATCGTGCAGGAGGTGGAGGAGCCAGTGGCCGCTATCGTGCAGGAGGTGGAGGAGCCAGTGGCGCTCCGGGAGACCATCCAAGGAGAAGGCATCTGTTTGATGGAGGGCTTGAAGGGCCGGAATCGCTTTGTTGAAAGCTTTGTGCCAGACAAGTCTTTTGCTGTGAGAGTCAAAGTAATAAGGCTGCCAGACACTTTGAGCGAGACTTTGGAGGAGCATGAAGTGGTTGGAGAAGCAAGTCTGTTAGACTGTGAGGTTGCATCCAGGAAGAGGAGACAGATGCTTTGTGCCGTTGGGAGGGAAGTGCAAGCTGCTTCCAAGCTGATGAGAAGCAAGCTGCTGAGGTACCGCAAGACCTTGCCTGGCTTGCTTTGGCAAGTGCAAGCAGTTTTCAATCAGGCAATGAGAAGGAAGCTGCTGAGTTACCGCAAAACTTTGAGTGGCTACATGCAGCACATGTGTGCATTTGGTGGGCCGAATTTGCTCCTTGCTTCAAGTAGTGGTGTGACCTTCGACAAGCCGCCAACAGTGGCCGCATCTCATCATGATACACATGATCCACCGTGCAAAGGAAAACTTGTGCCTGCATCTCATGATGTGTCGAGAAGGTTAGGTTTCTTGGGTGCAAACACCAACAGTGGCATTGACGAGTATGCTGCAGCAGTATGGAGAAGCATTACTCTTGGTTTTCAGCGAGCGACGAGCTCAGGCCCGCTTTGTGGCGAGGCCCTGTGGGGTTTAGGCTTTATTATCGAGCCATATGCATTTGATGGACAGTGCATGGACATGACACGTGGTGAGGAGATAGCAAGGACGGTGGAGCAGGCATGCTGTGAGGCGGTACTTCAAACCAATCCGAGGGTGTGCGAGATGGTGCACCGCTGCTTGATAGCTGCTCCTCTACATCATCTCTGTAATGTTCAAGACATCGTCCACGAGTCCCGAGGTTTACTCCTAATGGATGAAGGTAAAGGCAGCGAGGAAGACGACTACTCGTGGTGGATGGTGCATGCGGAGCTGCCCGCTGCTGAGATCTCCACGCTCGAGCAGAAGTTGAAGAGAAGGACATCAACTGACGTGAACGCGCTTGCGTTCTTCAGTCACTGGGTGGTCAACCCCGGAGACCCGGAGCTACAGGGCTTGGCGGGGCAACTGGTTGAGCGCGTCAGATGCAGGAAGAAGCTCGAGTAATAAAGACGAAGGTATGGAAGTACATTGCTGTTACTTTTGGTAGAGAAGTTTTGCATTGTCCTGATGATCATGTTTATATTGTCCTGAAACGACCATTGCTTGTGCTGAAACAGACAAAGTGCACCAGCGTCAAGGGCCAACTGGAGGGTGGTGCGGCATCCAGTGGTATCTAGTAGCATGTCAGCGGCAAGGGCGCCATCACGGAAGAGTAGTAGTGCATCTATTCATTGAATGGTTGGGTCCTTGTATTACACTGTTTGCTGTGATGATATCCAGCCAAACGTGGCCAGCGCGTAAAACCTGAAGCACTACGGGAAGAACGAATGCTTTGTTTTGTTGAATTTTCTGTTTTTTCTAGTTGTTTGATGACTGCATGTTGTGGTATTATGAAAACTGCGTCCTTTGCAGCAGCTGTGTGTGCCAGTTATTCTACAGTAGGTGTTTAGAATTCTGCTGCTGCACCTGCTGTGCGTGGAGTTGAAGTACGCGAGGCGTCAGACAGGAGGGATCTGGTGCCTGGTGCCCGGCGTAAGTTCCAGGTATCCACGCATGCCTCCAGACACCCCGCCCACTGTCTGGCGCGCAGCGTTGCTTCCCTCCTCTTCTCTCAATGTGTCAACCAACTAAATTAAACAGAACAAGTATCTTGCTTTGGCAGCCGGTTCGATGTCCTGTTTACGCAAGGCACTTACACTTCTGAATTTCCTCCCCTTCTGAATCTTGTACCACTTCATATTTATGTGCAACAATTAAATTAAGCTTCTCAGATGCCTAGCAACAATTAAGCTTTACCAGCAAACTGAAACTCCTTGATTAATACTGTGAAGTGTACTGATGCCATCCTATGATACGTAGCTGAAGCAAAGACTTACTAGCCTGAACTAAGTTCAGTTAAGCACTTAGGCTTGCAAAAAAGAGAAAAAAATAACCAAAGCAGTACCTTACATATAAGATGGCTAGCCGAGGAAAAACTGTTATTTGCGCTGCTTCCTTGTTCTGAATTATTATCTGTATGTATCACAAACGTTTGAGTGTACTGTCCTTGCAGTTTTTCAACCGGAACCAACCATCCTACCTACAGGTGTGATGTGTCTGATAACTGAAACAAAGACTATGCTTACAGTTTTATCGCGCTGTTAACAAATTTGGCTGTTAAATATCGGACACTTTCCATGACATAATTTAGCCAGTTACTGAATGAGCAATTCGTCTTCCCTGTATGTTAGCGTTGATCTCTTTGCACCAGAATGTGATGTTGCAGATCGCGGACTGCACTACTGCGCAAATCTCAGATGAAGCTGTGATCGAGCACTTGTTTAGCGCTGTCCCTGAGCGGTACTCGGATATCACACCATTGAGCAACGGGGTGATCTCTCATCCTTGACCGTTGTCGTGGCAGAGGCGGTGGGACGCCTAGCCGCGTTTGAGGTAAATCAGCATGGACGCCGGCCGGGGCGACAGCAACGACCAGTTGTTGCTGATGACTCGGGCACTAGAGAACCTGATGAAAGGGAAGAAGTCAGGAGAGGGGTCAAGTGGCTCGAGCTCGTCCGCCGGCGTCCGGTAAGGGCGGTGATCATGGCAACGTTGCGGTTGACAAGAACAAAGGCCGGGGCAAAGGCAAGAAGACCCGCGAGTTTGATATCTATGACAAAGGCACGGTGCTACAATTGTAATGATGTACTCTAGGTCATTTTGCCTCTGACTGTCCTGAGCCAAAGAAGGAGCAGGCTAATGCTAATCTGATGCAGAAAGACACTGACGATGATCCGGCACTTCTTATGATGCAAGCCTGTGAGGTGGTCCATACTGTTGAGGCGGATACTGAACGGGTCATTCTCCATGAGGAGAAGGTCACACCCAAGCTCTCAGGAGAGCAGAACAAGCTGTGGTATCTTGATACTGGATGCAAGTAACCATATGACAGGGTGTGTAGAATTTTTTATTTTTTTTTGCTGAATTGGATGAGTCAGTGAAAGGGACAGTCAAGTTTGGTGATGCTCAGTCATGTTCGCTGCAGAATCAGGAGAGCACAAAGTGTTGACTGAAGTTTATTTCATACCAAGGCTCAGAAGCAACATCATAAGCTTGGGCCAGCTGGATGAGAATGGATGTAAGTACTCTACTCTGTCGATAATGGGCTCATGGTGGTGTTGGACTGTGAGCACAAGGTACTGGCCAGAGTTAGGAGGTGCAGAAACCGGCTCTACATGTTGAAGATTGAGTCAGCACCTACCGGAGTGCCTTCTGGCCAGGACCTCTGAAACTCCATGGCTGTGGCGTGCACGCTATGGGCACGTCAGCTTCCAGGCGATGCACGCACTCAGCAGGAGAAACATGGTACCTGGGCTGCCACACATCGAGCATGTGAATCAAGTGTGTGACGGGTGCATGATAGCAAAGCATCGTAGAGCACCGTTTCCAGCTACAACAGACTTCAGAGCAGATGAAGCACTAGAGCTGTTGCATAGTGACTTGTGTGGACCGATCTCACCAGCTAACTTTGCCGGGAAGAGGTAATTCCTTCTGGTTGTTGACGATCACACTCGTTTCATGTGGATTGTATTGATCAAGAGTAAAGATGAGGCACTGAATGCACTATTGAAGATCAAGAACTCTACTGAAACTGAACTGAACCTGAAGTTAAAAGCAATCAGAACAGACTGAGGGGGAGAGGTTACCTCAAAGGAGTTTGGTCAGTTTTGTGATGGATTTGGGATTCCTCACTTGCTCACTGCACCATACCCCCCGCAGCAGAATGGGGTTGTGGAGAGGAGGAACCAAACTGCAGTAGGCATGGCCCGGAGTTTGGTAAAAAACAAGGGGCTGCCTGGCAGTTTTTGGGGAGAAGCCCTTGCAACTTCAGTATTTATTCTGAACCGAGCACCAACAAAAGCAGTAAATGGTAAGACTCCATATGAAACACTATATGGGGAATGGGGTGAAACCTGATGTCCATTATCTGAAGGTGTTTGGATGCTTGGGGTACGTGAAGAAAGTTGGTGTGCATCTGCCGAAACTTGCCGATAGAAGTTCAGTCATGATTTTCATCGGTTATGAGACTGACAGCAAAGCCTACTGGTTGTTTGATCCAAAGACCCAAAAGTTGCACGTTTCATGGGATGTGGTGTTTGAGGAAGACAAGCAGTGGACATGGGAAAAGGTTGTACCTGAAGCAACTAGGCAGAGCACTGAGGTGTTCACCGTGCATTACCTAGTTCTGGTGAAGGAAGTGGCAGCATCGCAGGGCAGCATCACATTACATACCACTCCAGCGTCACCTGTGACCCCGGAGGCACAGCGCTACGTCTCTCCTCCTAGCGGTTCAGATGAAGCACCACGGCGGTACCGGCGAGGCCTTGCATGATGAGCTCCCTGAGGTCCCTGCTCCGCCTGAAGGGTTATGTTTGCCGGGTATGGAGGAGCCGACCACTTTCCAGTTTCCAGGAGGCAAGTGCAGCTGCATCCTGGAGACTAGCAATGAAAGAAGAACTCAGGTCAATAGAGGAAAATGCTGCTTGGGAGCTCACATCACTTCCGGCTGGACACAAGCCAACTGCCCTCAAATGGGTCTATAAGATCAAGGACTCGGAAGGAAATATTGTTAAATATAAGGCGCGATTGGTTGCGAAGGGGTATGTTCAGAGACAAGGAATTGACTTTGAGGATGTGTTTGCTCCTGTGGCGAGGATGGAAACAGTCAGATTATTCTTGGCTGTAGCAGCAATAAGGGGGTGGCAAGTTCACCATTTAGATGTCAAATCAGCATTCCTGAATGGGGCTTTAGAGAAGGAAGTATATGTGTCACAACCTCCTGGATTTGCAGTAAAAGGATAAGAAGAGAAAGTCCTCAGACTGCATAAAGCTTTGTATGGACTGAGACAAGTCCCAAGATCTTGGAATGTGAAACTTGACAAGACTTTGGTGCCACTTGGCTTTGGAAAATGCCCTCAAGAGCATGCTGTGTACAAAAGGAACAGAGATTCATGGAGAGGACCTACTGGTTGGTGTCTATGTAGATGACTTGATTGTCACTGGTAAAACTGTAAATGGCATTGAGAAATTGAAGGAACAGATGAAGAGCATGCTCAATATGAGTGATTTGGGCCTGCTGCACTGTTACGGTATTACCTTGGCATTGAGGTGCACCGATCAGCTGTAGGTATAACTCTTTGTGAGTCCAGCTATGCAGCAAAAATACTAGATAATAGTGGAATGAAGGATTGCAACCCTATGCAAGTTCCGATGGACCCGAGGCTGCACCAGAGCAAGGAAACCAAGTCCCCAGCAGTGGATGCAACGCAGTACCGTAGCATTGTGTGGAGTCTCAGGTACCTAACCCATACCAGACCTGACATTACTCATTCAGTGGGCATTTTTAGCCGTTTCATGGAAACACCAACCACTGAACACTTGGCAGCAGTTAAGCAAATTCTCAGATATGTGAAAGGCACATTGAATTGTGGAATTGTGTACAATAGATATGAAGGAGAAGATCTGAAATTAACAGGTTTCAGCGACAGTGACCTGGCTGGTGATATTGATGAGCACAACTGGAGTGTTGTTCTATGTGGGCTGAAATCCTGTCAGTTGGTCCTCCCAGAAGCAGAAAATCATCGCTCTTTCATCGTGTGAAGCTGAGTACGTAGCCGGCGCTACTGCAGCCTGTCAGGGAATCTGGCTTGGGCGCCTATTAGCTGATCTGACCGGGTCTGAAACTGAGCAAGTGACACTCAAAATGGACAATCAGTTAGCAATCTCTCTGTGCAAAAACCCTGTCTACCATGTGAGGAGTAAGCACATTGATACTAAATATCATTTCATCAGGCAGAAGTTGAGGAAGGGGTCATTGTTGTTGATTATGTCGGCACTAATGACCAACTCGCTCTGCATCACACGTATTATTGTCCACCACATCACAATTAGAACCAAGTTTAAACTATGCTCTGCTCCAGTGGGTTGGACTTGTCTTCATCATATCTTGAGCACCTTCAACTGTTTGTTGTGCTAATTTAGCCCTGTGGCAGCTAATAGCCCTGTGGCAGTTAGAATGTTCTGCAAGGTGCTTTAGCACATCTCCACCATAATTTCTTCCAATCATGGTCAGTGTGCTTCTTTTTCCAATTGGCATAGAGATGCCTTGCACAGTTCCTATGCTCGGCACCAGGACACAGATCTGAAACTGCGTTGATCAATCCATGTATCATGTACTCCCTCTGTTCCGAATTACTTGTCGCAGGTATGGATGTATCTAGATGTATTTTAGTTCTAGATACATCCATTTCTGCGACGAGTAATTTGGAACGGAGGGAGTAGTTCAATAACATGATTAAGTGTTCATTTCCAATGATTGAACATATAGAAATTAGAGATTTGGACTAGTTGCACATACCTTTTGCTGTTCTGAGATGAAGACCCATCCTTCTCCTTGGCCATTAATCTTTAAATCCCTTATCAGAAGACCAATAAATCAGAACCAAGAGCTATTGCACTCCTTCGACCACAGCCCAAGCCACTGGGTACATACCATTGTTGGCATCTCTCCCTATTGCACATATAAGCTCTCCTTTGCATGCTCCTTTGAAGAAACATCCATCCAAGACAATCACCTTCCTATTACCTGCAGCAAAGCCTCTTTTACATGTTTCGAACACACATAGACCCTCTGGAACACATGCTTGTCGACTTCAGCCCCTGGATCAAGCTTCACGGCAACTGTGCTCCCAAGATTGCTTCTCGACAACTCCTTTTGGTAGTTAAATACCTTTGAGTACTCTCCCACTGTCCTGTCAAATAATTGACCAAACACGAGCTTTCTATCCCTCTTACACTTCGTGATGGACACGTCTGCCATCATCTCTTCAAGTACTGTCTGCTTGATGCTACTCATCTTCCATGTAGGATTAGTGTTCATTAAGTTCCCATATTTCGGAGCAATCACTCTAGAAGTGACTAATTTATTATCTCTCCTAGGCACACAATGGTGCTCGTCATTCAATGTCACAATTTGCAGGTTGGCCATGAGCATTTTGCCCTGATCTTGGTTGCTTCATCGTTATCAAACATAATGTGCCTGTAAGTAGCAAGTCCATACCTTTTGCAAGCTACCTTGAAATCATCTCTGCTGTTGAAAGTCATGCCTAAGGTGAATTTAGGCTCCTCTCTAGTGCTATCAAACCTTGGCCACCTACTCTCCCTTCTCACAAATAATGTCCCGCCTTCACCATCGCTCGCCTCATCATAAGACCAGTCATCTTCCTCTGAACTGCTCGCACCATCATCCAGGATATTTGCATCTTCTGGCATCACAAAATCTGCTTCCTTTTCAACTGGAACACCAGGCCTCTTTGCCTTCAGCTCCCTTTTGAATTGATCTGCATATTTCCTCATTTCTTCTGCTTCAGAATTTTCTTCATTACTATCCTCTTCATTTGGCTCGTAATCAACATCTTCAATGTCATTGTCGTTATCAAGGGACTCAAATTCTGGAACATTTTCAGGCACTATCTCCTTCCCCTTATTCTTCTTACTTGCCGCAGACAAAGACGTACTTTCCTTCTCGTTCTTCTTCCTCTTGTTTGGCACAACATCCAAATTCATTTGTTTCCTCTTGGGAGTCAACTTTTTTTGCAGAATCCAAAATTTGACTTTCCAAGACCACTAGATCTTCGTCAAAAATAGTACTAACATCTATGTGAGCCTCATCACTCTTGTTAACAGCCTCAGTGGCAGGTTCTTCAACATATATGTCCACGAATGCACCATCTTTTATGTAGTTTGACGTCCTCATGCACAAAACATCGTTGACCAAAAGACTTAACCCAGCATACAGTGGCAAACCTGGGTATAACCAATGAAACCTCCAATTATCCTTCACTGTAACGTGATCAGCTAAGTGCCCTCTTATCTCAGGCAAACTTATCTTGTCTGGACCAATGTGTGTCGTTGATGTCCTTCCATGCACCCACATATCGCAAACTTTTCCCTGAGCCCACTAATTCACCAAAGAAATGAAACCTCACTACTAGTTTGTCAGCCGGATCGTCCATTGAAATCACCAATAAATCTTCATGGCAGAAACCTTTCTTGCTCGCATGAAAAAGACAAAAAGAAAAAATTAACCTTTTACTCAAATCTTACTAAGGACAGAAAACATAGCATCCGCTAGGTTCAACAATCACACAAAACCAACTCTTGTATGAATCATGTATCAGCTAGTTTAATTAAGTATTATGGAATGTAAAACAAAGCTATCAAAAGTAAGGTACTTATTTGTTTCGGAAAAGCGTGCAAATTAAGGCAATCACCACATTAGTTCTATGCCGAGAGGTGCTCAAGTGTAGTTTAATCATGAAATAACTAACTTTACTTCACAAAAGTTACATAACTGAACCTTTTAACAGGTTCCTTGCGCTCTGCTCTGCAAATCTATGGTTCAGTTACTCCTGAACTTTGCATCAAAATTGTTAATGGACGAAGACATGTCATTGCCCAGATTAACTTCAGTAATCTTTCTTACAGATTAGTATTAAGTTTTGCACAATGTGGTCTATCATTCGTGTCTTCAAGATTAAATTGACAAGCAGAGAAAATGAAGCTGATGGTCTATTCACCACACAAAAATGAAGCCGGCGGCCACAACGATGCCGCAGTTGTCGGCACCACGTCCTCCATGGCCATAGCGTTGTTTGCGAGACCGAGGCGCGGGGCCGGGAGTCGTCAGACCGCGGCGGGGCAACCACTCCACAACTGGTGGTGTGAGCGGGCGACCAAGGGGACCGAGCGGGCGGCGCGCACGCCGGGGTGGGGAGGGTGGGCTCACTTCTTCAACTTTTTAGGGAAGCTACCGGGGGTGCCTGCTAGTCACGATGCAGGAGGTGGTTGAGGCGGAGGCGAGGCAAGTGGATCGACAAGTTGTCGGCAGCCAAGGGGGCGATGCAGCTCATGGCAGACGTGACTAGCTCGACAGAGGTACTCGAGGCGTGCTTCTCCCTCATCAGCGTGCTTCTGCTCGAGGCGAGGAGGCTGCCATGTCCCATGTGGTTCAGCAGCACTGCATGGATTGGCTAGAACAAGAGCGAGCAAACTGAGGAGAGCAATTTGCAGTGGCAAGGGGCGCACCCAGGGTTGTGAAGGATATGGAGGTGAGAACCGGGGAGCTCAATCTTATTGCCTGGTCGTCTGATGGATATGAATCTGAGCCGGCCGTCTTTTTTGTCGTTTCCATTGTGTGCATTCGTGGGCATCTTGGGTTGTAGAACAAAACAAAATGGCACAGAGCCTAGGGCCTGTATCGATTCCAGCCATACGACCTATGAAGCCCACTGCGACTCTTGTGCCCAATGCTGCTAATAACGGTGGTTATCCCGACTAGGCCATCACACATCTCGAGAACCAGGCCCTGACGGTCATGATAGCAGGGCCCCGGCGCAGATGCTCTAAAAATCTGCTTCCTTACTGGTTAGTAGTAGGAACACGACCTACTAGAGGCTATTGGAGCCGGTCTTCTCCGATTTTTCTTTGTTTTTTTATTTTCTTTTCTTTCATTCTTTTCTTCTCTGATGTGTTTTGTTTTTTCTTTGTTTCTTTTTTTTCATTCTATATTCTGATATACATGATCAACATTTATCAAATAGTTGCTCAATATTTTCTAAATGCTTGTTCAATGTTTTTATATATACATGATGACATTTTCTTCGAATTCATGTTCAATATTTTTCAAATACTTGCCCACATTTCTTCAAATACTTGTTCAACCTTTTTAAATGCTTGCTCAACATATTTTATATACATGATACACATTTTTTCTAATGATTTTTGTAATATATATATGTATATATTTACAATATTTTATTGAAGTATAAACAAATTACAAAAATTATAAAAGTAAAACAGAAAACAGAAAACGTAAAAAGAAGGCTGTGGCCTTCCGCGCTCTGGGCTGGCCCAGCTCGCTCGCCCTTTCAGCGAGTCCGAAGCCAGACTCGCTGAAGGCGAGACATAGTCGCGCCCGATAAAAACATCGATTCTAGTGGAGACGGAATCGGAATCGCAGGCCTTGTCCTTGTCGGGCCAGGTCCATATAGCCTACCGACCCCCGCAGCGCTTTGCAGACCAGAAATCGAGCGTGTGGGATCGTTCACTTCTTCTGTCGCCACACCAAAACATTATCAACCGCTAGGGTTATCGAATCGGCCCAGCGGCGGGGGGTAAGACAATAAGATGGCGGCGGGGGCGGCGGCGGAGGAGGAGGGGGAAGAAAACCTGATGCCGCAAGAGGAGGGGATGGTGGCGCTGCGTAGTCAGGAGGGCGTGGATTTCGTGGTTCCCTCAGAGGAGGCGAGGCTGTCCATGTTCTTACATCGTAGGATCGAGCTTGACCCCGACAACTACTTCGTCCCCGCCGACGGCGACGAGACCAAGTACACCCCCATCTTGCTCCGCTCCATCCGAGCCGAGGTCCTATCCAAGGTTTTGGAGTACTGCAAACAGTCCTATGCCTCCTGCCGCTGGGACGGCGCCCACCATCTCAACCACAATGAGACCCTCTATGATCTCATCCTGGTAAATAATTAAGCTAAGCTATTTCTTAATCCAACTCTATCAAAATTATATATTATATTTATTTTAACTTGCATCCATATTGAGTTCTCTTCTATCGCAACATGTATGTTACTTGTATGGAAATCGTTTATTTTCCACCGACTGATTTCCTCGCTTGTAAGCCTGTCTCTGCTGCCTGACACGTGTACACGTGGGCCTGCCCACCGCTCTTCTCCTAGCCTTATCTCTTCCGATTCACCTGGTCCACCCATCTTCTCCGCCCCGCATTGCTAGCTTCACTCGTCTCCATGGCTGAATCTCCTCTATTTCTTCTTCCATTAGCACACCGCACACCACACACCAGCGGCCATCGTCGGTCGCTTAGACCGGCGCCGCTACCGCCTCCCGTTGCTTCAACCCCTGCTCCTGCAACACCGACGTTCTGCATCGCCGCTGCAAACCACCGTCGCCGTTTGCAAGCACATGGGTCCAGAGGATGCCAGGGACTGGTCACCACCTGGGGCGCGAGGGGTCACGGCCGCCTATGCGCGAGCGCCGGCTTGGGCTGCGAAGCCGGCGGTGCAGCGCGGGCAGCTTGCTCTCAGCATCTACGCGCGCCGACGCTGCATACCCGGCCACCGGTGAACTACCCCGGCTGCACAACAGTGTTGTGGGGGCGGCGAGCGGCGCTGCAAAAGACGACGCCGAGCACCACTGCAGTAGGAAGGGCATCGAGGCTGCACTGGCCGGCGATGTTGTGCAACACGACGGAGCGCGGCGAAGCTGCAGTGGCTGGCGTTGCGGTGCAACACGACGGATGCTCACCGGCGACCGGCGGTGCTGCAGTGGCTGGCGTTGTTGTGCAACAACGACGGATGCTCACCGGCGACCGGCGGTGCTGCAGTGGCTGGCGTTGTTGTGCAACAACGACGGATGCTCACCGGAGACCGGCGGTGCTGCAATGCAACGCTCGTCGACTGGTCGTTCAAGCTGCAATGAAGCGTTGTCGGAGCTGCAATGAAGCGCATCGGAGTCGTTGAATCTCCGTCGGGGTTACAATGGAGCACCACCAGGGCTTCAATGGAGCGTTGTCGGTGCTTCATGCCACGCTGTGCTGCCATGGAAGTTGTTGCGCTGAAGCTTTTTGCCGGTGTTTCCAATCCCCCGGCGGCGCCGGTGCTGCGATGCAGTGTCGCTGGAGGCACTCGCCGGCGGCTTCGGTGCTCTGAGGAAGTCAACGCAGATCGAATAGAGAAAAAAAGACGAGGTATAGCTGGTGCTCCGGTCCTGCGAGGTAGTCGCGTGATGGTGAAGAATAGAGAAGAAGGACGACAGCTCTGTTTGTTGCTATCGAACGGCCACCATCTGTCAGATCGGAGGGCTGTCGAGGCGGATGATTTCTGTAGGAAATCATCCGGTAGATTTGTAGCAGCCGCCTACTTGTATTGTTCTAAATCAACGACAATTAATATGGATGGGAGGGAGTACATTAGATTATGCATGACTGCTACTTTCATGTTGTCTTTGCTTAGCCTAATTAATATACCTAGTTCACCTATGATGCTTAACTGGTTTTTCTTTCAGCAATTGTGTGCTAGCACCATATTTTGTTCTTCTCTTTAAAAGCATTGCACTACTATTTACAGGCTTCGGACTATCTTGAAGTCCATCGACTCCTTGACCTATCGTGCCAGACCCTTGCCAATAAGATCAAGGGGAAGTCACCCCGTGAGATATGTAATATCCTCAACATCACGGGTGTCTTTGCTCCCGAATTGAATGAAGAGCATTCAAGTGGGTGTTGCACTACCAACATGGTATGTACACTTTTTCGACCCAGATGGAGCTGAATTATATATCTTATGATTTGTTTCATTGACATTACTAACAACAAAATCATATACACCGCCATGTATACTCTTATTCCTTGGTGGCGTGTGGATTGACTAACAACAAATCATGTACCTGTTGGCGTGGATGAGTAGGTTACAGCGGCCATGGAAGTCATCTCCAAGAAGAAGCCATGTGTGAACCAAGAGCTCAAATTGGCGGAGAAGGCGTTGCAGGCTCTTGACGTAGTTCGTCGCCAAGAGTTCACCGCATACGACCCCGTGCTCAGGCGTCTTAAACGCAATCGAGTTGACATCTTCAACCTAGCCTTCTTTGACATTTATAAAGAGAGTGAGTATTTTGGTGACTGCTTGTTTGATCCATGCATTCATCTTCTTCTAGGTCTTCACTGCATGCAAATATGTTTCTGACCTGTGATCATGTCCTTTTTTCTCAGCTAGCTTTTCTCGTGGTCCACAACTTCACAAGATAACACCAATGCATGAGTCAGTTGTGCGATCTTGTGTCAATGTAATTTACGTTAAGGTACGCGAATCGGACGTCGGCTTTCCAGTCAGCATATTTGGTACCATTATTGCAAGGGATCAAGTCGACTATAGATGTGTCTATCTGTTTAGGCGTGAAATGGATGATCCCCAATTCATCAGCTCGGCGGTATGTATATTTATTCCTTAACTTGTTAATCACTACTTATTGCTCTTTCCACACAGAAATGTAAGGACCGTTTTACTTTGTGTTCTCTAATGCACGATTTTGACTGCAATTCTTTGCTTGTAATATGCTTAAAAAGAAGGGGAGCCTTGGCGGAGTGGTAAAGCTGCTGCCTTGTGACCATGAGGTCACGGGTTCAAGTCCTGGAAACAGCCTCTTACAGAAATGTAGGGAAAGGCTGCGTACTATAGACCCAAAGTGGTCGGACCCTTCCCCGACCCTGCGCAAGCGGGAGCTACATGCACCGGGCTGCCCTTTTTTTTAATATGCTTAAAAATAGTAAAAGGATATTTATCATAAAAAATATATTCCAAGGCATGCAAAAATATTTATCTTATATGGTAAATCCACATACTTCTAGTATTAGTGACCAAAGTTTTACAATGTCATTGCATGCATAATCATGCACCTTATATCTGAAGTTCTACCTTAGTTCTGAGGCAGAATATGTCCCAGAAGTGTGTTGTCCATCTTCTCTTTCACTATCTATTACTCCCTCCGTTCCAAATTACTCGTCGCTGAAATGGATGTATCTAGAACTAAAATACATCTAGATTCATCCATACGTGCGACAAGTAATTCGGAACGGAGGGAGTATAATTTTATTATTGTGATTTTGTGATTGATATGTTCAAATACCATCATTTGATCTCTCCTGAAAAATCTAAGTGTGCTAGTTTTTACATCCACACATTTCGAAACCTCCTTGCTTTGCAACATCAGATTACGTCATCACATAAATGATATTTACTGAACATCATATTTGATCATTACATTAATTGTATTCCTTGTGGATTGGCATTCTAATTTATAGATTTGTCATGCCCAAGTTGTTGTTTAGTCAGTGTATATTTTTCACTAAATGTTCTTGTCAACTGTATGTTCTTTAAATAATAAGGTAGTGGTACCGTAAATTGAATAATTTATATTGGTGTTTTTTCATCTGAACTTGCAAGTGTTATATAGTTTTTCACAGGAGCAGCGTTAAAGTAGTGGTACCGTAAATTGAATAATTTATATTGGTGGTTTGTTCATCTGAACTTGCAAGTGTTATATAGTTTTTCACAGGAGCAGCGTTAAAGTAGTGGTACCGTAAATTGAATAATTTATATTGGTGGTTTGTTCATCTGAACTTGCAAGTGTTATATAGTTTTTCACAGGAGCAGCGTTAAAAGTTATGATAATATTGTAATCATCTGAATTTTTCTGACTATGTATGCTTGCTCCAGAGATAAATCTTAACATTTCTTCCTAAACCCTTTTGCAGGATGATATGTTATCTTTAATGGATCCATGCCGAGGGCTTGTTCCGGAAGACAACGTTTATTTTGAGGTCGATTTAAAGATCAAGTGTGATGGAGGCATGATTAAAGATTTTAGCAAAGGTGTGGGAGTTTTCGATTGGATCCGGCTATATCCAGGCAAGGAGAGATTGACTTTCGGTGTATATAGTCATATAAGCACCGTGGAATTTTTATGTGAGCAAGTTTACAGTCCCGTGGAAGCTACCATTGCAATCAATATTTTGAAAGGGTCGTGCAGTATCTCAAGAGTAGTTGCTTCAACTCCTGGAAACTTTAAGGACCATATCATTCTATATGAAGCAGCATGCAGCCCGATAGTAATCGAAAGTGGTGGCTCTGTTCCTTTAACTCGTCGCGTGGTAGCTGTCTCACTGGATCACAAGTTGGCGCTCTTCATTGTTGGTGGTGACGTGCTTGAACACCTTGCCCTCACTCTAGGTCATTCCCATGAAGTGGTCAATCGGAGGATGGGTTGCGCCGAATTGGAGGTGAAAGTTGCTTGGACGTCCGTCCCGGTAAGAGAGAGACCTGATATGTTTAAGGTTGTCGGAAATACGCAGCTCTTGTTGTGAGAAGGTACGGCAGTGATGGATGTATATTAGTTTTTGTGTAGTTGCAGCAGTACTCCCCCCTTCACAAGATTTAAGGCGTTATTTTGTCGAGACAAACAAGTAGTTGCTCTATTAATATGAAAAACTGCAATCATAAGTTTATTCGGATACGAATATGGAGTTTGTTTTTGAAAAATGAATGTAAATATGGTGATATCGATTTGAAGTACACCTAAATCAAATAGAATTGCGGTGCCACAATCTTGATGTAATTTGATGCTATCGCAATATGAGTTGTACAAGAAACCATATATAATACCTAAATAGTTCATCCCACTATTTCTCTTGACTTGTAGCCTATACATCTTAGTATCGTGCCATATCAGTGAACATGCATGCGTATTGACTCAGCCCTTGCTAACCCTAAAAGCTACCTGTTTCATCTTCTACCTTACTCTGACTAGTAGAATGCCTGTGCGTTGCCACGGGCTAGAATTCATATAATATAAATAAATCAATTAAGTAATTTCACCGGGTGTAAGGTTGAAGCTCATTTCTTCCTCATTATACGGTGTGTTCGTATATCAAAACGGGCCTCCAGTTTGGAGGAGAAACGTGGTTTGTTCGGACTATCAGTCATGTTATCTCCAACACATGGTCCAAAAAATCTCACCCTACGATGCACCCTTCCCTTTTCCTATTGGACCCCTCCCTTCCCGCTCGTTTTCTCTTGTAATGGGACATTTCTTGCTGGAGCCCTCTCCTTTCAAATCGGATGACGCCCACCTCACCTTCGCCATGACGCCCTCTCTCCTTAACATCGTAATTCCCCGCGGACTGCCAATGAGGAGTCCCTGCCAACCGCCCCGCTCTCTGCCCTAATCCCCTCCCCCTGTGTTCGTGTTGATCCACCACCACCATCAACAAGGACGAGATGTGCGCTCCCCATGACGTCCCCAAGCCAAGAAGGCAGATCCGATGTCGCCTGAGCCATTTTCATATTGTAACATAAATAGTTGAATGTCGTGCATTACCACGAAACAAAAAATATGATGTTAGTTATTGGGCATGCAACTGGTTTGCCACCGTGTCTGTTATTAACTCTTGAACCAACAAATGCATTTACCCTTCTATCCTAACTAAAAAATTGAACAACTTATGGAAAAAAAAATGAACCGCTCGGTCATGCAATTTGCTACAAAGCCATCTCTAATGAAATGCAATCTGCCACATTTATTTAAAGTATGAAAATTATTCCACCCAGCCATCCGTAATTGAACATACTAACCCCATCCCCCATCCTGCTCAAAATTATTACAAACTCCTCAATTTCTTCAACTGAATTTGCTTGATTCAACTACAGAATCATTGAGCATCAACTATCTAGACCATTCCTCTTATGAGCCTACAATATATTAATCTAAAAGTAAGAAACATGCTAAGGAAGGAAAGGGAGATATGAACATTTGGAGATCTATTACTTTTTTTCTTGCAAACATTAATTGCATCTCTTTATTTAGTCAAATGATTCAGATGATTTTGCATCTTGTGCCCTTGCCCAGACGTCATCACCCACAAGTTCTGGAACCTTTACTACGAAGTACTTATGTGGACGAAAGAACACCATTAGAGTAGCCGAGATGTTGCTACCGGCCATGCCCTAGAATATATGAATCACCGATGCCAATGTGGCGCGTCACCTCAAACACCTATGGTATCATGTTGTGCATCAACTACGCATCGGCCAGCGACATCTTGATGTTCCATGTTTTACAAAGATGAAAAGTCATATATATGTAGACAAAAAAAGTCAAAACATGCTAGAGCAATAGTTTCACATGTAGCAATACTAAAGAAGACTTTTGCGGTTTGCCTCCGACAAAACAAAGAACTGAACTTTGATTGTACCTACATTTAGAATTCATTACACTCCACAGTCCACATTTTACGTCGCTCTTCCTCACCAACAGTATGGACTATTTGCTACCACTGCTCATAGCTAGTTACACTTCATGATGCCGGCAAGGATCACTTTACTTTTATATTGGATTTTCTGGTGCTAGTACACCATACCAGCACACATAATACATACATCTTCGTATGTGCCCAACATTAGCAGATGGAAAGAAAATCCAAATATTTTAAGAGACAAGTATCCATCAAAGACCGAAGTTGCATCAGCATCAGAAGACTGGTGGAAAACAGTAGGCTACTCTAGATGTTCCAATTATTATGCACCTTTATCTAGAAAGAGAGATTTAATTTATCAGAGGCAAGCTAATACAAAATGCACATTTGTGTCATGAACCAGGTTCCCAAATTTGAAGAGAAAAACGATTGTATTCACTGTTCGATATTGCCATTAAAATTAGTAAAACTACAGTATGTAGTTAAATACACAAATATAATAGCATAATGTATCCCTACACGTATAAGAAAAAACATGATAGAACAATATTCCCGTGAAAATATTATAAATGGATTGATAAATAATTACCATCATCAGCAATTTCACTTGTGCAACTGGCATCATTACTATGTACTCCTGGAGCGTATTTGTCCAGAAACAAGTCGATTGTCCTCTGGTAGCGGTCCCCTCCAGAAAACTAGGTATCCATATGCATACTGGGAAAATCGACAAACCTACAATTCCTGTTATGTTCAACATCTCTATTGTACAGCATCCTCATGTGTGAAGGGGGAACCAGTTCATCTTTGCAATCCAAAAAGGAAGAGAATGCGTTGTTTGACCTACATTGACATGTAAATTAAACTCAGGCAACAGATAACACACACAAGGGAGCTAAAATAAAGATCCGAGTCCTGCAAAATGGAATAAATACAGATTTGAAACATTACAGCTTAACAGGATACACAAACCAAAAAATATGAAAGTTTTTTCACACATTGATGTTCTAATGTTTGTTCGATCTGCAAAGTTTGAAGTTCATATGTTGTTTCATTTTCGAGAAACAAAAAAAAGAAATCTTCTTGTTGTTAATTAGTTGGAGAGTACGGATCTCAAAGCAAGGTTGGAGGGTTGAGGATAAGAGGTTCCATGTAGCCTGAGCTACAAAGAAACTTTGTGTAACAGGATATGACTATTTCTGAAGATGGAGCAGATTAAAATAGTTGTAGCATCGCCAAACTGGAATAGTTCAACTTCATAAGCGCATTGGTTAATATTACGGAAATGTTAACGCCCACACGTGTGGGCATTGACCATCTCGACCACACGCATCCATCACCGTCCAGTACTCCACGTAGGACAAGGCGTGTGTGTGGTGTGTGACATAGTTCGCCCACACATCCATTTTACCACACGGAGGGGCCGGTGTGTGGGCGTTTAGCAGTTCACCCACACACCAGTTTTCAGTCACGCACAAGGGCTGGTGTGTGGACGTTTGCCATCTCGCCCACACGTCCGCCTCCTCTCCCACACCCAAGCTGCCGCCATTGCCATGTGTTTTGCGAGGTACATGGCAATCGCTCTAGTGTGATTGCAAGCAGATGGCAACTCTTTTTTTACCCGAACATGTCGGTTGCCATATGTTTTGCATGGTACATGGCAAACCGCTAAGCGTGCACGTAAGCGATGGTAACTCTTTCTTTTTACATGGCAATCGCCCTAACGTGCTTGTGAGCACATGGCAACTCTCTTTTTACCCGAACATGTTTTTTGCCATGCCATTTTTTCGATGCTATATGGCAACCGCCTAGTGTTAGTAGGTGGCAACTCCTAAAGTTTTGAAATCATGGCAATCGCAGATGAGCTGACCACACATGGCAACAATCAGTAGTTGTCCAAAAATGGCAACTGGAACTTTGACCTGAGATGACAACTGCAGTTGAGCAGACATGACAACTGTAATTGTCCGACATGGCAACCGTAGTTCAGCGACATGGCAACTGCACTTAAACGAACATAGACGAGGGTCCGGTCCATGGCAACTGCGTGCGCGCGGTAAAGTGTCTCGTGGGGCGTGCGGGACCACGAGATACGAGGCCTGACGTACCGAGCGTGTGGGCGTTATCTATTTCGCCCACACGCACGTGTATATGAGGGACCGGGGGGGAAAAGGCGTGTGAGCGCTAGTTGTTTTACCCACACACAAACGTGTGGGCTGGTCTTCTTAGGCACCGCACAGAACGTGTGGGCAGATCCCTTAACGTCCACACGTGTGGCAGTTATCGGGACCCGAATATTATTAATGATCTATCAACCTTCAGTCACCTCTTGACAACGAACATTGACCCCTCCACATCCTCGCGGCTCTACACAAACAAAGCAAGCAAACCGGATCGGATCAGGTTTTCGGTGAATCGCAAGAGGGAGGGACGAGGGAGAGGGAGGGGTGGAGCTGACTGACCCACTGATTTAGTTCGATGCTGAAGTTGTAGAGGGTGACGTGGGCGGCGACTATGAAGACATCCTCGACGGCGGGGTCAAGACTCTGCAGGACGGTGAGGTTGAGCAGGCGCAACAATCTCACGTACGCTTAAATCGTGGCGGCGCCCGCCGCCAACAACAGCGCTTTACTCCAGTCCAGATCGCCTCAATGGACTGCGTGGAAAACATCGACTGGGACACAATGAGGAGGTGGGGCAAGCGGCCGAACCAACCGGAGCGTCTGGCCATTCTCCATGTCCGACGTGCGGGATGAATTGGGAAGAGCTCGGGTGGGCGACATCACACCTCGCACGGTCGTCGGCGAAGATCGGGCGTGAATGGGACGGCATAGCTCTATAGAGGATGGAGGCGCGGGGAATCGGAGGTCGGGAGGCGCCGTCTGCGTCGGCGGCTAGGGTTATGCCATGGTGTGGCGGGAGGTTGGCTTGCTGGTGCGAGGGACAGGGGTAGAGGTGAGATAGAGGCGATCGCGGCTCGACTAAAGATGTGGCCAGAAAAAACCGATACTACGAGCAAAAAAAACTAATGGGAGGGTGTTCGCACACGAACACGTCACCGTGTACCTCCAACGCCGAGGGTGATGCACTGCAGCTCACGTCGAAGGAGACCCGTCCCGAAGCGCGGTACGCAAGCAATCCGGCGGGCGCTTTTGTAGACCCGAAACACCACACGCCCCGGAGGGACCCCGTCAGGGCGCGCTGCGGCTAAGGGCTGTCCTAGGTCGGCCTGACCACCCCTAGGGCCTCGAGGTTCGCCACCCTACAAAAGAAGAACGAATTAAGAATGAGGAAGAAGAAGAACAAGGGAGAAGGTAAAAGTAAAGGTAAAAGATGATAGATTGATTGTTTGATTGTGTGTTGTTGTTCAATCGGTCATCACCTCATATCTATATAAGAGGCGGATGGACTTCCCATACAAGAAAAGGACTTGCCTTGTCGTCCAAATCATCAAAATCTAGACAAATTCGGACTTCTCACGACCTTCGGCCCGGATGTCCGGCTCTAGGCCCAGATGATCCGGCCTAGCCTAGTTTAATGACAACAGATCGCTGTTTTGGGTCTAGAATCTACATACGATCTTCGATTCGGATGATTTGTATATCAAAATTGACCGCCTCCACGAGATGCACAACTTTCATGTTGAACACTTTTCGATCTGAGGCCATCTTGAAGGTGTTTCGGGCCATTTTATAAAGTTTGCAGCAACTAGTTTCTCTTCTGTGCTACTTAATGGGGTCCCAGGCAAACAGTTCTTGTGCAAATGTGGAGTAAGGCAAGGTGATCCACTATCTCCTCTCATCTTTGTCATTGCAGCAGATATTTTACAGACAACGTTGAATGAAGCAAAAAGAAATGATCTGATCTCTGCACCATTGATTCATCAGTCCAGCCAAGATTATCCCATATACAATATGATGATGATACCCTTTTGATTGCAAATGCTGATGCCACACAACTTCACAACATCAAGAATTTGCTGCTTACACTGGCCTCAAAGTTAACTACTCTAAGTCCACAACGATTTCTATCAACGCTGCTGAACTCAAGATGCAAAATCTCTCAAACCTTTTGGGCTATCAGATAGGCACTTTACCACTGCAATATTTTGGCCTTCCTCTCAGTCTCAGCAAACCAAGGATTGAAGATTTCCTACCTCTGCTAAAAAGAGTTGAGAGTAGACTGCTGAGTTTCTCCACTCTGCTATCAACTGGAGACAAGCTTACCCTCGTTAAATCAGTCTTTTCCAGTCTGCCCATTTACTTCATGTGTTCCCTTCAGATTCTTGTGACAGTGGTAAACCAACTTTACAGCTACTTTAGAAACTGTTTTGGGAGGAAGTATGGATCTCAAGACAGAGGAGTTGTTTTGATTGCCTGGAACACTGCTTGCCAACCAAAGGCTAATGGGGGGCTAGGCATTTTAAACATTGAGGTGCACAACTAGGCTTTGTTAATGATACAAGTACACAAATTCCACAACAAAGAGAATATTCCATGGATCAATATCATTTGGGAAACATACTATCATGCATCCTTGCCTGGAGAGAGACTGGTGGCCTCCTTTTGGTGGAAATCTATGCTGAAACTTCTGCCTCTCTACAAAGCATTTGCTGTTTCTTCTGGCCATTCTGGTAACAACACACTTTTCTGGTCAGACTGTTGGTGGGATCAGCCTCTCCACAACAAATTCCCTGAGCTTAGTTCTTTCAGAATCAACAATAATGTTTCCCTCCAGCAAATTCTGAACACTGTTTATTTGGCATCACATTTTCACACACCTTTATCACAGCAAGCATTCATGCAGTTCAATACCTTACAAGGCTACTTACAAGGAAGGGGGGAAATGCAAGGAAATGATCGATGGTCTATTATTGGATACTCAAGAGGATATTCATCCATTCAGATGTATGCTCACATGATGGGACCCAGCACAGTACACTCTCTGTTCCAGGATATTTGGAAAACAGCTTGCCGCCTGAGACACCAGATTTTCTTTTGGTTGCTTCTACACGATAGAGTCAACTCAAGGAATTTGCTTCATAGAAAATCAACGGTTTTGGACAGCTACAATTGTGCACTATGTGCAGACAATACTGAGGAAACCAACCTGCATCTATTCTGGGATTGCCCATTTGCCTTGCTTTGTTGGGATAAGATCATCCCCAATAGGAAAAGAGGAATATCAGTTATTGATGATGTCCAATTGGCTCTTCATCATCATCTGCCACAGAGCATATCCCTAGAAATTATCATCATGGGATGTTGGGGTATCTGGTCGGCCAGGAATGACAAAATCTTCAGACATGCTGCCTCACATGTCCAAGGATGGAGCTACTATCTTCAGGAAGGGCTCAATGCAGTGCAAATCAGATCAAAACAAGCTAAAGTGCAACGGATTAGGACTTGGTTAGAACAACACTTTTAAATTCCATGTTCCATAAAACCGGTATTGGTTGAAGTTAGGCAGGTTCCTCGATGTAATATGTAATTTGTAAATATTTATTATTAATGAAAATTACCGTAGAACGGTCAGGGCTTCAAAAAAATAAACTTGTTTGGATGTCCGGATGATTTCTCGGATTGTTCGGTCTTTACCCGGATCATCCGGCTTCAACTTTTAACTTCTGTTGTTTGGGTCAATTTTTTGGCCCCCGGCCGGATGATCTGGACCCCGGTCCGGATGATCCGGCCATGCAGTGCTGCAGCGCACAGTTTTGGCTGTAACTTTTGCATAAGACCTCGGATTAAGACATTTTATATCAAAATCGTCCGCTTCGACGAGACGAAGAACTTTGATGTTGAAGAATTTTCATCCAAGGCCATCTTAATTAAGTTTCATGCCATTATTTTGAAGGAAATATGCCCTAGAGGCAATAATAAAGTTATTATTTATTTCCTTATTTCATGATAAATGTTTATCATTCATGCTAGAATTGTATTAACCGGAAACATAATACATGTGTGAATGCATAGACAAACAGAGTGTCACTAGTATGCCTCTACTAGACTAGCTTGTTAATCAAAGATGGTTATGTTTCCTAACCATGAACAAAGGGTTGTTATTTGATTAGCAAGGTCAAATCATTAGTTGAATGATCTGATTGACATGACCCATTCCATTAGCTTAGCACACGATCGTTTAGTATGTTGCTACTGCTTTTATCCATGACTTATACATGTTCCTATAACTATGAGATTATGCAACTCCGTTTACGGAGGAACACTTTGGTACTACCAAACGTCACAACGAATCGGGTGATTATAAAGGAGTACTACAGGTGTCTCCAAAGGTAGATGTTGGGTTGGCGTATTTCAAGATTAGGTTTTGTCACTCCGATTGTCGGAGAGGTATCTCTGGGCCTCTCGGTAATGCACATCACTTAAGCCTTGCAAGCATTACAACTAATGAGTTAGCTGTGAGATGATGTATTACGGAACGAGTAAAGAGACTTGCGATAGCGAGATTGAACTAGGTATTGGATACCGACGATCGAATCTCGGGCAAGTAACATACCGATGACAAAGGAACAACGTATGTTGTTATGCGGTCGACCGATAAAGATCTTCGTAGAATATGTAGGAACCAATATGGGCATCCAGGTCCCGCTATTGGTTATTGACCGGAGACGTGTCTCGGTCATGTCTACATTGTTCTCGAACCGTAGGGTCCGCACGCTTAAGGTTTCGATGACGGTTATATTATGAGTTTATGTATTTTGATGTACCAAGGAGTTCGAGTCCGGATGTGATCACGGACATGACGAGGAGTCTCGAAATGGTCGAGACATAAAGATTGATATATTGGATGGCTATATTCGGACACCGGAAAGGTTCCGGAAGTTTCCGGAGAAAACCGGAGTGCCGGAGGGGTTACCGGAACCCCCCGGGGAAGTTATGGGCCTTAGTGGGCCAAGAGGGGAGAGAGCGGGCCGCACCAGGTGGTGGCGCGCCCCCCCCAGGGGAGTCCGAATAGGACAAGGAGGGGGGGGCGCGGCCCCCCTTTCCCTCTCCCTCTCCCTCTCCTTCCTTCCCCCTTCCTCCTTCCTAGTTGGACTAGGAAAGGGGAGTCCTACTCCCACTAGGAGGAGGACTCCCCCCTCCCTTGGCGCGCCTCCTAGGGCCGGCCGGCCCTCCCCCTTGCTCCTTTATATACGGGGGCAGGGGGCACCCTAGAACACACAAGTTGATCCTTGAGATCGTTCCTTAGCCGTGTGCGGTGCCCCCCTCCACCATAATCCACCTCGGTCATATCGTAGCGGTGCTTAGGCGAAGCCCTGCGTCGGTAGAACATCAAGATCGTCACCATGCCGTCATCTTGTGGAACTCTTCCTTCCCGAAGCTCTGCTGGATCGGAGCCCGAGGAGCGTCACCGAGCTGTCGCGCGTGTCAAGAACTTCGGGCGCCGAGTAACGCGCTTGGATCGGTTGGATCGCGAGGAGAACGTCGACTACTTCCTCTACGTTGTGATCGCTTCGCCGGTCTCACGAGGGTGCGTGAGACAACACTCTCCTTCTCGTTGCTATGCATCACCATGATCTTGCGTGTGCGTAGGAATTTTTTGAAATTACTACGTTCCCCAATAGTGGCATCCGAGCCTAGGTTTTATGGTTTGATGTTTTGCACGAGTAGAACACAAGTGAGTTGTGGGCGATACAAGTCATACTACCTACCAAAGATGTCATATTTTGGTTCAGCGGTATTGTGAGATGAAGCGGCCGGACCGACATTACGCGTGCGCTTACGCGAGACTGGTTTCACCGTTCGAGCACTCGTGCTTAAAGGTGATTGGCGGTGTCTGTCTCTCTCACTTTAGTTGAACCGAGTATGGCTACGCCCGGTCCTTGAGAAGGTTAAAACGGAGTCTATTTGACGAAGTATCGTTGTGGTTTTGATGTGTAGGTGAGATTGGTTCTTGCTTAAGCCCATAGCAGCCACGTAAAATTTGCAACAACAAAGTAGAGGACGTCTAACTTGTTTTTGCAGGGCATGTTGTGATGTGATATGGTCAAGACGTGATGCTATATTTTATTGTATGAGATGATCATGTTTTGTAACCGGTTATCGGCAATCGGCTGGAGCCATATGGTTGTCGCTTTATTGTATGAAATGCAAGCGCTCTGTAATTGCTTTACTTTATCACTAAGCGGTAGCGATAGTCGTAGAAGCAAAAGATGGCGTGGCGACAACGATGCTACGATGGAGATCAAGGTGTCGCGCGGTGGCGATGGTGATCACGACGGTGCTTGGAGATGGAGATCACAAGCACAAGATGATGATGGCCATATCATATCACTTATATTGATTGCATGTGATGTTTATCCTTTATGCATCTTATCTTGCTTTGATTGACGGTAGCATTTTAAGATGATCTCTCACTAAAATTATCAAGTAGTGTTCTCCCTGAGTATGCACCGTTGCCAAAGTTCGTCGTGCCGAGACACCACGTGATGATCGGGTGTGATAAGCTCTACGTCCATCTACAACGGGTGCAAGCCAGTTTTTGCACACGCAGAATACTCAGGTTATACTTGACGAGCCTAGCATATGCAGATATGGCCTCGGAACACGGAGACCGAAAGGTCGAACGTGAATCATGTAGGAGATATGATCAACATATGATGTTCACCATTGAAAACTACTCCATCTCACGTGATGATCGGTTATGGTTTAGTTGATTTGGATCACGTGATCACTTAGATGACTAGAGAGATGTCTGTCTAAGTGGGAGTTCTTAAGTAATATGATTAATTGAACTTAAATTTATCATGAACTTAGTACCTGATAGTATCTTGCTTGTCTATGTTTGTTTGTAGATAGATGGCTTGTGCTGTTGTTCCGTTGAATTTTAATGCGTTCCTTGAGAAAGCAAAGTTGAAAGATGATGGTAGCAATTACACGGATCGGGTCCGTAACTCGAGGATTATCCTCATTGCTGCATGAAGAGTTACGTCTGGATGCACCGCTAGGTGCAGACTCTTCTTGATGCAACCGACGGCGTTAAGAACGTCTGGCGAGCAAAGCTGATGACTACTCTATAGTTCAAGGTGCCATGCTTTACGGCTTAGAACCGGGACTTCAACAACGTTTTGAGCGTCATGGAGCATATGAGATGTTCCAGAGTTGAAGTTGATATTCCAACAGAATGCCCGGATTGAGAGATATGAAGTCTCCAATAAGTTCTATAGCTGCAAGATGGAGGAGAATAGTTACATTAGTGAGCACATACTCGTAATGTCCGGGTATTACAATCACTTGACTCAACGGGAGTTAATCTTCCGGATGATTGTGTCATTGATGAAATTCTTCAATCACGCCACCAAGCTACAAAGGCTTCGTGATGAACTATAATATGCAAGGGTTAGTAAAGACTATACCGAGCTCTTCGCAATGCTAAAGGCTACGGAGGTAGAAATCAAGAAGGAGCATCAAGTGTTGATGGTCAATAAGACCACTAGTTTCAAGAAGAAAGGCAAAGGGAAGAAGAAGGGAACTTCAAGAAGAACAACAAGCAAGTTGTTGCTCAGAGAAGAAACCCAAGTCTGGACCTAAACCTGAAATCGAGTGCTTCTCTCGCAAGCGCTGGTGCAGAAGCGGAACTGCCCCAAGTATTTGGCGGATAAGAAGGATGGCAAGGTGAACAAAGGTATATGTGATATACATGTTATTGATGTGTACCTTACTAGAGCTCGCAGAGCACTGGTATTTGATACTGGTTCATTGCTAATATTTGCAACTCGAAGCAGGGACTACGGATTGCGAACAACGGCAAAGGACGAGGTGACGATCGCGCGTGGGAATGGTTCCAAAGTCGATGTAATCGCGGTCGGCACGCTACCTCTACATCTACCTTCGGGATTAGTTTTAGACCTAAATAATTGTTATTTGGTGCTGCGTTGAGCATGAACATTATATCTGGATCTTGTTTGATGCGAGACGGTTATTCATTTAAATCGAGAGAATAATGGTTATTCTATTTATCCGAGTAATATCTTTTATGGTCATGCACCCTTGAAGAGTGGTCTATTTTGATGAATCTCGATAGTAGTGATACACATATTCATAATGTTGAAGCCAAAAGATGCAAAGTTGATAATGATAGTGCAACTTATTTGTGGCACCGTTTAGGTCATATCGGTATAAAGCGCATGAAGAAACTCCATCTTGATGGACTTTTGGAGTCACTTGATTATGAATCACTTGGCACTTACGAACCGTGCCTCATGGGCAAGATGACTAAAACCCGTTCTCGGTACTATGGAGAGAGCAACAGATTTGTTGGAAATCATACATACGAGATGTATGTGGACCGATGAATATTGAGGCTCGTGTGGGATATCGTTATTTTCTCACCTTCACAGATGATTTAAGCGAGATATGGGTATATCTACTTAATGAAACATAAGTCGAAACATTTGAAAAGTTCAAAGAATTTCAGAGTGAAGTTGAAAATCATCGTAATAAGAAAATTAAATTTCTACGATCGATCGTGGAGGTGAATATTTGAGTTCTGAGTTTGGTCTACATTTGAAACAATGCGGAATAGTTTAGCAGCTCACGCCACCCGAACACCACAGCGTAATGGTGTGTCCGAGCGTCATGTCGCACTTTACTAGATATGGTGCGATCTATGATGTCTCTTCTGATTTACCGCTATCATTTTGGGGTTATGCTCTTGAGACGGCCGCATTCACACTGAATAGAACACCGTCAAAATCCGTTGAGACGACACCTTATGAACTATGGTTTAGCAAGAAACCAAAGTTGTCGTTTCTCAAAGTTTGGGGATGCGATGCTTATGTGAAAAAGCTTCAACTGATAAGCTCGAACCCAAATCGAGAAATGTGTCTTCATAGGATACCGAAAGGAGACAGTTGGGTACACCTTCTATCACAGATCCGAAGGCAAGACATTTGTTGCCAAGAATGGATCCTTTCTAGAGAAGGAGTTTCTCTCGAAAGAAGTGAGTGGGAGGAAAGTAGAACTTGATGAGGTAATTGTACCTTCTCCCTTATTTGAAAGTAGTTTGTCGCAGAAACCGGTTTCTGAGACATCTACACCAAATAGTGAGGAAGTTGATGATGTTGATCATGAAACTTCAGATCAAGTTACTCTGAGAACCTCGTAGATCAACGAGTAAGATCCGCACTGAGTGGTACGGTAATCCTGTTCGAAGTCATGCTACTAGATCATGATGAACCTCACGAACTATGAAGAAGCGATGGTGAGCCCAGATTCCATAAAATGGCTTGAGGCCATGAAATCGAGATGGGATCCATGTATGAAAACAAAGTATGGACTTTGGTTGTCTTGCCCAAGGTCGGCAAGCAATAGAAAACAAGTGGATCTTCAAGAAGAAGACCGACGCCGACGGTAATGTAATCGTCTACAAAGCTCGACTTGTCGCAAAGGGTTTCCGACAAGTTCAAGGGATTGACTACGATGAGACCTTCTCACCCGTAGCGATGCTTAAGTCTGTCCGAATCATGTTAGCAATTGCCGCATTTTATGATTATGAAATTAGGCAATTGGATGTAAAGACTGCATTCCTGAATGGATTTCTAGAAGAAGAGTTGTATATGATGCAACCAGAAGGTTTTATCGATCCAAAGGGAGCTAACAAAGTGTGCAAGCTCCAGCGATCCATTTATGGACTGGTGCAAGCATCTCGGAGTTGGAATAAACGCTTTGATAGTGTGATCAAAGCATTTGGGTTCATCTGAGACTTTTGGAGAAGCTTTGTATTTACAAGAAAATGAGTGGGAGCTCTATAGCATTTACGATATTATATGTAGATGACATATTACTTGATCGGAAATGATATAGAATTCTGATAGCATAAAGGGATACTTGAATAAGAGTTTTTCAATGAAAGACCTCGGTGAAGCTGCATACATATTGGGCATCAAAATCTATAGAGATAGATCAAGGCGCTTAATTGGACTTTCACAAAGCACATACCTTGACAAGATTTTGAAGAAGTTCAAAATGGATCAAGCAAAGAAAGGGTTCTTGCCTGTGTTGCAAGGTGTGAAGTTGAGTAAGACTCAATGCCCGACCACTGCAGAAGATAGAGAGAAAATGAAAGATGTTCCTATGCTTCAGCCATAGGCTCTATCATGTATGCAATGTCAGTACCGGACCGATGTGTGCCTTGCTATAAGCTTAGCAGGAGGTACCAAAGTAATCCAGAGTGGATCATCGGACAGCGGTCAAGAACATCTGAAATACGAAAAGGACTAAGGATATGTTTCTCGATATGGAGGTGACAAAGAGCTCATCGTAGCGTTTACGTTGATGCAAGCTTTGACACCGATCCGGACGATTCTAAATCGCAGACCGGATACTGAATTTACACTAAGCGGAGGAGCTGTCGGTTGGTGCGGTTCTAACAAAGCGTCGTGGCGGGATCTACATGTGAAGCGAGTACATAGCAGCTTCGAAGCAGCTAATGAAGGAGTCGGATGAAGGAGTTCATATCCGATCTAGGTGTCATACCTAGTGCATCGGGTCCAATGAAAATCTTCGTGACAATCTTGGAGCAATTGCCTTAGCAAAGGAATCCAGATTTCACAAGAGGACCAAGCACATCAAGAGACGCTTCAATTCCATCCGGATTTAGTCCGGTGGGAGACATAGAGATTTGCAAGATACATACGGATCTGAATGTAGCGGACCGTTGACTAAGCCTCTTCCACGAGCAAAACATGATCAACACCAAGACTCCATGGGTGTTAGAATCATTACTATGTAATCTAGATTATTGACTCTAGTGCAAGTGGGAGATCAAGGAAATATGCCCTAGAGGCAATAATAAAGTTATTATTTATTTCCTTATTTCATGATAAATGTTTATCATTCATGCTAGAATTGTATTAACCGGAAACATAATACATGTGTGAATGCATAGACAAACAGAGTGTCACTAGTATGCCTCTACTAGACTAGCTTGTTAATCAAAGATGGTTATGTTTCCTATCCATGAACAAAGGGTTCTTATTTGATTAGCAAGGTCACATCATTAGTTGAATGATCTGATTGACATGACCCATTCCATTAGCTTAGCACACGATCGTTTAGTATGTTGCTACTGCTTTTATCCATGACTTATACATGTTCCTATAACTATGAGATTATGCAACTCCGTTTACGGAGGAACACTTTGGGTACTACCAAACGTCACAACGTAACTGGGTGATTATAAAGGAGTACTACAGGTGTCTCCAAAGGTAGATGTTGGGTTGGCGTATTTCAAGATTAGGTTTTGTCACTCCGATTGTCGGAGAGGTATCTCTGGGCCTCTCGGTAATGCACATCACTTAAGCCTTGCAAGCATTACAACTAATGAGTTAGCTGTGAGATGATGTATTACGGAACGAGTAAAGAGACTTGCCGGTAACGAGATTGAACTAGGTATTGGATACCGACGATCGAATCTCGGGCAAGTAACATACCGATGACAAAGGAACAACGATGTTGTTATGCGGTCGACCGATAAAGATCTTCGTAGAATATGTAGGAACCAATATGGGCATCCAGGTCCCGCTATTGCTTATTGACCGGAGGCGTGTCTCGGTCATGTCTACATTGTTCTCGAACCGTAGGGTCCGCACGCTTAAGGTTTCGATGACGGTTATATTATGAGTTTATGTATTTTGATGTACCAAGGAGTTCGAGTCCGGATGTGATCACGGACATGACGAGGAGTCTCGAAATGGTCGAGACATAAAGATTGATATATTGGGCGGCTATATTCGGACACGGAAAGGTTCGGAAGTTTCGGAGAAAACCGGAGTGCCGGAGGGTTACGGAACCCCGGGAAGTTATGGGCCTTAGTGGGCCAAGAGGGAGAGAGAGGGCCGCACCAGGTGGTGGCCCCCAGGGAGTCCGAATAGGACAAGGAGGGGGCCCCCTTCTCTCCTCTCCCTCTCCTTCCTTCCCCTTCCTCCTTCCTAGTTGGACTAGGAAAGGGAGTCCTACTCCCACTAGGAGGAGGACTCCCCCCTCCTGGCGTGCCTCCTAGGGCCGGCCGGCCCTCCCCTTGCTCCTTTATATCTGAGGGGTAGGGGGCACCCTAGAACACACAAGTTGATCCTTGAGATCATTCCTTAGCCGTGTCGGTGCCCCCTCCACCATAATCCACCTCGGTCATATCGTGCGGTCCTTAGGCGAAGCCTGCGTCGATAGAACATCAAGATCGTCCCACGCCGTCGTCGTCTGTGGAACTCTTCCTCCCGAGCTCTGCTGGATCGGAGCCCGAGGAGCGTCACCGAGCTGTCTGCGTGTCAAGAACTTCGGGCGCCGAGTAACGGGCGCTTGGATCGGTTGGATCGCGAGGAGAACGTCGACTACTTCCTCTACGTTGTGATCGCTTCGCCGGTCTCACGAGCGTAGACAACACTCTCCTTCTCGTTGCTATGCATCACCATGATCTTGCGTGTGCGTAGGAAATTTTTTGAAATTACTACGTTCCCCAATATATTTAATCTGGTGTCAATACGAGCATTTCTAAGATCGTCATAACTTTCGCATCTGAGCTCCGTTTTGGACCATCTCCATATCTATTTTGATGTTCTTGAAGAGATCCATCAAATGGTGACATGAACTCATAATTTTAACATCATCTCATTATAGCCTCAAGTCACTCTTTGTGATCATGCCATTTTCGAGTGTCAAAAATGGTATAGGCTATGCGATGATATTGGATCTTGGAACTGGAATCGGTTGAAATTGGAATTTCATCAAAAAATTATCCTATGCATCTAATTCATCATGATCGGAATTATATATATATATATAATTTTTGGCTTCGTGAAGGAGAAAGTATCGCTCTAGCTTGGGGGAGGCTTAAGTCAATGTTATATTCGCGCCCCAATCAGGAGCTCTCAAGAGAAATTATTATTCAAAAATTTTATTCTTGGCTTTCTCGTAATGATCAATCCATGCTCGATACTTCTTGTACTGGTTCTTTTATGAAGAAGACTATTGAATTCCGGTGGGATCTTTTAGAAAGAATTAAATGCAACTCTGAAGATTGGGAACTCGATGAAGGTAAAGAGTCAGGTATCGAACCTAAGTTTGATTGTGTTAACTCTTTTATGAATATTGATGCTTTTCAAAAGTTTAGCACTAAATATGGACTTGACTCTGAGATAGTAGCTTCCTTTTGTGAATCTTTTGCTACTCATGTTGATCTCCCTAAGGAGAAGTGGTTTAAATATCACCCACCTATTAAAGAAGAAGTTAAAGAACCGGTAAAAGCTAAAGAAGAAACTATCATTTACAATGTTGATCCAGTTGTTCCCACTGCTTATATTGGAAAACCACCTTTCCCTGTTAGGATGAAGGAACATGCTAAAGATTCAATTGTGGTTAACAAAAGTTATGTTAGAACACACAAACCATCTGAACAAATCAGAGTTGAACCTAGTGTTGCTATGGTTAAAGATCTCTTAGTCGATAATATTGATGGGCATGTTATTTACTTCTGTGATGAAGCTTCTAGAATTGCCAAACCTGGAGGAAAAGATAAACATAGACCAGTTGTTGGCATGCCTGTTGTCTCAGTTAAGATAGGAGATCACTGTTATCATGGGTTATGTGACCTAGGTGCTAGTTTGAGTGCTATTCCTTTCTCCTTATATCAAGAAATTAAAGATGAAATAACACCTGCTGAAATAGAAGGCATAGATGTCACTATTTAACTTGCTAATAGAGATACTATATCACCAATTGGGATTCTCAGAGATGTTGAAGTCTTGTGTGTCAAAATAAAATACCCTACTGATTTTCTTGTTCTTAGCTCCCCACAAGATGACTTTTGTCCCATTATTTTTGGTAGACCTTTCTTGAACACCATCAATGCTAAAATAGATTGTGAGAAACAAACTGTCGGTGTTAGCTTTGGTGATGAATCTCATGAATTTATTTTTTCCAAGTTTAGTAGACAACCTCATAAGAAAGATTTGCCTAGTAAGATGAAATTATTGGTCTTGCTTCTATTGTTGTGCCTCCTACTGATCCTTTGGAACAATATTTGCTAGACCATGAAAATGATTTGCATATGCGTGAAAGAAATGAAATAGATAGAATCTTTTTCGAACAACAACCTTTTCTTAAACACAATTTGCCTATTGAAACTCTAGGAGGTCCTCCTCCACCTAAAGGTGATCCTATGTTTGAATTAAAACAATTGCCAGACACTTTGAAATATGCTTATCTTGATGAGAAAAAGATATATCCTGTTATTATTTGTGCTAACCTTTTAGAACATGAAGAAGAAAGACTATTGAAAGTTCTAAGGAAGCATAGGGCTGCTATTGGATATACTCTTGATGATCTTAAGGGCATTAGTCCCACTCTATGTCAGCACAAGATTAATATGGAACCTGATGCTAAACCCATTATTGATCACCAATGTCAGTTAAATCCAAATATGAAAGAAGTGGTAAGAACGGAAATATTGAAACTTCTAGAAGCAGGTATAATCTATCCTATAGCTGATAGCAGATGGGTAAGTCCTGTTCATTGTGTCCCTAAGAAGGGAGGTATTACTGTTGTTCCTAGTGATAAGAATGAGCTTATTCCACAAAGAATTGTCACAGGCTATCGAGTGGTAATTGATTATAGAAAATTAAATAAAGCAACTAGAAAAGATCATTACCCTCTGCCTTTTATTTATCAAATGTTAGAAAAATTATCTAAGCACACACATTTTTGCTTTCTTGATGGATATTCTGGTTTTTCACAAATACCTGTTCTACAACCTGATCAAGAAAAATACCACTTTTACTTGTCCTTTTGGAACTTTTTCTTACAGACGTATTCCTTTTGATCTATGACTGCTATATTATCTGATTTTTGTGAAAAGATTGTTGAGGTTTTCATGGATGACTTTTCTATTTATGGGATGTCTTTTGATTATTGTTTAAGCAATCTTGATCGAGTTTTGCAGAGATGTGAACAAACAAATCTTGTCTTGAATTGGGAGAAGTGCCACTTTATGGTTAACGAAGGTATTGTTCTGGGCCATAAAATTTCTGAAAATGGCATTGAGATGGACAAAGCCAAGGTTGATGCAATTGAGAAAATGCCATGTCCTAAAGATATCAAAGGTATTTGTAGTTTCCTTGGTCATGCTGGTTTCTATAGGAGGTTTATCAAAGACTTCTCTAAAATTTCTAGGCCTCTTACGAATCTTTTGCAAAAGGATATTCAATTTGTGTTTGACGATGATTGTTTGGAAGCCTTTGAAACACTAAAGAAAGCCTTAATTACTACCCCTGTTGTTCAACCACCTGATTGGAACTTTCCTTCTGAGATTATGTGTGATGCTAGTGATTATGCTGTTGGTGTTGTTCTAGGACAAATAGTTGATAAGAAACTGAATGTTATTCATTATGCTAGTAAAACTCTAGACAGTGCTCAACGAAACTATGCTATTATTGAAAAAGAATTCTTAGCAGTGGTGTTTGCTTGTGATAAATTCAGATCTTACAATGTTGATTCTAAAGTAATTGTTCACACCGATCATGCTGCTATAAAATATCTTATGGAAAAGAAAGATGCTAAACCTAGACTCATTAGGTGGGTTGTTCTGCTACAATAATTTGATTTGCATATCACTGATAGGAAAGGAGCAGAGAACTCCGTAGCTGATAACTTATCTAGGCTTGAAAATATTCTTGATGACCCACAACCTATTAATGATAGCTTTTCTGATGAACAATTAGCTGCAATAAATGTTTCTAATAGTACACCTTGGTATGCTGACTATGCTAATTATATTGTTGCTAAATACATACCACCTAGCTTCACATACCAACAAAAGAAAAAATTCTTCTATGATTTAAGACATTACTTTTGGGATGACCCACATCTTTATAAAGGAGTAGATGGTATTATTAGATGTCGTGTACCTGAGCATGAACATGAACAAATCCTACGGAAATGTCACTCTGAAGCTTATGGGGGGACATCACACGGGAGACAAAACCGCTCATAAGGTATTGCAATCTGGTTTTTATTGGCCTACTCTCTTCAAAGATGCCCGTAAGTTTGTCTCGTCTTGTGATGAATGCCAAAGAATAGGTAATATTGGTAAGCATCAAGAAATGCCTATGAATTATTCACTTGCAGTTGAACCATTTGATGTTTGGGGATTTGATTTCATGGGACCTTTTCCTTCCTTTAATGGTATACATATATTTTGGTTGCTGTTGATTATGTTACTAAGTGGGTAGAAGCTATTCCAACCAGTTGTGCCGATCACAACACCTCTATTAAAATGCTTAAGGAAGTTATTTTCCCAAAGTTTGGAGTCCCTAGATATTTAATGACTGATGGTGGTTCACACTTTATTCATGGTGCTTTCCATAAAATGCTTGCTAAGTATGATGTTAACCATAGAATTGCATCACCTTATCATCCTCAGTCTAGTGGTCAACTTGAACTCAGCAATAGAGAAATAAAACTAATCTTACAAAAGACTGTCAATAGGTCCCGGAAGAATTGGTCTAAGAAATTAGATGATGCACTTTGGGCTTATAGAACAGCGTATAAAAATCCTATGGGTATGTCTCCATATAAAATGGTTTATGGAAAAGCTTGCCATTTGCCTCTTGAGTTAGAACATAAAGCATATTGGGAAATTAAAGAACTCAATTACGATTTCCAACTTGCTGGTGCAAAGAGGTTATTTGATATTAGCTCATTAGATGAATGGAGAACCCAGGCTTATGAAAATGCAAAGTTATTCAAAGAAAAAGTTAAAAGATGGCATGACAAAAGAATACAAAAGCGTGAGTTCAAAGTTGGAGAATATGTTCTTTTGTACAACTCACGTTTTAGATTCTTTGCAGGAAAACTCCTCTCCAAATGGGAAGGACCCTATGTTATCTAGGAGGTCTATCGATCCGGAGCTATCAAAATAAATAATGTTGAAGGTATTAACCCGAAGGTTGTCAATGTGCAACGAATAAAACATTATATCTCAGGTATGCCCATTAATGTTGAAAGCAATATTATCCAAACTTTGACACCGGAAGAACACATGAAGGAAACCTTCCGGAACACTCAAAATCATAAAAAAGGGAGGTACGTGATACGATAAAGTAAACGGACTCCGAAAAATCTACAAAATATTTTTTGTCAATTTTGGAATATTTAGAAAATGAGGAAAATAAGAAACTTCCAGGAAAGTGACCCTGGTGGGCACGATACACCTGGGCGCGCAAGGCACAAATTAGGAAAATAAGAAACTTTCAGGAAAGTGACCCTGGTGGGCACGATACACCAGGGCACGCCAGCCATGCCTTGCGTGCCCAGGTGGGTTGTGCCCAGCACGGGTACTTTCCGGACTCCGTTTTTCTTCCGTTCTGCTTGTTCCCCAAGATAAAAAAATATTTACATACCTCCCGAACCTGTTGACCTCCGTATTGCGGAGAAATCTCTTGTTTTCTTTGCTTGCTGTTTTCTGCCAGATCTGTTGAGCCAGGCATCATATCTTCTTCTCCCTCTGATCTTATGGAAGAGGATGCTTGGTTGATGAAGATTGAGCTGAAGAGATAAGATCCCGTTGGAGCTGCTAAAGAGGACAAGAGCAAGGAGGCCACCGGAGATCAAGTAGCAATGGACGAGCAAGCCTTGCCCGCCGATGATGAAGAGGAAGATATCCTTAAACCCTACTATCCTCATCTTACCCCCACTGAGATTGCAGCCCCTAGGATCATTGAAATGGTTCACATACAAAATAAGTATCTCACTCATGAAAATATTCTGCATATGGAGCACATCGCTTCCCTGTGGAGCGTCATCCGAAGATTGGAGAGTCTCTTGGTCCTTAAAGACCGGATCGCTTCTACTTCATCACCACCACCTTCTTCTTCACCACCAAAAGAAAAATGAGTATTGGGTATGGGCACTCCCCTTGGCTTTCGCCAAGCTTGGGGGAGGTGCCCCAATATCGTATCATCTCCACTATCTTTTGCCTTTACTTTCTTAGTTCGATCCATGATTATCTTTTTCTATTAGATGAATAAAAGTTTAGTTCGATCCTTTCTTTTCAAGAGTTTGCTTAGTGATCAATCTTTGTAATCGTGTGCGAGATATATAATAAAGTTTAGTTTGAGTTTTGCCTTCTTTACTTTCTTGTTGCAATAAAAAGAAAGGAAATGAAAGAAAAAGATCATATGCTAATCTTATGGTAAGTGATAACATTACACAAGGAAAAGTATAAGTAAATTTTTTATTGTAGATTGATAAACATAACATTGGTCAATGATGCAACTCGTGAAAGAATTAATAAGGGAAGAGAAGATTCACATATAAATATACTATCATGGAAATCTTTTATGATTGTCAGCACCCATCAAAATATTATATGCCAAAATTGTTGACGCTGGACAAGGAAGACAACTTAATGATTTATGTTTGTTCATATTCACACAGAAGTTATATTGTCATAGATCCTTCCACATGTGGTGCTTGCCCCTATCTTTGCTAGCCAAAAACTTCGCACTAAGTAGAGATACTACTTGTGCATCCAAAACCCTTAAACCCTATCTTGTTTGAGAGTCCACCATGCCTACCTATGGATTGTGTAAGATCCTTCAATTAAGTTGTCATCGGTGCAAAAAGGGCAATAAAAATTGCTTCTAAAAGTGTGAGATCATTTAGTGTAAGGAGAAATTGAGCGTTGTACAAACTTGTGATGGTGAAGAATAAAAGCGACAAACTGCATAATAAAGGTTGCCATCACAAGGGGCAATATAACATGAGGTTCTCTTGCACTAAGGGTTGAGCATAAAAAAAAAAAGCGCATGGCAACCTCTGCTTCCCTCTGCGAAGGGCCTATCTTTTACTTTCATGTATTTACTTTCATGCAAGAGTCAAAGTTTTCTCTCTATTCCTTTTATTTTTCTCCTTTGGCAAGCATCATGTGGTGAGGAAAGATCTAGGCACATATATCCAGTTGAATATGGGTAGCATGAGTTATTATTGTTGACATCACCCTTGAGGTGAGTGCGTTGGGAGGCGAAACTATAAGCCCCTATCTTTCTATGTGTCCGGTTGAAACGTTTTTCTCATGTGTACGCGGTGAGTGTTAGCAATTATAGAAGACTAAATGATGGTTGAGTATGTGGACTTGCCTAAAGGCCCCGATACGTGACCCTTCCTGAAAAGATGATGAATTGTAGTTGCAAAATACACTGAGAACATAGTTTGTTGGTTTCCAATAGAGTTTATGCTTTATACTTCGATGCTGTGATGAATTGTCACTTACTTGTTCATGAGAAGTCTATGATAAAAGTTCTGTGATAAAATTTTTGTGTTAAAGTTTGTTCTTGTTATAGTAAGTCACATTATGCTGCTATGTCCGTATTTTTGTTTTTATCGACACCTCTCTCTCTAAGCATGTGGACATGTTTTCCGATTTTGGTTTTCGCTTGAGGACAAGCGAGGTCTAAGCTTGGGGGAGTGATACTTCTCCAACGTATCTATAATTTTTGATTGTTCCATGCTATTATATTACCCCTTTTGGATGTTTATGGGCTTTATTCTACACATTTATATCATTTTTGGGACTAACCTATCTAACCGGAGGCCCAACCCGTATTGCTGTTTTTTTTGCCTATTTCAGTATATCGAAGAAAAGGAATACCAAACAGAGTCCAAATGGAATGAAACCTTCGGGAGCATGATTTTTGGAACGAACGCGATCCAGAGGACTTGGAGTGCAAGCCAAGAAGCAGCCGAGGCGGCCACGAGGGTGGAGGGTGCGCCCACCCCTACAGGGCGCGCCCCCTATCTCGTGGGCCCCTCGGGTGGCCACCTGAAAGTGCTACTATCGACTAGAGGGTGGGGGGGGGGGTGGATAGGCGATTTTTATGAAAGTCTTTGAAACTTGGAAGTTTCAGAGACAAACAACAGAAATGACCTAATTGTAATGCAGCGGAAGATAAACTACCCAAAGCAAGCCATAGTCAAGTATACAAAGATATGAAAGCACGGGACTAATAGCAGCTAGGTAGTAAGGATCAGGATGGAAGATACTATGAAGCCAATCAATAGTAGTAGTCAAGCAATGAAGTCAAACAGATACACAGGTAGGCAATGACTTCACGAAGACAAACTAAAGTAAGGATGGGAAGGGATAGAACCAGTTGCTTGTTGAAGACACAGGATTTGTTGGACCAGTTCGATTCTTGTGACAAGCTGTGACGTCCGTTAGGGAGGCTGAGATTTAACTCAGAAGACTGTGTCTTCACCTTATTCCCCTTGAGCTAAGGACACCCAGTCCTCGCCCAATCACTCTATTAAGTCTTCAAGGGAGACTTCCAAACCTTCACAGACTTTGTTCACCGGCAATCCACAATGACTCTTGGATGCTCAGAATGCGACGCCTAACCGGCTGGAGGATTCACAGTCCTCAAGTGTAATAAGTCTTGAGTCACACAGACGAGAAAGACTTGATGATGCCTAACACTCTTTGGCTCTGGGTGTTTGGGCTTTGTCCTCGCAAGGATTTTCTCTCTCTCAAATGCTTCGAGGTGGGTTGCTCTCAAACGACAAAAGCCGTGCACAAACTCTGAGCAGCCACCAATTTATGGTGTAGGGGGTGGGCTATTTATAGCCACTAGGCAACCTGACCTGATTTTTCTAAAATGACCCTGGGTCACTAAGGAACTGACACGTGTTCCAACGGTCAGATTTCAAACACACGCGGCAACTTTACTTGGGCTACTAGCAAAGCTGACTCATCCAGCTCTGGATAAGATTTGCTCTCATTGTCTTCGCTTGAAGACATAGGATTTGAGTTGAGCATCACTTCAGTCACTCTGACTTAGTTCACTTGGACCCCACTTAATAGTACGGTGGTTCCTATGACTCAACAAAGAAGAAAAGGAAACAACGAAACACCACAGTCTTTGGGCTCCATAGTCTTCACACAATGTCTTATCATGTCATAGTCTTCAATATGAATATCTTCTCATACCACCATTGTCTTCAATGTCTTCATACATTTTTAGGGGTCATCTCCGGTAGGTAAACCGAATCAATGAGGGACACTACCTGCGTTATCCTGCAATTCTCACAAACGCATTAGTCCCTCAACCAACTTTGTCATCAATACTCCAAAACCAACTAGGGGTGGCACTAGATGCACTTACAATCTCCCCCTTTTTGGTGATTGATGACAAACTGGTTGAAGTTTTCAACGGGGATAAAGTATGTGAAATTGTAAGGATAGGGAATTGTCTTCATAAGTTGCAAGGGCTCCCCCTGAAGATGTGCATATAAGTAATTTGCTTTTGGAATGCAAATGCACATGGCAGGTTGTACTTGTGAAGATCCACTTCAACTTATGAAGATAATTCATCATGCATGAAATGATATAGCAAGTAGAATGACATGCATAATGAAAAATGGACGTCTGCAGAATGATCTAAGTGCGGAAGTTATCATCGCACATGCGGAATTTATCATCGCATCATTGTAAAGCAAATAAGTAGCAGACGACCATCAAGTTTAGGTGTTACAAGAGAAGCAAAAGTTTCAAAAGGCAAGAGTTGTAAGCACGAAGCAAAACATAATGCAACCGCCCATATGAACCCGCTTGAAGACTATCAACTCATACGCTTCTCCCCCTTTTGTCAGTAAGGACCAAAAAGGTTTGAAGACATAGAGCATCTACTCGTCATCATGAGTAGGTGAAGCAGCAGGGTTGTCGTCGTTGGTTGGCGGTGCAGATGAACTTGGTGCAGTGTCAATGCGCGCAGTAGTAGGAGGTGGTGAAGTAGCATCATCTTCATCATCGATCACTATGGCATTTACCGTTGCCGCAGAGGAAGAATATTCAGAGTCTTCAAGAGATGGAGTGCGACGTAGGACAGCAGTCCGTGGAGGAGTGGAGTCAAACTGGAATCTTTCATTGAAGCCATCGTCTTGAAGATCAGCTTCAGCACTGAGCAGGGTCAAACTCTTCCATGATCGCCGGCAAGTTTCATGAGCAACAAAGGCATTCTTGGTGGCAAGGTTGCGAATGCGATTGACATCCACCAAGAGGCTTTGCATCTGTCTCTTGAGCCAGAAATGATGCTTATCCTGTTTCTGATGAAGAGCCACAAGAAGTTCTCGGTCATTGAGAACGCGAGAACGCTTCCGAGGCCTTTGTGCAATGGTGCTTTCAGTGGCTTCAGTGGGTGCGCAATGAGGCAGACGAGTGTTTCCAGCCAGTGGATAGATGCGTGTCGTTGCTTGAACACCTTCAATAGGCTGTGTGAAGCTTTGGTGCTCGGCATTCTGAAGACAAAGAGGCCTCTTGGCAGGGTCAGAGTATATATCTTCAACTGACATATCAACCTCTGGCAGAAAGATCATATGATTGTGAGTAGAGGGCTGATAATTGATAGATGAGTGTCTCTTGATGAGGCGCATGACCCATGGAGCATAAAACTTCAGACCAAATAGGTCAGAGCCGGAAGCAGCAAGTTGCCTGATGAAGAATTCTTGAGTGTTGAAGCTGATGCCATTGAGAATATAGAAGACCAAAGTCTTCATAGCTCCTTCAAGCTTGGCCGCTGATGAATGTCCTTTGACTGGCCATAGAGTTCGCCTGATGATATGATATATGGTACGAGGCAGATACTCAAGGTCTTCAACAAAGAACTCTGTTGGATATTCAGCGTCAGATGGCAAGGGCTTCATCATACTCAACATCTGGCTCATATTGGGTTCTGGCTTATGAAAGATGCTCTCCACTGCATTGCGGTGTAGCTGACAGTCGGGTTCATATAGTTCTCCAGGAGTGGCTAGCTCTGTAAGCTCAATGATATCCATAGCTTTGGCTTCATGATGAACATTTCCAGTCATCCACTCGAGAACCCATGTCTTGATGTCCCTGTAGTAGCCGCGAATGTGTAGAGTAGCATAGAATTGAAGCAATAGCTCTTCATTCCAATGTTCTTTGTCTGTCACAAAGTGGAGCAGACCAGCATCACGAAAGCAGTCAAGTGCTTCTTCTAGGCACGGCAGTCCAGCAATAGCTTCAGTGTCAAGGCGCATATGAGGGAAAATGCGCCCTTGATCATATAGTACACATGGTAATAGCTTCTCTGCTGATAGCTCCAGAACCGATCTAATGAAATCCTTGGCTTGGAGTAGGGGTTCTTGGCGCTGCCAAAGAAGGTATTGTGGCTTTTGAAGCCATTTGCATTGAAGGACCCTGGTGAGTTTGCATTACCTGGAAACCTTGGCAACCTTGGCTTTGGCTTCTGGACCTGAGGCCTATGCTCAACATGATAGTCAAATTGAGGTCCTGAGGCATTTGGCAGAGGCACCAGAATGGGCCATCGGACAGTGGTAAGCTGACCATGACTGTATGCTTGCTCAATTGCGTGAGGCCTTGGTGGCGGAACAGGAGCAGGGGCAACAGCTGAGGCGTTAGGCTGCACAACAGGTCCTTCGGGAGTAGTTGTCATATTAGCTTCAGGTGCAACATCCTCATTGGCTTCAGGTGCAGCAGCTTCAGTTGTTTCAGATTCAGTGGCCGTATTTGCTTCAGGCACACTAGTTGGTGCAGGCTCCACATTAGCGTCAGCCATGACTACGTCATTGGCTTCATTGGTGTTGGCGGTGGCAGCCCCAACATTGTCAACCTCCTCTTGACGAACAGGAGGGTTGGGCACAGGCACGTTCACGTCAGGAACTGCTTCTTCTTCAATTGCTGGGGGAGTAGATACACGTACTTCTTCTTGATTTTCCTCGGCTGATGCAGCCGGAATTGTTGGAAATATGCCCTAGAGGCAATAATAAAAGTATTATTATATTTCATTGTTCATGATAATTGTCTTTTGTTCATGCTATAACTGTATTATCCGGAAATCGTAATACACGTGTGAACACATAGACCACAATATGTCCCTAGTGAGCCTCTAGTTGACTAGCTCGTTGTGATCAACAGATAGTCATGGTTTCCTGACTATGGACATTGGATGTCGTTGATAACAGGATCACATCATTAGGAGAATGATGTGATGGACAAGACCCAAACCTAAACCCTGAGGGGGGCGCCCCCCTTGCTTGGGGGGCAAGCCTCCCCTCCCTGGCCGCCGCCCCCCCTCTAGATCCCATCTAGAGGGGACGGCCCCCCTTGCCCCTTCCCCTATAAATAGAGGGGTGGGGGGAGGGCTGCGGTACCCATCTCCAAGGCGCAGCCCTCCCCTCCCCAACACCTCTCCTCCTCCGTGGCGCTTGGCGAAGCCCCAGCCGAGATCTTCTGCACCAACACCACCACGCCGTCGTGCTGCCGTTGGAGTGAGCTTCCTCAACCTCTCCTTCCCCCTTGCTGGATCAAGAAGGATTAGACGTCTCCCGTCCCGTATGTGTGTTGAACGCGGAGGTGCTGTCCGTTCAGCACTTGGACATCGGTGATCTGAATCACGTCGAGTACGACTCCATCATCACCATCCCCTTGCAAGCTTCCGCACGCGATCTACAAGTGGTATGTAGATGCAAACTCTCTCCCATGACTCGTTGCTTAGATGAACTCATAGATGGATCTTGGTGAAACCGTAGGAAATTTTTTAATTTTCTGCAACGTTCCCCAACAGTGGCATCATGAGCTAGGTCTATGCGTAGTTCTCTAATGCACGAGTAGAACACAATTTTGTTGTGGGCGTGGATCTTGTCAACTTACTTGCCTCTACTAGTCTTTTCTTGCTCAAAGGTATTGTGGGATGAAGCGGCCCGGACCAACCTTACACGTACGCTTATGTGAGACCGGTTCCACCGATTGACATGCACTAGTTGCATAAGGTGGCTGGCGGGTGTCTGTCTCTCCCACTTTAGTTGGAGCGGATTCGATGAAAAGGGCCTTTATGAAGGGTAAATAGAAGTTGACAAAATCACGTTGTGGTTATTCGTAGGTAAGAAAACGTTCTTGCTAGAACCCAATCGCAGCCACGTAAAGATGCAACAACAATTAGAGGACGTCTAACTTGTTTTTGCAGCGATTGATCATGTGATGTGATATGGCGAAGTTGTGATGAATGATGAATTGTGAAGTATGAGATCATGTTCTTGTAATAGGATTCACGACTTGCATGTCGATGAGTATGACAACGGCAGAGCCATAGGAGTTGTCTTTATTTTTTGTATGACCTGCGTGTCATTGAAGAGCGCCATGTAAACTACTTTACTTTATTGCTAAACGCGTTAGCCATAGAAGTAGAAGTAGTCGTTGGCGTGACAACTTCATGAAGACACGATGATGGAGATCATGATGATGGAGATCATGGTGTCAAGCCGGTGACAAGATGATCATGGAGCCCGAAGATGGAGATCAATGGAGCTATATGATATTGGCCATATCATGTCACAACTATATAATTGCATGTGATGTTTATTATGCTTTTACATCTTGTTTACTTAGGGCGATGGTAGTAAATAAGATGATCCTTACAAAATTTCAAGAAGTGTTCTCCCTAATGTGCACCGTTGCTACAGTTAAATAAACTTCTAAGCACCACGTGATGATCGGGTGTGATGGATTCTTACGTTCACATACAACGGGTGTAAGACAGTTTTACACAGCGAAAACACTTAGGGTTAACTTGACGAGCCTAGCATGTACAGACATGGCCTTGGAACACGGAGACCGAAAGGTCGAACACGAGTCGTATGGAAGATACGATCAACATGAAGATGTTCACCGACGATGACTAGTCCGTCTCACGTGATGATCGGACACGGGCTAGTCGACTCGGATCGTGTGACACTTAGATGACTAGAGGGATGTCTAATCTAAGTGGGAGTTCATAATTTGATTAGAACTTAATTATCATGAACTTAGTCTAAAACCTTTGCAAATATGTTTTGTAGATCAAATGGCCAACGCTAATGTCAACATGAACTTCAACGCGTTCCTAGAGAAAACCAAGCTGAAAGATGATGGCAGCAACTATACGGACTAGGTCCTAACCCGAGATCATCCTCATAGCTGCCAGAAGCAATATGTCCTAGAAGGACTGCTAGGTGGCGCTCCGTCCCGAGAGAACTAAGGCGTTATGAACGCTTGGCAAGCTCGTCTTGATGATTACTCCCTCGTTCAATGCGGCATGCTTTACACTTAGAACCGGGCTCCAAAAGCGTTTTGAGCATCACGGAGCATATGAGATGTTCAAGAGTTGAAACTAGTTTTCCAAGCTCATGCCCGGTCGAGAGATATGATGTCTCCGACAAGTTCTATAGTTGTAAGATGGAGGAAAATAGTTACGTCGGTGAGCACATCCTCAAGATGTCTGGGTTGCACAATCGTATGACCCAAATGAACATTAACCTCCCGATGAGGCGGTCATTGACAGAATCCTCGATCGCTCCCACCAAGCTACAAGAGCTTTGTGATGAACTACAACATGCGGGGATGGTGAAGACCATTCTGAAGTGTTCTCGATGCTGAAGTCAGCAGAGGCTGAAATCAAGAAAGAGCATCAAGTGTTGATGGTCAATAAGACCACTAAGTTCAAGAAGGGCAAGGGTAAGAAGAACTTCAAGAAGAACGGCAAGGATGTTGCCGCGCCCGGTAAGCCGATTTGCCGGAAGAAGTCAAAGAATGGACCCAAGCACGAGACCGAGTGCTTTTATTGCAAGGGAAGGGTCATTGAAGCGGAACTGCCCCAAATACTTAGCGGATAAGAAGGCCGGCAACACCAAAGGTATATTTGATATACATGTAATTGATGTGTACCTTACCAAGACTCGTAGTAACTCCTAGGTATTTGATACCGTGCCGTTGCTCATATTTGTAACTCACAGCAGGAGCTGCGGAATAAGCGGAGACCGCAAAGGACGAGGTGACGATCTGGCGTCGGGAATGGTTCCAGAGTCGATGTGATCGCCGTCGGCATGCTGCCTCTACATTTACCTCTGAGGATTAGTTTTAAACCTTAATAATTGTTATTTAGTGCCAAGTTTGAGCATGAACATTGTATCTGGATCTCATTTAATACGAGATGGCTACTCATTTAAGTCGAGAATAATGGTTGTTCGATTTATATGAGAGATATGTTTTATGGTCATGCTCCGATGGTCAATGGTTTATTCTTAATGAATCTCGGCGTAATATTACACATGTTCATAGTGTGGATGCCAAAAGATGTAAAGTTGATAACGATAGTCCCACATACTTGTGGCACCGCCTTGGTCACATTGGTGTAAAGCGCATGAAGAAGCTCCATGATGATGGACTTTTAGAGTCTCTTGATTATGAATCGTTTGACACATGTGAACCATGCCTCATGGGCAAAATGACCAAGACTCCGTTCTCGGAACAATGGGCGAGCAACCAACTTGTTGGAAATCATACATACCGATGTGTGCGGTCCAATGGCGTTGAGGCTCATGGAGGATATCGTTATGTTCTCACTCTCCGATGACTTAAGTAGATATGGGTATGTCTACTTAATGAAACACAAGTCTGAGACATTTGAAAAGTTCAAGGAATTTCAGAGTGAGGTGGAGAATCAACGTGACCGAAAGATAAAGTTCCTACGATCAGATCGTGGAGGAGAATACTTAAGTCACGAATTTGGTACACACTTAAGAAAATGTGGAATCATTTCACAACTCATGCCGCCTGGAACACCTCAGTGAAACGGTGTGTCCGAACGTCGTAATCGCACTCTATTAGATATGGTGCGATCTATGATGTCTCTTAACGATTTACCGCTATCATTTTGGGGATACGCTCTAGAGACAGCTACATTCACTTTAAATAGGGCACCGTCTAAATCCGTTGAGATGACACCGTATGAATTATGGTTTGGGAAGAAACCTAAGCTGTCGTTTCTAAAAGTTTGGGGATGCGATGCTTATGTCAAGAAACTTCAATCTGAAAAGCTCGAACCCAAGTCGGAAAAATGCGTATTCATAGGATACCCTAAGGAAACTGTCGGGTATACCTTCTACTTAAGATCCGAAGGCAAGATCTTTGTTGCCAAGAACGGATGCTTTCTGGAAAAAGAGTTTCTCTTGAAAGAAGTAAGTGGGAGGAAAGTAGAACTCGATGAAGTACTACCTCTCGAACGGGAAAGTGGTGCAGCCCAGAAACCGTTCTGTGATGCCCACGCCAAAAGAGGAAAACAATGATGATGATCAAGGTACTTGACCAAGTTGCTCTTGAACTCGTGGTCCATAAGGACACGTTCCGCACCAGAGTGGTACGGCAACCCTGTCTTGGAAATCATGTTGTTAGACAACGGTGAACCTTCGAACTATGAAGAAGCGATGGCGGGCCCGGATTCCAACAAATGGCTTGAGGCCATGAAATCCAAGATAGAATCCATGTATGAAAACAAAGTATGGACTTTGACAGACTTGCTCGATGAACGGCGAGCGATAGAAAACAAATGGATTTTTAAGAAGAAGACGGACGCGGATGGTAATGTTACCATCTATAAGGCTCGACTTGTCGCTAAGGGTTATCGACAAGTTCAAGGGATTGACTACGACGAGACATTCTCTCCCGTAGCGAAGCTGAAGTCCGTCCGAATCATGTTAGCAATTGCCGCATACTATGATTATGAAGATATGGCAGATGGACGTCAAAACGGCATTCCTTAACGGACATCTTAAGGAAGAGCTGTATATGATGCAGCCGGAAGGTTTTGTCGATCCTAAGAATGCTAACAAAGTATGCAAGCTCCAGCAATCCATTTATGGACTGGTGCAAGCATCTCGGAGTTGGAACATTCGCTTTGATGAAATGATCAAAGCGTTTGGGTTTATGCAGACTTATGGAGAAGCCTGCGTTTACAAGAAAGTGAGTGGGAGCTCTGTAGCATTTCTCATATTATATGTAGATGACATACTCTTGATGGGAAATAATATAGAACTTCTGGACAGCATTAAGGCCTACTTTAATAAGTGTTTTTCAATGAAGGACCTTGGAGAAGCTGCTTATATATTAGGCATCAAAATCTATAGAGATAGATCGACACGCCTCATAGGTCTTTCACAAAGCACATACCTTGATAAGATTTTGAAGAGGTTCAAAATGGATCAGTCCAAGAAGGGTTCTTGCCTATGTTACAAGGTGTGAGATTGAGCTCGGCTCGATCCACCGACCACGGCAAAGATAAAGAAGAGATGAGTGTCACCCCTATGCTTCAGCCATAGGATCTATTATGTATGCCATGCTGTGTACTGGACCGATGTAAACCTTGCCGTAAGTTTGGTAGCGAGTACCAAAGTAATCCCGCAAGGAACACTGAACAGCGGTCAAGAATATCTGAAGTACCGAAAAGGACAAAGGACATGTTTCTCGTTTATGGAGGAGACAAAGAGCTCGTCGTAAAGGGTTACGTCGGCGCTTAGCTTCGACTCAGATCTGGATGACTCTAAGTCACAAACCGGATCGTGTATATGTTGAATAGTGGAGCGATGGTGGTGCATTTTGCAAGCGAGCGTCGTGGCGGGATCTACATGTGAAGCGGAGTACATGGCAGCCTCGGAGGCAGCACATGAAGCGATTTGGGTGAAGGAGTTCATCACCGACCTAGGAGTCATACCCAATGCGTCGGGGCCGATCAAACTCTTCTGTGACAACACTGGAGCTATTGCCCTTGCCAAGGAGCCCAGGTTTCACAAGAAGACCAGACACATCAAGCGTCGTTTCAACTCCATCCGCGAAAATGTTCAAGATGGAGACATAGAGATTTGCAAAGTTCATACGGATCTGAATGTCGCAAATCCGTTGACTAAACCTCTCTCGCGAGCAAAACATGATCAACACCAGAACTCTATGGGTGTTCGATTCATCACAATGTAACTAGATTGGTGACTCTAGTGCAAGTGGGAGACTGTTGGAAATATGCCCTAGAGGCAATAATAAAAGTATTATTATATTTCATTGTTCATGATAATTGTCTTTATTTCATGCTATAACTGTATTATCCGGAAATCGTAATACACGTGTGAACACATAAACCACAATATGTCCCTAGTGAGCCTCTAGTTGACTAGCTCGTTGTGATCAACAAATAGTCATGGTTTCCTGACTATGGACATTGGATGTCGTTGATAACGGGATCACATCATTAGGAGAATGATGTGATGGACAAGACCCAAACCTAAGCATAGCACAAAGATCGTATAGTTCGTTTGCTAGAGCTTTGCCAATGTCAAATATCTCTTCCTTCGACCATGAGATCGTATAACTCCCGGATACCGTAGGAGTGCCTTGGGTGTATCAAACGTCACAACGTAACTGGGTGACTATAAAGGTGCATTACAGGTATCTCCGAAAGTATCTGTTGGGTTGACACGGATCAAGACTGGGATTTGTCACTCCGTATGACGGAGAGGTATCTCTGGGCCCACTCGGTAATGCATCATCATAATGAGCTCAAGGTGACCAAGGTGTTGGCCACGGGATCATGCATTACGGTATGAGTAAAGTGACTTGCCGGTAACGAGACTGAACAAGGTATTGGGATACCGATGATCGAGTCTCGGGCAAGTAACGTACCGATTGACAAAGGGAATTGTATACAGGGTTTTGATCGAATCCTCGACATCGTGGTTCAACCGATGAAATCATCAAGGAGCATGTGGGAGCCAACATGGGTATCCAGATCCCGCTGTTGGTTATTGCCCGAGAGTCGTCTTGGTCATGTCTGCATGTCTCCCGAACCCGTAGGGTCTACACACTTAAGGTTCGGTGACGCTAGGGTTATTAGGAAGACTAGTATGTGACTACCGAATGTTGTTCGGAGTCCCGGATGAGATCCCGGACGTCACGAGGAGTTCGGAATGGTCCGCGGGTGAAGTTTATATATGGGAAGTTGTCATACGGACACCGGAAAGTTTCGGGGTCTATCGGTAATGTCTGGGACCACCGAGGGGTTCCGGGTCCACCGGAGGGGCCACCTCTCCGGAGGGCCACATGGGCATAAGGGAGGCAGCCAGCCTGGAGGGCTGGGCGCGCCCGCCTGGGCCCATGCGCCTAGGGTTGGGGGAAACCCCGAGGGGGCGCCCCTTGGGGGCAAGCCTCCCTCCTGGCCGCCGCCCCTCTAGATCCCATCTAGAGGGGCCGACCCCCCTTGCCCCTTCCCCTATAAGTAGAGGGCTGGGGGGAGGGCTGCGGTACCCATCTCTAAGGGGCAGCCCCTCCCCTCCCCAACACCTCTCCTCCTCCGTAAGCGCTTGGCGAAGCCCTGTCAGAGTATTGCTGCACCAACACCACCACGCCGTCGTGCTGCCGTTGGAGCGAGCTTCCTCAACCTCTCCTTCCCCCTTGCTGGATCAAGAAGGAGGAGACGTCTCCCGTCCCGTACGTGTGTTGAACGCAGAGGTGCTGTCGGTTCAGCACTTGGACATCGGTGATCTGAATCACGTCGAGTACGACTCCATCATCACCATCCCCTTGCAAGCTTCCGCACGCGATCTACAAGTGGTATGTAGATGCAAACTCTCTCCCATGACTCGTTGCTTAGATGAACTCATAGATGGATCTTGGTGAAACCGTAGGAAAATTTTAATTTTCTGCAACGTTCCCCAACAGGAATGTCTTCAGCAGCATGTGCTTCAGACTCGGAGACATTCACAGTTGGAGCAGGTTCAGAAAATACTTGACGTGCAACAGGTGAACGTTGCACTTCTCCTTCTGGAACGCTCGACAGAGGGACTTGAGGCCTTTGTCCTTTGCGAAGCCTGCGAAATGCTGGCAGCGCCTTAGGAGATGGAGTTGGCTGGGCCTGAAAGTCTTCATCCTCTTCTTGCACGGGGGGTGTAGCTTGTTGTTGTTGTTGGGGAGTACTGGGGGAGTCTTGTAGTTGTGGGTGATCAGCCCATGATGCATCCTGAGCAATTGGCGTCAGAGGACGACCAATGCTGATGAGTTTGCTATTCGTATGAACAGGCGATGATACCACGTCATGTTCGATCCGAGGAAGAACTTCATCATCAGCTACATTGTCATCATGACCAATGTCTTCAGCAGCGGTGGGTTCAACTGCTGGAATATCTTCAGCTTCATGAGCCTCTGTGGGAGCAGGCTCATGGACTACCATCCTTCGTTCTTGATGTTCTGACGCTGGGCGAACCACGGAAATAGGTTCAACAACTAAGCGCTCTGTGGAAGCAGCCCTAGTCTTCTTGGTCTTGCGCTTCTTCTTGGAGGGAGCAGCATCAGAGGCTTCAGTGTTCTTTCTCTTTCTGGCTTCAGCCTCGGCAGCCCTCGTCTTCTTCTATTCTGAAGCGGTTTTGGTGACCTTTGGCTTCGAGCCAGTCATGCTGCTTGGGAAGATAATGCGAGGGGCTTCTTGGCTTGAAGGTTCAGGCTGTTCAGCAGGAAGCTTCTTCTTCTTCTTTGCAGCCATCTTGGGGTCAATGCCAGGTCGGCCAAGTGACTTGCGCTTCTCAGCCTCATTGTAGGCGAGCACACAGTTATCAGCCAAAATCTTCATGCACTCTCGAGAGCCTTGAGCTTCTTCACGCTTCTTCAGAAAAGCTTCTTTAAGCTCATGGAGCATGACTTTGAAGTTGCGGACTTCTTGAACACTTAGCTTGGCCACATGCTTCTTGAATTGAGCCTTCTCATAATCAATCTTGTTCTTGAGCTCAACGATGCGCCGAGCGAGAGCTAGCTCAGAAGCAATGGCTCCATTGAAGGAGACACTGAGGCCGATGCGGAGCTGTAAATCTTCAAAGCTGACATTGGGGGTGTCGAACCACTCATCAATGAAATTGTGGATGATGGCCACATCAAAGAGAGGCAAGTTGTTGAAGATTTCTGCTTCTTCCTTGCTCTTTATTAGCTGCTCAAGAGCATCATCAGCAAGATCTTCATCACTTGATAGATCAATGGGTTCTTCACGCAGAATTGCGGCAGGAGTCAAGGCTCTTTGATCAGATGGTCTGACAAGTTGCTTTTTCTTCTCCGTTCTCTTGGAGACACGGGATTGATCTTCGACGCACACGGCTTCGTGGAGGTGCAAGGGCGATCAACCGCACAAGAAGTCTTCGGAGGTGCAACTGATGTTGAAGCCTTTGGCTTCTTTTGCTTCTGCGGCTTTGGAGGAGGAGCAGGGGCTTCATCGGAGTCAGCATCATTGTCAGAATGATCTACTCTGGCACCTTGGACCACGATGTAGGTGATGAGGCCGTCAAGGTTGGAGAAGGGGGCGATGACATTGGGATTAGCATCACGGGGCCGTCGGCCGCGGGGAGCGAGAGGGACTGGGTTGAAGTCCAAACCCAAGGACTTCTTGTTCTTCTTGGCCGAAGCCACAGCAAACTGGTAGTTGAGCTTGAAGAGAGAGTCGTCACGACACCATAGTAGTGAGGTGGGATCTGCGTTCTCAGGCTGTGGTCCATGGACCATGCAAGGATAGAAGCCTTGGTCAATGGCTTCAGCTCTGGTCTTGGGTTTAAGGCCTCGATAGAGGATATCACCCCAAGGTCTCTTGATGGCATTCTTCTCTGCATATTCCTTCGTCACAAACTTGTACTTGAACCACTCCTCAGCCCAATAGCATCGAATCCATTGGATTCGCGTATTTCTCTGATGACAATTCTCTTCAGGATCTGTCTTGTATAGTTCTGCTAAGTCATCAGGCAGATCTTTGGATGTTCCTTCTCTGCGCTGTCTGCCACCCTTCCTTACTGATTTTTCTGCAGCCATGAACTTCAAGCTGAATGGCTTTAGTACGTTCAAAGGCTTCAGAGATTTACGCTTGCTGGTCAAGTAGGAACTGGCTTCAGGAGAATTTATATGATGCTGTAAGTATTCTGCAAACGAATGCAGACTATGAGAACCAAGGGATTCTCCCACGGACATGTACCGCACGAAGAACTGCTAGATGGGAAGAATAGGAGACCGAGCAGTTCAGCCCACCGTGCCCTAACTGAAGGAAATATGCCCTAGAGGCAATAATAAAGTTATTATTTATTTCCTTATTTCATGATAAATGTTTATCATTCATGCTAGAATTGTATTAACCGGAAACATGATACATGTGTGAATGCATAGACAAAACAATATGTCACTAGTATGCCTCTACTAGACTAGCTTGTTAATCAAAGATGGTTATGTTTCCTAACCATGAACAAAAGAGTTGTTATTTGATCAACAAGGTCACATCATTAGTAGAATGATCTGATTGACATGACCCATTCCATTAGCTTAGCACACGATCGTTTAGTATGTTGCTACTGCTTCTATCCATAACATATACATGTTCCTGTAACTATGAGATTATGCAACTCCCGTTTTCCGGAAGAACACTTTGGGTGCTACCAAACGTCACAACGTAACTGGGTGATTATAAAGGAGTACTACAGGTGTCTCTCAAGGCAGATGTTGGGTTGGCGTATTTCGAGATTAGGTTTTGTCACTCCAATTGTCGGAGAGGTATCTCTGGGCCCTCTCGGTAATGCACATCACTGAAGCCTTGCAAGCACTACAACTAATGAGTTAGTTGTGAGATGATGTATTACGGAACGAGTAAAGAGACTTGCCGGTAACGAGATTGAACTCGGTATTGGATACCGACGATCGAATCTCGGGCAAGTAACATACCGATGACAAAGGGAACAACGTATGTTGTTATGCGGTCTGACCGATAAAGATCTTCGTAGAATATGTAGGAACCAATATGGGCATCCAGGTCCCGCTGTTGGTTATTGACCGAGAATAGTTCTAGGTCATGTCTACATTGTTCTCGAACCGTAGGGTCCGCACGCTTAAGGTTTCGATGATGGTTATTATGAGTTTATGTATTTTGATGTACCGAAGAAGTTGAGTCCCGGATGTGATCACGGACATGACGAGGAGTCTCGAAATGGTCGAGACATAAAGATTGATATATTGGAAGCCTATGTTTGGAGTTCGGAATGGTTCGGGCGAAAACAGAATTTACGAAGTACCGGAGGTTACTGGAACCCCGGGGTAAATGGGCCTCGGTGGGCCTCGAGGGAGAAGAGGAGGGCCGGCCGGGGTGGCCACGCCCTCTCCCCCAGTCCGAATAGGACAAGGAGGCGGGGGGGCGCCTCTCCTCTTCCCCTCCCCCAAACCTAATCCAACTAGGAAAGGGGGAGTCCTACTCCCTGTAGGAGTAGGACTCCTCCCGCAGCCTCTCTCTAGGCGGCCGGCCTCCCCTCCCTCCTTTATATCACGGGGCAGGGGCACCCTAGAACACACAAGTTGATCCTTGAGATCGTTCCTTAGCCGTGTGCGGTGCCCCTCCACCATATTCCACCTCGGATATACCGTCGCGAAGCTTAGGCGAAGCCTGCTACCGTGAAACATCAAGATCGTCACCACGCCGTCGTCTTGACGAAACTCTCCTCGACACTCGGCTGGATCGAGTACGAGGGGCGTCATCGAGCTGTCGTGTGTCAAGAACTTCGGGGCGTCGAGTATGCGGCGCCGGGATCGGTCGGATCGCGAGGAGAACGTCGACTACTTCCTCTACGTTGTGATCGCTTCGCTTGGGTCTACAAGGGTATGTAGACAACACTCTCCCCTCTCGTTGCTATACATCACCATGATCTTGTGTGTGCGTAGGAAATTTTTTGAAATTACTACGTTCCCCATCACTAACTTGGCGGCGGAGGACACCTACGGCGACGGCGGAGAGGACGATGTCCGCGGCCGGCGTGAGGACGGCGTCGGAGAAGTCGCGGCAGCTAAGCGCTTCGTCGCCGGTTGTCGTCGCGAGCTAGCAGTGGCGCTAGGGTTTTGACGGAGGTGGAGAGGTGGAAGAAGGATTTATTTACCGCAGGGGACAAGTATTTATAAGTAGGTGAGAGACACATCGCATAATTCTGTGGTGCCTGGCGGTTCACATATGAGGGGCACGTGGCAAGCATGCAACATACTCGAGTTGTCCCACATTCCCACACCCGCCGGCATGTCGGAGAGTTGTTCGGCTTCTCGGTTTCAACAATAAAGATAAGTCATTTAAAACAGATTTAATGTTTGTCTCTTTGCCTTCTGCTGACTAGGACGCAGAGAAGACATTCGACAGTTTCAATAGAATGCATATGATTTGGATAGATAGAGTTTGAGATAGGAAGCATAGAGAGGTTAGGGTCCGATCACATTCACTTAGTTCAAAAGATCCAATCTTGAAGACATAGCTATAAGTGAATGCTGTAGAGGATAGAACACTAGTATGTATATATATCAGAAAGCAATCAAATCATCATAGTGTAGAAAGTCTTGAAGACAAACTAAAACTGAAGTAATTGCAATATAACACCATGAGTGAAACACTTCAAACAGAGAAAGTTGGTGGTGGCGTTACCCACCGTATAGGAAGTATTAGACCCAGACACGGCGCACAATTATCATGGCGCTCCGAAGTCAAATTCCATGTTAATGTATTCACACTCAGAGTGTAAATCTTCATTGATTGAAGATATACATTACTTTGTGTGTTGCACATCTAAGTCATCAACATGCATAAGTCTTAGGATGTGTGCCTGGATCACAGGACATTAGAGATTCCCAAGATATTTAGCTCACACGTAACTTGCAAAACCTTTTCTCATCCAAGGGCTTTGTGAAGATATCTGCCAGTTGCTCTTGAGTGTTGACATGAATGATATCGATATCTTTCTTCATAACATGATCTCTGAGAAAGTGATGATGAATTTCAATGTGCTTTGTCTTCAAGTGTTGGACTGGATTGTTGGCTATTTTGATGGCACTTTCGTTGTCGCAGAAGAGAGGTACTTGTTTCAGGTTGATGCCATAATCCTTGAGAGTTTGCTTCATCCATAGAAGCTGAGCACAACAAGATCCAGCAGCAATGTATTCAGATTCAGCAGTTGAGAGTGATACATAGTTCTACTTCTTTAAAGACCAACAGACAAGTGATCGACCAAGAAAATGACATGTGCCTGATGTAGACTTGCGATCCACCTTGTCACCAGCATAATCAGCATCCGAGAATCCAACCAAATCAAATTTTGAGCCCTTGGGATACCATAATCCGAGTGTTGGGGTGTAAGCCAAATATCGAAGAATTAAACTTCACGACTAAGTGATGCGACTCCTTTAGTGCCGCTTGGAATCGAGCACACATGCAAACACTAAGCATAATATCTGGCCTAGATGCACATAAATAAAGCAAAGAACCAATCATGGAGCGGTATACCTTTTGATCGAACTCTTTACCATTGTCGTCGGGACCAAGATGGTGTTTGGCTGGCGTTAGCGTCGTGTAGCCTTTGCGCCTTCCATTCCAAACTTCTTCAGGCAATCTTTGAGGTATTTTTCTTGAGATATGAAGATTCCATTTCGTTGCTGACGAATTTGAAGACCAAGGAAGAACTTCAGCTCACCCATCAAGGACATTTGATATTGCTCTTGCATCATGTACCCAAACTCATCATTTGTACTTACGGTTGGTGCGGCGAATATTATGTCATCCACATATATTTGGCACACAAACAGTTCTCCATCATATGTCTTCGTGAAGAGTGTGGGATCGAGGATCCGGTTTGAAGCCTTTGCTCTTGAAGTCTTTGATTGTATCATACCGAGCACGAGGAGCTTGTTTGAGGCCATACGATTGCTTTGTTTAGCTTGTACACCATATCGGGATGTTTTGGATCTTCAAAACCGGTGGTTGTGCGACATATACTTCTTCTTCAATCTTGCCATTGAGAAATGCACTCTTTGCATCCACTTGATATAGCAAGATGTTGTGATGATTAGCGTAGGCTAGCAGTATGCGAATAGCTTCAAGTCTAGCAACAGGAGCAAATGTTTCATCGAAGTCAATTCCTTCAACTTGAGTACATCCTTGATCCACAAGACGTGCTTTGTTTCTGACGACTTGACCATGCTCATCTTGCTTGTTTCGATATATCCACTTTGTTCCAATAATGTTATGCTTGCGAGGTCGAATCGCAGCGAGTTCCCAGACATTATTAAGTTTGAACTGTTGAATTTCTTCTTGCATGGCTTGAATCCATTCAGGTTCCGTAAAAGCTTCAGCAACTTTCTTGGGTTCTGATATAGACACAAATGAAAAGTGCCCACAGAAGTTTGCTAGCTGTGTTGCTCTTGATCGAGTGAGCGGACCAGGTGCGTTGATGCTGTCAATTATCTTCTCTATTTGAACTTCATTTGCAACACGAGGATGAACAGGACGAAGATTTTGCTCTGGCTGATCATTGTCATCATTGGGAGGATTGTCTTCGGTCTGAGCATTGTCTTCAGGTTGATTTGGTGTAGAGATGATAAGTTACTCTTCAGGCTGTGCTTCAGAGGGCATGATTTCACCAGTTCCGATCAGCTTGATAGACTCGTTTGAAGGAACTTCATCTAGTGTACTTGGCAGAATCTCTCTCTGTGAACCATTGGTTTCATCAAATTTCACATCCATAGTTTCAACGATTTTGTATAGATAAAGGTTGAAGACTCTGTAGGAGTGTGAATCCTTTTCATAGCCAAGCATGAAGCCTTCGTGAGCCTTAGGTGCAAATTTTGACTTGTGATGGGGATCCTTGATCGAGCATCTAGCTCCAAATACTCTGAAGTAACTGACGTTTGGCTTCTTGCCAGTAAGTAGCTCACAAGATGTTTTGTTCAGAAGCTTATGGATGTACACACGGTTGATGATGTGACATGCTGTATCAATAGCTTCAGGCCAGAACTTTCTTGGTGTCTTGTACTCATCTAGCATTGTTCGATCCATCTCAATGAGGGTTTTGTTTTTGCGCTCAACGATGCCATTTTGATGAGGTGTGTATGGAGCAGAGAACTCATGAGTGATTCCCATTGTATCGAGATCTGAGATCAAGTCCAAGTTCTTGAATTGATGCCATTGTCACTTATGATGTGCTTGATCTTCACACCGTAATTGTTCATTGCTCGATTTGCGAAGCGCCTGAAGACATCTTGCACTTTAGTCTTGTAAAGAATTATATGAACCCATGTGTATCTTGAGTAGTCATCAACAATGACGAAGCCATAGAGACAGGCAGTTGTTGTGAGGGTGGAGTAGTGAGTAGGTCCAAATAAGTCCATGTGTAACAGCTCGAAGGGTTGAGATGTTGTCATGATTGTCTTTGAGGGGTGCTTTGCCCTTGTCATCTTTCCAGCTTCACAGGCACCACATAGATGATCCTTCTTGAACTTGACATCCTCGATGCCAATGACATGCTTCTTCTTGACGAGTGAGTGTAAGTTCCTCATGCCAGCATGTCCCATCCTTCGATGCCAGAGCCAGCATTCTGAAGCTTTTGTGAGAAGACATACGGCAAGCTGTGGACCTGCTGAGAAATCTACCATGTATAGATCATCTTTTCGATACCCTTCAAAGACTAGAGATTTGTCAGATTCCATTAGTACAAGGCAACGATATTTGCCAAATATCACAATCATGTTCAAGTCACAAAGCATTGAGACAGACATTAAGTTGAAACCAAGGGATTCAACAAGCATCACTTTATCCATGTGTTGATCCTTTGAGATTGCAACTCTACCTAGACCCAATACCTTGCTTTTAGCAGTGTCAGCAAATGTGATGTGACTCTTGTTGGATGGACATAAGGTTGAGTCCATGAGAAGACTTCGATCACCAGTCATATGATTTGTGCATCCACTGTCCATAATCCATTATGAAGCTTTTGGTGATGTACCCTACAGTGCAGTTAGGAGGATAGGCTTCACAAAAGTGCTGTGAAGCATATGCATTTGATACATATAGGGACAGTCACAACTTATATCAAGGTTAGGACATAGTATGACTGATAAGAGATTCAGACGTGAAGTATATAGAATGACATTTTATCGTGCATCCTCAATGAGTTTTAGGTCCCCAGCAATAGTATCGGACGCCATTGATTGCTGGCTGGAGACCGTTTTCTGCAAAAGAGAGTTAGTTCTTCTTTGCCACCCACATCTTCAGTGGTGGCTTAGAAGCAATGAGTCTAAGTGCAGCATCTGAGAATTTTGGCTTTGAAGCCCTAGCAAATAGCCTTGCAGGAGATGAATGATACTCATGTGAATAAGCAGAAAAGTTCTTAGTCCTATGAACATAGCGGTTCGAAGATACACACTCATATTCATAAGTCTGGGCATGATTTCCCTGCAAAACATTGGCGTTAGGGTGACTCATGTGAGTCCTGTATCTGTATGAAGCCTTTGGGCCAAATGAAGCTGTACGTCTGGGGTTTGTCTTCTTCCTTGGTGGTGTCATGACGACATTCACAGGAAGATTCTCAATGTACTGCTTGGGTACCCAGATCTTCTTCATAGGTGGTCCATTCCTGCAGTTAGTACCAATGTACCTGGCAAACACTTCACCATTCTGATTTTTGAACAACTTATAGTTTGCATCAAAGGATTCATCAATGATAATAGGATTAGCACAGGTAAAGCCAGATAAGGTGGATGGATCTACTAAAGGTTCCTTTGCAGCAACCCAACACCCTCTTTCCTAGGGTTTCGGTTCAGAATCTGCTTTTTGAGGACATCGCAGAGAGTCTGATGTCCCTTCAAACTTTTGTACATCCCTGTTTCAAGCAATGTCTTCAACATAGCATTTTCATCAGCAACAGCAGTGGTAATCCTCCGCAGAGGGGTTAGTGACCACATCAGTAGGTGAAGATAATGAAATAGTAGCAGCAGTGGAACATTCAACAACAGATGTAGCGTTATCACGCTCAATGCATTTTAGACATGGTGGTTCAAATCCATCCTGAGCGGAACTGATCTGTTGAGCAAGTAATGAATCGCGCTCCTTCTGAAGATCTTCATAATCCACTCTTATCTTTTCAAGGTCTAGCTTTCTTTGAAGACATTCAGAAGAGAGCATCTCATGATCAGACAAGAGAGCATTATGTTGACCTTGAAGGGCGTCAAACTTAGCATGAAGTCTCTGAAGACTATCAGCCAAAGCTTTTGACTGATCCATTTCTTCACCCAACATATCATCGCTCTTACTAAGCATGTTTTGAACCTTTTCCAAGATTCTTTGTTGTTTAGTGGCAAGGGAAGCAAGCTTGTCATAACTGGGGCCAAATTCATCACCTGATTCATCATCGCTAGATTCAGAGAGATAGCATTCAGTTACCTTATCACCCCTTGCCATGTGGCACGATGAGGATGATGATGATTCAGGAGCAAAGGTCATCTCCTTGAGAGATTCCTTGTAATCTTCAAACCACGGATCGTGGCGAGTACGATGACCTTCATATACTTCAGAGAGCCAGTCCCAGATTAGCTTCGCGTGATTGAGGTGCATAACGTTCCTGAACTGATTTTGGGACAGATGAGAGCAGATGACATCCTTCGCTGTAAGGTTTAGTAGAGTATACTTGCGAATGTCATCAGCCTCTGCCATCTTGCATAGATCAGTGAGTCCAACCTCAGTGATGGTCCACAGTTCGCTATCCATGGACATGAGTTGCTTCTTCATCATGGCCTTCCATCGGGGATACTCATGACCGTCAAAGGTGGGACAAGATATGTTCCTCAATCCTGCAGTCGACATAGCTGAAACTCCAGGTGGTTAAACCGAATCACACAGAACAAGGGAGTACCTTGCTCTGATACCAATTGAAAGTGCTACTATCGACTAGAGGGGGGGGGGTGAATAGGTGATTTTTATGAAAGTCTTTGAAACTTGGAAGTTTCGGAGACAAACAACAGAAATGACCTAATTGTAATGCAGTGAAAGATAAACTACCCAAAGCAAGCCATAGTCAAGTATACAAAGATATGAAAGCACGGGACTAATAGCAGCTAGGTAGTAAGGATCAGGATGGAAGATAGTATGAAGCCAATCAATAGTAGTAGTCAAGCAATGAAGTCAAACAGATACACAGGTAGGCAATGACTTCACGAAGACAAACTAAAGTAAGGATGGGAAGGGATATAACCAGTTGCTTGTTGAAGACACATGATTTGTTGGACCAGTTCGATTCTTTGTGACAAGCTATGCGTCTGGTTAGGGAGGCTGAGATTTAACTTTCGAGACCGTGTCTTCACCTTATTCCCCTTGAGCTAAGGACACCCAGTCCTCGCCCAATCACTCTGGTAAGTCTTCAAGGAGACTTCCAAACCTTCACAGACTTTGTTCACCGCAATCCACAATGACCCTTGGATGCTCGAGCGCGACGCCTAACCGGCCGGAGGATTCACAGTCCTCAAGTGTAATAAGTCTTGGTCACCTGAGATGTAAAGACTTGATGATGCCTAACACTCTTTGGCTCTGGGTGTTTGGGCTTTGTCCTCGCAAGGATTTTCTCTCTCTCAAATGCTTGAGGTGGGTTGCTCTCAAGCGACAAAAGCCGTGCACAAGCGTGAGCAGCCACCAATTTGTGGTGTAGGGGTGGGCTATTTATAGCCACTAGGCAACCCGACCTGATTTGTCCAAAATGACCCTGGTCACTAAGGAACCGACACGTGTTCCAATGGTCGATTTCAAACACACGCTGCAACTTTACTTGGGCTACAAGCAAAGCTAACTCATCCACTCTGGATAAGATTTGCTATCATTGTCTTCGCTCGAAGACATAGGATTTGAGTTGAGCATCACTTGATCACTCGACTTAGTTCACTTGGACCCCACTTAACATCACGGTGGTTCCTATGACTCAACAAAGAAGAAAAGGAAACAATGAAACCACACGATCTTGGCGCCCATAGTCTTCACACAATGTCTTCTCATGTCATAGTCTTCAATATGAATATCTTCTCATACCACCATTGTCTTCAATGTCTTCATACATTTTTAGGGGTCATCTCCGGTAGGTAAACCGAATCAATGAGGGACACTACCTGCGTTATCCTGCAATTCTCACAAACGCATTAGTCCCTCAACCAACTTTGTCGTCAATACTCCAAAACCAACTAGGGGTGGCACTAGATGCACTTACACCACCGACAAACTTCTTCCTCTTATATATACCCACGTACCCCGAAAAAATCAAGGGAGCCAACGAAAAATAATTTCCAACGCCGTAACCTTCTGTATCCACGAGATCCCATCTTGGACCCTTAGTCGGCGCTCCGCCGGAGGGGGAATCGACCACGGAGGGCTTCTACATCAACACCATAGCCCCTCCGAAGAGTTGTGAGTAGTTTACCACAGACCTTCGGGTCCATAGTTATTAGCTAGATGGCTTCTTCTCTCTTTTTGGATCTCAATACCATGTTCTCCCCCTCTCTTGTGGAGATCTATTTGATGTAACTCTTTTTGCGGTGTGTCTGTCGAGATCCGATGAATTGTGGATTTATGATCAAGTTTATCTATGAGAAATATTTGAATCTCCTCTGAATTCTTTTATGTATGATTGAGTTATCTTTGCAAGTCTCTTCGGATTATCAATTTGGTTTGGCCTACTAGATTGATATTTCTTGCCATGGGAGAAGCGCTTAGCTTTGGGTTCACTCTTGCAGTGTCCTTACCCAGTGACAATAAGGGTTGCAAGGCACGTATTGTATTGTTGCCATCGAGGATAAAAAGATGGGGTTTATATCGTATTGCATGAGTTTATTCCTCTACATCATGTCATCTTTCTTAATGCGTTACTCTGTTCTTATGAACTTAATACTCTAGATGCATGCTGGATAGCGGTCGATGTGTGGAGTAATAGTAGTAGATGCAGGCAGGAGTCAGTCTACTTGTCACGGACGTGATGCCTATATACATGATCATGCCTAGATAATCTCATAATTATTCGCTTTTCTATCAATTGCTTGACAGTAATTTGTTCACCCACCATAATACTTATGCTATCTTGAGAGAAGCCACTAGTGAAACCTATGGCCCCTGGGTCTATCTTTTAGTCCCTCCGTCCCATAATGTAAGATGTTTTTTGACACTACACTAGTGTCAGCAAACGTCTTACATTATGAGACGGAGGGAGTATCATATAAGCTTTCAATCTACTTTTATTTGCATCTTTACTTTTCCTATCTATATTATAAGATACCAAAAATATATTTATCTTATCATACTATCTCTATCAGATCTCACTTTCGCAAGTGGCCGTGAAGGGATTGACAACCCCTTTATTGCGTTGGTTGCGAGTTCTTTGTTTGTTTGTGTAGGTGCGTGGGACTTTTGAGGAGCCTCCTACTGGATTGATAATTTGGTTCTCAAAAACTGAGGGAAATACTTATGCTACTATTGCTGCATCACCCTTTCTTCTTCAAGGAAAACCAACGCAAGCTCAAGACAGTAGCAAGGAATTGATACGTCCATTTTGCATCATGTTTTCCTACTATTATTTATGTTGTTTTATTGTATAATAATGATTTTTGGAGTAATTCTAATGCCTTTTCTCTCATAATATGCAAGGTGCACAAAGAGGGAGAATTCTGGCAGCTGGAAATCTGGACCTGAAAAAGCTACGTCAAGCTACCTATTCTGCACAACTCCAAATGAGCTGACACTTCCCGAGGATCTTTTATGGAATATTTAAGGATTATTGGAGCAAATAAGTACTAGAGGGGGACCACCAGGTGGGCACAACCCACCTGGGCGCGCCAGGAGGCCCAAGCGCGCCCTGGTGGGTGCTTCCCTCCTCGGCCCACCTACAGTGCCCATCTTCTGGTATATAAGTCATTTTGACCTAGAAAAAAATAAGGAGAGGACTTTCGAGACGAAGTGCTGCCGCCTCGAGGCGGAACTTGGGCAGGAGCACTTTTGTCCTCCGGCGGAGCGATTCCGCCGAGGGAACTTCCCTCCCGTAGGGGGAAATCACCATCATCATCATCACCAACAACTCTACCATCTTGGGGAGGGCTATCTTCATCAACATCTTCAACAACACCAACTCCTCTCAAACCCTAGTTCATATCTTGTGTTCAATCTTTTATCAAAACTATAGATTGTGCTTGTGGGTGACTAGTAGTGTTGATTACATCTTGTAGTTGATTACTATATAGTTTTTTGGTGGGAAATTATATGTTCATATCCATTATGCTATTTAATACCCCTCTGATCTTGAGCATGATTATCATTTGTGAGTAGTTATGTGAACGTGTTATATATTCATTCTGGAGGTCACGGGAGAAATCATGTTGCAAGTAATCATGTGAACTTGATATGTGTTCGATATTTTGTATGTATGGTGTCATTCTCTTAGTGGTGTCATGTGAACGTCGACTACATAACACTTCACCATATTTGGGCCTAAGGGAATGCATTGTGGAGTAGTTATTAGATGGTGGGTTGCGAGAGTGACATAAGCTTAAACCCTAGTTTATGCGCTATTCCGTAAGGCACCGATTGGATCCAAAAGTTTAATGCTATGGTTAGAATTTATTCTTAATACTTTTCTCGTAGTTGCGGATGCGAGAGGGTTAATCATAAGTAGGAGGTTTGTTCAAGTAATAACATCGCCTAAGCACCGGTCCACCCACATATCAAATTATCAAAGTACCAAACACGAATCAAGCCAACATGATGAAAGAAACTAGATGAAATTCCCGTGTACCCTCAAGAACACTTTGCTTATCATAAGAGACCGTTTTGGCCTGTCCTTTGCCTCAAAAAGGATTGGGCTACCTTGCTGCACTTTCGTTCCTACTATCGTTACTTGCTCGTTAAAAATTATCTTGCTATCAAACTACTCCGCTACTTACAATTTTAGCACTTGCAGACATTACCTTGCTGAAAATCACTTGTCATTTCCTTCTGCTCCTCGTTGGGTTCGACACTCTTACTTATTGAAAAGGCTACAATTGACCCCATATACTTGTGGGTCATCAGCCACACTGCGGTAGAAGGGACCTCCTTCCCCCTCCCCTCCTCCCAGGCTGTGGCCTTGAGGTGCTGTTGAAGGATGAGCTCATCCAACAAGGTGAGGATCTCCACAGATTTGTAGCCAAATCTTCATTCTGATCCGCTATACGATGAATTGCTATGAGCCGCTTCTGCTGCTGCTATATGATGCATTGCTATGAGTTGCTCTTGCTGCTGCTATATGATGAATTGCTATGAGCTGTTGCTGCTATATGATGAATTGCTATGACCTGCTGATGGTATATGATGAATTGCATGCTGCTGCTGCTACTGTATGATGAGTTGCTATGAGCTGCTGCTGCTGCTGCTATATGATGCTTTCAGGTGGTGCTGCTATATGATAATAACCAGCCACTTGGAAAATCAAATTTTGATAAATAATTGTTCTTCATTTAAATTTAGGTCATGCTTTCTTCATTTAAATTAGGCAATGGGATCTCTATGGAAGACATTGACCAAAGTAGATTGTGCCAAGTAGATGGTGTCGGTGTCAAAACCGGCGGATCTCGGGTAGGGGGTCCCGAACTATGCGTCTAGGCGGATGGAAACAGGAGACAAGGGACACGATGTTTTTACCCAGGTTCGGGCCCTCTCGATGGAGGTAAAACCCTACTCCTGCTTGATTAATATTGATGATATGGGTAGTACAAGAGTGGATCTACCACGAGATCAAGGAGGCTAAACCCTAGAAGCTAGCCTATGGTATGATTATTGTAATGGTTGTTCGTCCTACGGACTAAAACCCTCCGGTTTATATAGACACCGGAGAGGGCTAGGGTTACACAGAGTCGGTTACAATGGTAGGAGATCTGCATATCCGTATCGCCAAGCTTGCCTTCCACGCCAAGGAAAGTCCCATCCGGACACGGGACGAAGTCTTCAATCTTGTATCTTCATAGTCTTGGAGTCTGGCCGATGATGATAATCCGGCTATTCGGACACCCCCTAGTCCAGACTCCTCGGTAGCCCTGAACCAGGCTTCAATGACGATGAGTCTGGCGCGCATATTGTTCGGCATTGCAAGGCGGGTTCCTCCTCCGAATAATTCATAGAAGATTGTGAACACCAGGATAGTGTCCGGCTCTGCAAAATAAATTCCACATTCCACCGTAGAGAGAATAACATGCACACAAGTTCAATCTGCTGACGTATTTTGTGGCGTGATGTCACACCACCACCAAGCTTTTACTTGAATTGTTTTTTATTATACCACCTCAGCGCGTTTAGCGAAGCGGTTTCCTTGGCACGTCTTGTCGAAACAGAGATCGTGTTCCCCTTATTCCGGGATTCTCATTAATACGGACGTGGGTAACCCAACCGCGCCATTGATGGTGGCGCTTGGGAGATAAGCGAGTTTTACCAGGCCGGTGGGGACACATAGTCTTCGTCCGCCCATATATAAGGGGATAAGGATCCACCTTTTTACCTATGCCTTCTTCCTCCTTTGCTTATCCCTCTCCGCGGACTCGAGCTCTAGCGCCCAAGTCGGCACATCTCGTCTCAACCTTCTCCAGCCATGTCCGGAGCGGGAGGCAAGTGGATGGCCTCCTCCGTTACGGAGGGGCACATTGAGAAGCTGCGCAGCGCCGGATACCTCTCCGGCGACATCGCGCACCGGCTGCCCGACGAGGGCAGCTCATCCCCACCCCTAGGCCCCATGAGAGGGTCGTATCTCTTCCCCACTTCCTCCGTGGACTGGGCTTCCCACTTCACCCCTTCGTCCGGGGGCTCATGTACTACTACGGCCTGGACTTCCACGATCTGGCGCCAAACTTCATCCTCAACATCTCGGCGTTTATCGTGGGTAATGCGAAACCTTCCTCGCATCCGGCCCCACTTGACTTGTGGCTAAAGACCTTCAATGTCAAGCGAAGGTAGTGAAGGGCGTCCAAGCGGAGTCTTGGGCGCCATGGTGGGCAAAATGCCCAACGTCACCTGCTCGAGGGGGCCTTCGTGGAGTCCGTCAAGGGGTGGCAATCGGGGTGGTTCTACATCACCGAGCCGCGTGACCCTAAATGGGCAGCGGCCCCCTAGTTCAGATCTGGTATCCCCATGCAGCTCACCTCCTGGAAAGAGAAGGGCTTGCTATGGGGCAGTTCGGAGGAGCTGACAGGACTCCAGTCCTGTCTCCAGACCCTGGTGAACAAGAAGCTCAAGCTTGTCAATGTGATCCAGGTCATGCTCGTCCGTCGGATTCTCCCCTGCCAGCAATGGGCCTTCAATTTGTGGGAGTTCGATCCGGCAGACACGGACCTGGCGGGCTCTTGACCTGACGTCTGAAGCTGCACGGAGGGTGTTGTTCAAGGGCGGAGAAGCCCCCGCATCCGCAACGGAAGACCGCGGATACATCACCAAGCGCCCGGCCGGCGAGGTAAGCTTTGTTATCCTCTATGCGACACTTATTTCGTTCATAGTTTGACTCTATGTGGGATCTAAAACTCCCAATGCCTTTAACAGGACTGTCAGAGGACGTCCGGACAGGTAGACTGTCCGGCTCCCCTTCCCAAAGACCCAGTGGACACCCGTTTGACGGGGCTGCTGGTTCCGGCCCTTTACGTGGTGCTGGAGAAGAAGGCCAAGAAGAAGGCCACGGGAACCCGAAGGAGTTCCCGGCGCCAAGTGGTATCAGACTCATCGTCCGATGGCTCCGAGGCGGACTCCTCCCCCGAAGATGAGGAGGAGAAAGAGGAATCTCCCCAGGAGGGGGGAGAGCGGAAGAGGAAGGCTTCCCCGATGGGGGAGGCCGAAGGGTCCTAGAGGGGAAGGACCCTTCCTCCGGACAGCTCCGCCAACACCGACGACGACGACGAGGGGTGGCCCTCAAGGGCCAAGCCCCCGGCAAGATCGTAAGTATCTGGATTCCTGAATGATTTATAATTTCTCTTTTGTGCCACATAGTGTCCTTCTAATGCCGCATACATCCTGTAGTCCGGCCGAGGATGATTTTCCCGCTTCTTCGAGCGGGTCCTTGGCTCCGTCGGATGTGGATTCCATTCCGACCGCCTCCACCCCTCGTGGTGCTGAGGACGCTGAGGTGGGATCCCAAGAAGAGACCCGCCAGGAGGGGGAGGCTCCGGAGGTGCCACAGGCAACCTCCGGACTTCGTGCGGACTCCGCCTTGGAACCCTTGATGGTTCGGAGTCGGCAAGCGCCCTTCGTAAGAAGGGCAAGACCGTGACACCGGCGGCCTTCGTCCAACCAGAGGCGCCGGATAACTTGTTGGAGGCGCTCAACGGCGCTTCCATCGAGGAAGAAGACCGCACTATCATGAGTGCGGTGATTCAGAAGGTTCAGCTCGCCAAGAGCGGGCTGGCAGAAGCCTGCAGCAGCCTTCTAACAGGCTTTGAGGTAAGAGTTTTAAAATATGTAATGTAATACCACATAGACAGTAGCCCCTGATGCTCGGTTCGGTGTTCGGAAGGAAAAGCCGGACTGAGGATCTAAAAAGATATACGCAGGAGTTCTAAAAATTATGTCAATATGGGATTGCAGGCTGCGCTGCTGACCTCTGCCGCATTGACTGCGGAGGTTGGTGCTTTGAAGCAGGACCTCAAGCGGTCCGAGAACGAGCTCGACCTTGCCAAGATGCAGCTCGAGGACAAAGAAGGTGAGTAACACCGTAGTAAATTTGTACCTTACAGAAAAGGATTTTGGTTGCAATAGAAATAACAAGGATAACTTGGGCACTGCAGGGGCCACGAACGAGGTGGCGACCGTGAAGGAGGCCGTGTCCACGGCTGAGCATAATCTTTGCCATGAACGCAAGCGAGCGAGAGAAGCGGGAGGCATGGGTGGCGGAGGTGCGGCAAGAGCTCGAGCTCTCATGGAAAAGCATGAGAGTTTGGGCGCGACTTCGAACTCGAGTCGAGCTTGCCTCGGCTCTTGAAAGTGCCAAAGCCGCTAAGCCCGAGGCCCATAAGGCCCTCCAGGAGATTGAGGCGGTGAAGAAAATAGCGGCGGTAAGGCATTTTTCATGCAAAGCAAGCATGTGGATGTGAATTACTGTTACTTACCCGGATTCGGAGCTCTCGGGAGCGTTTGCAGATCCGCCTCAGCGGCGTGTCGATGCAGCTGCATTCTACCGGGCGAGGAGGGAGCTCAGCGGAGAAGGTCTTCGTCTCGGTATGCTAAGGCGGACATCCGGTGCCCCTAGCGACCAGGTGAAGCAGGTGGTCGAGCTCCTAAGGTAGCCGAGCAGGCCATGAAGGGCCTCATAGTCCGGCCGTGGCCTAAGGAAGCCATGCACAGGAGCTACTTTGGCCTCGTCGGCGACGGCTGGTGGATGCGTGCCCTTGGGTGGAAGTCATCAAGCGCTCCGCCTGCATTGAAGGTGCCTGTCGGGCCCTTGCCCGCGCAAAGGTGAACTGGGGCAGGCTGGATGCTGAGAGGCTTCTGACAGACGCGCCGCCGGCGGGCAAGGAGTATCGTACGCCCGAAATGTATTATAAGAGTGTCCTAAAGGGTGCCCGCAAGATTGCGGATGAGTGCCCCAAAAATGTAAAATTTGAGTAGACTCGCAATGTGTTATCCTGTGCGCTGAAAACTTTGTTCATACGCGCTAAGCAACGCTTATTGATTTAAAATATTACCTTCTGTGCGGCCGTTTATCAAATCTGAGAGATGGCAAGTCGTCGGCTTCAGCCCCCATGCCACGAGTGCTGGGCTATTTGGGATAAACTTGAGCGCTCTTGTTCCCATTTTTGGGTCCATCTAGGGAGGCGCTCAACACAACGAACAAGGCAACCGGACTTATAATGCTTGAACACTCTCACTTAGCCATAGAATTCTATAATTTTAAATTTCGTCGAAGCCCCTAGTGTTCGAAAGACCGAGTTCGGGGCGCTATCCACGCCTGGGCCGGACGAAGCCGGTTCCTCGCTCTAAGCGGCATAAGTCTTTAGGGACTCGAAAAAACCTCTCGAACAGCGACCAACTCTCGCCTTATCATGATGGTTAGTTTTAGCTTTCTCCACTGAGGCGCTCGCCCAGCTCAACCGGGGCGCAATCGCAGTGGTTCTCCCAGTGCTACCTTAGCCGATAGAGCGGAACGTAAGGTACCAAAACATGGGAGCCGGGCAAACCCAACTATTGACCCAAGACATGATTCGGAGCCGATGCATATAATGCTAGAAGTTCAGGGTGCCGCACTTGTGAAAGTGTTCGGACTTATCACACCATAATGCGGGGAACATAAGCCCCTGGTGTATTCGGCCATACCAAAGTGTACGGATGCAAGATGTCATAAATGAACATATATGTAAAAAAAGGAATGCAATTATAAGCAAAAAGTGATGCATTGTTTATTCAAGGAATTCTGCCATGAGTGCAGAACGATACAAATAGTGCGGTAAGCAAGGGTTGGACTATTAGAAATGTCTCCCTCCAGGGGTAGGCTGCGGAATGGTGTATTAAACAGATTTAATGCTCATAATGGAGACCACCCAGTGTTCCATCGTAGCCATTGTCCCTCCCTGGCTGTTGCATCGTGAGTTCGGCAGATCTACTGCCGGACAGGGCCTCTGGTGAATGGAGTCCTGTGGAAAAAATAAAAAAAGAAAAAAGAAAAAGAGTGACACACTTGGGAGCCCCTGATGTGGTTGAGCCACACTCTGGGCCTGTCGTGGTCGTGCCCCTCCCCCTATGCCCATGGTATCTCCAGAGCGTAATGATGTACGCGAAGGGCTAGTCTTGCAATCATGCGAGGGCTGGGGTTGGGGCCGCATTGCTACGCGTGCTCGGGACATGCCAGGTGGTCTTGATGTATGTTACTCCGGGCGCGTTTGGCCATGTCCGGTTGTTTAACGGCCGGACTCGAGAATTGCCTTAAGAGGCTGCTCAGTATACATCGCGAGAACATTGTGTGTGTTCCTCCGTTTGGAGGAGCGTTGATGTTTCCGTTGACCGTGATGACTCCACGAGGGCTGGCATCTTGAGCTTAAGGTATGCGTGTCGGCACGCGTTGAACTTTACAATCGCGGTTCATCCGAAAGCGAGCATGATAGCCATGCGAGCGGGACTATGTCGAAGATTAACTCCTCGCTTGAAATTATCCGGGGATCCTAAGACCACTTCCAGTGTGGCTGAGCCTGTACAATTGGCCTCAACACCTGGTATGACGCCTTTGAAGGTCGTCTTTGTAGGTTTAATCCTTGAGGGGTCTATGCCCATCTTGCGCAATGTATCCTGATAAAGCAGGTCCAGGCTGCTGCCGCCGTCCATCCAGGACTCTAGTGAGGTGAAATCCATCGACGATTGGGTCTAAAACCAATGCGGCGAATCCACCATGGCGGATACTGGTAGGGTGGTCCTTGATCGAAAGTGATCGGCAAGAGGACCATGGATTGAACTTCGAGGCGATCCGCTCCATCGCAAATCGTCCCTAAGTGCGCTTCCGCTCCCTCTTGGGTATGTGGGTTGCGTATATCATGTTTACCGTCCGCACTTGTGGGGGAACCCTTACATCCTCTCTTGTTCGGCCAAGTCTCCTCCTCGTCATCGCTGTGCAGCCCCTTGTCATTGTTTTCGGCAATTAACTTGCCCGCCTGCTTGAATACCCAACAATCCCTGTTGGTGTGGTTAGCTGGCTTGTCGGGGGTGCCATGTATCTGGCAAGAGCGGTCGAGTATTCGGTCCAAATTGGATGGACCCGGAGTAGTTCTTTTGAATGGCTTTTTCCGCTGACCGGGTTTAGAGCCTCTGAATCCGGCGTTGACTGCCGTATCCTCAGTGTTATTGCCGTTAACGTGGCGTTTGTTTTTGTTGCGACGTGACCTGCCATTGTGGTCCTTGTTGTCCGGACTGCCAGAATTTTTGCTGAGGTTGTTACTGCGAGCTAGCCAGATGTCCTCTCCCGCATAGAAGCGGGTCATGAGTGATGTGAGGGCTGCCATGGATTTCGGCTTTTCCTGTCCTAGGTGCCGGGCCAGCCACTCGTCGCGGATGTTATGTTTGAAGGCTGCAAGGGCCTCTGCATCCGGACAGTCGACGATTTGGTTTTTAGGAACCGTGTTCAGAACTGTCTGGCCGATTCGTCTGGCTGCTGAATTATGTGGCTTAGATCATCGGCGTCTGGTGGTCGCACATATGTGCCCTGGAAGTTGTCGAGGAATGCGGCTTCCAGGTCCTCCCAACACCCAATTGACTCTGCGGGCAAGCTGTTAAGCCAATGCCGAGCTGATCCTTTAAGCTTGAGTGGGAGATACTTGATGGCGTGGAGATCGTCACCGCGGGCCATATGGATGTGGAGAAGGTAATCTTCGATCCCAACCGCGGGGTCTGTTGTGCCATAGTAGGACTCAATGTTCACAGGTTTAAACCCTTCAAGGATTTGATGATCCATTACTTCATCTGTGAAGCATAGTGGGTGTGCGGCGCCTCTATACTGGGCAATATCACGACGTAGCTCAAGAGAGCTTTGTCTGCTGTGTTCGGCCCGGCCGGAGTTACTGTATCCGGCACGACGATAGTCGTCGTGGATCATGGGGCGCCCACGGGATCTGTAGATAGATCGTGATTGTCTTGCCTTGTCTTCCAGTACGTCTCGCAAGTTTGGCGCATTCCCCCGTGGCTTCGCGCTTTTCGAGCAGTGCCGGGGTACGGTTTTGTGGAGGGCCTAGATGCCTCTCTATCGCGGCCACGAGGTGGTCGGTCTGCCATATTGTGCGCTGGTGATGAAGGTTTATATGCCTCCTCCTCTAATCGGGGGAGCAACTTGCGTTTTGGGTAGCTTTTGGAAGGGCGTTCATACTCTTCGGCCGCGAGGACCTCGGTCCATCTGTCGGCTAGCAGGTCTTGATCAGCTCGGAGCTATTGCTGCTTCTTCTTTAGGCTGTTCGCCGTGGCCATTAGCCTGAGTTTAAAACGTTCTTGTTCAACGGGATCCTCGGGCACGACAAATTCGTCGTCGTTGAGGCTTGCTTCGTCTCCGGAGGGAGGCATGTAATTGTCATCCTCTATCTCCTCGTCTGCCACTCTCTCTTGAGGGCTGGCTTCTCCGTCCTCTGTCTTTGAATCTTCTTTGGAGGGGTTTTCTTCGGCACTCTCTGGTGTGTTATTATCTCCGGTGCCAGAATCTCCATTCTTGCTGTGGCGGGATTTAGAGCGGCGCCGCTGACGTCGGCACTTGGGCTGTTTCTTGGAGGAATCTGCCTCTGCTGCTTCTTCGCTGTCCCCATCCTTTGGGGTGTCCACCATGTATATGTCGTATGACGAGGTGGTCTTCCAGTGCCCCGTAGGTGCTGGTTCTTGGTCGTCTCCGGCATCATCGTCCATACCGTCGATGTCTTCCGAGTCATAGTCTAGCATGTCGGTTAAATCATCGACAGTGGCTACAAAGTGGGTGGTGGGTGGGTTTTGAATTTCTTCGTCATCCGCATCCCAACCGTCCTGACCACAGTCCGGCCAGGGCTCTCCTGATAACGAGAGATGCTTTAGCGAATTCAGGATGTCGCCAAAGGGTGAGTGCTGAAAGATGTCCGCAGCGGTGAACTCCATGATCGGCGCCCAATCGGATTCGATTGGCGGGAAGCGAGAGGTTGAGTCGGCAAGGAGTCCGGCACCTCGAGTCACGGGCTTTATGAGGACAAGGTCGGTATTCAGCTCCATCGCCGTAGAAGTTGCAGCTCGGCGGTGTCCAGCCACCGTCCTCGATCTGCGCGTCGGCTCGAACTATGGGTCGAGCGGACTCGTGTCGCGACCTCGAAGTCTTGTCCGTGGCGAGCAAAATCATGCCCATCGTGATGGTCTGGCGCGCTTCGGTGTGGCTCGAATCCATCGAAGATCAAGTCTCCGCGGATGTCGGCCGTGAAGTTTAGGCTTCAAATCTGACTGATGGCGGGCGTAGCTTCGATCTGCTCGGATGGCCAAGTGAATTGGCCCACATTGCAAAGCCGCCCGAACATGAAGATCTGTCCGGGAAAAATTCTCACCACTGGACTGCGTTGTTGTTGATTGAAGAAGCCATCAAGCCTATCGGTGGCGACAGGAGGAACTCTCAATGAAAGCACCAATGTCGGTATCAAAACCGGCGGATCTTGGGTAGGGGGTCCCGAACTGTGCGTCTAGGCGGATGGTAACAGGAGACAAGGGACACAATGTTTTTACCTAGGTTCGGGCCCTCTCGATGGAGGTAAAACCCTACTCTGCTTGATTAATATTGATGATATGGGTAGTACAAGAGTGGATCTACCACGAGATCAAGGAGGCTAAACCTAGAAGCTAGCCTATGGTATGATTGTTGTAATGGTTGTTAGTCCTCTGGGACTAAAACCCTCCGGTTTATATAGACACGGAGAGGGCTAGGGTTACCTGAGTTGGTTACAATGGTAGGAGATCTACATATCCGTATCGCCAAGCTTGCCTTCCACGCCAAGGAAAGTCCCATCCGGACACGGGACGAAGTCTTCAACCTTGTATCTTCATAGTCTTGGAGTCCGGCCGATGATGATAATCCGGCTATCCAGACACCCCCTAGTCCAGGACTCCCTCAGATGGTATCCTTGTATTTGCATTTTGAACAAAATATTTATGGTATGTTTTCCTACCATATTAATTACTGCAATGGGTTCAATTTCTGATGTTTACAAGTCAAATTAATTTTCATATGGACAGCAAAATGACAAAATATAATGCAATCTGGACTTTTCACTAATCATACCACAAATAAGCTGAAAAGGCAGGCAATGAAAAGAACTGTTTGGCTTATTACCTGGAGCTTATATTCAAAGGTGCTTATTTTCTTAGGATAACTCAAAATAACTGTCCCTAAGAAACTTGACCAATAGAACTAACATACAAATAACATGTCATGATGATTGCAATGGGAAAATCCTACAAGAGAACTGGGCCAGAGTGACCTACCATAGCACACTGTATAGGCAAACCGCTGCCTCTCCTTTTTTTGCGATGTTCCATGAAATTGCCACATACATCTTGGAATTTTTCATTGCATAACCCTATCTGCAAGTTGACACGGCTAATTTCAGACATCTCTACAGGATAATACATTGCATATGCCTTGCGCATATCTAAACCACCAATTAACGATTGTGTGCATAGCATAAACTAGCCATGGCTTTGTGTGCTGGACTAGCAGGCACTCTAAGGGAGCCTAATGTAGTGCACTGGAATTCCTACATGCCACCTACAATTTTGTGTAATGTACTACCTCTGTTCCAGCGAGTATCATGTATGACATCTACATATCTAATTTAGCAGCCAGTAGTAGAAATCATTGTCTGCACAAAGGGATTACTGATCAAAAATCCTAGCAAAGCACGTTGGCAGGCACACAACAATACAAGAGAGGGAGATGCACTTACAAGATCATAGCAATGCCTCAGTCCAGGATCTTGGTTGGGCAAGTTGTTAGATCAAGAAGAAACATCGTCCTTGTAGTTTTTGCGAGCTGCATAACAAGTAACAGCGACATGTTAGTATATTTGAAGTACATCTGGCAGGTGATGCTGGACGGGTTTAAAGCTGACAAGTACCTAGGCCGTGGCGGCTGCTTGGCATCTTGCCAGACGGTGGGAATCAGGTTAGAAACGTAAGGGGTGATGATCTCTTGTTGGTGTCGGGGTCCGGTAAGGAGATCTAGAACCGTCGAGTAGGGTGTTTGTGGAGCGGCTCCGATAGGGTGGACTACGGTGTGGGCGAAGCAAATTTGTGGCTGTGTACGAGGGCGTCGGTGAAGCTGCTCTGGTGGTTGGGTTCAGGATGGTGTCGATGATGCGGATCTGTAGCCGTGGATGATGTCGGATTTCGGGTTCCGCAAACCCTTGAGAGGTTCGAACTCTGGAGTGCGTGCGGAGATCTCAACCTACCCAGCCTGCCAACTCAAAAACCTCACAGCTTATCGCGTCGAGCTCGAAGGGAAAGAGAGACACGACAGTTTATCCTGGTTCGGGCCACCTCGCGGTGTAATACCCTACTCCAGCCTTATGGTGGATTGCCTCGAGGGGCTGAGAATGAACTAGTACAGTGGATGAACAACCTCCGGAGGTGAGGTGTTCTTGAGCTCGATGAGCTGGTAAGGTGGCAGGGTGGAATGGATTCGATCGACTTTGATCTCCCCCTGTTGGTGGTGGCTAGGTCTATCGTGGCCGATGGAGGGACGACACCTATGGGGCCGGGGCCCCTTCGTGTGTTCGGTACGGGGGCGGAGGATGCACGGAGAGCAGATCGAGGCGACGCGCGCGGGGCGAGGAGATTTTTACCCAGCTTCGGGTCGCGATGGTCGCGTAAAACCCTACTGCTGCATTGTGTTGTATTTGATCCCGCTCGAGGAATACGAGCATATGGTGATGTGGTGCATGGATCCAGCCGAATCCCAGGCGCTAGAGTTGCCAAGGGTTCGAACCTACGCGAGAGTGGCGAATGATCGGAACCTCCTTTACGTTGCGCATGGGCCTCCTTTTATAGGGCAAGGGGTCACCGACAGGTGTCAACGTAAGGTAGAGGGGTAAAAACGTAAAAGAGGTGGTAGTTGGAACAGTGCGGGAACAGTGCAGCTCTGATTAGCGAGCAATGGATTCTACCTACTTTTGACAGAGGGGGACAAGAGCATTAAATGCCCGTCGCCGTCGCCCCAAAAGCTCCCGCCATTGCGTCTCCGTTTGCCACGGCGATGAAGCCACCACCGTGGAGTGCCACCGCACCCTCCATGCAGCCCAGCCACCCGCCACGCGTCTCTGGAGAAAGCTGAGGGCGACGCGTGGGCAGATGACCTGGAGTGAGGGCACGCAGCACAGCCCTCCCCGGCAAGTACCTTGCCGGGGTCTTGATCTTGCCGGGCCCGGAAGCTTGTCGGGCTCTATGACTTGCCGCTCCCCGGGCCCTCGCCGGGACGCGTATAGCGCCGAGGCGTGTCTTCTGCGATGTGATCTTCTAGTCCCCCCGGCGAGCTCCTCTCGCCAGGGCTTTGCGTGAATGATATAATCTTGAGCCTGGGACGGCCTTCCCGGCAAGCTCCTCTTGCCGGGGTCTTGATCTTCGGTCTTGTACACTTTGCTCTTGAATGGCTTGGTATGGAGCGGGGATGATCTCCGGCAAGCATTTGGTGGATCTAGCTGCGGGGAGCTGCGGCTGCCCGTGCACAAGTTGGGGTACTGAGGTACCCCTACCTTAGTACACCGACAGAGCCCGGGCTGGGCCGCCTGCAGTGCAGCGCTGTTGGGCGGGCCCAAGGCAGTCTTGTGAACCTTGAAGCCCATGGCGCGTCGAATCCGCTTCCGCAGCCCGCCTTCCGTCTGCAGCCGCAGCGTCGATTCTTGGCGTCGTGGGATAGGGCGTGCCCATGTCCTTTAATGAGGAGGCGGGCGCCCCCACTTCCCCATAAAAAGCGAGAGGAAGCGGTAGCGGTTCCCTCCATTGCTTTCATTTCTTCTTCTTCCCCCGCCAGAAAACCTTCTTTGCGCTCCGCCTCCGCACCTCCTCAGCCGCTTCTTGCGTTCGCGGCGCCGTCGGACTCTTCGTCCTCCTTCCCTCACCGCCTCCGCCATGGCCCCGAAGACCAGAAAGGGGAAGGAGAAGGCGGAGAAGACCAAGAAGGAGAGATCCGAGCAGGCGGAAGAGCTCGCCCAGATGCGGAGGGAGAACGTCGTCTTCCCGCCGCGGCTCGGCGTGGAAGAACTCTGGGGCAAGTACTTCTTGTTCTGGTCCAAGAGGACCTCGGCGCACCCTCGGACCAGAGCCCATCCGGCCGCCACCATGGACAATTATCCTGGCGGGTACTATTTCTTCGCACCTTTCTTCCACTGTGGTCTTTGCCCTCCTTTTTCTGAATTCTTCTGCGACATCATGAACACATACGGCTTCCACCTCCTTGATTTCACCCCCAACGCCGTCCTCACAATGGCGGTTTTCGCACATATGTGTGAAAACTTCGTAGGGATACACCCAAATGTAGCTCTGTTCAGGCATTTCTTTACTCCGAGGCGAGCCGGCTCCCCCTCTCCGGAGGATTTCTTGGGTTTTCCGTCTGAACACAGAAGAGGTCGTGCTTGCGGGGAGCTCCGCATCAAGTGGGAAGAGTGGCGCCATGACGGTGCTGGATCGTCGAGGACGAGCGCAGCCCTTCATCGCGCGCGCACCACGCCCATTGAGCGCGGCGGAGATTGGAAGCGAGCTGGACTCGGCGACGTTAAGCTCGGCGTTGCCCTCATCCGGATCGCCGTCTCGGACACGCGGGGCTGTCCATTGCAGCGGTGGCGGAGACTTCCTCCGTCGCCGCATCGCCCCTCTCCAAGGCAGAAAAAGGCCGGCTGGGGAGTATGGCGGCGGGGGATATAATGAGGCTGCGCACGGGCTGAACTTCAACTTCACGGCGCTGGAGCTGAGGGATGGTCAGGGAGCTCTTCAAATCTGACCCGCCCATCGAGTGGTTCAGGCTTCCCGGGGTGGTGCCCTTTGCAACAACGTAGCTCGGGATCGTCTCCTCGCCATGATGCCAGCGTGTGACTCACCTGGGCGTGGAAGCGTTCATGGATTCGCTGAGCCATCGGATATCATCAACTTCTTGACACTCTTGAGGAGGTGGCGAAAAACAAGGAGCGAGATCCGGGGGCTGACCACGGGACACCACGGACCAGGGCTCGCGTACATAGCCTCTCGGGCGAAGAGGCCGCTGCAGCCGCGCGGCAGGGAAAGAAATCGGTTATGCGCCGAGGCGGCGGAGGCTGCGGAGGAGTCCTATCAAGCTGGGCGGCGGAGATCTGCAGTGCTGCGACTTCCTCCAGCACGCTTGCAGGGTCCCTTCTGTGAGGCACTCAGGGATCCATGGAATCGTGGCTGAAATCGCGGCAAGCGGTGGTCTTTGCCGGAGGAAGCGAGCGTCGGAGGGGCGGGGCGCCAAAGGAAAAGGGTGCATAGCGCGAGCGCCCGGGCCCAGCGAGCCAGCCGGCGAGGAGGAGGGAAAACGTCGCGATCGCCGATGATGCGGCGGGTCCACGGACCTTTATGGCGGCAGCGTCTCCTCGTCGTCGGAAACCTCCGCCTCGGGCGAGCCCCAGCGTTCTCCACTGAAGCGTCTCCGCAAGGCGCGCGGAGGCGAATCATAAGCCCGGCAACTACCAACTCGCCGGGCAGCGCAAGCTTCGAAGTCGAGCAGCGCGAAGCGGCCGCGCCTGAGCGTGGCGGAGGCGACCAGCGGGCAAGCCACAACAAAAGCGCCCAGGTCGGCGCCGGCGGTCGAGGTCTTCTCGGGCGGGGCAGCGGCTCCGCCCGCTTCTCGGTCTCGGCGCCCACGGGGCGGGTCTTGCCCCCAGGCCGAGACCAAAAGCGCCGAAGGGCCTTCCGCCTCCGCTCCCCGCGCAGCGCCACCCAGTGCGGTATGACTTCTCCGCCTTGGCGAAGGCGACGAGGAAGAACATGAGTGAGTACCGAAATCTTCATTTTTCTTAAATTTCGCCTTGATTATTGTTGTGGCTAATCTTGTTTCTTGTGTTGACTTGGGACCTTGACCGGCGGGCGCGAAGAGCCAAGGTGCCCGTGGTGGTCGCGAACGACCCGCCCTTGGCGACGAGAGGCAGCGCCGGATCAAGCTTGCGGACCAGCGCTGTCGATGGGCAGCCCAGCGCAGCCCCAGCGTAAGTCCGGGTCCCGCACCTTCGCTTGCGAGGCGTCTGGGATTTCATCTTGTTTCAACATCTTGGCGTGTTTGTCTTGATTAGGTGTAGAGGCGGGGCGCTTGGCGGCAGAGCATCCGGAGATCGCCCTTGAGGAACCGGCAGTCCCTCCATCCCCGCCAAGGTTGGACTCCCCAGCAAGGGAGAGCGTCCCGCCAAGGGTGAACAGTCCGGCGAGGGCGGCCACTCCGGCAAGGGATTGTTCCCCGGCAAGAGAGCCAGCCGCCGAAAATGTCCGCCAAGGTAAGTTCTGCAACTTCGTCTTCTTGGCGTCGCCTCTTTTTGGATATTTGCTTGAACTGCTTTTGCTTTTTCTTCTTCTTCAAGATCCTCCCCCTCCCCCCGAGCAGATGGAGACGGAGGTCGTCATTGAGGAGGAGGAGGGCGTGCAGAGGTGGCGGCAGCAGCTCTGTCGTCGAGGAGCGGCGGGAGCCGCCGAGCCACATGCGAGAGACTGCCTCGGCTGCGAGCCTTGCGGCTGGCTGAGAGGGGCGGCAACGCACCACTAGCCCGGAGGCTGCGGGGCGTCAAGTGCTGCGCGGTCGCCAACCCTCCGCCCGGAGAAAACGGCCCGGCTACTACTTAGAAGCCCCCAGCAGCATCTTCATCCGGATGCCGTGGGGTCTCATCATGACTCTGTGGAGCGAGGCCTTTGTGAGGAGATCCTCGCCTCCTCGGGTTTGAAGGTCGTCGAGGGCGGCGGGGCGGCGGGCCTGATGAGGAGAGGCTGCTTCACCAGCTCTGGCCCTTACCGGGCGAGACAGTAGCTTCGCTTCGAGAGGCCCTTGCCGCTAAGGCGCCGAGGAGATGGAGAGGCGGCGGAGCTCAGCGCCGCCAACCAGGCTGCTCTCCGCGAGGTGGCGGAGGCGTGAGCAACTTCGCCCGGGCAGTATGAAGGGTGGCTGCTTTGGAGAGGCGAGGCGAAGAAGCAGCGGCTCGCGCGGAGTGGAGTTGTCGGCGAAGGAGAGCTCAATCAGCGAAAGGTTGACCTTGATGCCCACGAGGAAGACCTTGTCGCCCGGGAGCAAGCCCTCGGCGGGGAATTGAAGGAGGCGAAAGACGCCGCGGCGGCCGCGGAGACCGCCAAGGAAGATCTTGCCGCCAAGGTCGCGCAACTGGAGGAGCTGTTGAAGGTGGACTCGGAGAAGATCGCCGCTCTCACCCGCAGGCGAGAAGTATGTCTCGCCAACTCGAGCTCGGTAGCGTCTTTCCGAGAAGGCGGCGGCTGAAAGCCGCCAAGGACTCCGTCGAGGATCTTGAGCAGAAAATTTCTGCGTTGAAGGACTCGCTTCGGCGCTGCCGGGACGGAAACCAAGCTGAAGGAGGAGCTCGCGAGGCGATCATTAGTGGCAGCGCCAATAAAGCAGCCGAGGACTTCCGTCGCATTGTCGAGATATGGACCGAGGATTTGGTGTCCTCTGCGTCCGCCATCGACCGAGAGCTCTTGGCGCTGAAGTGGAGCATCTCATCTACTCCCGGATCAAACCTCGCTCACGGCGCCAAGCTCGATCTCTTCTTGAAGTCGCGCCAGCTCTTGCAAATCTGCGGAAGAAGATCCCGCGCCTTCGCCGAGGTAGCGCCCGATTGTCTTGTGAGAACCATGGAGCAGCGTCTTGGCGAAGATCGTATACCGCAACCCGGTATAAACCTCTCCAACGTCGCCGCGCAGCTTGCCGGCCAGCGGACATGGAGGCCTGAAGGAGCAGGTCGCCCACATCATCGCCAAAGTGAACAAGATCCCGAGGATGGAGGCGTCGCGTAGACTAGGCCTCTTTTATCTTTATTTCCTTTTGTTCTGCACGCAATTAGCCATGAACTCATTAGTCATCGCGACAAGTTATTCCTTGTAGATATTACCTTTATTACGATCGATGAATGCGGTGTCATCCCCTTGCCTTGATCCTCAACCCATGCGTTTTAACTATATGCTTCTAGGAGTTTTGCGGCAAGGAGCCCTCGCCCATGTGTCGGACTCGAAGCAGCTACTAGCCAAGGCCTTGCCGGCAAGCAACTTGCCATGGCTTGCCATAGCACGCACCTAGCTTGCTGGCGGGCTCAATGTGAAACAAGGGCACAACACTTTTGTCGGCTCACTTAAATCGTTGAGTGCGCTCGAAAGCAAGATAGAGTCTTGACTACTCACGGGTAGGCTCCTCCGAGCACAAGTTTTCCATCTGAAGTGTGGTTGTTCAAGAAGGCAACTTAAAAATTTAAAACTTTGAGCTGTTCTCCGGCAAGCTTCTCTTTCTTGAACAGCACTTGGTTCATCCCCACTTCCTTCCCCGGCAAACTTGTCTTGAGGAATGTTTCTTTTGTTTAAGAGACAAGGAAGAGAAGGAGGAAAAAGCATATGGCCTCTCGGCGCTATTGCTTGCGGATATGCGTGCCGTCTGAAAGATGCCAAATAACTCATGCAAATAGCAAAGAAGAGCATGGGAAAAGGCAAATAGCATAAAACACGGAAACTTTATTGCTGCAGGGTCTCGCCCGGCTTTGTACAAAGGGTTACATGCTTGGCGGCAAAGCTTTTGTACAAAAGGTGGTTGCGGAGGCGGATCACGGCAACAGCGCCTTATGGGTAAAACTTGCGAAGATGCTCTATGTTCGGGAGTTACTCAGCTGCAAGCCTTCTTCGGTCTCGGCCGGACGGCGCCGGGCCTCGTGACTTGTCTCACCGATAAGGGCCTTCCCACTTCGGCGTCAACTTGTTGGAATTCTTGGCTGACTGAACACGCCCGAAGAACAAGGTCGCCTTCCTCGAGACTCCTGGCTTTGACCTTGCGGCTATGGTAGCGGCGCAAAGGCCTCTTGGTATCGAGCAGCTCGTCTGACAGCACAGGCGTCCCTCCTCGAGGAAGCAATCGTCATCTTATCGCGATTGCTCTTGCTCAAAAGCTCATAAATGGCGAGCACTCGAGGAGATCCGTATCTGAGTTCCGTGGGGAGAACTGCTTACGCTCCATAGACTAGAGCAAAGGGTGTTTGTCCGGTGGCTCGATTTGGTGTCGTTCTGATTGACCAAAGAGCGCGGCAGCTCCTCTATCAATTTCTTCGCACTTGCGCCTTTGTCGAAAGTTCTTGTCTTGAGTCCGCGCAACACTTCAGCATGGCCCTCTCTGTGACCGTTGCTCCTTGGATGAGCAATGAGCGAAACAGACCTTGGCGCCAAGGTCTTGGGCGTCTTGCATGAAGGTGCGGCTAGTGAATTGTGTCCGTTGTCGGTGATAATCCGGTTAGGGATCGAAAGCACACAATCGACTGAAAGAACTTGCTGCTGTTGTCTTGTCACCTTTCTCCTGGCTCCACTTGGCCACTTTGTGAACTTGTCGATTACTCGTACAAGTACTCAAAGCCCCGACAACAGGGGAAGGGCCGAGATATCGAGCCCCCAGACGAAAGGGCGAGGACAAAGGATTGTTTGGAGAGCTTGAGCTGGTGGTGAATTTGCTTTGCATGGGCCAGCACGCTTCACACTTGGTTACTAGTGCGGTTGCATCTTGGAGGGCTTCTTGCCAAAGAACCCTTGCGGAAAGCTTTCCGACAAAGCGCCCTTGCGCCAATGTGGTGGCATATGCCTCCATGTATTTACGCGGCAACCATCCATCTTCCACAGGAGATGCACTTCAATCGACACCATTGAGTCTTCTTACATGCAGTTCGTTGTCCACGAATTGGTACATACTTGACTGTTTGGTTACCCTTTCTATTTCTTGAAGTCGTCGGGAAGTTCTCGGTTTGCGAGAAGCAGACGATCTGCTGCGCCCATGCGGGCTTCGGGGCTCGGCGGCAGGACTAAAAGCATGAGGGCGCTGCGGGAACCTCGGCTTCTCGGCAAGAATCTCAGGCTCTGCGGGCTGAAGGTCCCCGGCAGGCTTGCGGGGCAAGGCTTGTCGAAACAGCTTGCTTTGATCGCCTGATCCAGGATCCGCGAGGGCAAGCCGTTCCTCGGCGTTCGGCCGTTGATCACAGGGACTTTGGTGGCGGCCTCGGGAGATCCGCCCGACAAGCGATCGCGGAGACCAACTTTCTCTTCTTGGACTGCCCAATTGATGGTGCAACGGAGGGTTGAGTCAGCTTGAGCAAGAAGGTCCCTGGTTCCACAGGTAACTTCATCGAAGCGCACTTTGAAAGGCCATCTGCTATTTCATTCTGAGCTCTCGGGACGTGCTCCATCTGCAGACCTTCAAAGTGCTCCTCCAGCTTCCTCACTTCATCTACATAAGCTTCCATCAATGGGCTCTGATAGCTCTTGTTAACTTGCGGACCTGGCGAGAATCTCCCGTACAATCAACTTCTTGATCCCAAGTTGGCCGCAATCCACGAGGCGGCAAGCAAACCTTCATACTCGGCGGTGTTGTTTGTAGCTTGCTCTCTTGGGAAGTGCATCTGGATGGCGTACTTGAGGTGCTCTCCGGTGGGCGCGATAGTCTGCGCTTGGCACCGGCGCCTTGCAGCGAAGGCACCATCAAAGTACATCACCCACTTCGCTCGTTGCTTCTTATGCAGGTGCACTTGTTTCTTGAACTTCTTCGTCGAGTGGTGGGGTCCACTCTGCTATAAATTCTGCTTAAAAGCCGGCTCTGTATGGTTGAAGTACTTTCAAACTTGAGTCAGCTCGGCAGCTCCGAGCCCACTCGACAATCCTGCCGATTGCCTCTGGGTTGTGCAATATCCTCTTGGTTGAGGCGAGTGACCTTGTTATCTCGTGTGCACGAAAGTAATGGCGCAGCTTTCTCGAGGCCATGAGGAGGCGAAAAGCAACTTTTGCACACGAGTACCTTGATCTAGCCCCACGGAGAGGGAGCTTACAAAATACACTGGCGCTGCACCATCTTTTCCGCACTTCATCCTGTCCCAGCGAGTTGTCCTTATCGGGGCCAAGGCTTGTCGGGCGATACCACCTTGTCGCCGGACTCACTTGCGGAGATCAGCCTCCTCGCGGACTCCTCTCCGCTACCGGCCTGGCGCTAACCACTTGGTTGGTCGCCGCTAGAATGCAGCAACAACTTCTCTTGTGGTTTAGGTGCGACAAGTATTGGAGTGGAGGGCGGTAGCGTTTCAAATCTTGCGATCTTGTCTCCATGCAGAGTCCACTTCATGGGTCCCGCCTTCTTCAAGATTTTGAAGAAGGGTAGGAGCCTTCAGCGAACTTTGAAATGAATCTCTGAGGCAGCCACACAACCCTGCGAGCCTTGACATCCTTGACCCGCCTTGGGGCTTGATCTGCTCAATGGCTTTAATCTTGTCGAGGTTGGCTTGATCCCTCTGTGACACAAAGAACCGAGAAGCTTGCGGAGGGAACCCCAAAGGCGCACTTCTCGGGGTTCAACTTTAGCTGTATCCTGCGCGAGGTTACGGAATGTCTCTTCCAAATCTTGAACCAGTGTATCCTTGCTTTTGCTCTTCACCACGATGTCATCCATATAAGCTTCTACATTTCTGTGAATCTGAGGCTCAAAAGCGTTATACACTACCCTTGCGAATGTTGATCCTGCATTCTTCAGCCCAAATGGCATGCGTGTGAAGCAATAGGTGCCACATGGGTGATAAGCAGTCTTCTCTTCATCCTCTTTAGCCATGAAGATCTGGTGATAGCTGATGCGCATCAAAAGCGAGTAGCTCATCCGGCGATTAGGTCAACAATCTGATCGATCTTGTGACAAGAAATGGATCCTTGGGACATGCTTTATTCACATCGGTGAAGTCTATACACAGATCTCCATTTCCCATTGGCCTTGCGCCTGACGGCATGGGTTGCTAGCCATGTCGGATGGATCCACACCTGACTAGGCCTGCCTCTAGCTTCTTGATTTCTTCGTTGATGAACTCTTGGCGCTCCGGCTTGCTTCCTCACTTTTTGCTTGGCGGGCGCGCATGGGGGCAAGCGGCAAGCTTGTGCTCAATTACCTTCACAGGGAACACGGGGATGTCGGATGGTTGCCATGCAAACACGCCGACATTACGCCCGAGAAAACAGCAATGGCGCTTTCCTATTCTTTGTCAGCGTGCTTGATGGTGAAGGTACCACGGTCTGCCGTCCTCATAGCGGACACCTTCTTGGTTGCGGCGGACAGCCATCCTTTTATCCTTGCGGTGGAGCTCGGCGGGCGTCCTCGCTAGCAGCGCAACATTCGAAGGGTTCGATTGCGGAGTGGGCCGGGCGCTTGCGGACTTGGTTTCGTCTTCTTCCCCGGGAGCTTCAGCGGCAAGCGTATCCTTGCCGGCAGCTGCTGCCGCGTCAGTAGATCTTGTCGGTGCGGATAAGTGCATCTTTCTTGTCCCGTGGGCGGTGATGGCGCTTATCGGCCACGGCATCTTGAAACACGTTATAAGCATAATGGGAAGCCGCCATGAACTTGGCGAGGCGGAGCGGCGAGTATCCGTTGTATAGCGGAATATCGGCGACGTCGAAAGTAGCCTTCGGTCCTGAAGTTGAGCTCTCCGCCAAAGGTCACGGCAAGGTGATCTTTCCTTTAGGCTTGCTCCGTCCCGGATTGATTCCTTGGAAAGAACCGGTCTCTTGAGCTTCGCCATCTTGAATTTGGAGTTTCTTGATCACAGGTGAGGAGATCGAGTTCAGCCCGGCCCGCCGTCAACCAACATCTTGGTGACCTTGAGGTTGCGGATGGTGGGTGAGACCAGCATCGGCAAACACCCGACCACGGTGGTGCGGTCGGTGATCCTCAAGATCAAAAATGATGGGCGTCTTGGACCATTTGAGAACTGCTTGCGACTCTATGGGTGCTCTGCTGCATTCACCTCACGTGCCTTTGCTTTAGTTGGCGGTGGGAGGTGTGCAACGAGCTCCACCGTCGGCCTGCAGGACCTCCGTGGCCTTCTGGAACTCCTGCTCACTTTGTCATCCTCATCCTCCATGTCCTCTTCGCCGTCTTCTTCATCCTTGTCGCGGCTCAGAGAAGGTCGATCGCCTTATCGCCCGCTTGGCCTTGCAGGGGTCCTCCCGACCATTGAGCAGCCGCTTCTTGCTCGGTTCCCTCCATACCTTGGGCCCTCTCCTTGTCGCGCCTCTCGTACTCAGCTTTTGTTGCTCGGCAGAGATGGTCGGCAGCGTTCTGATTGTAGAGTCGTGGCCCTTAGTGCGGTGGATTTTCTTGATATTGCTTGCGGGGCCGCCACAGCATCGGCTGCCGCCACGAGGCAAGCTCCTTGCGGAGTTGCCAGCCTGTGTTTGCTTGGCGGGAGCTTCCTTGCGGACTTTTCGGCGGCAAGCACACATCCTGTTCTTCTTGGAAGTTCTGCTGCGGCGCTTCTTTGCGAAGCGGCGTCGTCGGTCGCTTCCTCCTGCGCCCGACATCCTCCCGAGGAACCTCCTCCCCTCTTCCGCGCGTGCGCATTTATCGGCAAGAGCATAAAGCTCGTGACATCCGGATTTTGGTCATCGCCATCTCTTCACGCATCTGGCGATTCGCCGCGTTCGGTGGAGCATTGCGATAACTTATGCGGGGTGGGCGTCGAGATGTTGTCTGCACTCGGTGAAGCGTTGGATGTACTTGCGAGGATTCTCCTTCATACAGGCCAAAATGTGGAGATCACTCTCTTGGCGTGGGGTTTGTGGCCGCCCGGTGAAAGCGCCAACAAGCTGGTGGCAAAATCGCCCAGGAAGAAATGGAGCCCTCCGGCAAGTGCATAAGCCAAACGAGCGTTCGGCCTAAGCCTGGCGGGAAATGGTTCGCGAGAATCTTCTCGTCGCGCCCGGCAGCTGTCTGGCGATGGTGTGAACAGCGAAATTCCGAGGTGCGTCTTGCCTTCGTACTTCTCCGCACGTCGGGCTTGAAATTCTTCATCTTTGGAGCCTTTGGGCCGCCCGCAGCTCACGGGTGAGCAGGGGGCAGCCTGCAGCGTCTGACAAAGTCGCTGGCTCACGGGTGCGTCGTCAGCAGTGCTCCCAGCCCTCTGGTCAGATTATCGCCCGAGTCTCTCGGCGGCGCTCGATCGTGGTCGGGCATCTTCGTCGCCCGCTCGTCGAGACTGGCGTTGATCTCGGCGAGCCCGTGGGTCCGGCGATGCCGTGGAGCCGTCGTCGGCGTTATTCCGCGAAGCGGCGTCTTCGTTTCAGCGGCGGGAAGTGCACAGTGGTTGCACCCGGCGGTCTTGTCGCCGCAGGCCTCGTCTTCTCCGCTTGCGCGGCGCGAGCCTGAGCTCTTGTTGGCGATCGTTGTTGGCGGCGACCAGGCTCTGGATGGTAGCCCTCGGTCCTCGACCTTGTCGCGCCGGAGAAATCGAGAGCATTGCGCTCGTGGCGCTTCTGCGGAGTGGAGAGAAGCGGGAAGCGGCGGTGCGAGGCGGGGCGGCGCTCGGGCTTCTGCGGTGTTGGAAGGCGAGGTCCTGCCCGGCACCTTCGCTTTGCCGTGTGCGGGCGGGGTTGGAACATCCGCGAGCCCCGGCGCGTCCTGTTCAGCGAGCGGATACCACCTCCGTGGTATGGCGTTCTTTGGGTAAATCGTCTGCTGAGATGGGCGTGGGTCTCACGGAGGCGGCGTGGTCCTCCGTCTGTCCACAGATGCGGTGGCGCCGCGAGTGCCCTCGCCGGCGTCCACCCTTCCGCTTCTTCTCCTCCGCCCACAGCGGCTCCGGTGGCGGCGGGAAAATGGAGATGGGTCTGCGACCCTCGAAGCTCGTCTTGAGGCCATAGTGCGATTGTTGATGAAATCGCCCGGCGATGTTGGAGAGGTTGATGAAAAACGCGGCCGCGGCGCGCGGATCAGTCCGCACAACCTCGGCGCCCCTACAGCGCGCCCGAAGATGTCGTGGCGATGGAGGGCGACACCTATGGGGCAGGGCCTCCGTGTGTTGATGCGAGGCGGAGGATGCGGAGAGAGCAGATCGAGCGGCAGCGTGGGCGAGATTTTACCCAACCGGGCGCGATGGTCGCGTAAAACCCTCTTGCTGCATTGTGTTGTATTTGATCCTGCTCGAGAATACGAGCATATGGTGATGTGGTGCATGGATCGGCCAGATCGAGCGCTAGAGTTTCAAGGGTTGAACCTCTGGAGAGTGGCGAATGATCGGAACCTCCTTTACGTTCGCATGGGCCTCCTTTTATAGGGCAAGGGGTCACCGACGGTGTCAGCGTAAGGTAGAGGGTAAAAAGCGTAAAGAGGTGGTAGTTGGAGCGGTCTGGAGAACGGTGCAGCTCTGATGCTTGAATAGTGGATTCTACCTACTTTTGAGAGAGGGGACAAGAGCATTAAATGCCGTCGCCGTCGCCCCAAAAGCTCCGCCATTCGTCTCCGTTTGCCAGCGATGAAGCCACCACCGTGGAGTGCCACCGCACCCTCCATGCAGCCCAGCCACCATACAGCGTCTCTGGAGAAAGCTGAGGCGGCGTGGGCAGATGACCTGGAGTGAGGCACGCGCAGCACAGCCCTCCCGGCAAGTACCTTGCGGGGTCTTGTCTTCTTGGGCCGGAAGCTTGTCGGGCTCTATGACTTCCGCTCCCGGGCCCTCGCCGGGCGTATAAGCCGGCGTGTCTTCTGCGATGTGATCTTCTAGTCCCCGAGCTCCTCTCGCGGGGCTTTGCGTGAATGATATAATCTTGAGCACAGGGGCGGCCTTCCAGCAAGCTCCTCTTGCCGGGGTCTTGATCTTCGGTCTTGTACACTTTGCTCTTGAATGGCTTGGTATGGAGCGGGGATGATCTCCGGCAAGCATTTGGTGGATCTAGCTGCGGGGAGCTGCGGCTGCCCGTGCACAAGTTGGGGTACTGAGATACCCCTACCTTAGTACACCGACAAGGTCCTATTTATAGTGGCATTGGTCCTCTTCCCAAATGTAGGCGGGAAGGGATCCCACAACGACCAAATTTTAAGGGAGACAACTAGTACATCCTATCCTGACTAAAGTGGTCTTCGTCTACAAAAGCCACCGGTCGTGACGCTACGGTGGGCTCGGTGGTGACCTCCGTTCTGCCGTTTTGGCAGTCTTGGTCTTGTTGCTCTAGAATGGAAACCTTTGGTTGATTCCTCGGGACTCTGCACCTGCTGCTTGCATCCTTTGCACCGAAGAGGAAACTAGTACTCTGCACCCTCTGGCACCTGCCTGGCGCCCGCCTGGCCTTGGTCGTCATGGCTTACGTCAGCTGATCCTCGCGAGGTGTGCCTTGCATAGAAATCTCTGCTCCTCGGGAGACAGCCTGGGGAGGCCGATCCCTTGGGAGATCTTAACGTCATCCACCTTGCGAGGCTTGGCCCCTCGCGAGGGTCTTGAGTTGTTGATGCTGAAGCTGGGCCGTACCAGGCCGCCGATGCAGCCACGCCGTGGGCCACAGGCAGGCAAGTCTGGGTACACCCGTATCCAGAACACCAACACTAGCCCCCGGGCCCAAGGCACACTTGGACTTGGCTTCCGGGCGAAGCCAAAGGGGAAGTGCGAAGCGCAGCGGGCCCTAACTGCCTGCGGCCTTGGATGACGCATAGCGATTGATGGGATGTAGGCATCTCCACTTCCCCATGCTGCCTTGGAATCCGTCCCCGGTCGACAAAAAGGATAACACCTGCCGCTAGGCCTTCATTGCCTTGCTTTCGTCTTGCTCCAGATCCCCTTCTCTCCCTACGCCGGAAAATCCCCTAGATTTGCTGACCCTCTCCACCAAGCTCTCGCCAGATGGCCTCCGACAAGGCTAAAGTTCCGGTCTCGGCGCGAGGCCCGCCCGCTTGGTTGAGTCGGTCTTGGCGCTGCCTTGTCGCCGAAGAAGCTTGGACGCTTCTCTTGACAATAGCGACAATAGCGAAGGGGGGAAGACAGTGCTCGAACAACACCTTCTACCCCTTCTTCCTGCACAACATCTATGTTGGGCTAATTCCTCCTTTCTCCCGCTTCTTCTACACCGTCCTCCGCCATTATGGGATCCATGCCATCCATCTTGATCCCAACTCCCTCCTCCTCCTATCCATCTTCGCCTTTTATTGTGAGGCGTTTGTGGGGGTGATTTCCTTCGTCGTGTTGCTCCGCCACTTCTTTCTTCCTCCGGGTGAACAACCACCAGTGCACAGGGTGTGCTTGTTTTGTCACGGCCAACAACAGCAATGCGATCTCCCGCACTGTGAAGAAGGTGGAGGACTTCCGGAACAAGTGGATCCTCATGGACGCCAAGCGCTCCCATGCCCTGCTAGAGCTGTCGACTGGGCTCCCGACATCCGAGAAGGTGTGGTCTCACAAGAAGTTCACTGACCCCCTCGTGAGGCCACTGTTGGAGAAGATGGAGAAGCTGATGGGGCCCATGATTGTCAAGGAGTTCCTGACGCAGTGCCTGGCGCCGCTCCAGGAGCGCTCCCACCCCTTGTGGAAGCTTGGGAGCGCAAAGGACAAGCTCCGGCTACGCTCGGACAGCCTGCCCGACGAGGTGTTCAGTAAGGTTATGCACTCCTTGCTTGGAAAGGACCAGGGCAGCACTCCGGATTATCACCTCCCGCTGTACCGCCGAGAAGATGGGGAGAAGATAGCTGTCGCCATGCCTGTCTTCAAAGAGCGTGGGCTCGTGTCGACGGAGCCTCCCCCGCCAGCCGCTTCCCTGATGGACGTGTCCTCCGGCGACCGCTCCTTCGAAGCCACTGAGGAGGGGGAGGGGGAGATCTCTCCTCCGAGGCAGAGCAACCAACTCCACGACTTCTCCGACGATGACGACGCAGGCACGCACCCGACCGGTCAGGGAGTTGGCTCGCCCTGTCGGGGTCTCCACAAGATCCCCCCCTCGAAGAAGTAGAGCGGCGGTCGAAAGAGGGCAGGTCGGCGCTGATTCCCACAGGAAGTGCTCTGCCGCCGCCATCCGGCCTTGATGCCGCTGCGTGCTTTCGCTGCTCCCAAGAACGCAGCACTACCCGCGCCCGTGAAGCCCTCGCTTATGGGCCTGAAGAGGAACTATGTCACCATGGACCAGTGAGTGCTCCTTCTTGCCCTTGCTCTTGGATTTTGTTGTGGTGCTTAATATCTTCATTTGATGTCAGGCCACAGTCGGTGGCGAATAAGAAGAAGGGGGATGCTGGGGCTACCGAGGTTAAGTGTGCTGCCGTGGTCGCCGCAGCTCCGGCGCAGAGGGGCGCAGCAGCCCCTGTCGCTCCTGCGGCAGTACCACCCTCTCCAAGCTCTTTGGCTCAGCCTCAGGGGGAGATGGCACCTGCGGCAGAGCTGGCCCCAGGGGCACCTATCCCCGATTCGCTTGCTGGGGACCCAAGGCCTCAGGAGCCCCCGGTCCTTCCTGCTGCTACTACTCCCCCAGTCTTGGTGCAGGGAGCGCCGCTTCCTCCATCCACCACGTTGTCGGGCTGTGGTGCTGCTACCGCATCTGGAGCCCTGGAGGAGGCCCGCTCCATGTTGGGCCAGCTCCATGGTGATCTTCAGGGTCCGGACCAGCGTAGGGCGTTGGGGCGCCTAGAGCAGGTCTCGGGGTGGCTCCTGGCCGGTGCGTCTGTCTGAACGTCCTGGAGTCAAGCTGTGGCATCCGCAGAGGAGGGCCAGAGGGTGGCCGGCTTAGCCGCGGCCGAATGCGACGTGGCGCTGAAAGAAGCCAAGGACGCGTAGGAGCAATGTTGTGCGGTGGAGGCCAAACTGAAGACCCTCCAGGATGAGCAGGCCGCCCGGGCCAATCAGCTCAATGTGCGGGAGGAGGAGTTGAATGCCAGGAGACTGCAATTGCCGATCACGATGCTGAGTTGGAGCAGGCAGCCCAGGAGCAAGCCATGGACCGCAGCCGCCTGAAGAAGTTAAAGGACGAGGTAGAGGCGGCCCAGGCGATGTGGCCACCATGGAGCACGATGCCTTCGTCTCCCTCGAGGCGAGGTCCCGCAAGCCGCTGCAGGATCTCTTCGGGAGCGAGCACTAGGGGCCAGAGGTGACCCCGGAGCAGGTCCCCGCCGCTCTGCTTCCCGAGCTCGTGGAAGCGCTCGAGAGCGTCGTCGCCGGGTTCAGCTCCATGGTGGAGGGGGAGGCCCGCGTGCTCTTTTCCTCGGCCCTGACGCGCGTCTTCAGCCATCTCTATCTTCGGGACACCAGCTTTGAATTCGCTGCCTTGCTCGAGCCTGTGGATCCTGAGTCCTGCACCACCGCTGCTGAAGCCATGAAGGGCCCGGTGGAGGCCCTGCTGGAGAAGTTCCTTGCCGTCGGTCCCGTCATTGGGGCTGAAGGCGAGGATGATGGCGACATCATCAACGACGTGACTCCACAGGCGGGCGACGGCAATGTCCAAGGCTGAAGAGGAGGCTCAGCGGCGGTGCTTCTTCCTGGTTTTATTCTGCAACATGTATCATGCCTCGTGGAGGCGTAAGAACTTATGGTCGGAACAATGCATTTTGTAATATTTTTGCTTAAAGTTTCATGATCTCTTTTCCGTTTGCTTTAGCATTCTGCATCGGCAAGGCCTGACCCTGCACGTACCTAAGTTACCGTTGGGTCGTTCGGATTGCCATGACGAGGCCAAGGGGTGAGGGCTATAGGGTTAGTTAGGCTCCTGAGATGCGATGCTCAGGAGTCCCCCTTGACGTACGAACAACCTGGGAAAGGGAGTGCGGGAGCAGGCCATGGTGTTCTGCGTTGGCAGGGCCTGGCCCCACGCATACCTCAGCCGCCGTTGGATCGTCCGGATCACCAGGACAAGACCGAGGGGTGAGGGGCTACGTGGCCAGTTAGGCTCCTGAGGCGCGATGCTCAGGAGTCCCCCTTGATGTACGAACAGATCATCATACCTTTCCTTGCCGAGCTCTCGCTTGGGAGGGGCGCGCGAAGACCAGGTCCGTGGGACCTGGCAGGGTGGCATATGCTAGGCGTGACCTGAGCATAGCCCCCGTGCCCAGCCCCCTCGCGCTACCCTCCCGAGGGAGAGCAGTGCGGTGAGGCTAAGCACTGAGCTCGGAGGCTCCCTGAGGTTGCTACAGCCGCGAGGCCACCCTTAGTTGTTTATCACCAGCGCGGAGCATGGCGCTTTTGCTCTTGCACGAGCATAGTCGCTCCTTGGCAGTGTCGACTGCCAGCACGGAGCATGGTGCTTCCACTAGTATGTGGGAGGGGGATCCCTCTGAGGAGAGCTCCCCAGGCGTGTACAGCCCCACCCTGACACATGGCTTGCACGGCAGGGCTAGAGGAGGTGTATATGGGCACCCGTGAGCCAGCGCGGGACTCACGAGGCCCTACCTTAAGGCGGGTTGCACCTGAATTTGCTTAGGAACACTTTTGTCAGTCCTGCAAGATGGTTAGGCAACTTGGGCCGAGTGAATCTCCTGAGGTTATTGCATGAGAAGGCCAGACACCAACGACCCTAGGAGGTGACGTGAACAGGGCCGGCCTGCTAGATAGAGCACAGCCGTTGGGTTTGTCGATGCTACAGGGACGGACCCGAGCACAGACGTCGTGCCCGGTCTTCTCATGCATAGGTCCTAAAGAAAAGTAACTGGCGCGCGGCTCTCGTGGTGACGAGGCACCAGGTCGAGCGCCCTCACTCGCCCGCCCGCGGTTAGCTCATGCAAGAACAAGGCACCAAGGGCCATGGGAGGTGACGTACACGGGAGCTGGCCAGTGAGCCAGAGCTCAGCCACTTGGGTTTAGCAACGCTTCAGGGACGGACCCGAGCACAGATGCCGTGAGGCGGTCGTGGGTGGGCTTGCAAGGGCGTGCGACGTTCTTGGCGACGAAGCGCCGGACAGGCAATTGGTAATCTTAAGGCAACTCGTAGAGGAAGTAAGATCAGCTCTAATGAACACAAGAAGGATCGCCTGGATCCATTGCCGTCTCCACCTGGATCGCCTGGTGCCTAGCCTCCTGAGCCGCTAGGACGTCCCGCATGTGGCGCTAAGATGCGACAGCCGCGCTCAGCGAGCCGAAGGGCATGCGAACGTAGTTGTGAGGGAAACCCTCCCATCGGCCAACACGAGACGGCCAGAAGAGCTCCTGAGACGCGGCTGTGTTGAGCCCTGGGATATTTATGCAGACGCGTAGCTCCTCATGCTCACCAGGGCAAGAGCTGTGCCTGGTGGTGGGCGGCGATCGCCCCGCACAACCCTCGCCTCTTGAATTTCCTTGACTGCCTTGCTGATGAATTCCTGAGCGCCTGGTGTCCGGCACCCTGTGTTCTTCCCTGTGAAGCGTGCAGTGAAGCATGCCTCCACATTGTGCCTGAGCACCTCCCTCATGACGTTGGCCAGGTCAGAGGCCCTCCATAGGAGAGCCCCCGAGCCCAACCTGAGGGGAGCGCTGGGCGCGCCTTCCTATGTGATAGGTGAAGGTGCCTCGTCCACGGAAGCGAGGCTCAACACGCCACCATCAGACGCTGCCTCCTGCCGAGATCCCTGGCTGAGTAGCTGCTTCTTCGTCTTGGGGGCGATCTCAGGAGGGAGGACATCACCCTAGTCTTCGGGGTTCTCGACTGCTGCAGCTTGGTAGGCGCGCTCGAGAGAGAGCACACCGTGTACGTGATGATTCTGCTGCTCCCTGGCATTTTGAGGACGTTGTAGTCGTGGTGCATTGCCGGCATGAACTTGGCTAGGGCCAGGTACCCGAGGATGGAATTGTACGGCAGGCGAATGTCGGCGACATCGAAGTCGATGAGCTCTGTGTGGTTGTTGTTGCGCTTGCCAAAGGTGACAGGGAGGCAGACTTGCCCGATTGGGTGCGTGGAGCCGTTGGTCACCCCAGAGAAGGGCTTAGTAGGCTGGAGCTGGTGGTATGGTACTTGGAGCCTGTTGAATGTCTGGATAGAGAGAACATTGAGTCTTGCTCCGCCATCGATGAGTGTCTTGGTGACGAGTACATTGCTGATGACGGGTGAGCAGAGCATTGGGAGCGCGCCGGCTGTGGCAGCGCACTTGAGCTGGTCGAATGAGTTGAAGGTGATGGCGTACTTGGACCACTTGAGCGGGCGTGTTGCCTCAAGCTTGGGGAGGGCCGCGTTCACTTCACACACAAACTGCTTGGAGATGCGATAAGAGGTCGGGGCCTGGGAGCCGCCCAAGATGCAGGCGACGGCACGAGGCTCTTGGAAGCCCCCAGCCCCCTCATCCTGGTGGTGGTCTTCGTTCCTCCTCGGCAGCGGGGGCAGCAGAGGAAGACTAGCATTGCCCTGAGGCCGATCCTCGTGAGGCTGATCCCTCCAGGCGCCCTCACGAGGCTGGCCTTGCCAGTGGTCCTCCCGTGGCTGGTCGCGCCACTCCTGACCATGGTTGCGGCCATCCCAGTGTCCTCCACCTCAGCCACCTCCACGACCATAGCCTCGATCATTGCGCGACGACGACCGAGGCACCCATCACGGAGGGCCCTGAGCTCCTGGCAGTCGTTGGTGTTGTGGTCGTGCATGTTGTGGAGACGCAGAACGGATGGCTGCCTTGGATGACTCCGGGTGATCGCAGCCGCGCTTCATCTCTAGCTTGGCCACGAGCACAGCTGGTCCCTTGTGCTTTACGTCCTTGGCCTTGGCCTTCTTGTCTTCTGGGTCTGCGTCTGGTAGCTTGAGGAGGGAGAGGCATCCCTGATCCCTCCTCAGCCCTATCACACTTGTTCGCCATGTTGAACATCTCCAGAGTTATGCAAAGGTCTTCTTGTATGGCGAGCTTCTCCTTCATCTTGACGTTGCGGACACCATCCGTGAAAGCTGAGATGATGGCCTCGTTCGACACCTTGGTGATCTTGAGGTGAAGGTTGTTGAAGCACTAGATGTACTTCTATAGGGTCTTTCCTGGTTGCTGCCTGATGCGTTGAAGGTCACCTGCGGCCGGCAGGCGGTCGCGCGTGCCCTGGAAGTTGGCGATGAAGCGGTCGCGCATCTCGTCCTAGGAGGAGACCAATCCGACAGGCAGGTTCAGGAGCTAGGAGCACGCGCCGTCCTTGAGGGCCATGGGGAACCAGTTCGCCATGGTCTTCTCATCACCGCTGGCCGCCTTGATCCTTAGAGCTGTAGGAACTCGGCGGGGTCGGTGGTGCCGTCGTAGCGTGGGGGCAGGTCAGGCTTGAACTTGCCCGGCCAGATGACGTTGCACAGCTCCTGGGTGAACGCATGGCACCTTGTGTGGTCACGGGAGCCTGTCGGGGTGGCAGAGCTTGGCCTTGGTACTCATGCGCCACCACCATAGGTGACGAATGGTCCTGACGTGAAGGCGCTGGAGGCGCACGTGCAACTTCTTGGGGCTGCTGCACCACCTGGCAGCTTGCTTCTTCACGTGCGGGCGCTTGACGCTGCAGGTCTCGCCATGACGTTGCGCGCCTTGGCTCCACAATGGTGCCTTGCACTGGAGGTGGGGGAGGTGCCCCAAGAGCCACATTGCCCGCCGCAGGTGGCGGCTGAGGTAGCGAGCAGGATGGTGTAGTAGAGTCTCCGGCGGTGCTGACGAGCTCAGCGATGCGCTCGAGCCACTCCTCGTAGAAGTCATCGACTGGGCGGTAGCGCAGGAGCTCCCGCGCCATGAGCGGTCGCGGCCTCGCGCATTCGCAGAGCCCGACGCGTGCGTGAGAGAGGGCGGCGGCGAAGTCGGGGCGGAGTGGCGGTGCGCTGTTCTTTGTACGGAGGGTGCAGCGATGAGGCTTGCTGCTCGTGGCTAGCAGGGCCCGTGGCGGCATTCACCGCTGACGACAGGGGACGGCGAGGACGGCCGTCGCCCGCCGGTGCCGTCTAAGTGACGCGGGCCGCAAGCGCGGCCCGGCGCTCAGTGCGAGCTCGACGCGCGTCTGATACGTCTCCAACGTATCTATAATTTTTGATTGTTCCATGCTATTATATTACCCGTTTGGATGTTTATGGGCTTTACTTTACACTTTTAAATCATTTTTGGGACTAACCTACTAATCGGAGGCCCAGCCCGAATTGCTATTTTTTTTGCCTATTTCAGTGTTTCGAAGAAAAGGAATATCAAACGGAGTCCAAATGGAATGAAACCTTCGGGAGCGATCTTTTTGGAACAAACGCAATCCACGGGACTTGGAGTGGACGTCAAGCAACAGAGGAGGCGGCCACGAGGGTGCCCGGCACGCCCCCCACCCTCGTGGGCCCCTCGAGCATCCACCGACCTACTTCTTCCTCCTGTAAGTATCCACGTACCCCGAAAACATCCAGGAGCACCACGAAAACCTAATTCCACCGCCGCAACCTTCTATATCCGCGAGATCCCATCTTGGAGCCTTCGTCGGTGCTCCGTCAGAGGGGGAATCGACCATGGAGGGCCTCTACATCATCTCCAAGGCCTCTCCTATGAGTTGTGAGTAGTTTACCACAGACCTTCGGGTCCATAGTTATTAGCTAGATGGCTTCTTCTCTCTCTTTGAATCTCAATACAAAGTTCTCCTCGATCTTCTTGGAGATCTATTCGATGTAACTATTTTTGCGGTGTGTTTGTCGAGATCTGATGAATTGTGGGTTTATGATCAAGTTTATCTATGAGAAATATTTGAATCTCCTCTGAATTCTTTTATGTGTGATTAAGTTATCTTTGCAAGTCTCTTCGAATTATCAGTTTGGTTTGGCCTACTAGATTGATCTTTCTTGCAATGGGAGAAGTGCTTAGCTTTGGGTTCAATCTTGCGGTGTCCTTTCCCAGTGACAGTAGGGGCAACAAGGCACGTATTGTATTGTTGCCATCGAGGATAAAAATATGGGGTTTATATCATATTGCATGATTTTATCCCTCTACATCATGTCATCTTTCTTAATGCGTTACTTTGTTCTTATGAACTTAATACTCTAGATGCAGGCAGGAGTCAGTCGAATGTGTGGAGTAATAGTAGTAGATGCAGAATCGTTTCGGTCTACTTGTCACGTATGTGATGCCTATATACATGATCATGCCTAGATAATCTCATAACTATTCGCTTTTCTATCAAATGCTCGATAGTAATTTGTTCACCCACCGTAATACTTATGCTATCTTGAGAGAAGCCACTAGTGAAACATATGGCCTCGGGTCTATCTATTATCATATAAGTTTTCCATCTACTTTTATTTGCATGTTTTATTTTCCAATCTATATCAAAAAAATACCAAAAATATTTATCTTATCATATTATCTCTATCAGATCTCACTTTCGCAAGTGGCCGTGAAGGGATTGACAACCCCTTTATTGCATTGGTTGTGAGGTTCTTGTTTGTTTGTGTAGGTGCGTGGGACTTCTGAGAAACCTCCTACTGGATTGATACCTTGGTTCTCAAAAACTGAGGGAAATACTTACGCTACTTTGTTGCATCACCCTTTCCTCTTCAAGGAAAACCAACGCAAGCTCAAGACGTAGCAAGAAGGATTTCTGGCGCCGTTGCCGGGGAGGTCTTCACTCAAGTCAAGACATACCAAGTACCCATCACAAACTCATCTCCCTCCCATTACATTATTTTCCATTTGCTTCTCGTTTTCCTCTCCCCCACTTCACCCTTGCCGTTTTATTCGCCCTCTCTTTCCCAATCTCCTCTCTCTTTTGCTTGCCTTTTTGTTTGCTTGTGTGTTGGATTGCTTGTCACGATGGCGCAAGATAATACCAAATTGTGTGACTTTTCCAATACCAAAAATAATGATTTACTTAGCAGTCCGATTGCTCCTCTTAATGATGTTGAATCTTGTGAAATCAATGCTGCTTTGCTGAATCTTGTTATGAAAGATCAATTCTCTAGCCTTCCTAGTGAAGATGCCGCTACTCATCTAAACAATTTTGTTGATTTGTGTGATATGCAAAAGAAGAAATATATGGATAATGATATTGTTAGATTGAAGTTATTTCCATTTTCACTTAGAGATCGTGCTAAAACTTGGTTTTCGTCTTTGCCTAAGAATAGTATTGATTCATGGAATAAGTTCAAAGATGCTTTTATCTCTAAGTATTTTCCTCCCGCTAAGATCATCTCTCTTAGGAACGATATTATCAATTTTAAACAACTTGATCATGAGCATGTTGCCCAATCTTGGGAAAGAATGAAATTGATGATTCGCAATTGTCCTACTCATGGTTTGAATTTATGGATGATCATACAAAAAATTTATTCCGGATTGAATTTTATTCCTAGAAATCTTTTAGATTCGACCGCGGGAGGCACTTTTATGGAAATCACCTTTGGAGAAGCTACTAAACTCCTTGATAACATTATGGCTAATTATTTTCAATGGCACACCGAAAGATCTACTAGTAAAAAAGTGCATGCTATAGAAGAAATTAATGTTTTGAGTGGAAAGATGGATGAACTTATGAATTTTTTTGCTACTAAGAGTGCTCCTACTGATCCTAATGATATGCCTTTGTCTACTTTGATTGAGAATAATAACGAATCCATGGATGTGAATTTTGTTGGTAGGAATAATTTTGGTAACAATGCGTATAAAGGAAACTTTAATCCTAGACCGTTCCCTAGTAATTCCTCTAATAATTATGGAAATTCTTACAATAATTCTTATGGAAATTTTAATAAACTGCCCCCTGATTTTGAGGATAGTGTTAAAGAATTTATGATCTCTCAAAAGAATTTTAATGCTTTGCTTGAAGAAAAATTGCTCAAAGTTGATGATTTGGCTAGGGACGTTCATAGGCTTTCGCTTGATGTTGATTCTTTGAAACTTAGATCTATTCCACCTAAGCATGATATCATTGAGTCTCTCAAAGCCATGAGAATTTCCAATGATGAGTGCAAAGAAAGAACCGCTAGGTTGCGTGCTAAGAAAGATTACTTTGTAAAAGCGTGTTCTTCTAGTTTCCATGAAAAAAATGATGAATATATAAAAGTCATTGATGTGTCCCCTATTAAATATTTGTTTTGCAATATGAATCTTGATAATGATGGGACTGTAGATGAGTCAACTTTAATTAAAAGGTGTCCCAATAATTCAGAGTTTTTAGATCTTGATGCTAAATTTGGTAAAAGTGGGATTGGAGAGGTCAAGACTTTAAATAGCATTGAACCCACTATCTTGGATTTCAAGGAATTTAATTATGATAATTGTTCTTTAATAGATTGTATTTCCTTGTTGCAGTCCGTGTTGAATTCTCCTCATGCTTATAGTCAAAATAAAGCTTTTACCAAACATATTGTTGATGCCTTGATGCAATCTTATGAGGAAAAACTTAATTTGGAAGTTTCTATACCTAGAAAACTCTATGATGAGTGGGAACCTACTATAAAGATTAAAATTAAAGATCATGAGTGCTATGCTTTGTGTGATTTGGGTGCTAGTGTTTCCACGATTCCAAAAACTTTATGTGATATTCTAGGTTTCCATGATTTTGATGATTGCTCTTTAAACTTGCACCTTGCGGATTCCACCATTAAGAAACCTATGGGAAGGATCAATGATGTTCTTATTGTTGCAAATAGGAATTATGTGACCATAGATTTTATCGTTCTTGATATAGATTGCAATCTTTCATGTCCTATTATTCTTGGTAGACCTTTCCTTAGAATGATTGGTGCAATTGTTGATATGAAGGAAGGGAATATTAGATTCCAATTTCCATTAAGGAAAGGCATGGAACACTTCCCAAGAAATAAAGTTAAATTATCTTATGAATCTATCATGCGAGCTACTTATGAATTGAATGCGAAAGATGGCACTACTTAGATCTATCCTCGCTTTTATGCCTAGCTGGGGGCGTTAAACGATAGCGCTAGTTGGGAGGCAACCGAATTTTATTTTTGGTTCTTGCTTTTTGTTTCTGTTTAGTAATAAATATTTCTCCTAGATTCTGTTTAGATGTGTTTTCATGTTTTAATTAGTGTTTGTGCCAAGTAGAACCTATAGGATAACCTACGATGATAGTTAATCTGATTCTGCTGAAAAACAGAAACTTTTGCGCGCACGAAAATAATTTTAGTAATTCACAGAAACATGATTTTGTGTTGATTATTTTTGATGTAGATCAATAGACAAATTTCCCTAGACTTCCTATTTTTTTAGGGTTTTTAAAGTTCTATAAATATTCGAGAGTTACAGATTGATACAGACTGTTCTGTTTTTGACAAATTCTGTTTTTCATGTGTTGTTTGCTTATTTTGATGCATCTATGGCTAGTATCGGTGGGTATGAACCATAGAGAAGTTGGAATACAGTAGGTTTAACACCAATATAAATAAAGAATGAGTTCATTACAGTACCTTATGTGGTGGTTTTTCTTTCTTGCACTAACAGAGCTTATGAGATTTCCTGTTGAGTTTTGTGTTGTGAAGTTTTCAAGTTTTGGGTAAAGATTTGATGGACTATGGAATAAGGAGTGGCAAGAGCCTAATCTTGGGGATGACCATGGCACCCCAAGATATTCAAGGATAACCAAAAGCCTAAGCTTGAGGATGCCCCGGAAGGCATCCCCTCTTTCGTCTTCGTCTATCGGTAACTTTACTTGGAGCTATATTTTTATTCGCCACATGATATGTGTTTTGCTTGGAGCGTCCTGTATGATATTAGTCTATGCTTTTTAGATTAACACAATAATCCTTTCTGTACACAAACTTTTGGGAGAAACCCACATGATTTGGAATTTATTAGAATACTCTATGTGCTTCACTTATATCTTTTGAGCTAGATAGTTTTGCTCTAGTACTTCACTTATACTTTTTAAAGCACGGTGGTGGCTTAATTTTGTAGAAATTTTTTATCTCTCATGCTTCACTTATATTATTTTGAGAGTCTTTTAGAACAACATGGTATTTGCTATGGTTATAAAATTGGTCCTAGAATGATGGGCATCCAAGTTGGGTATAATAAAAACTATCATATGAAGTGAATTGGATGCTATGATCAATTTTATACTTGATAATTGTTTTGATATATGGAGGTGGTGATATTAGAGTCATGCTAGTTGGCTAATTGTGAATTTAAAGAATGCTTGTGTTGAAGTTGGCAAGTCCCGTAGCATGCATGTATGGTAACCGTTGTGTAACAAATTTGAAACATGAGGTGTTCTTAGATTGTCATCCTTATGAGTGGCGGTCGGGGACGAGCGATGGTCTTTTCCTACCAATCTATCCCCCTAGGCGCATGCGCATAGTGCTTGGTTTTTTATGACTTGTAGATTTTTGCAATAAGTATATGAGTTCTTTCTGACTAATGTTGAGTCCATGGATTATACGCACTCTTACCCTTCCATCATTGCTAGCCTCTTTGGTACCGTGCATTGCCCTTTCTCACCTTGAGAGTTGGTGCAAACTTCGCCGGTGCATCCAAACCCCGTGATACGATACACTCTATCACACATAAACCTCCTTCTATCTTCCTCAAAACAGCCACCATACCTACCTATTATGGCATTTCTATAGCCATTCCGAGATATATTGCCATGCAACTTTCCACCATTTCGTTTATCATCATGACACGCATTACTTTTGTCATATTGCCATTGCATGATCATGTAGTTGACATTGTATTGTGGCAAAGCCACCTTCATAATTTTTCATACATGTCACTCTTGATTCATTGCCCATCCTGGTACACCACCGGAGGCATTCATATAGAGTCATATCTTGTTCTAGTTTTGAGTTGTAACTCATGAGTTGTAAATAAATAGAAGTGTGATGATCATCATTACTAGAGCATTGTCCCTTAAAAAGGAGAAATGCCAAAAAAAGAAAGGCCAAAAAAAAGAAAAAAGAGAAAGGCCAAATAAAAAAGGGGACAATGCTACTATCTTTTTCCACACTTGTGCTTCAAAGTAGCACCATGTTCTTCATATAGAGAGTCTCATTTGTTGTCACTTTCATATACTCATGGGAATTTTTCATTATAGAACTTGGCTTGTATATTCCAACGATGGGCTTCCTCAAAATGCCCTAGGTCTTCGTGAGCAAGCAAGTTGGATGCACACCCACTAGTTTCTTTTGTTGAGATTTCATACATTTATAGCTCTAGTGCATCCGTTGCATAGCAATCCCTACTCATCATGTTGACATCAATTGATGGGCATCTCCATAGCCCGTTGATTAGCCTCATTAAGACGAGACTTTTTTCCTTTTTGTCTTCTCCACACAACCTCCATCATCATATTCTATTCCACCCATAGTGCTATATCCATGGCTCACGCTCATGTATTGCGTGAAAGTTGAAAAAGTTTGAGATTACTTAAGTATGAAACAATTTCTTGGCTTGTCATCGGGGGTGTGCAAGATGAGAGCATTCTTGTGTGACAAAAATGGAGCATGACCAAACTATATGATTTTGTAGGGATGAACTTTCTTTAGCCATGTTATTTTGGGAAGACATGATTGCTTTGATTAGTATGCTTGAAGTATTACTATTTCTTATGTCAATATGAACTTTTATTTTGAATCATTTGGATCTTAACATTCATGCCACAATAAAGAAAATTACATTGAGAATTATGCTAGGTAGCATTCCACATCAAAAATTCTGTTTTTATCATTTACCTACTCGAGGACGAGCAGGAATTAAGCTTGGGGATGCTTGATACGTCTCCAACGTATCTATAATTTTTGATTGTTCCATGCTATTATATTACCCATTTTGGATGTTTATGGGCTTTACTTTACACTTTTATATCATTTTTGGGACTAACCTACTAACCGGAGGCCCATCCCGAATTGCTGTTTTTTTGCCTATTTCAGTGTTTCGAATAAAAGGAATATCAAACGGAGTCCAAACGGAATGAAACCTTCGGGAGCGATCATTTTGGAACAAACGCAATCCACGGGACTTGGAGTGGACGTCAAGCAACAAAGGAGGCGGCCATGAGGGTGCCCGGCGCGCCCCCACCCTCGTGGGCCCCTCGAGCATCCACCGACTTACTTCTTCCTCCTATATATATCCACGTACCCCGAAAACATCTAGGAGCACCACGAAAACCTAATTCCACCGCCACAACCTTCTGTATCCGTGAGATCCCATCTTGGAGGCTTCGCGGTTGCTCCGCCAGAGGGGGAATCGACCATGGAGGGCCTCTACATCATCTCCAAGGCCTCTCCTATGAGTTGTGAGTAGTTTACCATAGAACTTTGGGTCCATAGTTATTAGCTAGATGGCTTCTTCTCTCTCTTTGAATCTCAATACAAAGTTCTCCTCAATCTTCTTGGAGATCTATTCGATGTAACTCTTTTTGCGGTGTGTTTGTCGAGATCAGATGAATTGTGGGTTTATGATCAAGTTTATCTATGGTAAATATTTGAATCTCCTCTGAATTCTTTTATGTGTGATTGAGTTATCTTTGCAAGTCTCTTCGAATTATCAGTTTGGTTTGGCCTACTAGATTGTTCTTTCTTGCAATGGAAGAAGTTCTTAGCTTTGGGTTCAATCTTGTAGTGTCCTTTCCCAGTGATAGCAGGGGCAGCAAGGCACGTATTGTATTGTTGCCATCGAGGATAAAAAGATGGGGTTTATATCATATTGCATGAGTTTATCCCTCTACATCATGTCATCTTTCTTAATGCGTTACTCTGTTCTTATGAACTTAATACTCTAGATGCAGGCAGGAGTCGGTCAATGTGTAGAGTAATAGTAGTAGATGCAGAATCGTTTTGGTCTACTTGTCACCGACGTGATGCCTATATACATGATCATGCTTAGATAATCTCATAACTGTTCGCTTTTCTATCAATTGCTCGACAGTAATTTGTTCACCCACCCTAATACTTATGCTGTCTTGAGAGAAGCCACTAGTGAAACCTATGGCCCCCGGGTCTATCTTTTATCATATAAGTTTTCTATCTAGTTTTTTTTTCATCTTTTATTTTCCAATCTGTATCATAAAAATACCAAAAATATTTATCTTATCATATTATCTCTATCAGATCTCACTTTCGCAAGTGGCCGTGAAGGGATTGACAACCCCTTTATTGCGTTGGTTGTGAGGTTCTTGTTTGTTTGTGTAGGTGTGTGGGACTTCTGAGGAGCCTCCTACTGGATTGATACCTTGGTTCTCAAAAACTGAGGGAAATACTTACGCTACTTTGCTGCATCACCCTTTCCTCTTCAAGGAAAACCAACGCAAGCTCAAGACGTAGCAGCGTCAGCCATGGAAGTGTCGAGCAGCGGTGGAACGATCGACGAAAGAGAAGATCCAACGCATCCCTACCTGGCGCGCCAAATGTCGGATTTCGGGTTCCGCAAACCCTTGAGATGTTTGAACTCTGGGGTGCGTGCGGAGATCTCAACCTACCTAGCCTACCAACTCGCAAACCTCACAGCCTATCGCGTCGAGCTTGAAGGGAAAGAGAGACACGACAGTGTATCCTGGTTCAGGCCACCTTGCGGTGTAATACCCTACTCTAGCCTTGTGGTGGATTGCCTCGAGGGGCTGAGGATGAACTATTACAATGGATGAACAACCTCCAGAGGTGAGGTGTTCTTGAGCTCGATGAGATGGTAAGGTGGCAGGGTGGAATGGATTCGATCGACTTTGATCTCCCCGTGTTGGTGGTGGTTAGGTCCTATTTATAGTGGCATTGGTCCTCTTCCCAATTGTAGGTGGGAAGGGATCCCACAATGGCCAATTTGAAGGGAGACAACTAGTACATCCTATCCTGACTAAAGTGGTCTTTGCCTGCAAAAGCTGCCGGTCGTGACGCTACGGTGGGCTCGGTGGTGACCTCCGTTCAGCTGTCCTGCGGTCTTGGTCTTGTTGCACCAGATTGGAAACCTTTGGTTGATTCCTCGGGACTCCGCGCCTGTTGCTTGCCTCCTTTGCACTGATGTCTACTATGCAAGTTTATTCTTGTAGACACGTGTTGGGCCTCCAAGCGCAGAGTTTTGTAGGGCAGTAGCAATTTTCCCTCAAGTGGATGACCTAAGGTTTATCAATCCGTGGGAGGCATAGGATGAAGATAGTCTCTCTCAAGCAACCCTGCAATCAAATATAAGAAATCTCATGTGTCCCCAACACACCCAATACAATAGCAAATTGTATAGGTGCACTAGTTCGGCGAAGAGATGGTGATAAAAGTGTAGTATGGATAGTAGATATGAGTTTTTATAGTGCAAACAATAAAAAAACAGCAAGGTAGTAAATAGTAAAACGGAGCACAAACGTTATTGCAATGACGGAAAATGAGGCCTAGGGTGCATACTTTCACTATTGCAATCTCTCAACAATGCTAACATAGTTAGATCATATGACTATCCCTCAAAATGCAACAAAGAATCACTCCCGAGTTCCTATTAGCGGAGAACAAAAGATAGAAATTGTTTGTAGGGTATGAAACCACCTCAAAGCTATTCTTTCCGATCGATCTATCCTATAGTTCGTACTAAAATAACAGCAAGCTATTCTTTCCGATCGATCTAATCAAGAGTTCATACTAAAATAACACCATATGGCACATATCAACCAACTCTAATGTCACCTAGATACCCCAATGTCACCGCGAGTACCCGTGAGTTAATTATACGATATGTATCAAACAATTCAGATTCATAATGCTCAATCCAACACAAAGAACTACAAGGGGAACCCAAAGTTTCTATCGGAGAAGAGATAATAAAAACGTGCATCAACCCCTATGCATAGATTACCCCAATGTCACCACAGGAATCTGCAAGTTGAGTGCCATAACATATATCAAGTGAATCAATATGATACTGCATTGTCACTTCAAGTATTCATACGGCAATACATACATCATGTGTTTTTTAGATCTGAACATTCAATCCGACAAGACAAAACTTCAAAGGGTAAAGACTCAATTCATCACAACAAGAGTAAAGAGGGGAGAAACATCATATGATCCATCTTTATTAACAAAGCCCGCGATACATCAAGATCATGAAATCCCAAGATCACGAGAGAGAGAGAGATTAAACACACAGCTACCGGTACAAACCCTCGGCCCCAAGGGTGGACTACTCCCTCCTCATCATGGTGGCCGCCAGGATGATGAAGATGGCCACCAGAGATGATTCCCCCTCCGGCAGGGTGCCAGAACGGGTCTAGATTGGATCTCGTGGATATAGAGGCCTTGCAGCGGCGGAACTTCCAATCTAGGTTAACCCCAAGGGTTTCGGAATATTTGGGAATTTATAGTGCAAAGAGGGGGTGCGGGAGGCCACCGAGGTGGACACAACCCACCTAGGCACGCCAGGGGGCCCTCGCGCGCCTTGGTGGGTTGTGCCCCCCTTGGGGCAACCCCCAGGTGCAGCTCAGGCCCATTGGGTTCCTTCTGGTCCAGAAAAAATCTCCAAAACTTACGCGGTGTTTGGACTCCGTTTGATATTGATTTCCTACGATGTAAAAAAACAAGCAAAAGACAGCAACTGGCACTGGGCACTGGGTTAATAGATTAGTCCCAAAAAATGATTTAAAGTTGCTATAAAATGATTGTAAAACATCCAAGAATGATAATATAATGGCATGAATACTTCATAAGTTATAGATACGTTGGAGACATATCAGCATCCCCAAGCTTAATTCCTACTCGTCCTCGAGTAGGTAAATGATAAAAGAAATAATTTATGAAGTGTGAATGCTAGCAAAGTGCATAAGTTTGATCAATGATAATTTCAATCACTTTTCCTAGCATCATAACATCAATTCTTTCAAAACTTCTCATGTTATAGTAGCAACCAGTTCACATGTTAAGGTCCAAACAATGAATTCTAAACTCAACAACCTATGTTCTCAGTCACCAAGCAATTGCAATTCAACTTATTCAATAGAGTCTAAGTAAGAGCTCCACATACTCAACCATCATATAGTCTTCTATGATTGCTAACACTCACCGCATACACATGAGAGAAACGTTTCAACCGGACACATAGAAAGATAGGGGCTTATAATTTCGCCTCCCAACATATTCACCTTTGGGTGATGTCAACAATAATAACTCATGCTACCCATATTCAACTCGACATATGTGCCTAGATCTTTCCTCACCACATGATGCTTGCCAAAGGAGAAAAAATAAAAAGGAATAGAGAGAAAAACTTTGACTCTTTGCATAAAAGTAAATACATAAAAGTAAAGGATAGGCCCTTCGCAGAGGGAAGCAGAGGTTGCCATGCGCTTTTTGTTTGTATGCTCAACCTCTTAGTGCAAAAAAGTCACGTTGTATTGCCCCTTGTGATGGCAACCTTTATTATGCAGTCTATTGCTTTTATTCGTCACCATCACAAGTTCGTACAACGCTCAATTTTCTCTTGCACTAAATGATCACACACTTTTAGAAGCAATTTTTATTGCCTTATTGCACCGACGACAACTTACTTGAAGGATCTTACTCAATCCTTAGGTAGGTATGGTGGACTCTTGAAAATAAGATTTAGGTTTAAGGGTTTTTGGATGCACAAGTAGTATCTCTACTTGGTGCGGAATTTTTGGCTAGCAAAGATGGGGGGCAAGCACCACATGTTGAAGGATCTATGTCAATATAACTTCTATGTGAATATAAACAAGCATAAATCATTACGTTTTCTTCCTTGTCCAACTTCAACAATTTTGGCATATAATATTTTGATGGGGGCTCTGTAAGTGCATCGTGCCCCTTAGTGATTTTGGTGTATTGAAGACTTATAGGTTAAGGGACTACTATGTTTTTGAGGGTACACAAGCTCTATAAGTCGATGAGGAGTTTGATATTTACAGTGAAAGTCGACCCCTAAAAATGTATGTCTTCAGTTGATGACTTTGGTTCTCCTGAAGATTTTGAAAGTGAAGAAATTGGTCTGACCTTGAAGACTTGGATATTCATGCGAGGATTATGAAGCGTGAAGACTTTGTTTTCGTATGTGACGCCCCCGATTCAATTGTACACTAATCATGCACGCAAATGTGTACGATCAAGATCAGGGACTCACGGGAAGATATCACAACACAACTCTAAAACATAAATAAGTCATACAAGCATCATAATACAAGCCAGGGGCCTCGAGGGCTCGAATACAAGTGCTCGATCATAGACGAGTCAGCGGAAGCAACAATATCTGAAATACGGACATAAGTTAAACAAGTTTGCCTTAAGAAGGCTAGCACAAACTGGGATCAGATCGAAGAGGCGCGGGCCTCCTACAGGATCCTCCTAAACTACTCACAGTGGTAAATCGGCAAGAGCCTGCGCACGTAGTAGTAGGCACCTTGATGTAGTAGTCGTCCTCGGCGGTGGCGTCTGCTCTGGACTCCAGCATCTGGTTGCGACAACCGAAAGAAAGGAAAGGGGGAAAAGGGGAGAAAGCAACCATGAGTACTCATCCAAAGTACTACAAGCAAGGAGCTACACTACATATGCATGGGTATATGTGTAAAGGCCATATCGATGGACTGAATCTGCAGAATGCCGAGAATAAGAGGGGATAGCTAATCCTTTGAAGACTACACTACGGCAGCCTCCGTCTTGCAACATGTAGAAGAGAGTAGGCGTAGTCCTCCAAGTAGCATCGCCAAGTAGCATCTCCAAGAAGCATCCCCAAGTAGCATCTCGGGTAGCATCTCGGTAGCATCGCATAGCATAATCCTACCCGCGATCCTCTCCTCGTCGCCTGTTAGAAGCGATCACGGGTTGTCTGTGGAACTTGGAAGGGTGTGTTTTATTAAGTATCCGGTTCTAGTTGTCATAAGGTCAAGGTACAACTCCGGGTCCTCCTTTTCCGAGGGACACGGCTATTGAATAGATTAACTTCCTGCATGGGTGCACCACATAACCCAACACGCTCGATCCCATTTGGCGGACACACTTTCTGGGTCATGCCCGGCCTCGGAAGATCAACACGTCGCAGCCCCACCTTGGCACAGCAGAGGTCAAGACGCCGGTCTAACTCCTATGGCGCGGGTCTAGGCCCATCGCCCGCACACCACACGCGTTCGCGCCAAAAGCAGACCTAGCCTAGTGGCGTTCGGTCCAATCCGGCGCGCGCCACTCGATCGGCGACGTCAAGAAGGCTTGGTGATACCACGGCGCCGGATACCCATAACTACTCCCACGTAGATGGTTAGTGCGTATAGACCTAATGGCGGACTCGGATCAAATACCAAGATCTCGTTAAGCGTGTTATTATGAAGCAACCATGACGCCGACCGAGGCCGGGCCCACCTCTCACCTAGGCGGTCTCAACCTGCCTGTCGCTCCGCCACAAAGATCCACACAGAGGGCCGTCGGGACAAAGGTCCTTTCAGCTAATCCGTGAATCACTCGCGGTACTCTTGACGGACCCGACTTTAGTCACCATCTGAAGTATGTATGTATGTATAGTATATACCGTGATCACCTCCCGAATGATCACGGTCCAATAGTATAGCAAGGCGGTGACAAGAAGGTAGGGCCAATGATGATAAACTAGCATCCTATACTAAGCATTTAGGATTGCGGGTAAGGTATCAATATTTGTAGCAACAATGACGAGGCTATACAATGTAATAGGAGTGGCGAGCAATAACATGCTACACTACTCTAATGCAAGCGGTATAGAGAAGAATAGGCGATATCTGGTGATCAAGGGGGGCTTGCACTGGTTGCTCGAGACAAGAAGGAGAATTCGTCGGTGGCGTAGTCGTCCACAGGGGCATCGGCGTCGTCCACGGGGCTACGGAGAGAAGAGGGGGAGAAACAGTAAATACATAGCAAGCAAGTGCATAACGGACAATGAGCGAGCTAGACGTGTTCTAACGCGGTATGAGGTGATACCGGTGAAGGAAACATCAGGAAAGCATCCCGGTGTTTCGTGTTTTCAGACGAGATGAACGGAGGTGAAATGTTGCGGTTCTCTATGCTAGGGACGCGTGGCGACGAGCGGGCTGCGTATCCGGATTAATCTCGTCGTTACGAGCAACTTTCACGTGAAAGTATTTTCATCAGAGTTACGGTTTATTTTATATTAATTTTAAAAGATTTAATTCATTTTAGGATTTATTTAATTATTTAAATTCAACATTATCGAGCAGTGTTTCTTGGCGTCATCATGATGTCGACATGACGTCGGCGATCGAATAGAGGGTTGGTAGGTTAAGCGGCGTGTGGGTCCCGCATGTCATTGACTATTAACTAACCTAACAGATTAATTAACTAAACTATGTGATTAGGTTAATCTAATCAGGAGTAATTAAGTTAATTAATTTTTTAATTAATTAACTATTTAATATTTTAATTATTTTATTTATATATATATATATTACTAAATCTTTTTTATTTCATTTTTCTTTTTCATTTTCGTTCAAGAAATGGGCCCGTTTATGCATAACCTGAGGCCATAGCGAGCAACAGGCGTGAATCTGAGCTTGGCGGCCGAGACGAGCCCGCCGCCAAGCGCTCTGGGCAAGAAAGCGAAAAGGGCGCGGCTGGCGCCGGCAACCGTGGAGGTGGCCGCGACCAAGCGGCGGTGGGGCCTTAGTTTAGCGAACACAGTGGCGGCCCAGCTGCCAGAGCGTGTGCGAGTGAGGCGAGGCGGGCGAGGCGCGATGGTCTGTGTGGCAAGGCAGCGGAGGCGACACCGAGTGGGGCAGCGGACGACGCCGGCGCCGGCGAGCGCCAGCGCGCTGGGGCGCCGTCGTGGCGAACAGGCAGGGAAGCGGCGCAAGCGGCCGAGGGGCGAGGTCGCGGCGGCGCTGGCACACACAGCAGTCTGGCGCTCGGGAGGAGCAACACGGCGGCCAGCTCAAGCGAGGGCAGGGGCGCGGTCTACGGCGACGTAAGCAAGGGAGAAGAGGGGGGGGCGGAAGGTGCTCACATCGGAGCATGTAGGGGCCCAGGGAGCGGAGGAACCCTGCGGCGAGTCCAATGGCCGGACGGCCGGCAGGCGCGAGGGCGATGCAGAGATGCGGGTTGCGGGAGGCCTCCAGGCGGCGTCGGCGATGAAGCTGCAGCCAACATGGGGCCATTGGCGACGGCGGACCAGGGCGGCGGCCGTTCGTGGAAGGTGCTGGCGTCGAGGGAGAGCGGCTCCGGGCTCGGGGCGTTTCCGACGGGGAGGAGGACGAGGAGGCGGCGCCGGTGAGGTAGAAGCGAAGCGGCGGGTCGCCTACCCCGATCGGATCGGGACCGAGAGGGCGAGGAGAGAGTGGGGGATCGGGGGAGAATGTGGGGTGGGTCGTGGGGGTAGTTAGGGTTTGGGGTGTGGGGTTATAGAGGAGTCGGGGTGGGCTGGCCAATTTGGGGCCGGCAGGCTATACTGGGCCAGCGGGCCCGATGGGAGAGGTCTTTCTTCTCTGTTACTTTTCTGTTAATTTTCCTTTTATTTATTTCTTTTCTGTTTTCACTTATCTCTTAAGTTTATTTAGTTTTATTAATTACATGATAGATCCTAAGTTGGTAGTTCTAATTATACCACAACCACATTAAATTGGGAACTTTAAATAAATTAGTTTTCCTTTGTTTTAATATTTTCAAACCGTTTAAATAATTGTTTTTTTCTACTGTTTAAATCATTTTAGAGTATTCTAACATTTTATAAAAGTGTGATTTCTCCACCATAAATACCTATGTATTATTTGGCACAACTCAAACATTTTAGTTTTAATGTTTGAAAACTTTTACCGTTTGGCCTATTTTGAATTTGACGTTTGAACCGGTTTTGAACTAACGAGAGATTAGCAACAGTAACCGGGGTGACGTGGCATCGTTAACGTGGGATTACTATAGGTTAATTATCCGGGCGTCACAATTCTCCTCCACTACAAGAAATCTCGTCCCGAGATTTAAGAGGTAGTGAAAGGGGGAAAGGTTTGGTAACGAATCTAGCGGTTCTTCTCATCCTGGCTTGCTCTTCTCGAAGAGGTCGATCCATTATGTTGATGTCTTCATTTCTCTGCTTCAGATCATCATGTTGAAGTCGACGTCCTTTCTTCGGGATCTCCATCATACTTACGAAAAGGGTAAGGGGTAGCTTCAAAAGGCCAGACCTCTACAAGGTTGCTACCTGGTAGCTAACATCGGGGAAGGTGGCGGAAAGTAACTCTCGAACTAAAACTTAAGTAAATATCGAGAGCAAGTAATGAGGTTTCATGGAAGTTTCGAGCGAGCAGGCAACCGTTCGATGCCTGAACAGGGCTTGAAAGGGGCTCAAAGCAATCGGGACTAAGTATTGCGTCCGGTAACAGATTTGATGATCTCTCGGAAGGCGGCTCGTGAATTACATACGAGGCCACACGCGAGGAAGAACCTTGGGAACAGGGGGTGCAGGAGAGTCAAGTTTCGATCTGTGGGCTGTGGGTTATGGGCCCACCATGTGGGTTAAAGGTAGGAAGGACGTTGACATCTTACATGGTCATGCAAGAAAGGCATGTCAGAGGGTAGCTTGTCGATTATGTCGGCAACAACGTCGTTACCAAGGGCGAGGGACGAAGAGAACCATTTTCCTGCTTTCGTTGAGCGATGCGGACCAATAGGCAAAGTTCTCGTCCATCGGTGGTTACGAAATGTCATCAACAATGGTAACAGGTCTTCTTGACAGAGTTGTACACGAGGTGTTTACATAAGAAGGAGAATATTACTGCTTAGATCATATAGGTCACAAGAAACGTTAAACCAACCAATGGAAGGAAAATCGATTATCGGTTTAAACAAACAATGGAAAGGAAAAATGTGTTTAAACACATATTTCAGGGTATATCCTTCCCAAGGACAAGCGAGCATGATATCCTTGACGGGATATAAGGTAGAAAAGCCTCTAGGTGAGGGAGAGAAATTTTCATGACATTATCCATACAGCGGTGTTTGGATAATTGAGCAAGAAACATTTAGCATTGGGCTTCAAATGTTCCTGTTGAAAATCGGAGTGCCATAGACAGGCTTCGAGACAGTATTGACATGGTCTTCAAGCAAAGGTCAGGCTTTGGGTACAAAGGATCCATCGAAAACAACTTATAGAATAAGTCTTACAGTTTCCTCATGGAAGAATGGATAACCTTGTTAAAAAGGAAACTATAACACTCGATCCTCCGGCCAGGTGTGCTAGGCTCATCACCTTATCGGTTCATATAAGGACCAATGTTATGACACTTGGAAAATATCCGAACCATCATATCTGACCGAGTTTCAGATCTGGTTGGGGTCATGATACCTCAGACTCGGGATGCCTGAGAAGGAAAGGTGCAACACAAATTGACAAGAAGACATCATAAGATCCTCGGGAAATGAACTATGGAAGCGAGTTCTAAAACATGAGTTCATTAGTAAACCAACGAGAGGATGAGGAGGTGGCTGATGGAATCAGCGGCAATTCATCAAGATTAACAAAAGATGGATTTCCACAATTATGTGAACAAGGAGATAACATTTGTCAGATCAGACGGTGTAATGATGTATGTTCGAGGAAAACATACACAATTAAACATTGGTTGAAAGGTGCACCCGAATATGGGCTGGGTTGCACGACCAATGTCAGAATGGTGATTCAATAATCAATAGTCTAAGAATGAACGGCCGACCATTAATTTCAAGGCAATAGGTTTGCTAGAAGGGCAGAATCCAAACAGCACCGTTCATCTGTTGGTATCCTGGTTAGAACCAACACGGGGACCAAGAAAGAATGGTGATGGCGAGAAGCATCGCTGTAACAAGAATTTCTTAAGAGGTGGTGAAATTCTCACGACATTCTTGACATAAAAGGTGGTAATATTCCAAGGTAAAGAAGAACAAATGCTGGATAGCAGGTATCTCAAGGTATAACACAAAACACGAACAAGTTTGTGTTGAACGGAAGGCAATAAAGTGGTCGATGATACACAATCATCGAGGGCAAGGATGGTATTTCTCATCATGAATTCAATTGATATCCTGTAAGAGCTCAAAATGTTGATGATGATCACGACACAATTGTCGAGAGGTTTATGCAGGTGTAATCGATCGGCGATGACATCAAGTCAAAGAAATGTTGAAGCGAAAGGTTATTGGAACCAAGGACACGACACAAACTTGAAACCAAGCTTGTTGTTCAAGGCGAAATGATATGACGAGGAGGATTGACGTAAGGTTAGTTCATCGTCGAAAATTGTGCTCTGGAAGGAAGGACCAGGTAGCACAGTTAAAATTTTAGCATGGTAATGATATAGCCGATCAGGCTAGGGATGACGTGATCGAGTACAAACTCGTAAGCAAAGAAGATTACTAAGAGTTGTTTAATCACGATGCGGACTCGATTCAGTTATCGATGTCCTTGAGTGTTTAATAACTCGAAGCACGTGAAAAATTGGAATAAATGAGAATGTAGTACTTGATGGAGAACTCATAAGAAGTTTTGCAGTTCCGTGACAATCTCGAGATACCAGGGGGTAATACTCGAAGACGGATCAAAGTAGAGGTTGGACTGGGGTATTGATCCGCAGAAGACAAGTGCTTGAACTTGTCCAAGAAATTGGATCAAGGAAGAACAATATGGTTGGAAACCATGATTGCAAAAGACCAAATCCCAGATATAAGATGAAATTATATCAAGGCGATAATTATTGTTTACGAGAAGCTTACATGACAAGATCTACATCGTGTCCATGGGCATGAATACAAAGTTCAAGGTCGACTCCCACTTCTTCAATGTATAACCTTCCATTCACCTCTCACTTTCGAGGAAGTTGTAGTGTTGAAATTTTATCTAGCAAAATACCAGAAGAGTATGACTCGTGAAAACTTTCGAGTTCACACATATTAAGGAATGCATAGGTTCAACCCGTTAGGGTATCGTGAAAACATATACCACAAGCTTCAATAGTAAATACCACCAGCTCGAGAACAGAGCATAGTTGAGAAAACAGAGGATACAAATTAACAAGGCTTTATATATCCGTGGAAAGGCTCACCAGAATTTTTCAATGTGAAGGATCCTAACGGATAATAACCCAGCAATGGGCCTGGCGGTGCACAAACGAGTTGATGTGAGTATCGGTACTCAAGCAGAAGAGGAAAGAATGCAATTGCAACAGGTTATGGAATCATCTGAATAATTCGAAGCTTAAATGCAAAGGAATTATGATTCCAAATCGAAGGATCAGAAGCAGAAGCTCTGATCAAGGATGGATAAGTTGAATAGACTTAGGGGCACAATCGATGATAATCTGATTGGCCGAGAAGCAGCTCATGTTGAAAGCGTCGGGCGAAAATATAATTTAAAAGGATCAACTGATGATTGCGTGCATTCGCACTCATGTTGAATCCATAGGATCAAAATCATAATGACAAGAGATGCCAATAAGATTACGAGACTTTGGGATTAACCATAATGCAAGCAAGCAAGAATTTCAAGAGCAATAGGCTGCTCAGGATTTTCGGAAGATCGGGTAGTATTTGAATGTATTTTTGTGAAACACATGAACAACTTTGAATGACGAATACTCGGCAAGCGCAAGTAATTATCCGTGGGGGTATTCATGCAGCAAGAAACTGCAGGCGATGGCGTAAGGAATTCTCGAATATCGAGGAGTATTTCAAGACATCTTGTAATAACAAAACAGCGGGGATGACAATATGAGCGATAGGTGTAAGTAGTTATCGGAGGATTTATCGATGGAAGTGAATTGCAAAGCGATGGCACATAGTCTCGAGAGCACATCGTAGAGTATCTTGGAATCTTACGGTGCGTGCGAAAGCGTCATCGATAACGAGGGCTCTCCGGGAGAAAGTACTTGCGAGAACCTAAAGTTAGTTTTGTTTTTAGCAAAATCATTTAACCCGAATAGAAGAGCTCGAGAATCCCGAGTAAAGATCGCGGAGTAAAAGATCCTAATACCACCCAATGGCGGCGTGGGCCCATGGGCGCACAGCCATGTTAGTAAAAAGTTTTGCAATGTCTAGACTCAACTTGGCCAAGGAGTTGGGAAGGGATTCCTACGGTGGTCGGCTCGATACCAACTTGGCGCCCCGATTCAATCGTACACTAATCATGCATGCAAATGTATGCGATCAAGATCGAGACTCACGGAAGATATCACAACACAACTCTAAAACATAAATAAGTCATACAAGCATCATAATACAAGCCAGGGGCCTCGAGGGCTCGAATACAAGTGCTCGATCATAGGCGAGTCGTGGAAGCAACAATATCTGAGTACGAGACATAAGTTAAACAAGTTTGCCTTAAGAAGGCTGGCACAAAGCGGGATCTGATCGAAAGAAGCGCGGGCCTCCTGCTGGATCCTCCTAAACTACTCTGGTAAATAAATCGGCAGCCTGCGTAGTAGAAGGCACCTTCAGTAGTAGTAGTCATCCTCGGCGGTGGCGTCGGCTCTGGACTCCAGCATCTGGTTGCGACAACGAAAAAAAGGAAGGAAAGGGGGAAAAGGGGAGAAAGCAACCGTGAGTACTCATCCAAAGTACTACGCAAGCAAGAGCTACACTACATATGCATGGGTATATGTGTAAAGGGCCATATCAGTGGACTGAACTGCAGAATGCCAGAATAAGAGGGGGATAGCTAATCCTTTCGAAGACTACGCTTCTGGCAGCCTCCGTCTTGCAACATGTAGAAGAGAGTAGACTATAGTCCTCCAAGTAGCATCGCCAAGTAGCATCTCCAAGAAGCATCCCCAAGTAGCATCTCCAGGTAGCATCTCCAGTAGCATCGCATAGCATAATCCTACCCGGCGATCCTCTCCTCGTCGCCCTATTAGAGAGCGATCACCGCGTTGTCTGTGGAACTTGGAAGGGTGTGTTTTATTAAGTATCTGGTTCTAGTTGTCATAAGGTCAAGGTACAACTCCGGGTGCGTCCTTTTACCGAGGGACACGGCTATTGAATAGATTAACTTCCTGCGGGTGCACCACATAACCCAACACGCTCGATCCCATTTGGTGGACACACTTTCTGGGTCATGCCCGCCTCGGAAGATCAACACGTCGCAGCCCCACCTAGGCACAACAGAGAGGTCGACGCCGGTCTAACTCCTATGGCGCAGGGTGCAGGCCCATCGCCCTTCCCTTTTACACGCGTTGCAAGCGGCAAAGCAGACCTAACCTAGTGGCGTTCGGTCCAATCCGGCTACGCCACTCGATCGCCGACTTCAAGAAGGCTTGGTGATACCACGGCGCGGATACCCATAACTTCTCCCACGTAGATGGTTAGTGCGTATAGACCAAATGGCGGACTCAAATCAAATACCAAGATCTCGTTAAGCGTGTTATTATGAAGCAACCGCGGGCCCGACCAGGCGAGCCCACCTCTCACCAAGGCGGTCTCAACCTGCCCTATCGCTCATACAAAGATCCACACGAGAGGGCCGTCGGGACAAAGGTCCTTTCAGCCCCAATCCGTGAATCACTCACGGGTACTCTTCAGCGGACCCGACTTTAGTCACCATCTGAAGTATGTATGTATGTATAGTATATACCGTGATCACCTCCCGAGTGATCACGGCCCAATAATATAGCAAGGCGGTGACAAGAAGGTAGGGCCAATGATGATAAACTAGCATCCTATACTAAGCATTTAGGATTGCGGGTAAGGTATCAATATTTGTAGCAACAATGACGGGCTATACAGCAGAATAGGAGTGGCTGAGCAGTAACATGCTACACTACTCTAATGCAAGCGTATAGAGAAGAATAGGCGATATCTGGTGATCAAGGGGCGGGCTCGGACAAGAAGGAGGGTCGTCGGTGGCGTAGTAGATCCACGAGGGCATCGGCATCGTCACGGGGCTACGGAGAGAAGAGGGGGAGAGCAGTAAATACATAGCAAGCAAGTGCATAACAGACAACAGACGAGCTAGGCGTGTTCTAGCGCGGTATGAGGTGATCTGGGTGAAGGAAACATCCGGAAAGTATCCCGGTGTTTCGTGTTTTCGGACAGATGAACCAGAGGTGAAATGTTGCAGGTTCTCTATGCTAGGGACGCGTGGCGGACGAACGGGCTGCGTATCCGGATTCGTCTCGTCGTTCTAAGCAACTTTCACGTAGAAAGTATTTTCATCCGAGTTACGGTTTATTTTATATTAATTTTAAAAGATTTAATTCATTTTTAGGATTTATTTAATTATTTAAATTCAACATTATCCAGAACAGTGTTTGCTGACGTCATCATGATGTCAGCATGACGTCAGCAGTCAATAGAGGGGTTGACTGGTCAACTAACGTGTGGGTCCCGCATGTCATTGACTATTAACTAACCTAACAGATTAATTAACTAAACTATGTGATTAGGTTAATCTAATCAGGAGTAATTAAGTTAATTAATTTTTTAATTAATTAACTAACTAATATTTTAATTATTTTATTTATTTATATATATATTACTAAATCTTTTTTTATTTCATTTTTCTTTTTCATTTTCGTTCAAGGGGTGGGCCCGTTTATGCATAACCAGAGGCCATAGCGGGCGACAGGCAGCGGATCTGAGCTTGGCGGCCGGGCGCAACACCGCCCGCCAAACAGGCGCTCTGAAGCGGCGAAGAGGGCTCGCGCCCGGCAATCGTGGAGGTGGCGCGACCAAGGCGGCGGTGAGGCGCGCTAGCCTAAGCGAGCACGCACGGGTAACCAGCGCAACAAGCGTAGCGAGTGAGGGAGCGAGGCGGGCGAGGCCGCGATAGTGCTGTGCAGCAGCCGGAGGCGACACGGAGTGGGGCAGCGGACGACGCCGCCAGGGAGCGCCGAAGCGCAGCCGAAGCGCCGTCGTGGTGAACAGGGCAGGGGAAGCGGCGCCAGCGGCGAGGGCGCGTGGCGGCGGCGCGTGGGCACACAGCGAGTCTGGCGCTCGGGAGGAGCAAGCGGCGCCAGCTCAAGCGAGGCGGGGCGCGCGGTCTGGCGGCGTAAGCAAGGGAGAAGAGGCGGAAGGTGCTCACATCGGAGCATGTAGGGGCCCAGGGCGAGAGGAACCTGCGGCGAGGTCCAGCCGCCGGACGGCAGCAAAGCGCGAGCGTCAGAGATCTGGGTTGCGGAGGCCTCGGCGGCGTCGGCGATGAAGCCGCAGCCAACATGGGGCCATTAGCGGCGGACGAAGGGCGGCCGTTCGGGAAAAGTCTGGTGTCGAGGGAGAGCGGCTCCGGGCTCGGGGCGTTTCCGACGGGGAGGAGGACGAGGAGGCGGCGCCGGTGAGGTAGAAGCGAGCGGCAGGTCGCCTACCCCGATCGGATCGGGAGACGAGAGGCGAGAGAGAGTGGGGGATCGAGGAGAATGTGGGGTAGTTAGGGTTTGGGGTGTGGGGTTATAGAGGAGTCGGGGGCTGGCCAATTTGGGGCCGGCACAGCTATGGCCAGCCGGGCCCAGATGAGAGAGTCTTTCTTCTCTGTTACTTTTACATTAATTTTCCTTTTATTTATTTCTTTTCTTTTTTCACTTATCTCTTAAGTTTATTTAGTTTTATTAATTACATAATAGATCCTAAGTTGGTAGTTCTAATTATACCACAACCACATTAAATTGGGAACATTAAATAAATTAGTTTTCCTTTGTTTTAATATTTTCAAACCGTTTAAATAATTGTTTTTGCTACTGTTTAAATCATTTTAGAGTATTCTAACATTTTATAAAAGTGTGATTTCTCCACCATAAATACCTATGTATTATTTGGCACAACTCAAACATTTTAGTTTTAATGTTTGAAAACTTTTACCGTTTGGCCTATTTTGAATTTGACGTTTGAACCGGTTTTGAACTAACGAGAGATTAGCAACAGTAACCGGGGTGACATGGCATCATTAACGTGGGATTACTATAGCTTAATTATCCGGGCGTCACATCGTAGTTTCCTTTTCTCTTTCTTGAGTCGTAGAAAACACCGTATTGCTAAAGGGGGTCGAGGTAATACTAAGGAAACTGATTTCCAAGTGATGCTCATCTCAAAATCCTACACCTACCCAATCATTTCGAGTGAAGCCATTGGAAATCTCATATCAGTTCAGTCAATTTCTTCAGTGACAGAGACGAAGATCTTCTGGTCTTTGAGGAATTTGTTCTGACTGAGGAGTTAGGAATTCACTAGTGCGGATTGCCTACACAGTGAGGAACATGATAGCCCTGAGGAATTTGATACATTAAATCCGACCATTGCTTTGCTATGCGCCAACTGTCCAAAATATCCTACCACCTAATGGTCATATCATTGAAGGGCATTTATGTCTTCTCATGCCGGGCTACTCCCTAGGCTATAAATAGCCTCCCCCTACAACCACTAGCTGGTTGGCTGCTCTGAGAGAAACTGACACTTGTCATTGAGAGCATCCCATCCTTCGAGGATTTTGAGCGAAAATCATCAAGTGAGGAAAATCCAAAACCCAAACCCAAACACCTACAAACCCAAAGTGATTGAGCATCACTGAAGAGATTGTTCCTGTGTGGAACTGATACTTGTTACCTTTGAGGACTGTGTATCCTCCACACGGTTAGGCGTCATGGTCTGAGCATCCAAAGAGGAATTGTGGATCGCCAAGTGACCAAGTTTGTGAAGGTTTGGAAGTCACCTGTGAAGAATTACCATGAGTTTTGGGCGAGGTCTGTGTGACTTTAGCTCAAGGAGAATACGGTGAAGACTGTGTGTCCGGGACTGTGTGTCCTCGAGTTTAAATACTCGGCCGCTCCAACCAGACGTACAACTGTCACATCAGTTGGAACTGGTCTACCAAATCATTGTCTTCACCAAGCTAACTGGTTCTATTTCCTCGACCCTTTCATTTCCTCATTCATGTGTTGATGAACCTGATCATTACTGTTTGAAGACTTTGACTGAAGATTTTCTCTATTTCTTCAATACCATTTCTTCAGTTACATAGTCTTCAGCCTGCTTATCCTGTTATCACGCTTTCTGTTCTCTGTGTTTGTCTTCATTTCATCATGATGACTATGCTACTGCTCTGTTATGCTTATACCCGAGTACTTATTCCGCTACTAGTGTGTTGTTACTTAGGATTTTCTTCACCTAGAAATTCCTCAGTGACGAATTTGTAAAAATTGCCTATTCACCCCCTCTAGTTGATATAACACACTTTCAATTGGTATCCGAGCAAGGTACTCCCTTGTTCTATGTGATTTTGGTTTAACCACTTGGAGTTCTAGTTATGTCGACTGCAGGAATGATCAAGGTCTCGGCTGGGTGTCCTACCTTTGATGGGATGGACTACCCCTACTGGAAGAACAAGATGCGCATGCATCTTGAGGCTATTGATAATGATCTCTGGTATGTTGTGGAAAATGGTGTTCCCTCTGTCACTTCGTCTGTGAATGATGCTGATGTGAAGAGATTCAAGCAACTCGACTCTCAAGCGAAGAATATCATATGTGGCCATCTGAGCAAAGGACAATACGTTAGAGTAAGTGCTTTGGAAACTGCTAAGCTGATTTGAGACAGGTTGTCCAAGGTCAACAAAGGAGTCTCTACTCAACGTGACTCCCGAGTTGATGTTCTTCGCAATCTCTTCAACCGCTTCAAAAGACTCGACAATGAAAATGTTCAGCAAGCCTTCGATCGCCTCACTGACATCTCAAGTGAGCTTCAAGCACTTGGTGCCACTGACATCACTGACCATGAGGTGGTGAAGAAATTGCCGAGATCACTTGATTCCTCATTCGATACCCTTGCACTGATGATTCAAGAGCGAGTTGATCACAAGTCACTGGATCCCACTGATATCCTCAAGAGGCTAAACACTCATGAGTTCCAGCTTGCTGAGAAGAGAGATCTGTTGGGGAACGTAGTAATTTCAAAAAATTTCCTACGCACACGCAAGATCATGGTGATGATATAGCAACGAGGGGAGAGTGTTGTCTACGTACCCTCGTAGACCGAAGCAGAAGTGTTAGCACAACGCGGTTGATGTAGTCGTCGTCTTCACGATCCGACCGATCCAAGCACCGAGCGTCACGGCACCTCCGAGTTCAGCACGTTCAGCTCGATGGCGATCTCCGCCCTCCGATCCAGCAAAGGCTCCGGAGATGAGTTCCGTCGACCGCGATGGCGTGGTGGCGATGATGATGTTCTACGGCGCGGGGCTTCGCCTAAACTCATGACGATATGACCGAGGTGGAATATGGTGGAAGGGGCACCGCACGGCAAAGGAACGATCCGTAGATCAACTTGTGTGTCATGGGGTGCCCCTGCCTCCGTATATAAAGGAGCAAGGGGAGGGGGGCAAGGAGGAGGCGCCCTAGGGGGCAATCCTACTCAAGTAGGATTCCCCCTCTTTCAAGTCCTACTAGGAGAAGGGAAGGAAGGGAGGAGAAGGAGAAGGAAGGAGAGGAGGAGAAGAAGGAAGGGGCGGCCCCTAGTCCAGTCGGTTTGGGCTAGGGGGCCGCGCCTTCCTACTCTCTTCCACCACTTGGCCCATTAGGCCCAATGCTTCTTCCTCGTATTCCCGTAACTCCTCGGTACCCCGAAAATACCGAATCACTCGGAACCTTTCCGAACTCGAATATAGTCGTCCAATATATTGATCTTTACGTCTCGACCATTTGAGACTCCTCGTCATGTCCCTGATCTCATCCGGGACTCGAACTCCTTGGTACATCAAAACTCATAAACTCATAATATAAGCATCATCGAAACCTTAAGCGTGCGGACCCTACGGGTTCGAGAACTATGTAGACATGACCTAGAACTATTCTCGGTCAATAACCAATAGAGGACATGGATGCCCATATTGGCTCCTACATATTCTACGAAGATCTTTATCGGTCAAACCGCATAACAACATCGTTGTTCCTTTGTCATCGGTATGTTACTTGCGAGATTCGATCGTCGGTATCAATACCTAGTTCAATCTCGTTACCGGCAAGTCTCTTTACTCGTTACATAATGCATCATCCCGCAACTAACTCATTAGTCACATTGCTTGCAAAGCTTATAGTGATGTGCATTACCGAGAGGGCCCAGAGATACCTCTCCGACAATCGGAGTGACAAAACCTAATCTCGAAATACGCCAACCCAACATGTACCTTTGGAGACACCTGTAGTACTCCTTTATAATCACCCAGTTACGTTGTGACGTTTGGTAGAACCCAAAGTGTTCCTCCGATAAATGGGAGTTGCATAATCTCATAGTTACAGGAACATGTATAAGTCATGAAGAAAGCAATAGCAACATACTAAACGATCAAGTGCTAGGCTAATGGAATGGGTCATGTCAATCACATCATTATCCTAATGATGTGATCCCATTAATCAAATGACAACACATGTCTATGGTTAGGAAACATAACCATCTTTGATTAATGAGCTAGTCAAGTAGAGGCATACTAGTGACACTATGTTTGTCTAAGTATTCACACATGTATTATGCTTCCGGTCAATACAATTCTAGCATGAATAATAAACATTTATCATGAAATAAGGAAATAAATAATAACTTTATTATTGCCTCTAGGGCATATTTCCTTCAGTCTCCCACTTGCACTAGAGTCAATAATCTAGTTCACATCGTCATGTGATTTAATACCAATATTCATATCTGTATATGATTAACACCCATAGTTCACATCATCATGTGACCAACACCCAAAGGGTTTACTAGAGTCAATAATCTAGTTCACATCTCTATGTGATTAACACCCAAAGAGTACTAAGGTGTGATCATGTTTTGCTCGTGAGAGAAGCTTAGTCAACGGGTCTGTCACATTCAAAGCCGTATGTATTTTGCAAATATTCTATGTCTACAATGCTCTGCACGGAGCTAATCTAGCTAATCGCTCCCACTTTCAATATGTATCCAGATTGAGAGTTAGAGTCATCTGGATCGGTGTAAAAGCTTTCACCTATGTAACTCTTTACGACGGCTCTTTTATCACCTCCATAATCGAGAAATATTTCCTTAGTCCTTACTAAGGATATTCTTGACCAATGTCCAGTGATCTACTCCTAGATCACTATTGTACTCCCTTGCCAAATTCAGAGCAAGGTATACAATAGGTCTGGTACATAGCATAGCATACTTTATAGAACCTATGACTGAGGCATAGGGAATGACTTTTCATTCTCTTCCTATTTTCTGCTGTGGTCGGGATTTGAATCTTACTCAATTTCATACCTTTGCAACACAGGCAAGAACTCCTTCTTTGACTGTTCCATTTTGAACTATTTCAAAAATTTATCAAGGTATATATTCATTGAAAAATCTTATCAAGCGTCTTGATCTATCTATATAGATCTTGATGCTCAATGTGTAAGCAGCTTCACCGAGGTCTTTCTTTGAAAAACTTTTATTCAAGTATCCTTTCATGCTTTGCAGAATAATTCTACATTATTTCCGATCAACAATATTTCATTCACATATACTTATCAGAAATGTTGTAGTGCTCCCACTCACTTTCTTGTAAATACAGGCTTCATCATAAGTCTGTACAAAACTATATGCTTTGATCAACATATCAAAACGTATATTCCAACTCTGAGATGCTTGCACCAGTCCATAGATGGATCGCTGGAGCTTGCACATTTTGCTAACACCTTTAGGATTGACAAAACCTTCTGGTTGCATCATATACAACTCTTCTTTAAGAAAACCATTAAGGAATGCAGTTTTGACATCCATTTGCCAGATTTCATAAAATGTGGCAATTGCTAACATGATTCGGACAGACTTAAGCATCGCTACAGTTGAGAAAATCTCATTGTAGTCAACACCTTGAACTTGTCGAAAACTCTTTTGTGACAAGTCGAGCTTTGTAGATAGTAATACTACTATCAGTGTCCGTCTTCCTCTTGAAGATCCATTTATTTAACATGGCTTGCTGATCATCGAGCAAGTCAATCAAAGTCCATACTTTGTTCTCATACATGGATCATATCTCAGATTTTATGGCCTCAAGCCATTTCGCGGAATCTGGGCTCATCATCGCTTCCTCATAGTTCGTAGGTTCATCATGGTCTAGAAACATGACTTCGAACATGATTACTACACCACTCAGTGCGGATCTTACTCTGGAAGACCTACGAGGTTACTGTAGTAACTTGATCTGAAGTTTCATGACCAATATCATTAGCTTCCTCACTAATTGGTGTATTTGTCACGAGAACTGATTTACGTGATGAACTACTTTCCAATAAGGGAACAGTACGATTACCTCATCAAGTTCTACTTTCCCCCCACTCACTTCTTTCGAGAGAAACTCCTTCTCTAGAAAGGATCCATTTTTAGCAACGAATAACTTGCCTTCGGATCTGTGATAGAAGGTGTACCCAACAATTTCCTTTGGGTATTCTATGAAGACGCACTTCTCCGATTTGGGTTCGAGCTTATTAGGATGAAACTTTTTCACATAAGCATCACAGCCCCAAACTTTAAGAAACGATAGCTTAGGTTTATTGCTAAACCATAGTTCATACGGTGTCGTCTCAATGGATTTAGATGGTGTCCTTTTAATGTGAATGCAGCTGTCTCTAATGCATCACCCCAAAACAATATTGGTAAATCAGTAAGAGACATCATAGATCGCACCATATCCAATAAAGTGCTTGATTCTGACGTTCGGACACACCATAACGTTGTGGTGTTCGGTGGCGTGAGCTGTGAAACTATTCCACATTGTTTTAATTGAAGACCAAACTCGTAACTCAAATATTCATCTCCGCGATCGGATCGCGAAACTTTATTTTCTTGTTACGATGATTTTCCACTTCACTCTGAAATTCTTTGAACCTTTCAACTATTTCAGACTTTATGTTTCATCAAGTAGATATACCCATATCAGCTCAAATCATCTTGTGAAGGTCGAAAATAACGATACTTGCCACGAGCATCAACACTCATTGGATCGCATACATCGGTATGTATTATTTCCAATAAGTCAAGTAGCTTGTTCCATTGTTACGGAGAACGGAGTTTTAGTCATCTTGCACAAAAGGCACGGTTCGCAAGCATCAAATGATTCATAACCAAGTGATTCGAAGATCCATCTTTATGGAGTTTCTTCATCGCTTTACACCGATATGACCCAAGCGGCGGTGCCACAAATAAGTTGCACTATCATTATTAACTTTGCATCTTTCGGCCTCAATATTATGAATATGTGTATCACTCGATCGAGATCCAACAAACTATTTTCATTGGGTGTATGACCATTGAAGGTTTTATTCATGTAAGCGAGCGACAATTATTCTCTAACTTACATGAATAACCGTATTGCAATAAACATGATCAAATCGTATTCATGCTCAGCGTAAACACCAAATAACACTTATTTAGGTTTAACACTAATCCGAAAGTATAGGGAGTGTGCGATGATGATCATATCAATCTTGGAACTATTTCCAACACACATCGTCACTTCACCCTTTAACTAGTCTCTGTTTATTCGCAACTCCGTTTGAGTTACTAATCTTAGCAACTGAACTAGTATCAAATCTTGAGGGGTTGCTATAAACACTAGTAAAGTACACATCAATAACATGTATATCAAATATACTTATGTTCACTTTGCCATCCTTCTTATCCGCCAATTACTTGGGGTAATTCCGCTTCCAGTGACCAGTCTCTTTGCAGTAGAAGCACTTAGTCTCAGGCTTAGGAACAGACTTGGGTTTCTTCACTTGAGAAGCAACTTGCTTGCCGTTCTTCTTGAAGTTCCCCTTCTTTTCCCTTTGCCCTTTTTCTTGAAACTAGTGGTCTTGTCAATCATCAACACTTGATGCTCTTTCTTGATTTCTACCTTCGTCGATTTCAACATCACGAAGAGCTCGGGAATCATTTTCGTCATCCCTTGCATACTATAGTTCATCACGAAGTTCTAGTAACTTAGTGATGGTGACTAGAGAATTCATCAATCACTATCTTATCTCGAAGATTAACTCCCACTTGATTCAAGCGATTGAAGTACCCAGACATATCGAGCACATGCTCACTAGTTGAGCGATTCTCCTCCATCTTTTAGCTATAGAATTTGTTGGAGACTTTATATCTCTCAACTCGGGTATTTTCTTGAAATATTAACTTCAATTCCTGGAACATCTCATATGATCCATGATGTTCAAAACATCTTTGAAGTCCCGATTCTAAGCCATAAAGCATGGTGCACAAAACTATCAAGTAGTCATCATATTGAGCTAGCCAAACGTTCATAACGTCTGCATCTGCTCCTGCATAGGTCTGTCACCTAGTGGTGCATTAAGGACATAATTCTTCTGCACAGCAATGAGGATAAACCTCGGATCACTGATCCAATCCGCATCATTGCTACTAACATTTTTCAACACAATTTTCTCTAGGAACATATCAAAATAAACATATGAAAGCAACAATGCAAGCTATTGATCTACAACATAATTTGCAAAATACTACGGGACTAAGTTCATGATAAATTTAAGTTCAATTAATCATATTACTTAAGAACTCCCACTTAGGCAGACATCTCTCTAGTCATCTAAGTGATCACGTGATCCAAATCAACTAAACCATGTCCGATCATCACGTGAGATGGAGTAGTTTCAATGGTGAACATCACTATGTTGATCATATCTACTATATGATTCACGTTCGACCTTTCGGTCTCCGTGTTCGAGGCCATATCTGTATATGCTAGGCTCGTCAAGTTTAACCTGAGTATTCTGCGTGTGCAACTGTTTTGCACCCATTGTATTTGAGCGTAGAGCCTATCACACCCGATCATCACGTGGTGTCTCGGCCGCGAAGAACTTTCATAGCGGTGCATACTCAGGGAGAACACTTCTTGATAATTAGTGAGAGATCATCTTAAAATGTTACCGTCAAACAAAACAGAATAAGATGTATAACAGATAAACATCATATGCAATCAAAATATGTGACATGATATGGCCATAATCATCTTGCGCCTTTGATCTCCATCTCCAAAGTACTGTCATGATCTCTATCATCACCGGCACGACACCATGGTCTTCATCATCTTGATCTATATCAATGTGTCATCACATGGTTGTCTCGCCAACTATTGCTCTTGCAACTATTGCTATCGCATAGCGATAAAGTAAAGCAATTATTTGGCACTTGCATCTTATGCAACAAAGAGATAACCATAGGGCTTACGCGATTGCGATAACTTCAACAAAACATGATCATCTCATACAACAACTTATATCTCATCACGTCTTGACCATATCACATCACAACATGCCCTGCAAAAACAAGTTAGACGTCCTCTACTTTGTTGTTGCAAATTTTACGTGGCTGCTACGGGCTTAGCAAGAACCGTTCTCACCTACGCATCAAAACCACAACGATAGTTTGTCAAATAGACTCGTTTTAACCTTCGCAAGGACCGGGCATAGACACACTCGGTTCAACTAAAGTTGGAGAAACTGACACCCGCCAGCCACCTGTGTGCAAAGCACGTCGGTAGAACCAGTCTCGCGTAAGCGTACGCGTAATGTCGGTCCGGGCCGCTTCATCCAACAATACCGCCGAACCAAAGTATGATATGCTGGTAGGCAGTATGACTTATATCGTCCACAACTCACTTGTGTTCTACTCGTGTATATAACATCAACGCATAAAACCTAGGCTCGGATGCCACTGTTGGGGAATGTAGTAATTTCAAAAAAATTCCTACGCACACGCAAGATCATGGTGATGATATAGCAACGAGGGGAGAGTGTTGTCTACGTACCCTCGTAGACCGAAGCGGAAGTGTTAGCACAACGCGGTTGATGTAGTCGTACGTCTTCACGATCCGACCGATCCAAGCACCGAACGTACGGCACCTCCGAGTTCAGCACACATTCAGCTCGATGACGATCTCCGGCCCTCCGATCCAGCAAAGGCTCCGGAGATGAGTTCCGTCAGCACGATGGCGTGGTGACGATGATGATGTTCTACGGCGCGCAGGCTTCGCCTAAGCTTCGCGACGATATGACCGAGGTGGAATATGGTGGAAGGGGGCACCGCACACGGCTAAGGAACGATCCGTTGATCAACTTGTGTGTCCTGGGGTGCCCCCTTGCCCCCGTATATAAAGGAGCAAGGGGGGGGCGGCCAAGGAGAGGAGGCACGCCCTAGGGGGGCAATCCTACTCCAAGTAGGATTCCCCCCTCTTTCCAAGTCCTACTAGGAAAAGGGAAGGAAGGGGAGGAGAAGGAGAAGGAAGGAGAGGGAGGAGAAGAAGGAAAGGGGGGCCGGCCCCCTAGTCCAATTCGGTTTGGGCTAGGAGGGGCGCGCGCCCTTCCTACTTGTAACGCCCCGGATCCGATGCGCCAGGTGTCTGCCAGTTATTCGCCGTCGTTGCCATGTCATTTGCTCGCGTGTTGCATTTGCCATGTCATCATATTCATTTCATATCATGTCATCATGTGCATTTCATTTTGCATACATGTTCGTCTCATGCATCCGAGCATTTTTCCCGTTGTCCGTTTTGCAATCCGGCACTCCTATGTTCCCCGGCGTCCCCTTCTTCTCTCCTGTTGTGAGTGGGTGTTAAACTCTCTCTGAATGGACCGAGGTTTGTCAAGCGGCCTTGGTATAGCACCGGTAGACCGCCTGTCAAGTTTCGTGCCATTTGGAGATCGTTTGGTACTCCAACGGTTAACCGGGTAACCGCAAAGCCCTCTTTGAGTTGCAGCCCAACACCCCTTCCAAAGTGGCCGAAAACCCACCAAACTCCCCTCCATGCTCTCGGTCGTTCGATCACGATCGCGTGGCCGAAAACCGCTCCTCATTTGGACTCTCCTAGCTCCCTCTATGCCTATTTATACACCCCCCATTCCAAATCTCGGTTGATTTCCCCCGAAACCCTAGATCTCTCTCTTACGCGCGGGACCGTCCGCCCGCCGCGACGCGTCCAGCGCCGCCGCCGAACCAGTGGCAGCGCGCCACGTAGCCTCCGGCCTCCTCCCGCGCCCGCGACCGCCCGAGCACGCAGCCCGCCAACCAGCGTGCGCTTCCGCGCATGCCTCCGTCTCCGCCGCCGCCGCTTCGCCGCCGCGGATCCTCGCCGTTCGGCGCCGGCGACCTCCGCCCGGCCGCGCCTCTCGCCCGCGTTCACCACCGCCCGGCCTCCCGCCTCTGCGCCTCCATAGCCGCCGCCCGCCTTCCCCACCGACGCCCGCTCTCCGTCGCGGCCGCCGCCGCCGCCCACGCCGGGCCGGCCTGCTCCTTCCTTCGCCGCCCGCCTTCTCCGGCAGCGCCAAGACCTCCCGTCTCCGGCCGCCCGCCCGCCGTCTCCGGCGAGCCCGGCCCGCCTCGGCCCGCGTGCCTCAGATCCAGATCCAGAAACTCGAAGGTTGACCCCGTTTTCCCACTAAGTCCCTAAATTTTGTCAGTATCATGCCATCTTTGACCTGTCACATCTCTGCGTCCGTGGCTCCGTTTTGGGCGTATAATATGTCAAATTTTTCGTCTCGAAGAGTACATCATTTCATTCCATTGCATCATTTGCATTTGAGCTCATCTTGATGCCCGAAATGCTGTTGGAAGAAGGCTTCAGTTCGTTAGTCTCAGAATCTTATCAGCTCGAGCTCTTTTGTCATTTTTGCCATGAATTATGTGTGCACCTTATGAACTTGAGTCCTACATGTGAGTTGAACATTGCCATGCCATCTTTCCAGGGGTGTTTGCCATGTATTTTTGTGAGTTATGTGTTGACTAGAACAAGCATGCAAAGTAGGGATGATGATGTTGCTGATTTCAGGAACTTAGTGATTTCACTAAGTCTTGTCCTGCTGTTATTTTTATGCCATATGTTAATGTTGTTACAGAGAGATCTATGCCCTTTTTGAGCATGATCAGTAAGGGTGTTTTGAACATATGGACGTGCTCTATCCGTCCATGCCTTTGTTGGCATTTATGGAGTAGTCTAGCATGTCATTTTCGTGCTCTACTTTTGCTTGAAAATGTTTCCTGGCAGATTGTTTGCATGAGATTCAATTTTCACGAGGTCGTTGTAGTTGATCCATGTATGCTATGACCTTTCTCTTGCCACGCTTAGCTTCATAATCATGCCTTCTTACTGTTGGTTGCCTTGCCATGCCATGTATTGCTCTGTAGTGAGTGCATCGAGCTCACGATCATGCCTACTCGTTAACTGTTTTTGGCATGCCCAGTTTTTCTGCTAAGTCTGAAATCTGTAATAAAACTTGCTATGTTTACATGGGTGCCATCATTTCTTAAGGTCCTTTTTGGCTTATGGTCAGTAAGGGACTATTGATATATGCTTTGAGTAGAATCATGTCATGCCTTGTTTTGCTATTATAAGTTCCTGTAGCATGTTGTTTGCTTGCTCTAAACATGCCTTCCTGATGTTAATTTCTGGCATGCTAGGATTTTCACTAAGTCTGTGAACCTGATATTTTTAGCACTTTCACCATGCTTGTTTGAACATGTTATGATGTGATTTAGCCGTAGCTCAGTGTTCCTCTTTTGTTAAGCATCTCCTGTATTTCGCTGCCATATTCTTTGCTTTTATGTTGGGGTGCTGTAGCATAGTTTCTTGTTGCTTGCTAAGTAGCATCGGGTTAAACGCAGATTTGCATCATTCTTGTTTTGCTTGCCATTTGCAAACCGTGCATCCGATTCGGTGATCTTTATATCGATTTCAACGAAATCATCTCATCTTTCAGTGGCATACTTGGTTTGCCAAGTTGATGCCAGTTCATCATTTTCCTTCCGGAGCATACATATGCATTGCATATCACATCTCGCATAGCATGTCATGTATTGCATCATATTGCTTGTGCATTGTTCCTTGTTTGATTGTGGTTTCGTTGCTTGTGTTCTTGCTTTGGGTAGAGCCGGAGGCGAGTGCGTGAGCGAGGAACCTGTTGAGAACGCCTCTCGAGGATCAAGCCTTCGACAACTCTCGAGAACCTTGCGAGCAAGATGATCATACCCTCGAAATCACTTCTATCTTTGCTTGCTAGTTTGCTCGCTCTTTTGCTATGCCAATGCTACGATGCCTACCATTTGCTTGTCAGCCTCCCAAATTGCCATGTCAAACCCCTAACCTTTGACACCTTTCCTATGCAAACCGTTGTTTGGCTATGTTACCGCTTTGCTCAGCCCCTCTTATAGCGTTGTTAGTTGCAGGTGAAGATTGAAGGTTGTTCCATGTTGGAACATGGAGATGATGTTCTGGTGGAACATGTTTACTTGTTGGGATATCACAATATATCTTATTTAATTAATGCATCTATATACTTGGTAAAGGGTGGAAGGCTCGGCCTTATGCAGTGTTTTGTTCCACTCTTGCCGCCCTAGTTTCCGTCATATCGGTGTTATGTTCCCGGATTTTGCGTCCCTTACATGGTTGGGCTATAATGGGAACCCCTTGACAGTTCGCCTTAAGTAAAGCTCCTCCAAATGCCCAACATTGGTTTTACCATTTGCACTAACAACCTACCACCTTCCCTTGGGTTCTGCAGACTCAAGGGTCATCTTTATTTTAACCCCGGGCGGTGCTCCTCACGAGTGTTGGTCGAACCGAGATACCTGCGGGGCCACCTCGGGAAACTTGAGGTTGGTTTTACTCGTAGCTAGACTCATCTGAGTGTGCCACGAGAAAGAGATATGTGCAGCTCCTATCGGGTTTGTCGGCACATTCGGGCGTTGTTCTGGTTTAGTTTTACCTGTCGAAATGTCTTGTTGTGCCGGGATACCGAGTCGATCGGAGTGTCTCGGGTGGAGGTCTATTCCTCCGTTGACCGTGAGAGCTTGTCATGGGCTAAGTTGGGACACCCTGCAAGGATTTGAACTTTCAAAGCCGTGCCAGCGGTTATGTGGCAGATGGGAATTTGTTAACGTCCGGTTGTAGAAGACCTGAAGTTGACCTTAATTAAAATACATCAACCGTGTGTGTAACCGTGATGGTCTCTTTCCGGCGGAGTCTGGGAAGTGAACACGGTGTTGGAGTTATGCTTGACGTAGGTTGCTATAGGATCACTTCTTGATCATACTTTTATCGACCGTGCTTTGCCTTCTCTTCCTGCTCTCTTTTGCGATTGTAGCCACCATATATGCTAGTCGCTTGCTGCAGCTCCACCTCATGCCTTTACCTTACCCTTAAGCTTAAATAGTCTTGATCTCGCGGGTGTGAGATTGCTGAGTCCTCGTGACTCACGGATACTTCAAAACCAGTTTGCGGTGCCTATGTTACCGGCGGTGGCGAACCCAGCTCAAGGAGGAGCTCGATGAAGATCTTGCCCTTTGTGTTGTTTCGTTCTAGTTGTTCGATAGTGGAGCCCGGTTGGGGTCGATCGGGGACCTTTATGCATTTGGGGTTCTTCTTTTATTTTGGTTCCGTAGTCGGACCTTGATTGTATCTGGATGATGTAATGCTTTATTCATGTATTTGTGTGAAGTGGCGATTGTAAGCCAACTATGTTTCTCTTTCCCTTATGTATTACATGGGTTGTGTGAAGATTACCTCACTTGCGACATTGCTTTCAATGCGGTTATGCCTCTAAGTCGTGCTTCGACACGTGGGAGATATAGCCGCATCGAGGGCGTTACAAGTTGGTAATCAGAGCCTTCCCCGACCTTAGGAGCCCCATTGCTTGATCGTTTTTAGTGGCCGAGTTGTGTCTAGAAAAATGTTTTGAGTCATTTAGGAATTATATATCGGAGAGTAGGATTCTTTTTACTCCCCAGTCCCTTCGACCTTCTGGTGAGGTATCCCGACGTAGAGTTTTGACTCTTCTCTTCTCAAATTTCACTAAATTTTTTTTAGGATCACGCGGGTATCTTAGAATCGTTCCGATATTCTTATGACGAGAACATTGTTCTTGGTGCCTCCTGACATTTAGGGGTTGTGGCAGTGTCCCGGGGAGTTGAGCTCCGAGGTGTTGTCGTCATAATTTTATCGTTGCGATTCGGAATACCCGAGTTTAATACGCCGACATCGAAAATCTATTTTATGCAGTTGTTGGTGAGATAACCCCGCTAACCCAGTACTGAGGTGAGTACGGGAGTATTGCCATGACTTGTATAACGGATGCTTTTCGAAGGTTGAGGTAGACGATTTTCGAAGGTTTCTTGGTTATGTGTTGACGGATGGATACAGCTTGGATGTAGGTATTGTTAGTTTGAGTGAGATATATTGCTCCCCTGTATCCCCAACACCAGATTGCATAACCAGAAAGTTTCGGGAGTTTCATAGGTGGGAATTCAAGTAGCTCTTAGGATATCTTTTCGACGGATGTATGATATGAAATTGGGGTTCAACGTCTAGTGGTCCGCCTATTCACGGTTGGTTTCTGATGGTCTCGTTGTGTCTTAAAGAGTCCTTGGCTATGCCGACTCGGGGACGCTTCGTATGTCATGTGCACTGCCTTGTACATGATGGTGCTGTACGATTGAGCCCGTGTAGGCCCCACCATGAAAACTTCGGACAAAATCTCTATCATATGTTTGTTCCGGCTTATTCTACAAGCCAAATCCTTTGTTTTGTGTTATTTGTGGTATTCGAGTTGCTTCAATGTCAAGTGTTGATTCCATACCTTTCCGAAATGGTGTTCTCATACTCCGATGTGAATACCAATCCTTCTCGACAATCGAGATTGTCATGTCAATCCTTTTCAACCGGCGTGTTTCTCTTCAAGTGGATCCGATCACTTCAACATCAGCAAGACCAATTATCATTTCTTCTCAACGGTGTCTGTTTCATCCGTCTCCAAGTTGCCTTTGTTTTTTCCCGCCCACCCACCCTTTTCTTCAAGGACTCAGAATTCTTAATCAAGTATCCGTTTATTCATGTGAAGTCTCTTCATTCTTTTCAATCAATGTTCTAATCCGGTGATCCCTCGTGAAGATGCTCACGAGCTTCAAGTTCATCATTCTTCATTCTCGTATTCTTCTCCGGTGGATCCAATTCAAGTTTTTAATATTCATCATATCCCTTTCCTCGTTTCAAATGCTTTTTCATACCGGTGCACCTCTTAATCTTTTACTTCTCGCTATTTGTTATTCCGGAGTGCTCAAGATATCTCGAAGATTCGTGTTTCCACTCCGCATTCGTTTAAGCTCTTTCGAGATTGGTATCTCATTCAAGTCATTTAATTCAACCGGTGCAACATCTCTTTTAAATCTTTTCAACGGTGTTCTTTTGAGTGGGCCCTAACCCACGTGTCTTTTCGAGGATCTTACGACTCTTCTATTTTCCCGAGCTATCCTAAATTCTTCTCCAAGTTTGACGTAAGAATGAGTTATCATCAGTCAAATGCTTTTTCTCCAAGATCTTTCAAATTCTTTTCATAGTTGGCTCAATCTCTTCGCTTTTGATTCTTCCGATGTGCCTCAATAATTCTTGGTGGTGTTTCTCGTCACCATTCTCAACATTTGAAGACCGAAGAAGAGTTTCTCTTTAATCTTACTCTATTCTCTTCAAGATTCATGGTGCTAGCTTGTTGCCATCCTCTCTTAATTGTTTTCGATTGTGAGAATCTTTTTCACCCATCAGGAGATATTCAAGAATCTTCTCAGTTTGTCATCCGGAGTCCATCAATTCAGGTTTATTCATTCTCAGCTGTCAGTTATCATTCTCCTATCTTGCCGGTGCATCAATCGAATATCCTCTAATCAGTTCTTGATCTCTTTGTTCTCATGTATCTAGTTTGTCTCAAGCACCTTCGTTCATTTGCTAATTCTTACCGGTGATGCACCCCTACTTCGATCATTTTCAATTCTTACGGTGGTTCTTTCAAGATCTCTCTTCCTTGTTCATCATATCAATTCATTTGTTGTTCCAATCCTACCGGTGGTTCGTTGAAGACCTTCTCAAGTTTATGCCATATCTCTCTTAATCCTTTCTACGAGAATAAGTAGTATGCCAAATCCGTTGTTTGTCATCAATTTAAATTGGTGAAGGATAAGCATAACATAATTCTTATTCTTGTTCATCCAAGTGATTAATTCTTTATTCCGGAGGCCCTTAAAATCCTCGGTTTCATTTGTTTCATCTTCTCTTTTTCCCGGAGTTCCAAGCTCTCTTCGTCACGAAGCTCCATCTAAATCATTGCAAGGGTTCACCTTGTGTTTTCAGCTTCTCTTTCTTTTCATCATCCTTTTATTACCGGAGTTCTTCATGGAGGCTCTACATACTGGTTCGTCAAGGATTCTTTTTATTCTTCAATTGTTCATCAAGATTTCTCTCGAAGTTATGACCCGCCAAGCTATACTCTAAAATAAACATGGTGCTCAACATATGTTTTGTTTTGAGGAGTTCAAGCATTCTTCATCTTGCATTCCAAAGTGCAATTCCTTCTATCTTATCTTTTGAGATGGTGTTATGTCACTCTTGACAATTTCCTTCTTGTTGCATGATTCATATGTTGTCAAGAATGAGGTATTTTAAATCCATCAATCTCTTCGTTGGAGTTATCTTGGTAAAGATTTCACCTAAAGCCTTCCCTAAGGAATGTTGCTATTATGATGTTTAGCAATGATCCAAATTTTCACCTATCCTCGCGGCGAAAGCAGTTTTCATCTCTTCATTGATCTCAAGCAAGCAATTGATTTTGATAGTGGCAGAATTTTTCCTCAAGTTTTGAGATGCATTCCTTAAGACCACAACAAGCTTGTGTTTCTCGTTGTTGATTTTCCGACAACTCCGTTCAATTCTTATTTGCAAGGATGCTTTCCAAGCTCATTTATGGCAGAAGTTGGCATTTTCTCCTTGATTCTGTTATTCCTATGATTTATCTTCTATTCTTTCTTCCGAAGACATTGTGATGTTGCTCTCTTCACTCATCACCTCGTTTTGTGAGGATCATGTTCTTTTCTTGCTTATCCATTTAACCGGATTGTGTGCAATCTCGTTCATCTCTATTGTACTCTTTCTTTTAAATTGCTCAACCTCTCAAGGTTCGTGGTTTCACTCGTTTGTCGTAGAAGCAACTTAGTTTTACCTCTCCTCTTCCTCTTCCTTTTCCGTCCGGTGCCATCCTAGATCTCGGGACGAGATCCTCTCGTAGTGGTGGAGTGTTGTAACGCCCCGGATCCGATGCGCCAGGTGTCTGCCAGTTATTCGCCGTCGTTGCCATGTCATTTGCTCGCGTGTTGCATTTGCCATGTCATCATATTCATTTCATATCATGTCATCATGTGCATTTCATTTTGCATACATGTTCGTCTCATGCATCCGAGCATTTTTCCCGTTGTCCGTTTTGCAATCCGGCACTCCTATGTTCCCCGGCGTCCCCTTCTTCTCTCCTGTTGTGAGTGGGTGTTAAACTCTCTCGGAATGGACCGAGGTTTGTCAAGCGGCCTTGGTATAGCACCGGTAGACCGCCTGTCAAGTTTCGTGCCATTTGGAGATCGTTTGGTACTCCAATGGTTAACTGGGTAACCGCAAAGCCCTCTTTGAGTTGCAGCCCAACACCCCTTCCAAAGTGGCCCAAAACCCACCAAACTCCCCTCCATGCTCTCGGTCGTTCGATCACGATCGCGTGGCCGAAAACCGCTCCTCATTTGGACTCTCCTAGCTCCCTCTATGCCTATTTATACACCCCCCATTCCAAATCTCGGTTGATTTCCCCCGAAACCCTAGATCTCCTCTTCTGCGCGCCGGACACGTCCGCCCGCCGCCGGACGCATCCAGCGCCGCCGCCCCGAACCAGTGGCAGCGCGCCACGTGGCCTCCGGCCTCCTCCCGCCGCCGCGCCCCGCTGGCCGGCGCGGCCCGCCCAGCCAGCGTGCGTTCAGCTCCCGCGCGTCCCGTCTGCCTCGCCCGCCGCCATGCGCGCCGCCGCCGGATCCTCGCCGTCCGCGCCAGCGACCTCCGCCCGGCCGCGCCTCTCGCCGCGTTCACCGCCGCCGGCCTCCCGCCTCCGCGCCTCCATGGCCGCCGCCCGGCTTCCCCACCGCGCCGCCTCGCCGCGCGCCGGCGCCGCCGCCGCCCGCCGAGCCGGCCTGCTCCTTCCGCGCCGCCCGCCTTCTCCCGGCAGCGCCGCACCTCCCCGTCTCCGGCGAGCCCGGCCCGCCTCGGCCCGCGTGCCTCAGATCCAGATCCAGAAACTCGAAGGTTGACCCCGTTTTCCCACCAAGTCCCTAAATTTTGTCAGTATCATGCTATCTTTGACCTGTCACATCTCTGCGTCCGTGGCTCCGTTTTGGGCGTATAATATGTCAAATTGTTCGTCCCGAAGAGTACATCATTTCATTCTATTGCATCATTTGCATTTGAGCTCATCTTGATGCCCGAAATGCTGTTGGAAGAAGGCTTCAGTTCGTTAGTTTCAGAATCTTATCAGCTCGAGCTCTTTTGTCATTTTTGCCATGAATTATGTGTGCACCTTATGAACTTGAGTCCTACATGTGAGTTGAACATTGCCATGCCATCTTTCCAGGGGTGTTTGCCATGTATTTTTGTGAGTTATGTGTTGACTAGAACAAGCATGCAAAGTAGGGATGATGATGTTGCTGATTTCAGGAACTTAGTGATTTCACTAAGTCTTGTCCTGCTGTTATTTTTATGCCATATGTTAATGTTGTTACAGAGAGATCTATGCCCTTTTTGAGCATGATCAGTAAGGGTGTTTTGAACATATGGATGTGCTCTATCCATTCATGCCTTTGTTGGCATTTATGGAGTAGTCTAGCATGTCATTTTCGTGCTCTACTTTTGCTTGAAAATGTTTCCTGGCAGATTGTTTGCATGAGATTCAATTTTCACGAGGTCGTTGTAGTTGATCCATGTATGCTATGACCTTGATCTTGCCATTCTTAGCTTCATAATCATGCCTTCTTACTGTTGGTTGCCTTGCCATGCCATGTATTGCTCTGTAGTGAGTGCATCGAGCTCACGATCATGCCTACTCGTTAACTGTTTTTGCCATGCCCAGTTTTTCTGCTAAGTCTGAAATCTGTAATAAAACTTGCTATGTTTACATGGGTGCCATCATTTCTTAAGGTCCTTTTTGGCTTATGGTCAGTAAGGGACTATTGATATATGCTTTGAGTAGAATCATGTCATGCCTTGTTTTGCTATTATAAGTTCCTGTAGCATGTTGTTTGCTTGCTCTAAACATGCCTTCCTGATGTTAATTTCTGGCATGCTAGGATTTTCACTAAGTCTGTGAACCTGATATTTTTAGCACTTTCACCATGCTTGTTTGAACATGTTATGATGTGATTTAGCCGTAGCTCAGTGTTCCTCTTTTGTTAAGCATCTCCTGTATTTCGCTGCCATATTCTTTGCTTTTATGTTGGGGTGCTGTAGCATAGTTTCTTGTTGCTTGCTAAGTAGCATCGGGCTGTTAAACGCAGATTTGCATCATTCTTGTTTTGCTTGCCATTTGCAAACCGTGCATCCGATTCCGGTGATCTTTATATCGATTTCAACCGAAATCATCTCATCTTTCCAGTGGCATACTTGGTTTGCCAAGTTGATGCCCGGTTCATCATTTTCCTTCCGGAGCATACATATGCATTGCATATCACATCTCGCATAGCATGTCATGTATTGCATCATATTGCTTGTGCATTGTTCCTTGTTTGATTGTGGTTTCGTTGCTTGTGTTCTTGCTTTGGGTAGAGCCGGAGGCGAGTGCGTGAGCGAGGAACCTGTTGAGAACGCCTCGAGGATCAAGCCTTCGACAACTCTGAGAACCTTGCAGGCAAGATGATCATACCCTCGAAATCACTTCTATCTTTGCTTGCTAGTTTGCTCGCTCTTTTGCTATGCCAATGCTACGATGCCTACCATTTGCTTGTCAGCCTCCCAAATTGCCATGTCAAACCCCTAACCTTTGACACCTTTCCTATGCAAACCGTTGTTTGGCTATGTTACCGCTTTGCTCAGCCCCTCTTATAGCGTTGTTAGTTGCAGGTGAAGATTGAAGGTTGTTCCATGTTGGAACATGGAGATGATGTTCCTGGCTGGAACATGTTTACTTGTTGGGATATCACAATATATCTTATTTAATTAATGCATCTATATACTTGGTAAAGGGTGGAAGGCTCGGCCTTATGCCTGGTGTTTTGTTCCACTCTTGCCGCCTAGTTTCCGTCATATCGGTGTTATGTTCCCGGATTTTGCGTCCCTTACGGTTGGGCTATAATGGGAACCCTTTGACAGATTCGCCTTAAGTAAAGCTCCTCCAAAATGCCCAACATTGGTTTTACCATTTGCACTAACAACCTACCACCTTCCCTTGGGTTCTGCAGACTCAAGGGTCATCTTTATTTTAACCCCGGGCGGTGCTCCTCTGAGTGTTGGTCCGAACCGAGATACTCTGGGGCCACCTCGGGAAACTTGAGGGTTGGTTTTACTCGTAGCTAGACTCATCTGAGTGTGCCCCGAGAAAGAGATATGTGCAGCTCCTATCGGGATTTGTCGGCACATTCGGGCGGTGTTGCTGGTTTAGTTTTACCTGTCGAAATGTCTTGTTGTGCGGGATACCGAGTCGATCGGAGTGTCTCGGGTGGAGGTCTATTCCTCCGTTGACCGTGAGAGCTTGTCATGGGCTAAGTTGGGACACCCTGCAGGATTTGAACTTTCGAAAGCCGTGCCCGCGGTTATGTGGCAGATGGGAATTTGTTAACGTCCGGTTGTAAAAGACCGAAGTTGACCTTAATTAAAATACATCAACCGTGTGTGTACCGTGATGGTCTCTTTCCGCGGAGTCCGGGAAGTGAACACTGATGTTGGAGTTATGCTTGACGTGAGGTTGCTATAGGATCACTTCTTGATCATACTTTTATCGACCGTGCTTTGCCTTCTCTTCCGCTCTCTTTTTGCGATTGTAGCCACCATATATGCTAGTCGCTTGCTGCAGCTCCACCTCATGCCTTTACCTAACCCTTAAGCTTAAATAGTCTTGATCTCGCGGTGTGAGATTGCTGAGTCCTCGTGACTCACGGATACTTCAAAACCAGTTTGCGGTGCCTATGTTACCGAAAGCGGTGGCGAACCCAGCTCAAGGAGGAGCTCGATGAAGATCTTGCCCTTTGTGTTGTTTCGTTCTAGTTGTTCAGTAGTGGAGCCCAGTTGGGGTCGATCAGGGACCTTTGTCGCATTTGGGGTTCTTCTTTTATTTTGGTTCCGTAGTCGGACCTTGATTGTATCTGGATGATGTAATGCTTTATTCATGTATTTGTGTGAAGTGGCGATTGTAAGCCAACTATGTTTCTCTTTCCCTTATGTATTACATGGGTTGTGTGAAGATTACCTCACTTGCGACATTGCTTTCAATGCGGTTATGCCTCTAAGTCGTGCTTCGACACGTGGGAGATATAGCCGCATCGAGGGCGTTACACTACTCTCTTCCACCACTTGGCCCATTAGGCCCAATGCTTCTTCCTCGTATTCCCGTAACTCCCCGGTACCCCCGAAAATATCCGAATCACTCGGAACCTTTCCGAACTCCGAATATAGTCGTCCAATATATCGATCTTTACGTCTCGACCATTTCGAGACTCCTCGTCATGTCCCCGATCTCATCCGGGACTACGAACTCCTTCGGTACATCAAAACTCATAAACTCATAATATAACATCGCCGAAACCTTAAGCGTGCGGACCCTACGGGTTCGAGAACTATGTAGACATGACCTAGAACTATTCTCGGTCAATAACCAATAGCGGGACCTGGATGCCCATATTGGCTCCTACATATTCTACGAAGATCTTTATCGGTCAAACCGCATAACAACATACGTTGTTCCCTTTGTCATCGGTATGTTACTTGCCCGAGATTCGATCGTCGGTATCCAATACCTAGTTCAATCTCGTTACCGGCAAGTCTCTTTACTCGTTACGTAATGCATCATCCCGCAACTAACTCATTAGTCACATTGCTTGCAAGGCTTATAGTGATGTGCATTACCGAGAGGGCCCAGAGATACCTCTCCGACAATCGGAGTGACAAAACCTAATCTCGAAATACACCAACCCAACATGTACCTTTGGAGACACCTGTAGTACTCCTTTATAATCACCCAGTTACGTTGTGACGTTTGGTAGCACCCAAAGTGTTCCTCCGATAAACGGGAGTTGCATAATCTCATAGTTACAGGAACATGTATAAGTCATGAAGAAAGCAATAGCAACATACTAAACGATCAAGTGCTAGGCTAATGGAATGGGTCATGTCAATCACATCATTCTCCTAATGATGTGATCCCGTTAATCAAATGACAACACATGTCTATGGTTAGGAAACATAACCATCTTTGATTAATGAGCTAGTCAAGTAGAGGCATACTAGTGACACTATGTTTGTCTAAGTATTCACACATGTATTATGTTTCCGGTTAATACAATTCTAGCATGAATAATAAACATTTATCATGAAATAAGGAAATAAATAATAACTTTATTATTGCCTCTAGGGCATATTTCCTTCAAGATCTCTATGGACCGAGCTTTGGAAGATCACGTGCACTAAAGGCCAAGGCAGTCTCTTAATCTGAAGGTGAAGATTCTGGTAGCCGCCTTGTGACTCTGAAGAACTGAGCCAGGAGCTAGCAATGCTCGTGAAGAAAATCCAGAACTTCTCTCGCTGCGGCCGCTTTGGAAAGTCTTCAAGAAGTGATGATTCCTCATCCCGTGACTACAAAAAGATAACTTGCCACAAATGCAAGAAACCTGGTCACTACATGTCTGATTGTCCTCTGTGGGAAAAGGAATCGAAGAAGAAGAAATACAAAGATGACAATTTTGATGACTCAAAGAATAAGAAGAAGAAGAATAATAAGAAATCTTCAAAGTCCTCATCATCAAAATCTTCATCTCACAAGAAGAGCAGTTCCAAGAAGGCCCGGGCATTCATCGGCAAGGAAATGGACTCTGAAGCTGAATCTGAGGAAAATGTGGAAGAGGAGGAATGTGAGGAGTCAAACTCTAGTGTGGCGAGCTTAGCCCTCACTACTGCTTACGTCAGCAAATCCAGCTTCAACACTAAAGAAAATGACCTCCCCAACTCTACTGACAACAGCGTCGATGACTATGCTCCCATCTATTGCTTTATGGAAAAAGGTGCCAAGGTACTCAAACATTCCCCCTCTGAATCTAGTGAGGATGAATCTGATGACAATCTCAAACCTAGCTTTCCAAACTTGCTAAAAATTGTTGTTAAACAACAAAAGGCTTTGGAAAAGAATCAGAATCTGCTAGACAAAAGCGATGACTTGTTGGGTGAGGAATTGAATCGAACTAAGACTCTGACTAATAATCTTCAGAGACTTCAGTCTAGGTTTGACAACCTTCAAAATCATCATAACACTCTCTTAACTGATCATGAGAAGCTTTCTTATGAATTTCTTCAGAGAAAGCAAGATCATGAGAAGTTAAAAGTGAGTTATGAACATCTTCAGAAGGAGAATGATTCATTGCTTGCTCAACAGATCAGTTCCGCTCAGGAAGAATTTATTCCACCATGTCTGAAACGCATTGAGCGTGAATCTGCTAATTCTTCACCTGAATGTTCAAATGCTTCTATTGCTACAAATTCTTCAACTGTCTCTGTTGTCACAAATTCCTCATCTGAGGATACCACAAGTATCACTGACGATAATGCAGGGTTGAAGGAATTGTATGTGATAGGCATATACAAAAGCCTCAGAAGGCATGAGATTCTTTGTGATGTCCTCAAAAAGCAGATCTTGAACAGGAAGCTTGGGAAAGAGGGTATTGCCTTTGAGAGGAAACTCAATATTGATGGGACCTACTGGAAACCTGAGCAGTACCCCAAAACCTCACGAGTTGCTGCGAAAGGACCTTCCATAGATCCATGCACATTACCTAGCTTTACTTGTGAATCTTCATATTCCTCTGATGAGTCATTTGACTCCAACTATAAACTGTTCAAGAATCGGAATGGTGAAGTATTTGCTTGATATGTTGGAACTAACTGGAGGAACGGCCCCCTATGAAGAAAATCTGGGTTCCCAAAAGGTGCCTTGAAAATCTTCAGGTGAATGTCATCATGACACCACCTATGAAGAATAGGAACCCCAAATCAAATTCTTCATATGGATCAAAATCTTCATATGGATCCAAGTCCTCATATGGACCAAATTCTTCATCTGGATCAAATTCCTCACGTGGATCAAAATCCTCATATGAACATCATCGTGCTAACACTTCTATTTCACAGGGAAAGTCTAGAGACTATTAATATGTGCATTATTCTTCAAACCATTATGTTCATAAGTCCTCGAAGATTTTCTCTGCTATTCATATGCTTATCCTAACCACTCTTCTGTGAAACGGAGTGCACTGGCTTCAATGCCATCTTTTTCTTATGGAGCTCGCAGAATGATGAACTCTTTGCCACCCCTCCAAATGTGGGTGCTGAAGAAAAAGAACTAATCTCTTATGCAAGGTCAGGTCTCCAGACGAACTTAATCGTCTGAAGAATTTGCTGGAGACCTGAATATACTTGAATGGACGCAAGCTAATCATGTAGAAATGAATTATTCATTTCTCACATCCTCATATTGCTATATCTATTACTGTTGATGAAATTGATGTCATATTCTTCACTGATGAAGTATATGGGTTCGTAAGTTGCACTAATTGCGTAGTGTGACGCTGCCATGAACTTGGCCAATGCTGGACGGCCAAGGATCCCGTTATATGGCAATAGGATCTCGGCGACATCGAAAACGATCTTCTCTATCCTGTAGTTCAGGCCGCCACCAAATGTGACTGGTATGCGATCTTTCCTTTAGGCTGGCTTGTCCCTGGATTGATCCCTTGAAACGTACCCGTTTCTCTGATATCTTCATCAGGAATTTGCAACCTCTTGATCATGTTGGGCGAGATCAAGTTCAGACCGGCCCCACCATCAACAAACATTTTTGTCACCTTGAGGTTGCGGATTGTTGGTGAAACCAACAATGGCAAATACCCGACCGCAGTTGTGCGATCAGGGTCATCCTCAGTGTAAAAAATGATAGGCGTGTTGGACCATTTCAGTGGCTTCTGGGCGTCGATCATCGGCTCCGTTGCATTAATCTCACATGCCCACTATTTAAGTTGGTGGTGGGAAAAATGTAACGAAGCGCCTCCATCAAGACACATAACCTTCGTAGCTTTCTGGAACTCGTGTTCACTGGACTCGTCGTCGTCATCATGATCATCATCACCCTCTTTCTTGTCGCGGACTCGAGCGGGCCTCTCTTGTTGCTAATCCTTGCCGCAGCGACCTCCTTGGCCACCATGCTTCTTGCCGGGCCTTCAGCACCATCTTGGCCCTTCTCTTTGTCTCGTCGTTCGTACTCAGCCCTTTGCTTCTCCATCAGCTGCTCAACTTGGCGGCAATTTTGGAGGTTATGGCCTTTGGTGCGATGAATCTTGTAGTATTGCTTGTCGGAGCCCTCTGGCTTGTCGGTAGCCACGAAGGCCCGGCAGGCTTCGCACCCGGCAATCTCCTTGCCGAGGTCATCGCCTTTGGCCTTCTTGGCGGTGCCGGGGTCGCCGGATTCCTCGACAGCAAGCACGGTCTTGCCCTTGCGCTTCCTGTTGCGTCGTTGGCCCTTCTTTGCCGGGGTGATGACGTCTTCGTCTCCAGAGTCACTTTCCACACCGCCATCTTTGCCCGGGTACTTCCTTCCTTGCTCAGCCCGGGCACATCTATCCGCCAGAACGTAAAGCTCGGCAACATCCACAACCTTGTTCGTCGCCAGCCCTTCACGCATCTTATGATTGCGCACGTTCTAATGGAACGCACTGATGAAAGCGGCGGGATGAACATCGGGGATGTTGTACTGCATGCGGCTGAACCTTTGTATGTACTTGCGCTAGCATTCGCCGGCTCTCTGGGGATCACATGCAAATCACTTGCCTGGCCAGGAGCCACGTGACCGCCAGTAAAGGCGCCAAAAAACTCGTGGCACATATCCGACCAAGAGGAGATGGAATCTATTGGCAGGTGCACCAACCATGACCTGACGTTGGGCTTGAGCATCAACGGAAAATAGTTCGCGAGTACCTTGCGTCCCGAGCTCCAGTGGCTTGCATCACGATGGCGTAAACTCTCAGGAACTGGGACGGATGAGTCTTGCCGTCGTACTTCTCTGGGACCTCTGATTTGAACGTGCGGGTGGTGGGCCACTAGACCTGCCGTAGCTCACGAGTAAACGCCGGACATGTTATTGCATAGGACAAGTCATCAGCATCCTCTAGCACAGGCATGTACGTAGTGAGCCCAGCATGCCTATCAGATTGGTGGCGCGCCTCCTGTCGCCGCTCGATGGTGGTCCAGGCGTCCTCCTTGAGCCGTTCCCGAAGAACTTGACATTGATCACGACGCGCTCGTGGATCGGACGAAGTCATGGACATGTTATCATGGGCCTCAACCAGACGAGCCAGTGACCGCCGCTGCCATGGTGGAGGGGTGTGCACCATGGTTGCGGTGCCTCCAACCCTTCCACTCTCGATGCGCGCTGGCTCAGTGGCCCGGCGTCGCGAGGGACTTGCTTCTTGGTGGACATCCCTGTTGGCGTGGCCAATAAGGCTTTGGATAGCAGCCCTCCACTCTTCTTGCTTCTCCATGGTAGGAGTAAAGTCGAGGAGTAGCTGTGCTCGTGCCAACGCTTCTGCTCGCGTCGGTGCCAGTGACAAGCGCGATGAACGGGAGGAGCTCGGACTTCTAACTATGTTAGAAGGAGTTCCGTCACCGTTCCGCGGCTGCGCGCCTTTTTCCCAGCATCTTGGCTTGCATGTCATACCTGCGCATCTTGAGAATGGCGCTGAGGGCTCTTGCCGCGGCAACGCCCGAGGTCACCAACATCGTGGCAGTGCTCATCGCGCACGACATAGGAGGACCGTGGTGCGTGCGTCATCGGGGTCGTCTTCCTACCCTTGGAGGTCCCCGTAGCGCCCGTAGGTGGCACGGGTCCGTCCTTGGGTGCTGCAGTGCACGGATTTCCGTCACCGCGGACGACGCCGCTCGCCTGGCTTTCGGTACGAGAATGGTGTGGATGGTCTTGATCTCCACCGCCACCAGCACCCGCCCCGTCGCCCGTTTGTGGTGGCGCAGGCAGAGCGACTCCAGACGAACCGACCACCGTGATCATCTTCTTCTTCGGCGCCATGGTGATGAAGAAACTGACGCACTAACTACTAGACCAAATTTGCACAGCTTTTACTCCCTACCTGGCGCGCCAAATATGTCGGGGAACGGCACCTATGGGAGCATGAGGATCCCTTCTACGGTTGGCGGGGAGAGAGTTGCACAAAGGGCAGGTCTGGTGATCAGCGCGAGGGATTTTTACCTAGGTTCGGGATGCTAAGGTAAGACCCTAGTCCTGCTTTGGATGTGTATTTATTGTTCTTGAGTTCTTAGACTAGCTGCTATGCATGCCTAGTCCAAAAAGTCCAAATCCTCCTCCAGTACGCCTCGGGCCTTCTTTTATATGTCAAAGGGGTCGCAACAGTGGCACATAGGAGGTGTAAAGTAGCTACAGTATACAAGCTTATCACTGACATCATAGGACAAACGCATTAAATGCACTGCCTATGTGTCCTACAACTTTATCGGGGATGGTAATAGAACCCGTCCCATCCGTCGACGCCTCGCCCCGTCTTGATGCGCGTCTAGGATGACGAGGCATGCAGCGCCATCCTGGCTGGCTAGCCGTTGTGCTGGTGCGATGGCAGGGCCTTCACGAAGATCCGCATGCCACCACGCAGGTGCTTGCTTAGCTGGCAGCCTGGTCGCCGCGCTGGAACGACTCTGAGGTGGCGAAACCTTGCCGGGCGCGGGCCTAGCCGTGGCCTTGCAGTTGTCCCCGGCAAGTGCCTTGTCGGGGCATCACAATCGTCCCCAGCAAGGGCCTTGCCGTGGGTCTTCGTCTTTTGGTCTTTACGTAGATTCGCAGGCCACCAATCTCCACAAAGATCTGCACGCTACTACACACATGTGACCCTGAATCTTGGCCTTGACGTTGTCGATGGCGTCAGAGCTCTCAACTTCAAGGGTGGTGGCCTTGCTGGTGCTTCGCGGGTTGCCCCGGCAAGGGTGTTGTCAGGGGGTCTAGCTTGTCTTCTGCTCTATATTCTCTGGCTTGAATACTTGTCTTGGTAGTCTTGTATCATTCCTTCCATTGCCCCGCCAAGCCTTGCCGCGGGTGTGGCTACGACTGCCCGTGCACAAGTAAGGGGTACAGAAAGGCCCATACTTTTGTACACCGACAGATATGTTGCCATTTGTCAAACTGGAAAGATTGACATTTGTTGATCTAGTAACATTGCCATTTGTCTACCTTGTAACACTGCGATTTGTCAAAATATGCAGCTAAAAATCACTAGCAGTATCTAATTTTTGCAACTAAAATTCTATAATTTAGCATAGATTTCATTCATAGATTAAGCAGTCGTTCCTTATACAAACAGTTCAACTCGACAGCTGAACCGACCAAACTTTTCCCTAATTGTTTCCAACCACGTACTGAAATAGCTAGTTCTACTTTATATACTAGCTAATTTTAAGTACGTTGTACAGTTCCACCACGTCTATAGTCAGATGAACTGAACAAAATAGCCCCTAATACTACTACTACTACTACTACTACTACTACTACTACTACTACTACTACTACTACTACTACTACTACTACTACTACTACTACTACTACTACTACGGAGGGGCTTTGTACTACTTCTGGCAGCCTCTCCTTTGCAGAGCGCGCTGAGTAAGAGGAAGAGGAGGGGGAGCCTACCGACGAGCCGGACAACTGCAATACGGTGCCTGCCGCTACTACACCTTCAGCGACTTTCACCTCGAATGCCCTTTGCTGCTCCAGGCGACCCCTCTCGAAGCGGTGGTTCTCCTCGTAGATCTCCTGATTCCTCGCCTCTGCGTCAACGTGTGCCACGGCCACGGCGTCTGTAAGGCTCTTTGCATGCTCGACGAGGCGCTCCTCCTCCTCCCGCAGGAACTCGATGTAGCATGCAAGGTTGCTTCCGCACGTGTGGGCCTCCACCTCCGCTTTCCTCCTTCGGGCGGCGGTGGCAGAGTGGGTGATGATCCGGGCGGTCGACGGTGAGCTGGCGGCCACAACGGCTGACGATGGGGTGGCGGCCATGACCACCACCTCCCACCTTCGGGCCGCGGTGGCGAAGCGGGTGATGACCACCGTGGCTGGCAGTGGGGTGGCGGCCACGACAGCCATCTCCGCCTTTGGGCCGCGACGGCGGAGCGGGTGATGGCCCTGACTTTCGACGGTGGTGTGGTGGCAACGGCAGCCGGCAACAGCTGCCGACGGGCAGCGGCGGCGAAGCGTGTGGTGGGTACACCGCGCAAACCCAACAGGGACGCCACGCACACTACACTACGTCGGGGACTGCGCCGCCGCCGCGGTGTAGCCTCCCAGCTGGAGCTGTTGTCTGATGACGGCGGAGTGGCTGAGCGACCACGAGGACCGGTGCCATTGGCGATTGTGGGAGACGCAGACGAGATAAGCTACAGGGAGGGAGGGGAAAATGCGACGCAGGACTCGCCAGCCATCACTACAAAGAAAAGACACATCCGTGACATTTTGGGCCGAACGAAATTTTTTTCTGTCATACATATGACACTTCTATGACGATAATTGTGACAAAACCTGGTATCATCATAGATGTGGTGGGCTCCTACTTCTATGACAAAAAATCATGACAGAAAATGGGCTTTTAGTCCTGGGCGGGACGGAGACGCAACTGCATGACATTCTTTGGGCCGTCCATGACGGAAAAACCGTGGTAGAAGCGAGGGGAGGAAAATTTCGGGAGTTGCGGTTACGGTGGGAGAGCGTCTGGCGTTCTCGCATGTGACGCTGCGTGTGTGCGAGGCGTTGGCTCTAACTGAAGCCGAGTGAGGCGTTGGGCTCTTACTGAAGCCGAGCGATTGCACTGCAGGCTACGCGTTACTGAACCCGAGGGATCGATCGATGGCTATTAATCAACCCGATGGGCGATTCGCCGCTCATCGCGCTAATCAAGCCGATCGATGCCTCTGGGATGAACAGTGAGCGTTGGGGTTTGGATGAACAGTGAGCGGTGGCGTTGCCTCTGGATGAACAGGAACCCGTGGTGTGGAGGGCTAGATGAACAGTAGACGGTGGAGGGGTGGCCGTGGAGGGGTGGTTGAACAGGACCCCGTGGTGTGGAGGGCTGGATGAACAGTGGACGGTGGAGGGGTGCCCGTGGAGGGGTGGTTGAACAGTAGCCGGTGGAGTAGCGCGTGGTGGAAGCTGGATGAACAGGAGCCCGTGGAGGCTGGAGGAGGTTGACGGTACCCCGTGGAGGCTGGAGGAGGTCGACGGTGGAGATGAACATTATCCCGTTTTGCGGTACGCCACACCCCTCCCCCCCCCCGTTTCTACCGTAGCGCTCCAACAAAAGTCCGTTTCATCCGTTTTGCGGTACGCCACACCCCTCCCGATCAACAGGACCCCCGTTTCGACCGTAGGACGTCCGCTTCGTCCGTTTTGTGGTATGCCACACCCCTCCCGATCAACATGACCCCTGTTTCGACCGTAGGAGGTCCGCTTCCTCCGCGGCGGCACGCCAGCCCTCCCGATCAACAGACCCGCTTTGAGCGTGGCGGTCAAACACAAGGCCGCTTCTTCGTTGCGGTACGCCAGCCTCGCTTCATCGCTGTTGCGTCCAAGCACTCTCGATGAACACGACCACGCATTCCGTTCCGACCAACCGCTTGGCTCCCATGCGTTCCGTTGCCTCCCGATGAACACGACGATTCGCATTGCCTCCCCATGAACCCGACGACGACATCGTTTCTCCGCTCGACCCAGCCATGTACGTATCGCGAGTAGGCGTTGAGACCCTGCCCGTATGTACGTACATGGTCAGATTTCCTTTCTTGCACCCTCGCGGCAGACGTGCGTGTACATGCTACGCGGCGCCTCTACTACGACACGTCGCTACGCTTTATCGACGCGCGGCGCCTCTACATCGACCAAGATGTATGTACACGTCACACCAGAATGACAACGGTACGACGCTCACCGACCAGTGGGTCCCGACTGTCAGGCACTTCCTTGCCTGCGAAGATGTAGCTGGTGGGTCCCAGCAGTCAGGGGGGCGAATCATTTATTTTTGCCCGGACGCACTTCCTTGCGTGCAAAGATGTAGCTGGTGGGTCCTAGCAGTCAGGGGGCGAATCATTTGTTTCGCAAAATACGGTGGCCTGTCCGGTGGGTCCCTGCTGTCAGGTGGAGGAATCATTATTTTGCGCGTAATAAGGAGGCACTTCCCTACGGCGGCCGTGGACCCAGCTGTCAGCCTCTCCACGTACAATCCACGTCCGATGGAAGTCGTTCCTTGACCATGTTGACCACGCCGCACCGAGAGCACCACGGCGGTGGACAAAGGCGAGGCCTAGGAAGGGGATGACTCGGAGCCGGGGAAGACACAGCAGTAGATGCCCACGCGAAGAGGAGTATGAAGATTCACTGGTTCAGCTGCGGTGTGAGGCTGCTGTCACCGCAGAATAACAGGGGGTGTGGGTGAGTAGAGGGATGGCCTAGACAGCGGTGGGAGTAGTAGGGGGCGGTGAGGCCTCCGCGGCATCAGAGCCGGCCACGGGAGGCAGGAGCACGCGGCACGACCGGCGCTGGTTTGGGTGGCTGGAGCAAGAAGACCAGAGGTTCAAGAAGCACTACGGCCGTTGGATGAACATCGTACGGTAACAGGAGCTAGAATCGTTCATATTGACTAAGTTGACAAAGCCCTCCATCTCTGTCAACTTGGTAGGCCCACAAGTCAGCCTCCCACTATGCTGGGTTCTAGCTGGCAGGGGGAGTATTCATTTTTTTTGTGCGTAACAAGGAGGCACTTCCTTGCGTGCGAAGATAGCTGGTGGGTCCAACATGTCAGCTGGGGGCACGTTTTTTTCTCGAAATACAGAGGCCCTTCCGGTGGGTCCCAGATGTCAGGTGGAGGAATAATTATTTTGCGCGTAATAAGGAGGCACTTCCTTGCTGCGGCCATGGACCCAGCTGTCAGCCTCTCCACGTACAGTCCACATCCGATGGAAGCCGTTCCTTGACCACATTGACCACGCCGCGCCGAGAGCACTAGGGCCGTGGACGACGGCGAGGCCTAGGAAGGGAACGACACGGAGGCAGGGAAGAATCGGCAGTTGTTTCCCACGCGGAGGGGAGTACGACTGTACGAGGGTTTACTGGTTCGTATGCCCTCGCTGGAGAATAACAGCAGGTGTGGCCGTGTGGGTGAGTAGAGGGATGGCTAGGCCAGCGATGGGAGTACGGTGGGGCGGTGAGGCCTGCGCGACAGCACAGCCGACCGCGGGGAGGAGGGAGCAAGCAGTCCCGCCAGTGCTTGTTTTAGCGGCTGGAGCAGGAAGAGCAGAGATTGAAGAAGCACGACAACCGTTGGATGGACATCGTATGGTCACTGGAGCTAGAATCATTCATATTGACTAAGTTGACAAAGCCCTCTGTCCCCGTCAACTTAGTAGGCCCACAAGTCAGCTTCCCACCATGGTGGGTCCCAGCTAGCAGGGGAGTATTCATTTTACTGTGCGTAATAAGGAGGCACTTCCGGTGGGTCCGAGCTGACAGCGGGGGGAACGTTTTTTCGCGAAATACGGTGGTCCGTCCGATGGGTCCCAGCAGTCAGGGGCAAACGTTTTTTTTCATGAAATACGGTGGCCCGTCCGGTGGGTCACAGCAGTTAGGGGGGAAACGTTTTTTTCATGAAATACTGGTGGCCCGTCCGGTGGGTCCCTGCTGTCAGGTGGAGGAATAATTATTTTGTGCGTAATAAGGAGGCACTTCCTTGCGGCTGCCGTGGACCCAGCTGTCAGCCTCTCCACGTACAGTAATCTTCCGATGGAAGTCGGTCGTTGACCACATTGACCACGCCGTGCCGAGAGCACCAGGGCGGTGGACGACGGCGAGGCCTAGGAAGGGGACGACGCAGATCCGGGGAAGACGCGGCAGTGGATGCCCATGCGGAGAGGAGTACGAGGGTTCACTGGTTCGGCTGCGGTGTGAGGCTGCCATCGCCGCAGAATAACATGGGGAGTGGGTGAGTGGAGGGATGGCCTGGCCAGCGGTGGGAGTAGTATGGGGACGGCGAGGCCTCTGCGGGGCAAAGACCCGCCACGGAGGCGGAGCATGCGGCACGACCGGTGCTGCTTTGGGCGGCTGGGGCAAGAAGACCAGAGGTTGAAGAAGCACTATGGCCGTTGGATGGACATCGTTGACCACGCCGCACCGAGAGCACCAGGGCGGTGGACGACGGTGAGGCCGACGAAGGGAATGACAGGGAGCCGGCGAAGACATGGCAGTGGCTGCCCACGCGGTGGAGAGTATGAGGGTTGACTGGTTCGGCTGCCGTCGCCGGAAAATAACAGGAGGTGTGGGTGAGTAGAGGGATAGACAGGCCAGGGATGCGAGTATGATGGGGCCGTGAGGCCTACCCGGCAGCACTGCCGGCCACGGGAGGCAGGAGCAGACGGTTCCAACGGCGCTGGTTTGGGCGGCTGGGGCAGGAAGATCAGAGACTGAAGAAGCACGATTGCCGTTAGATTGACATCTAACGGTCTGACGCTGGTAGAGTCGATTGTTGACTAAGTTTCTTTTTTAAGAGACCTTGTGTACGCATGAACTTAGTAGGCCCACAAGTCAGCCTCCAAATCTGTGGCAGACCACATAAAGCCCATTTGCTATTTTTTACAATTTGCAGCCCATTTGCTATTTTTTATAATTTGCAGCCCATTTGCTAATTCTTAAGTAAGTTATTACAGCCCATTTTCTGCCCAGGACCACGGTCAAAAAGTTCAACCTTATTTTGCATATTTCGGTGGAGTCCAAACTGTTGTAATCCCGAGATGATAAACATCTTTAAGAACTTATTGATTTGCCAAAAAGATCGTTTTGTTTTTGTAAGCAAATAAGACATGGGACAATTGAGTTGGTTTAAGGAAAACCAAGTGGTAAAAAATCAGCTACTGGGGGAAAAACAACAAAAATAAGGATGTAAATATGAAAAGGAATTTTATGTGTTTTCAATATAATGATACGTGTATATGAACTAGAAAAACTATAGGTAGAGATTAGAAAACGGATGTAGGACATGCGTTTCAAGAGGAAAATAGAACTGGGTTTTTGTTTGATTCAAGAACAAAACTGCTCATGGATGTTGTAAGACAAAATATAACTCACGCCAAGGGCGGGAGGCCATGAGATACCGCCGGATCTTTGTGCCCCGTTGTCGTCATGGGCTGGGCCTGTTAAAAACAAAACCAACCCTGGTCAGTCTACAGCCCAGTTGAAACTTGCTCGACCTGAAAAAACAATATACGTGCTCAATAAACGAGAGAATTCTGCAAGCACAGACTGATAACTGGGATGCAGCATGGATATTGTTTTTTTATCGTGATCATAAGTGCATGCACTTGTTTCGAAAAAACTGCAGAACTGGGAATTCGAACGGCGGGTGCTTATGCTACCCATCAAATAAAAATCAGGTGCCTGAGAATTTGTTTCGAAACAAATGATTCAGCTTTATATCCACGTCGACCCTCAGCATGATGGTTGGAAGCAAATGCAAGTTCATACCAAAAAATCATTAACAACAATACCAACTTGCAGACGACAAGGTAGTACAACTACCAATACCAAACTACTCCTGGCCCTAGTGTTCGTGCGGTAGAAAATCTTGCAGAGGACCAGCTCCGCTCCTTCTCTTGCTCCAGTCCCCGATGTGGTACTCGGTTCATCACCCGCTTGGTCCTCTGCTGGTCGGTTCTTGTTGGTGTGCAGCACTGTAACCTTTTTTGCTGCCCGTCTGCCGGCCGTTGACCATCACAGGCAAGGTATTGCCGGTCTTGTGCCACATCGCGTGTGCCGCACTCGATCAGATCTTGCGACGCATCCACGTGCCCCTTTTGAACGCCCTAGAATTGCGCTGGAAGAAATGCTTCCTTAGGCCACTCAGTGTGATACCTGCAGTATTGTGGCATACAGGTTTTAGTGTACCTAGTTGGCACTTTCATAACATCTTTGGCATGTTGCAGTCACTTGTTTCACGTTTTATTAACTGTCAAATTGTAATTGTTTCACCAGGTTTGCGTCTAAAAAGAAAAATAGAGCTATAAACAAAGGAATATGTTTGTGCAAGTAGACGTCTGATCGGTGTCTTACCTGGAAGTTTCTCAGGTTGGGTGTAGCATATGTCGTGCTCACTGTCGATGGTTGGTATGAACAAATCGATGAGAGACTGAAATCTCGCGCTATCAACACTCACTTTGGCCTCAAGGTGCTCGATCAGCTCCTGATCCGTGGGATCGAACTTGACGCCAGCCGGCAGGATCGGCCAATCCTTCTTCGACTTGCATCGGTAATTCCAGTTATATGGTACTCAATGTATGACCAATCGACTGTTTTAAGTGAATGATGAAAGATTTCAATAGAGTAAAAACTCGCGCTTCTTCGACAGTTGTACGAGGGTAATTGCCATGCCGTTTTGCCACGACGCTTGTAAAAACTCTAAACTCTATTCTCCTCTTATTTAATGGATGAGGCAAATCTTTTGCCTCCATTTAAAAAAAGATTTCCATAGATAAGTGGTACTCCAAATCTGAAGTCCGGAATACCCGAACACGCCGCCGGGATTCTTGTGTCACCTCACGCGCAGCGTGTTGTCACGTCAATTCAATGTGTGGACATGATCAATAATTTGACCGACGTATACTAGTACTGCTACTGTACTACTTACTAGTCGTATTTAGTGTCACAATTTATACATAGGTTTAACTAACAAGTACGCACTTGAAGCCTAACTGATATATATGTATATATATGGCTTCTGCACAGCATCTCCATCATCATTATCAGTACATCCTACGCGGGTGAGTTAGGATGCACTTGATCCCAGGAAGGTATCTATCCTTCAAACCAGAGGAGTGCTTCAAACTAACAATAGTACATAATATCCAACAAAAGAGGGTCGTGCTACAGCAGCAAAATACATGGCTCAGTCTAGATATCGGCACGAATAAAGTTGTGCATATTTGCTATTGGCATGAACCACATTGCCGCATGTCGGGTTTGCAAAAGCCATCCATCGCATGGAAGCTTGATGCCTTTCACACACTGAAGATTACCTCGCAACAAGCTGTGTCGATGAATCTCCGGATATGGTGATTCATGAAACCCATGGTATGATGTGTAAACACAGCCCCCCCCCCCTCGCAAATGGAATTTGCATAGCACAGTAATCATCGCCGGTGATATGATCGATGATTGGTTGGATGATCGGATAATTGAGCCCGAGGAACAAGGAGTGGTTGCCGAGGTTGTAAACCCGCCTCCAGCTTGAATACGCCCGCCCAACGGAGCTGGGATCTTTCTAACACGGCAGCCATAGCCATCAATGTCACAAACGCCCCACGCATTGTACTGCATGTGCTTTGATGTAATGGTTTGGTCAATTTGGTATGTGCAAATGAGCATCAAATGACCGCCGTCAGCTGAACGAGCGATAAACCAGCACCCATCGGCTGGTATGATTCCAGGTCCTAGAATCATGAAGGCCAGCGCATTTGCGTCTGCTGCAACAATTCAAATTGGAGACCAAAAGGACAAAAATAAACAATCATGTTCAGAGTATGCGTGGAATTAAGATTATTATAACAGTGACACATATCGACAGAGAATTGCAATGCCGTGGTCATAATCATACCCCAAGTTAAAAAAATAAGCCAATGGCTTTCATATTCTAGCAACATGTCATGGTTCAAACATCATGTAACAACGAGAGGAAAACAGCTATGATAGCGCCTACTCATATTCTACCATAGCACTTACTACTACTATTCTCATATCAACTCTAAGCAATAACATGCGTTGTTATAAAAATCTAGTAAACAAGAGTAACATATAGCAATCATGATGTTATGCTCATAATATGTATTCTAACAATCATTAGATGCCAATTGTTCTCATATCAACTCTAACAATAACATGTGTGGTCATAAAAATTAAGGAAATGAGAGGAACATATAGCAATGATGTGATTATAGACATGCTATGCATTCTAAATTTGTAACAAATGAACAGGCAGTCGTATTCATAAGTTAAATATGAGATGAGATAGAACAATTACACGACAATAGATTCCACCAGTATAGGCAGCCAATCTATGCGTTGACCGCGTAAACGATGCCATCATGCACTATAGCATCAGACAAAAATGTTGCCTCAACAGGATTGATGATGAGCCACAACCATGTATGGCGACCGGGTTCCAGATAGACTAATCCCATGTTGAACAACGCAATGAGCTTGTAATCCATGTAGTCTTCTGATGGTGTGGGCACTTTGCAGATTACAACTTTCTGCAAACAGAGGTCGAGCCAAAAGCTTGACGCGTCTCGTGCATAGTAGGCAGGAGTGTCCAGCGGGCCGTGAGGCTCGATGTCGGCGGTATCCAACGATGGAAGGGTGATCTCTCGCTGGGTGTAGATATCCACGAGACGCCACGGACTACCGGTGTGGTGGATGAGGATGATCCAGTTGGCCTTCATGTCCGCCCAGTAGTGGCCGCGCATGAAGGACAGGTGGACGGGTAGTGGTAGCATGTCGAGGGGCACCACGGTAACCTCCGTAGGATCGTCAAGTCGGTGTATGGTCCACCTGCGAGGATCGGGCATCAGCAAGCAGGGTGTCTTGAAAAGAGCCGGCCGGTTGCAGACGAGTAGATGGTACAAAGACACCAAGCATGCGGCCAGACGGACGGTGTTGAGTAGGTCCATACAACTACAGATCTGCTCCAAGAGAACATCGGGGAGGGAATTCCAGTCGCAGCTCTGCGTGTCAGTCGGTTCTGCCATTGGGGTTTTTGGTGCTTGCGAGCCAGTGGGGAAGTGGATTCGGGCGGGCGAGCAAAGAAGCTTCTCCTCGTGTGGCCGAGCAGTGAGCGAGGGGATATGGTACGCACGAGCTACCAAGGAAGATGGCGCAGGCGGGCGAGCAGTGAGCGGGGGTAAATGGTGTGCGGCCGACGATGGGGAAGAGAGGAGGAAGAAGAGTGGAAGACGGGGAAGAAAGTGCATTAAATCTCAATTCTACTAGTACTACTACCAGGATATAGGCACCGTCCTCCGGAGTGTAAATAGTTACACCGATGACATGTGGGCCTACCACAAGAGGGCCCATATGTCAATTAATGGAGGACACAGGTGCGTAGGCGTATTTGCGGAAGCGTGCTCTACTGGCAAACATGATGGCAGTACTAGGTAAGGCTGATTTAGTAACACCAACATGCTGGTTTAGCTTATTAATTACGTGTCCCATCTGCTGCAGCGTGTATTGTCACTTCACTGTGAAGACTAGTTGAATAGTTCTCTCTGACTGAGATGGGGAATGATGGATTGCGAGGATTTCCTTTCTACAGTATCCCTATCCCTCTACGCTCACTTCACTCATTTTGCTCCGTACCTAGTCACTTGTTGAAATCTGTAGAAAGACAAATACTCCATATTTGGGAACAGAGGGAGGCCTTTACTCCGTACTGGAGTATTTGGGAATAGAGGGAGTTTCACCATATGGAGGGAACAGAGGAAGTTTGAAATATGAACATGTCAATGGGAGGGAGTAAGCCCCATGCATGCATGCATGCATGCAACATGCAACACTCACACGTACTCCACATGGACGCACGCAACACTCACGCACCAATGCGGCACACAGCACACGACGCAACACACACGCTCACACTCATGTGCTCCACCTACTCCCTACATCCGTGAAAGACTGTACATTTAGAGATTTACACATTGACCAGGGTATAATTAATGCCCAAAAGTAGCAGACTTATGTGTGCATGCGACCATTGAGATAAGAAGATTAAATGAAGGCCGTTGCATGCTGTAATTATGGATAGACATGTAGCCTATACCTACAACACAAGTTGGTGCATTAGTCAATCAATATTGATTTAGATTAAAGGCTAAATGCATTGGAAGTGTAGATGTACATCATGTACTACTACACTCTTTGTTTTATAGCTGATGTACACTCTTTGTTGGAAGGCCGAGGGAGGACACGTGCATGCACTCACATACACAGCCAGGGCGGTTCGGGCGCAAGGGTTGGACTCGTGTGGCGCCTGCGTAAAGTTTTGCTTAACTGATTTCTTTGCTCCGCCAACTGAGAGATGGGACCCAGAAACCAGGTGACAATTTAACCAGTCAACAAAGTGCCACGTCGACTATGTGGCCGGTCAGTAGGGTGCAATACGGTGCTCTACGATGAGCTAGTGATCGTATAATCGACGCAAAACTATATATAGTGACCGTAAAGAGCGTATTGTTACATACGTTGACCGCCAGTGTATTTTTCTCGTTTCAAATTAAGCCATATTAATCGGAAAGGATGCAGTATGGACTACTACTAGTACTAGTACTTCTTTGATGTGTCCCGTCAACTCACCGAACGAGGAGAAGCTTGCTTACTACGCCTCTCCCTCGCCCACGCGCGCGGTGGTTCGCAGGACGAGGAGAGGGTTTTGACTACAGTGCCCTCTCCCTCTTCCTCTCCTCGCCTCGCCTCCCTCGCGGTGGATGTGCAGCAGTTCAATCGGTGTCAGATTGCCAGACGCATATTGTACTGTAGTATCATCATTGTTGGACCTTCCGAAGAGGCGAAGAGGCAAGTGCAAGGTTCACACGAGTACGAACTGTTGAACCTCCCGAAGAGGCAAAGAGCCAAGTGCAAGGTTTTATAGGAGTTGTCGTCCTAGTAGGAGTGTACTACAACTATAGCGAACGATGCTACTATATGATGCCGCCACATCACGTATATCCAAAGCTGTGCCACCTTTTTTTCTCAAAGAGCGTGTTGGAGCCCGTGCAACAACCACACAAGTTGCACGTACACATAACACATTTACTAGTAATAAATTCTAAAGGACAAATGCCAGTATGCCACACAAGTTCATCTCCAATTCATGTGATAAATTTGTGCACGACTAGTCTACATATATTCACAGCGCTACCGTTCACAATTATCGTACTCCACTTACACGTTATAGATGGGCTACATGCATGTCCTCCTCCAGGTTCCAGTCCCAGGTGTTCTTCATGGATGGCACAATCCATAGCGGTGGGCAACGGGAATCATTGTCGCAGCTTTCTAGTCCGGTTCCACACGATGGAGACTCATCCAAGCTGAAGCGGCATAAATTAGGGATAGCGTGTCCCAGCATGTCGTTCATCCGGCGGTGCGCAATGAAGACACAACCATGCTTCATGAACGGCAGGCCTTCCGTGTCGTGCACGGAAGGTGGCATCCGCTTCACAATGGGGTAGCTGTCCCCGATGAAAAGCGAGTACTCTCCAAGAGTGTTCCTCGGCACCCACGTAGCATCACGGGGGTCGAACTCGGCGCCGTTCATCTGGTACACGCGGCATCCCAGATCTGGACACATGGCGACGTACATAGTCAAGGTCCATAATGTTGTGCTCAAATATGGCGGTCAGTAATACTATGCAGCAAATAGTACTATTCCGGTATAGAGGAAGTAAAATAACCGGCTTATTACATATAGCCACTCTTGGCTACATGGATGAGATATTAAGACATGGAAAAACAAAAATGGTGGCAGCTAGTGGGTTCAAGTCTTCAAGGGCCCAGCTAGCTATATGCGTCCTCCAAGGTAAAAAGTACTCCTACTAGTAGTACTAAGTATACTACTAGTACAACAATGAAAGAGAAGGCGAGAGGGTTAGAAAATGGAATACCTGGCTAGATGGTGACGGTCTGATCGTGGTAGATTGTGTGACCATGTTGCACATCAGTGGTACCATGGGTAACGACAGCTAAGATAGTTGATCCAAATATGCCAAAGTCAGCTACAAGGTTCCAGGTTAGACCGAATCCCGGATGCAAATGCACATCCAGGATCGGCGATCTTATTTTGATCGGGGGATGACTGGTCCCTGCAAAATAATGGAGTACCGTTAGGGATGCAAATGATTGTTTGTGCATTCCGTTTGTAATCTCCCATACCATAGGATGGCAACCAGATGAAACAAGTCCCCTGGCTTGTCACCGCGAAGATGCGGCCTAGATGGCGCACGGCGTCTTCGAACGTGTAGGGGTACAAATCTGCCGCCGCCAACATGCGTCAGCCTCTTTTTCCGTTACCGCGTCTTGCATTGATGGCAATCCTTATGTCAAACACCGCGATGAGATAGTAATCGTTGTAGTCGCGTCGCCTTGTCGGCAGGTCCGCAATTGGTATCTTCTACAATCTCATGTAGGCATCATCATACGTATTCAATCCCAGCCAGTCCGGAAGGCCGATCCCAATGGTGGAGAAGGGGTCTACCGGAACGGCCGCACTGTTGTGGATGTTGTGCAAAATGATGGTGGTATCCGGCCGGAGGTATGCAAGCCAATCTTTGTTGGCACCGACCCAGACCTATATATAAGGCGGTGGGCAGCGGAGAAATTACGGGATGGAAATGGAATAACTAAGTACTACATGATCAAACTCCATTACTGACCTGCTCATCGGACAAAATCCGACTACCTCTCAACGTCGACAACTCTATCGGAGTCAACGTGCAACCATGGCCAGGGAGCGGTGGACTATTCGAAGGATTGTCCCATAGAAGAACCTTCTCCTCGAGGACGCATGGAAGACCAACAAGCATGGCCTTTTCCCAAACCTGTTTAAGCAGCGTCTTGAAAAAGTTGGTGCAGGAAGCACCGAGTCTTGCGGCGGTGAGGACGTCGGAGCAGCGTGCGATTTATCCCAGAGGATCGTCGTCCAAGGTCTCCCAGCCCCGACGAGGAGGAGAACCGCCTAGCGAATCCATGGGAGCAGCAACGAACTGCCTTCTCTTCGGGGGGAGGGGAACTGGCGAGGAGGAGATAAGAGCGTAGTAACCGCAGGCCTCGCCCCTTCCAATCAGATCGCTCTCTCGGCGAAGGGGTGAGGCTATTATTTACTACTAGTACTGGCACTATGGAACGTTATGGGATTGCATTATACAGTAAATAATAGCACTAGTAAGAAATTTTTGGCACTAGGTAGTAGTTTTTGGCGTGGATTAAGAAATTTTGGGTATGTTTTTGCCATTTTTTGTACATGCCAACTAGTGTCAAAAAACGTCTTACATTATGTGACGGAGGAGTACGTACTCGTACTGCAGCAGTACCAGTACTACTTTTATCAACTATGAGTATTAGTGCGATGTACTGTACTTCTAGTCTAGTCTAGTATAGTATAGTGCACCAGTTTTGAACTCTTGAATCTCAGGGCCAAAGAGCTACAGTTGGAAGTGGAGGGTACTACTGTTCTCTAGAACCATCGATGTACTATCAATGCAGGGGAAGTACACCTGCGTAGTGGCCTAGTGGGTACTCTCGGTGCTATATTCAGCCGCTCCTCTCACGTAGGAGTAGCTGGCCTACTCAGCCGCTCCTCTCATGCACAGACTAGCAGCCTGTTTATTAGCGACGGTTACTACGGTCTACGGGGGCAGAACATTTGAGTTATTTGATACAGCGAGACTAGGCTTTTCGCTTCCATTTGTGGAGGTGTAATGGATCTCGTCGAACTTTGTTAGCAGTTCCTTCTTTATGAATGAGATGAAGCAAAGCTTTTGCCTCCGTTTCAAAAAAACACGTCAAGAGGAATTTCTTTTATAGTAGAGACGATAATGGAGTGAAGTCCATGCGTGCAACACCACAAGCTACAGAGTACTACTAGTACAGCACTTTACATAGAGTACAGAGCCATATTGCACAGTTCCCAATGCCCCGCCAGGCTTTTCCGGCTCCTCGGGCTTAATTGGGAGGCGCTAGTTTAAATATGCTACTACTAGCTGATGAGGAAGCTGCAAGCGAGGTGCGGCTAGGGCGAGCACGCGAGCCACGGGATGATGGGAAGGAAAACCCGTTCACGTGGCTAGGCTGTCCAGTGCACCCGGAGTGTGGGGCCGCATGTCCGTTTGACTTCAAAACTCAAACTACCCGTGTAAAATATTGGCTCGCAGTGAAGTGTAGTAGTACTATTTTTTTAAAAGGTCGCCGTGCGTTCGGCCGGGATCGAACCCACAAAACGAGGAATACACTCCCGCGACCACTAGTAGTACTCATTAGAGTACAACGCAACCTAGAATCGCCTTTTGTCCCTAGTAGTACGTACATTGTTCCTTACAAGAAACCCCTAATAATGCAAGAAACCACTTAAATGCCAAGAAACTACTACCACTTGCATACGTGGCAGACTTAAGATAAGACTACCTTAATAACCATTGTACATGCTCTTACCAACCAAAATCCTTGAGTGACCTCCTACCTCCGGCCCGTCCACCTAGTCATCCTCGGCCATGGGACGCAGCTACCGCCGCCGGCAGAAGGCGAGGTCAAAACCGCCGGCGGTGCGGAGCCCATGTTGCGGCAGCCCGGATGCCAGCTCTGTCCGGCGCTCACGGCCGCTAGCTAGCCAAGATAGCTCCGTCCAGCTGCTTGTCTGCAAGGTTTGCTAGCTAGATTGGCATGGTAGCGCGGCGGGTTGCTCGCGCGCCAGCCATCTGGCTCGAGCGAAGGCCAGCGCGGCGGCTTGCTCGCTCGTGAGTCACGCTCGGGCCAGCCTGCCAACCCGTGTGGAGGCCAGCACGGTGTCCGGCCCGTCCGACGAAGCGGCGGCCAACTCGCTCATCACCGGCGCCACCGACGAACACGCATCAAGACTGCTTTGAAGTAATGTTCAGAAAAATAATGATTTGAGGGGAATAATAGGATAGAAGGTCGATGTGGGTCCCTCGTGTCAACGGTCAAACAAAATGTGTTGGTTTAAGCTGCCTCGTCAACACGGACGTGTGGGCCAACCCAGTCATAAATGGGTTTAAACGAACCTAATCGGTAGGAGTACTAGGTACTACCTCTCTCTCAGTTTACACGGCGTGCGCGTACCCCTAGGTCGTCAATTTGACCAACCTAATACAAGTCATATATTACAAAAATATACCAACATAAACTATGGAGTTTCTACTTTCAAAAGGTATAATTTTTGTGCTATATAGTTTATATTAGGGTGATAAAATTGACAACCTAGGTATACGTGCAAGACTTGTAAACTGAAACGGAGGTAGTAGTAGTTTTTGGCGGGATTAAGAAATTTTGGGTATGTTTTTGCTATTTTTGTACAATAGATTCTTCCTAGGGCTGGTTGAAAGTGGTAGTTTTTGTTAAATACTCTACATATTGTAAGTAGGAGTGAAAGTTAAGCTTTGGAAGCCAATAAGCAAGGCTAGTTACATAGTGCATATGTGTACATGATTGAAAGTAAATATCAACCATGAGTGACTAATATCTTGATGGAAAACTCAAACTATGGAATACTAGAAAAAATACATGGTTGGAAATACTAGCAATGTTCATGTCCGCTGTAATGAATCATAATTAGAATAATACTTATTCACAAACTTGGTACAAAACACCCTAATTTTGATATACATATGTATATTATGTTTCAATTATAATATATTCCTTGGGCTGTTTTGGTGAGGTCAGGGAGGGATGTGGTTGGTTTTAAGATACTAATTATGGGTTTTTCTGCAAATTGGTAGACAAGTGTGATGTTGGTGAGAAAAGGCAACGACTTACCTCACAATCATTAGATGTAGATCCAATGGTCAGAAACAATGGATGGCAGACACACCAGCATCACCAACTTAGTCTTGTGTAGGAGTACTAGCAAGATCCGTGCATTAACGGAACATCAAGATGCATTTTTTTATAAAAAACACTTGTTGTGATTGACCCTTGCGGGAGTAATCCCATGTGTAAAAACTAATGATATCTCGAGAAATATGAGATAAGGTGAAGAGGAGTTGGGTGTGGTGGTGGTTGGTGGTCGGACTGAGCGGAGGCATGGGGATTGACGACGCCGGCAGCGGCCACTAGGCCAGTTTGTTCCAGAGGCTTCCTTTCTTAATTGCTCAACAATGAGGTTTGTTGGAGATAAGGATGAACGAGGGAAGGCCTTTTCTGAAAATGTGGAGAGGGGTGCGGGTATCTTTTAGTTTAATTTCCATCCGTCAGATATAGATCAGACAGTCTATATTGCAAGATGACACACGTACCATCATCACCAACTTGGTTTTTTATAAAAGAAGAAATATAAGTATGGAGATACAAACGTATTATCGATACTTGCTTCCACAAACTAGCATCTACATTCTATTCAACGCCTCGGCATGTGGGGCCTTAGCACAATGACTTCTCGACTGTGTAAAACAAAGATTTTCCGTCACGACAAGGAGGGGGGTGACGGCGGCGCTTTTTGGCTTGCTCTAGTCCTAGTAGTCATACTAGGTGGTCTAAGCACGTAGATTTATTCTTTTCACGCCTCGTGTTCGCCAGATCGCCACGACTGTTGATGAGTAGACAGTAAGTTATTCACGGGGAAACCCTTGTTGAGCGTGTTTGCGAGAGAGAGAGAGAGAGAGAGAGAGAGTGTGTGTGTGTGTGTGTGCGTGTGCGATATGTTAGAGATTGAGGCAATGATAACAGATTCTTTGTGTCTATGTGTGTGGAGGATAGAGAGAGACATGAACATGTGGCTTTGTGTTGTGTAACGTGGAGACACATATACATAATTAGAGAGTGAGTGTGTGAGATACACATGCGGACATGGGGAGAGATGAGGATCTAGATAAATGGGTGTTTGTGCGTGTCTGTGTGTGTTTGTGCACGCGTTTGTGTGTGACAGGGAGAGAGTGTATGTGGAGTAGAGAGACCACTGATGATGTAAACCTAGTATAAGGGAAGGGGGAATGGTTTGACATGTGTAGTAGCGAGATAGCACGGGTCCAGTCGGGGGGGAGCAGACTATTTGGAAGAGATATCGAGTGTGTGTGTGGGAGAGGGGTGTGAGCGAGAGAGAGAGAGAGAGAGAGAGAGAGAGAGAGAGAGAGAGAGAGAGAGAGAGAGAGAGAGAGAGAGAGAGAGAGAGAGAGAGAGGAAGAGAGGGGCGAGAGGGGTCGCTTTGTGTCCATAAATGGCGATAGATAGGGAGACAATGTTGATGTTGTCCAAATTGGCCTATGAATGGAGACGCAGGGAAGCGAAGTCATCGTGTGTGTGATAGGGACTTCATGAGAGATCTAGAATAGATGGTGTAGAGAACAATGTGCTAAATCGAGAACGATTATACATTAGGGAGCTATGCAAAGAGTCACGACATATATGTATACAGGGAAGGAGCTGGGGCGGGTCCGCATGTGGGAGAGATAGAAAGAGGAGAGTGGTGCACAAGGAGACAAAGTGTGCTTGTTTGCAGTGGGGGTGGTGTGTGAGGTGAGTGCGCGAGAACCACATAACTAGGGAGATAGACGTTTGGGGGCGATGTTTTGTGTGTATGGGAAATATACACTCTACATAGTGTGTTTGCTTGGGTAAGAGAGATAGTGGGAGACCTAGAGAGTGGGGGAAGAGATGTGTGCATGCCCGGGAGACAAAGTGATAGAGACCTATGTTGGGGTCCGGACTTTACAAGAGAGAGGGGTGTTAATGTGCTCGTGTGTTGGTGTCTGCGGGAGAGAACGACTTCTCTATGTGTGTGTGTGTGGTGGTGGTGGGGGGTGACTTCAGATAAAGAGTGAGGTGTCTATATTTGAGGGACTTTAGCGTAATTGAGATATTGTGCACTCATGGTTCATCAATTTGTTTCACAGTTTGTACTATGAAATAATGATACTTTTGAACATGCGTGATATACCTTGATGTACCAGAATTACAAACCTAAGAATGGAATTTTGGAATTCGACTCCATCATTAGCTTTTGTAATTCATTTAAACGGAGGTACATTTTTTAAGCTGGAATTTCGTGATTTCAAATTCATATATCAAACCTAGAGATATACACATACGGGCATGTTCAAACTTTATAATCATTCACTTTATTCATACACATACACATTTTTGCTTTTGTCATCATATTTAGGATAAACACATTTGGAATTTCATTTGAATTGGACCGTATGATGGTATTTGCTTGTAGTAGCTCAATGATCCATATTTGAATTGAATGGACAATCTAAGTTTCGAGTTGGAGACATTGATTTTCAAAACTTGCACATTTTTTTTGCGTGCAAAACAAACAAATTGTCGGCCATGATATCATAGTCGGCCGTACGAGAGCAGAATAATTATAATTTTAGGCGCCAAAAGCTTTCAAACTTCCCGCTCACATCAAAATATCACGCGCACGAAAGTTTAGCCCTGCGATATTCTTGTTTTACCCCTGCCACATGAACGGAAAAGGGCTGCTTTGGTAACTCCATTGGTTTCCCCTCTTTGGCCCCAACATTCTTCCCCAGAGCCCCTCCCCTTCCCCTCCCCGACCCCCCAACCATGGCAAGCCGCCGAATCTAGTCCTCCGCCGCAGCGGTGGACCTCACACCCTGCCGAATCTACCTTCTGCACCTTGGAACCCCCAACTGCCAACTCACCACTTCACCGGAGCCGCTTCAGCGACTGGCTTGTCCACCGCTCCAGATATCCTTGACCGCCATCATGGTCCACCGCACCGGATCTGCTTAACCAGCGCCTCGCCCACCACAACAGAGGCCCTTCATCGACTCCTCGTCCGCCCTTCGCTGGCCCTTCATACAAGCCTCGCCCTCGCAACAGATCCGCCTCACCGAAAGCATCAGATAACGCTACCGCCAAAGCCTTCGCCCATCGACCGGACCCGCTCCACGGAGGCCATATTCAACTCCACCGCCCCGCTTTACCGACGCCGCAGCCTCATCAGTTATTTCGATTTGTACTCCTTCGTTTTTCTCTTTATCGCAACTGTTCACTTACCACGATGAGCTTTCTTGTATGTCGACAGCGCCGCAATCAGAAAGCACCGTAGCCGCTTCAAATGACGGGCGATACCGCCCAAACTCAACCGCAACACGAGCACCATCGACGATCCTTAGCTATCAAGTATGACAACGATACCCATACGCCGCCAAGAATCAGGTACTATCATCCAACGGCCGGCGCCTACGTTCACTTTCCTAGCATAAGCACCGCACCTTTGAATTTCTTCAGGGCATCATTCTGTTTTTCATGAGACGCGTTATTCCGCTTGCACTCAGAGGGCCATACTTCGTAGTGAACATGTTACATGTGCTAAATTACATACCAAAGGCACATATAGTTAATATGCTTTAGTTTTGTTCGATGCCACCGTTGGTTCCATCGACCGTTAATGTTCTCTATGCTTAATTACCCATCAGCAAACTAGCATGTGGTTCCGCTGCTTTTTGTTCGTTTTACCCTACATTTTCTGATGCTAGCTATTACATCACTGCTCTGAGCCTCTGTTCATTACTTGTTTGTGTTTTCTTGATCTTCCCAAGTTGCATGACTAATTTGATGCTTCTATTAATTATGGAGCTGCCAACCCCATCAAGCAAAATATTTGTTCTTTTGGGATTGGCACCTCGAACAAGCATAAAAATATATGGAAGCAGATATATTGCCGTGTATGCACACACCCTTCTTTCATTAGTTTAGATGAACCATTGATGATCAATTCAGACTAGTGCATGCGATTAAAATTAATTTTACCTAAATAGATGGTGCAGAATAAACTACAACAACTAGATTTGCAACCACGAGATGTCGATTTATATTTTCAAAGAACATTGCAACAACAGCTAGGCTTCACAGCAACATATGGTAAGCCAATGTGTTTTAGTACATGTGAAATGTAATGCGAGTGGGCTGCTTTCTTGGCTTGTGCCCTCAACGTGTAATCCTACCGAATTACAAATAGTTCAGTTGTTTGCTTTGTTGTATTGCTTGATTCGAATGCTTGTTTGTTGTTACGCTATACCGAGTTGGCCAATATGTCGCAAGAAGGCTCGTTGTACTATCGTAAAGAAATGCATGCCTATTTCATTTGAGTCCTTAACTTTTCCTCTCAACTTCATCACAAGACTGTCTTCGTAGTTTATATGAGGCCACACTGTTAAGTGCTTTCTCAGATTATTTCAACTGCTTAGATGCCTTGGCAACTTAAATATAGCGGTTATACACTCCCTTTCAACTAGGGATGTCAACTGGGCCCCGTTTAATCCCGATTTAAGTACACTAGTGGTATGATAGTTTAGAAGAGTTTTTGTTTTTTGAGGAAAATGAACTAGGAAAGTAGCAAAAACTAACTAGATGGGACTGGCGGATGTCGTTTATTTGCCACTTACATCCCTAGTTTCATCTTACCATTTTAATTTCTTTTCGGCTGATGCTGCTTCGAACCATTCAAATATAGTTTGCCATGCTCGGCAATAATTCGCCCGTCGTTTACCATGTAAGCTTACTGCCTGGATCATACGATAACTATCTCTTACTTATGTCCAGCAGAAACCTTTCAGGACGCCGTTCACACTAGGACACAATGTACAACCCCATAATCTATTTGTGGAAGCAGTGGGCCATCCATGTTACCAGATGGTAGCAGTTCAGAGGCAACACCGCCGGAGAGCAGTCTAAGCACAAATATTATAGTGCTTGAGGCTCTACTAGAGGCAGAAAGAGATGGTGTGGCTGCCATGAATGAGGTAATCTTTATCTTGAGGCTGGAAATTACGGAATTAGCGGCACGCATTATGCAAGCAACCCAAGAATTGGAGGAAGTAAGAATGTTGCATTTGAAGACGAGGAGGTCTCATTGTTTCGCTATCCAAGCCCAAGGTAATCCCGGTTCTTCTTTAGATACCAGTTGAAATTGTCATTAGATTATTGTACTTGCATGTTGTGTCATGTCTCTGAATGGATTATGTTGCAAGACCCCCTATGTTGTCCGAAATTCAATGTTGTCCATGTGTTGTAATGATCCGATTTGTTAGGCGAGGTAATCCTCAGTACTTGTATGATTGACATAAGGTGAACTGTTTTTCATGTGAGCATATGTATTGGATGAAACAACTGTTTGAATCAGAGTGTATCCAACCTACTGAATTCGAAGATCACAGCATTTCTAAATCATAATCATATATAAAGGTGGAATAAATCTTTGTTGTGGTGTTGAAGAAATAAATAACAAAATGTATAATTATCTTGGATATTCGTAATCGAATACAAATTGATTTGAATTTAGTTTGCCAGTCCTGTGGCAAACGTGAATGCTAATTCTCCCAAGTTTTGAACGAAGCGGCTAAACACCCACTATAATTTGTGGGCTTCCTGAAGCAAGTGTTTGAGAGATGGAAATTACTGTCTACCCTTGACACTTACATCCTTATCGACCGGATTTACACTGCTGTCGATAGGGGTAGACTAGTAACTTCAATCAAACGTGACATGACGGCCTCTGAGCCCATTTAGACACGGTGGGCGCCAAACGTGGTCGGCAAAACACATTTGATTCAAGCTCGTCCAAAAGACATGTGTCTCTTCCTCCATTTCCCCATTCATACACGGTGGGCGGCAAAACAAACTCTCCTCGTTCGAAATCAATGTAGGCTAATATTTTAAATAGGGGCAGATGTGTAACTTCCATCAGATGTGACACAACCGCCCTACTTGTCAGCCCCGTTCATACATCATGGGCGCCAACCGTGGGTGGCAAAACACCCTCTCCTCGCCCGAAATAGTTACCGGCAAATATTTGGGAGATGCGAGATTACTGTCCTATCCCCAACCGACGCGATGTCCGAAATGTTAAACGGGGGATAAGTTCGTAACTTTCCCCATTTCAAAGAAGCGCCCCAAAGTTTGAGATCCCCCTCCCTCCATTTCCCCATTCATACACCATCGACGGCACGACAACCTCCGCACTGCGGCCAGCCTCCTCCGTCCGCCACCCCATCCTCCACCTTGTCGGCGCTGCTACCCCTACCCCGTCGCCCATCGCAAGAGATGGACGCTCTCATCCACGGTGCCGACCAGATCCTTTCATCGCCTCCTCTCACTTCATCGGCGCCGCCGTCCACCTTGCCGTTGCCGCTTCCTACGACCGCCTTTGTCCACGGCAATGTGATATATCCCCGACCCGCCGCCTGCCATCTAATGTCTTCTTCCCCCCGATAGCCATCGCACCCGCAGACCTCAACGACAAGATAGGCCTACACGGTGTCGCAAGAGAGGTGGTACTCTTCCATACGTGCTTAAGTTATTGATCTCACCCGAGAATAGATCGTAATTTGTTTATCAGACTTTTCTTGTCCATACCAAATCGTAGTGGCTAGTTGAAAGCAAACATTGGTTGTGAAGTAGCTTTGTCCGGTTTGCACCTTCAGATCCGCCATGGCACAGAACTATACTGTAAAGCTTATGGTCCCCCTTTATATTCACTACCATCATCGTAGGTGCTTCGTGGTCGTGCTAGCACTGCTCCTCAAGACCTCAACCCAAAGCTTACGTGTTGAAATACGAATCTGATATGATGCTCATATCACTAAAACAGAGAACGTTCAATTGGTCACCTAATGTTCCTATATTCGTTTCGAAAAGTGTCGGTGTACTAAGGTAGGGGTACCTCAAGACTTAACCGGTGCACGGCAGTTGCAGCTTCCCCGCCGGCCGGATCTACCACATGCTTGGGGCTCTGTCGGAGATTAAGGTAGGGGTACCTCAAGATTTCAACTCGTGCACGGCAGTTGCAGCCCCTCGCTGGCAGGTTTACTATGTGCTTGCCGGAGACCATTCCCGCTCCATATCAAGCCATTCAAGAGCAAAGTATACAAGACAGAAGATCGAGACCCCGGCAAGAGGAGCTTGCCGGGAAGGCCGTTCCAGGCTCAAGATTACATCACTCACGCAGGGCCCTGGCGAGAGGAGCTCGCCGGGGAGACTAGAAGATTACATCGCACAAGACACGCCTTTGGCGCTTATACGCGCCGGCAAGGGCCCGGGAGCGGTAGTTATAGAGCCCGACAAGCTCCCCTGCCCGCAAGATTAAGACCCTGCAAGGTACTTGCCGGAGAAGGCGCCAGTGCCCGCACTCCAGCTCATCCGCCCACGCCGCCTTGGGCCTTCTCCAGAGACGCTGGGCGGATGGTCAGGCAGCCTCGGGGTGCGGTGGCACTCCACGGTGGTGGATCCATCGCCGCAGGCGACGGAGACGCAAGGGCGGGAGCTTTTGGGGTCGACGGCGACGGCATTAAATGCCCTTGTCCCCATCACAAAGTAGGTAGAAACCACTGCTCAAGCAATCGTAGCTCCACTGTTCCCGCACTGTTCCAACTACCACCTCTTTTACATTTTTACCCCTTTCTCCTACGTTGACACCTGTTGGTGACCCCTTTGCACTATAAAAGGAGGCCCATGCACAACGTAGAGGGGGTTCGGTTCGGCTGGTTCGATTCACCCAACACAACACCACCATACGCTCGCATTCTTGAGCAAGATCAAATACAAACACAAAGCAGCAGTAGGGTTTTACGCGACCATCGCGCCCGGCCGGGTAAAGACCGCCTGCTCGCCTCGACCGCTCTCTTCGTGCTCCCTCCGCCTCGCATCAAGATAGACGAAGGGGCCCTGCCCCATAGGTGCTCGCGCGGCAGACATCCATCGCCCGCCCGACATCTTTGGCGCGCTGTAGGGGCGCCGAGGTTGTGCGGACTGATCCGCGTCCGCGGGCGCGTTCTTCATCAACCTCTCCAGCCACAAGAATTTCATCGACAATCGCGCTTATGGCCTCAAGACGAGGGCTTGAGGGTCGAGACCTGCTCATGTTTCACCCGCCGCCACCGAGCCAACGGTAGGCGGAGGAGACGCCACGAAGGGTGGACACCGGCGAGGGCACTCGCGCGCCACCAGATCTGTGGACAGACGGATGACCGCGCCGCCTCCGTGGATCCACGCCATCTCAACAAGACGACGACTCAAGAGCGCCATACCACGGAGGTGGTATCCGCCATCGAGCAGGACGCATCGGAGGCTCGCGGGATGTTCCGGACTTCGCCCGCATTACGTAAAGCGAAGGCGCCGGGCAGACCTCGCCTTCTAACACCGTTAGAGTCCGAGCGCCCCCCCGCCTCGCACCACTCGCCCCCCGCTTCTCCACTTCGCAGAAGCGCCACAAGAGCGCAATGTTTCGACTTCCTCCAAAGCAGCGGACAAGGCCAAGACCGGAGGGCTACCATCCGTAGTCCGGTCGCCGCCAACAACAATCTTCCACAGCGCCGGTATTCTCACGGCCGCGCAAGCCGAGAAGACGAAGGCCGACGGCAATAAGACCGCTGGGTGCAACCACCGCACTCCCGCCGCTGAAGCGAAGACGCCGCCGCCGAACAACACCGACGATGGCTCCACGGCATCGTCGGATCCGCGGGCTCGTCGGGATCAACGCCAGGTCCTTGACGATCGGCGACAAGAAGACGCTCGAACCATGATCGAGCGCCGCCGAGAAACTCGGCGGCAATCAGACCAGAGAGCTGGGAGCACTGCTGACGCTGCTACTCGGTGAGCTGTGCGACTTGTCAGACGCTGCAGGCTGCTCTCTGCTCACCCGCGAGCTGCGCGCGGGCCCAAAGGCTCCAAAGATGAAGAATTTCTGCCGACGCGCCGAGAAATACGACGGCAAGACGCACCTCGAATTCCTTAGTGTCTACACCATTGCGTGCAAAGCGTCGGGGCGCGACGAGAAGATTCTTCGCGAACTACTTCCGCGCGGTTTAGGCCGAACGCTCGTTTGGCTTATGCACTTGCCGGAAGGCTCCATTTCTTCTTGGGCGATTTTGCCATCAGTTTGTTGGCGCCTTCACCGGGCGGCCACAAACCCCACGGCCAGAGAGCGATTCCACATTTTGGCCCGTATGAAGGAGAATCCTCGCAAGTACATCCAACGCTTCAGCCGCAGCAAAGACAACATCTCGACGTCCACCCGCCATGTTATCGCGCTGCTCCACCGAACGGCGAATCGCCAGATGCGTGAAGAGATGGCGATGACCAAGATTCGATGTCAACGAGCTCTATGCTCGGTTGATAAATGCGCGACACGCTGAAGAGGGGAGGAGGCCTCGGGAAGACGCCGCGCAGGAGGAAGCGATCGACGACGCCGCCTAAGAAAAAGCGCCGGCGGCGTAACAATCAAAAAGAACAAGGAAGAGGTGCTTGCCGTCGAAAAGTCCGCAAGGAAGCTCCCGCCAAGCAAACACAGCCGGGCGACCGCAAGGAGCTCGCCTCGTGGCGGCAAATGACAAGCGTGACGGTCCCGCAAGCAATATCAAGAAATCCACCGCACTAAGGGCCACGATCTCTATAATCGCAAGCGCCGACTATCTCGCCGAGCAGCAAAAGCTGAGTACGAGAGGCGCGACAAGGAGAGGGCCCAAGGTGGCGGAGGAGAACCGAGCAAGAAGCGCCGCTCAATGGCTGTGGAGGACGCCGCAAGGCCAAGCGGGCGATAAGGTGATCGACCTCCCGAGCTGCGACAAGGATGAAGACGACGACGAAGATATGGAGGATGAGGATGACAGCAGCAGGAGTTCCAAAAGGCCACAGAGGTCCTGCAGGCCGACGGTGGCGCCACCGCACACCTCCCATCGCCAGCCTAAAGCAATGGGTGCGTGAAGTGAATGCAGCGGAGCTAATTCGAGAGTCGCCAAGCAGTTCTCAAATGGTCCAAAGACGCCCATCATTTTTGATCTTGAGGATCACCCCGACCGCACCACCGCGGGTCGGGTGCTTGCCGATGCTGGTCTCGCCCACCATCCGCGAACCTCAAGGTCACCAAAATGTTGGTTGACGGCGGGTCGGGCTGAACTTGATCTCCTCTCGCCGTGATCAAGAAACTCCAAATTCCAGATGGCGAAGCTCAAGAGACCGGTTCTTTCCAAGGAATCAACCCGGACGGAGCAAGCCCAAGGGAAAGATCACTCGCCGTGACCTTTGGCGGGAGCTCAATTTCAGGATCGAGCGATCACTTTCGACGTCGCCGATATTCCGCTGCCATACAACGGAATACTCGCCGCCCCGCCTCGCCAAGTTCATGGCAGCTTCCCATTATGCTTACAACGTGATTAAGATGCCGGGCCGATAAGCGCCATCACCGCCCACGGCGACAAGAAAGATGCGCTTATCTCGCACCGACAAGATCTACCGATGCGGCAAAGAGCGTCCGATAAGAATACACTTGCCGCTGAAGCTCCCGGGGAAGAAGACGAAGACCAAGTCCGCAAGTGCTCCGGCCCACTCCGCAACCGCACTCTTCGAGTGTTGCGCTGTTGCCGAGGACGCCCCGCCGAGCTCCACCGCAAGAGTAAAAGGAATGGCTGCCCGCCGCAACCAAGAAGGTTCCCGCTTAGGAGGACGGCATCGGTGGTACCTTCACCATCGCCACGCTTGACAAAGAATAGGAAAGCGCTTGCCGCTTTTCCTCGGGCGTAATGTCGATGTGTTTGCATGGCAACCATCCGACATCCCCGTGTTCCTGTGAAGGTAATTGAGCACAAGCTTGCCGCTTGCCCTCATGCGCCCCGCAAGCAAAAAAGTGAGGAAGCAAGCCGTGAGCGCCAAGAATTCATCAACAAGAAATCAAGAAGCTAGAGGCAGCAGGCCTAGTTAGAGGCGTGATCCATCCGACGGGTTAGCAAACCCACCGTCAGGCGCAAGGCTAACGGGAAGTGGAGGCTGTGTATAGACTTCACCGATGTAAATAAAGCATGTCCCAAGGATCCATTCCCCTTGCCGCACATTGACCAGATTGTTGACTCCACTGCCGGAAATGAGCTGCTTTGCTTTCTTGATGCATACCAAAGCTATCACCGATCTTTATGGCCAAAGAGGATGAAGAGAAATCTGCATTTATCACTCCATGTGGCACTTATTGCTTCATACGCATGCCATTTGGACCAAGAATGCAGGATCAACATTTGCAAGGGTGGTGTATATCGCTTTTGAGCCACGTATCCACGTAAATGTAGAGGCTTACATGGATGATATCGTGGTGAAGAGCAAGAGCAAGGATACGCTGATTCAAGATTTGAAGAGACATTTCGTAACCTCGCGAAGATACAAATTTTTGTTGAACCCCGAGAAGTGCGCTTTTGAGTGCCCTCCGCAAGCTTCTCGGTTCTTTGTGTCACAGAGGGGATTGAAGCCAACCCCGACAAGATTAAAGCCATTGAGCAGATCGAAGCCCCAAGGCGAGTCAAGGATGTCAAGACTCGCAGGTTGTGTGGCTGCCCTCAAGAGGTTCATTTCAAAGTTCAGCAGAGCGCCTCTACCTTTCTTCAAAATCTTGAAGAAGGCAGGCCCCATGAAGTGGACTCCGAAGTGGAGGCAGCGCCGCAAGATTTGAAACGGTACCTATCCTCCACCCCAATACTTGTCACACCTAGACCACAGGAGAAGTTGTCAGCTGATCTAGCGGCAACCAACCAAGTGGTTAGTGCTGCGCTAGTAGCGGAGAGGGAGTCCGACGAGGAGGCTACACCACCGCAAGCGGGTCCAGCCGACAAGGTGGGGCTGCCCGACAAGCTCCGCCCCGACAAGGACAACTCACAGGAGAACAGGATGAGGTGCGGAAAAGATGGTGCAGCCCAGTTGTATTTTGTAAGCCCTTCTCCGTGGGGCTAGATCAAGGTACTGTGTGCAAAGTTGCTTTTCGCCTCCTCATGGCCTCGAGAAAGCTGCGCCATTACTTCCGTGCACACGAGATAACAAAGGTCACTGCCTCAACAAGAGGATATTGCACAACCTGCAGGCAACAGCAGGATCGCTGAGTGGGCACTGAGCTGTCGAGCTTTGACTCAAGTTTGAAAGTACTTCAACCATACAGAGCCGGGCTTTGGCAGAATTCATAGCAGAATGGACCCCAACACCGATGAAGAAGTCCAAGAAACAAGTACACCCGCACAAGAAGCTTACAAGTGAATGGGTAATGTACTTTGATGGTGCCTTCTCGCTGTAAGGCGCCGGTGCCGGGCGTGGTACTCATCGCGCCCACCGGAGAGCACCTCAAGTATGTCATCCAGATGCACTTCCCAAGAGAGCAAGCGACAAACAACACCGCTGAATATGAGGGTTTGCTCGCCGTCTCGTGGATTGCGGCCAACTTGGGATCAGGAAGTTAATCAGCGAGGAGATTCTCGCCTGGTGGTCCGCAAGTTAACAAGAGCTATCGAGAGCCTTTGATGGAAGCTTATGTAGATGAAGTGAGGAAGCTTGAGGAGCGCTTTGAAGGCTTGCAGATGGAGCATGTCCCGAGAGCTCGTAATGAAATCGCAGATGGCCTTTCAAAGTGTGCTTCGATGAAGTTACTCAGGAACCAGGGACCTTCTTGCTCAAGCTGACTCAACCATCCGTCACGCCATCAATTGGACAGTCCAAGAAAAGAAAGTTGGTCTCCGCGACTACTTGCCGGGCGGGTTTCCCGAGGCCGCCGCCAAAGTCCCCAAGATCAACGGCCGACGCCGAGGAACAGCTTCCTCGCAGATCCTCGATCTCAGACAGCTTGAAGCGAGTGTTCCCGACAAGCCTCGCCCGGCGAGCTTGCCGGGACTTCAGCCCGGCAGAGCCAGGGTCCTGCCAGAGAAGCTCAGGTTCTCGCAGCAGCCCTCATGCCTTTAGTCCTGCTGCCGAGCCCCAAGCTCCGCATGGGCGCAGCAGATCGTCTGCTTTGCAACCGAGAACTTCCCGACGACCCTAAGAAATAGAAAAGATAACCAGACAGTAAGTATGTACCAATCATGGACAACGAGCTGCATGTAAGAAGGCTCAATGGTGTCGATCAAGTGCATCTCCAGTGGAAGATGGATGTAAGCTGCTGGCGAGATACACGGAGGCATATGCGCCACCACATTGGCGCAAGGGCACTTGCCGAAAGCTTTTCGGCAAGGGTTCTTTGGCAAGAAGCCTCCAAGATGCAATCGCACTAGTAACCAAGTGTGAAGCGCGCTGCCCATGCAAAGCGATTCATCACCAGCCAAGCTCTCCAAACAATCCCTTTATCCTCGCCCTTCTCGGTCCGGGGCTCGATATCTCGCCCTTCCCCTGCTTGTCGGGGCTTTGAGTACTTGTACGTAGTAATCGACAAATTCACAAAGTGGCCAAGTGGAGCCTGGAGAAAGGTGACAAGACAAATAGCGGTCAAGTTCTTTCAGTCGATTGTGTGCCGCTTCGATCCCTAACAGATTATCACCGATAACGGTACACAATTCACTAGTCGCACCTTCATGCAAGACGCCCAAGACCTTGGCGCCAAGGTCTGCTGGCTCGCTGCTCACCCAAGGAGCAACGGTCAAGGTAGAGGGCCACGTCAAGTGCTGCGCGGACTCAAGACAAGAACTTTCGACAGTTGCGCGAAAAGCGGAAGAAATTGATAGAGGAGCTGCCGCGCTCTTTGGTCAATCGTAACGACACCGAATCGAGCCACCGGACAGACACCTTTTGCTCTAGTCTATGGAGCGTAAGCTTCTCCCCACGGAACTCAGATACGGATCTCCTCGAAAGTGCTCGCTATGATGAGCTCGAGCAAGAGCAATTGCGGCAAGATGACGATTGCTCCTTGAGGAGGGACGCCTGTGCTGTCAGACGAGCTGCTCGATACCAAAGAAGCCTTGCGCCGCTATCATAGCCGCAAGGTCAAAGCCAGAGTCTCGAGGAAGGCGACCTTGTTCTTCGGCGGTTCATCCGCCAAGAATTCCAACAAGTTGACGCTAAGGTGGGAAGGCCCTTATCGGTGAGACAAGTCACGAGGCCCGCGCCGTCCGCCGAGACCAAGAAGGCTTACCGTGAGCAACTCCCGAACATAGAGCATCTTCGCAAGTTTCACCCATAAGGCGCGGTTGCCGTGGACTCCGCCCGCAACCACCTTTTGTACAAAGCTTTGCCGCTGTTGCATGTAACCTTTGTACAAAGCCGGGCGCAGACCCTGCATCAAGAAGTTTCGTGTTTTGCGCTATTTGCCTTTTCCCATGCTTTTCTTTGCTATTTGCATGAGTTATTTGGCATCTTTCGTACGACACACATATCCGGCAAGCAATAGCACGCCGAAAGGCCATGTGCTTGTTTCCTTCTTCTTTTTCCTTGTCTCTTAAGCAGAAGAAACGTTCCTCGCGCACAAGTTTGCCGGGAGGGAAGGAAGTGGAGGATGAACCAAGTGATGTTCAAGGAAGAGAAGCTTGCCGGAGAACGCACAGATCATGAAAGCTAAGTTATCAGAATTTGAGCAGCTCGAAATTTTAAATTTTAAGTTGTTTCCCTTGAACAACCACACTTTGTATGGAAAACCTGTGCTCGGAGGAACCTACCGATGGACGGCCGCGCCCTTATCTTGTTTCCGAGCACGCCAACGATTTAGTGAGCTATGCATAAGTGTCGCGCCTTGTCTCTGCTGAGTCCGCTTCAACAAGCCGAGTGTGTTGTGACCGATCATGCAAGGTTGCTTGCCGGTAAGACTTGGCCAGCAGGTTGCTTCGAAGTTCAAGATCAGGGCCATGCAAGGGTCCCTTGCCGCAAGTTTCCTAGAAGCGAGGGTTGAAACATGCAGAGTTAAGGATCAGAACAAGGGAGATAACTCTACAAAATAAAGATAATATCTTACAAGGAATAACTTGTCACGATGACTAATGAGTTCATAACACCCTATGCAGCAACTAAAAGAGATAAAGATAAAGGAGGCCTAGTCTACGCGGTCGCCCTCCACCCCGGAGATCTTGTTCACTTTGGCAATGATGTGGGCGACCTGCCCTTCGTGAGCCTCCATGTTCGCTGCGGCCGGGCAAGCTGCGAAGAACGCTGGTGAGGTTTATGCCGGATTGCGTATACAATCTTCACAAGACACGCCCATGGTTCCTGCACAGCCGGCGTAGTCTCCTCAAGTTGCGCGATCTTCTTCCGCAGATTTGCAAGGGCCGCGCGATCCTCAAGAAGAGGCTGAGCTACGCCGTGGAGCGAGGTTTGATCCGCGAATAGATGAGATGCTCCACCAGCGCCAAAGAGCTCCCCGGTCAATGGCGACGCAGAAGATACCAAGTCTTCGGTCCATATCTCGACGATACGGCGGAAGTCCTCGGCTGCTTTGTTGGCGCCGACCACTAAGGTTCGCTTCCTCGCGAGCTCCTCCTTCAACCTGGTTTCCCGATCCCGGCAGCGCTGCGAGTCCTTCAACAGCAGAGACTTGTAGCTCAAGACCTCGATGGAGTCCTTGGCGGCCTTCAACTCGTCAGCCTTCTTGGAAAGGCACTCCGAGTTCTGAGTTGGTGTGGGCATCCTTCTCGGCCCGTGATGAGCGCTGCAACCTTCTCCTCGCCGCCTTCAAGAACTCCTCCAGCTGCGCGACCTTGGCGGCAAGCTCCTCCTTGGCGGTTTCCGCAGCAGCCGCGCGCGCTTTCGCCTCCTTCGCCCCCGCCAAGGGCTCGTTCTCGAGCGACAAGGTCTTCCTCGTGAACGCCGAGGTTGACCTTCCGCTGATGAGTTCTCCTTCTCGCCGACAGCTCCACCTCGGCGAGCCGCTGCGCTTCTTCGCCTCGCCTTCCAAAGAACCACTCTTCATACTCCCCGCGAAGTCGCCACGCCTCCGCCACTCGCGGAGAGCAGCCTGATTGGCGGCGCTGAGCCCCGCCGCTTCTCCATCTCCTCGGCGGCCTTGGCGGCGAGGGCTTCCTGAAGCGAAGCTACCGTCTGCCCGGTAAAGGGCCAGGAGTTGGTGAAGCAGCCTCTCCTCGGCCCGCCGCCCCGCCGGGCCCCACGACGATCTTCTGCTCATGGAGGCGAGGACCTCCCGCCAAAGGCCTCGCCCTCGCGGGAGCTCATGACGAGGAACCCCACGCACTGGATGAAGACGCTGCTGGGGCTTCAAGTAGTAGCCGGACCGCCTTCCGGCCAGGGGTCGGTGATCGGGCGCAAGACTTGATGCTCCCGCCGCCCGCCGGCGGCGGTGCGGTCGCCATCCCTCTCCCGGCCACAGACCGCAGCCGAGCGGTCTCGCACATTGGCCCGGCGGCTCCCGCCGCTCCTCGACGACAGGGGCCGCCATCTCAGACGCCCTCCTCCTCTCAATGACGACTTCCGCTCCATCTCGCCGGGGAGGAGGATCTAAAAGAAGAAGAAAAGCAAAAGAAGTTCAAGCAAATATCCAAAAGAGACAACGACAAGTGGACAAAGTTGCGTAACCTACCTTGGTGGACGCCGCCACCGCGGGCTCTTGCTGGGAACTATCCCTTGGCGGAGTGGCCGCCTCACCGGTTGTTTCGCTTGGCGGGTATCGCCTTGGCGGAGTACTCGCCTTGGCGGACGCCTCCCTTGCCGGGAGTTCGACCGGGCGGGACGGCGGATCGCCGGCCTCGAGAGCGACCTCGGATGCTCCCGCCACGGCGTCTCCTCTCGCACAAGTCAAGACAAGCTCACAAGATATTGAACAAGACAAAATCTCCAGACGCTACCGGCGAGCGAAGGTGCGTAACCCGGACTTACGCTGGGGCTGCGCTGGTTGCCTCGACAGCGCTGGTCCGCAAGCTTGGCTCCGCACGCCCCATCCCACGACGCCGCAATCGACGCTGCTATTATGCTGGAGGCGGCAGAGGCGAAGTGGAGTCGGCACGCCAGGCCTCGTGGTGCCTGCAGACGCTTTTGGGCCTGGCCCAACAGCCGCGCACTGCAGGTGGCCCAGTCCCGGGGCCCTGCCGGTGTACTAAGGTAGGGGTACCTCAAGACTTAACCGGTGCACGGGCAGTTGCAGCTTCCCGCTGCTGGATCTACCACATGCTTGGGGCTCTGTGGGTAGATAAGGTAGGGGTACCAAAGACTTCAACTCGTGCACGGCAACAGCAGCCCTCATGCAGGGAGTTTACCATGTGCTTGCCGAGACCATTCCTCGCTCCATATCAAGCCATTCAAGAGCAAAGTATACAAGACAGAAGATCGAGACCCCGCAAGAGGAGCTTGCCGGAAGGCCGCTCTGTGCTCAAGATTACATCACTCACGCAGGCCCTCGGCGAGAGGAGCTCGCCGGGAGACTAGAAGATTACATCAGAGAAGACACGCTTTGGCGCTATACGCCCCCGGCAAGGGCCCGGGAGCGGTAGTTATAGAGCCCGACAAGCCCCTGCCCGGCAAGATTAAGACCCTGCAAGGTACTTGCCGGGAGAAGTGCGCAGGTGTTCAAGACTCAGCTCATCTCCCCACGCCACGCCTTTGGGCCTTCTCCAGACGCGTGGCGGATGGTCAGGCAGCCTGGGGTGCGGTGGCACTCCACGGTGGTGGATCCATCGCCGCGGCGCACGGAGACGCAAGGGCGGGAGCTTTTGGGGTCGACGGCGACGGGCATTAAATGCCCTTGTCCCCATCACAAAGTAGGTAGAAACCACTGCTCAAGCAATCGTAGCTCCACTGCTCTCGTGACTGCTCCAACTACCACCTCTTTTACATTTTTACCCCTTTCTCCCACGCTGACACCTGCTGGTGACCCTTTGCACTATAAAAGGAGGCCCATGCACAACGAGGGGTTCGGTCTGGCTGGTTCGATTCACCCAACACAACACCACCATACGCCGCATTCTTGAGCAAGATCAAATACAAACACAAAGCAGCAGAGGGTTTTACGCCACCATCGCGCCCGGCTGGGTAAAGACCGCCTGCATGCTCGCCTCGATCGCTTCTCAGGTTCCCTCCGCCTCGCATCAAGATGATTGAAGGGGCCCTGCCCCATAGGTGCTCGCGCGGGCGACATCCATCGCCTCGCCGACAAAAAGCATGTGCGCCACCCATCGTCCAAATAGTTTCACTTTCCTGATTTTTCTCTTGATGCTTAGGGTTTTCCCTTTATCTACTCTACTATGATCTCGAGGGTGCTTTCTCATTGTCAGACTGGCATTACTCCACCCTTCAAGCTAAACAACACAACACTCGTAATTCAAAAGCTTAGTTGTTCAAATATGATTGTGATATGATACCGATATTAGTTAACCGACACATTTAATTGGTTAGCTAAAGGTCCCACTTGAGTTTCCAAATGCATGTCGCGACATATAGAGAGACAGATAATTGCATTTCTTTGTCACTTGTTGACCGCATTTCTTGTCCATACCAAATCTTAGTTGTTATTTCAAAGCAAACACCGTTGCTAACTACCTTTATGCGCGGGTTTGCGCTTCAGATCCGCCATCCCATCGCCACGGTCAACACTGTACTCATCATGCTTATGTTTTCCTCATTTTATGATGACCACAATCAGCCTACGTGGTTCGTGGTCGTAATAGCACTGCTCCACCCATCGAGCTAAACAAGCTTTAGTTGTACAAATTCATATCCGATATTATTGCTGATATTAGTAAAACTAAGAGATGTTTAATTGGTGAGCTAAATGTTCCTACTTTAGTTTCAAATGCATGTGAGCCACATATGGAGAGACCGGAAAGAATAGTATTTCTCTCAGACGCCCGGTTCATCATGGTGGCCAACCGACATTGTATTGAAAGACTTGTAATATCTTCAATCTGCTTGCTCTTCCGCTTCTTCTTTAAGATGATACTCTTCTCTTGCGGTCGATCGTCAGTCGAGTTGTTCTCCTTAGTATATTTTGAATCACGTCAGTCGACTTGTTCTTCTTTACTATATGTTGAAGTTATCATCCATAAGTGTCATCACTTCGAGCTCTCATATTTTGAGTAGTAGGCCACATTATATTAATGCACACAACAAATTACAGCATGCATGGCATCTTTTAAAATAATTACGTAGATAGCACAAAGGGGTTTGCAGGAGGCAAGATGGATTAGAATCACTTTTGCATTACAAAGAAAATCTCACTTGTTTTTATGTTTTCATGCATGTCGATATTGAACATTAACAAAATGAATATGAGAATGGGCGACGAGAGGAATATTATGAACCATCCACCGGCTAACAAACTTGGCATGGTGGAGGATGGCCTATCTTATTCACCCATCAAGGTGCTTGCTCTAGCTTTGCAAAGTTGTATTGGTCGCATATATTTTGCATCCTGACCTCTTGCATTACTTCTACTTTGTTACACCATCTGCTTAGTTTAAGCATCATATATGATTATATGCCATACCTATCCATTTTCTCGTACTCTATTCCATGTGTCGTCACACTATGTTTTTCCACCAAATGTTGTTCTTTCGAATAGATGTCCAAAAGGAAGAGGGTGAGTGCAGATCCTCAAGGAGTAAAAACTAGGTATTTGGAAAAGGTAGTGATACCTATTAAATCAGATAGATCAGCAGCCACAGAAAACATAGGCCCAACTGTACCACACTTTACCCCTACTCCAAAGGGCTAAACCCCTATTAGAATCATTGGGAGCCCAAATACGTAATCGTCTATGATATCAATTCAAAATTTGAACTCCTAAATTTCTGCTTGTGCCTTACCTTCTCTCTTGTATGAAAACTAATTTCAGATGAATCTCCTTGCTCAAAGGATCATACAATCTCAAAACAATAATGGGCTCTGCATTGCTCTCGTCAGTACCTCTCTCCCTTTTGCCTTGTAACGATGTACTTAATTAATTCCTATTTGATTATGTATCATCAGTCTGCACCTGAGCTGTAGCGGAACGTAGTAATTTCAAAAAAATTCCTACGCACATGCAAGATCATGGTGATGACATAGCAACGAGAGGGGAGAGTGTTGTCCATGTACCATCGTAGACCATAAGCGGAAGCGTTAGCACAACGCGGTTGATGTAGTCGTACGTCTTCACGATCCGACCGATCCAAGCACCGAACGTACGGCACCTCCGAAGTTCAGCACACGCTCAGCTTGATGACGATCCCCGGCTCCGATCCAGAAAGCTTCAGGATGAGTTCCACAAGACGACGGCGCAGGACGATCGTGGCTTCGCCTAAACTCCGCGACGATATGACCGAGGTGGAATATGGTGGAGGGGGCACCGACACGGCTAAGGAAAGATCTCAGAGATCAACTTGTGTCTAGGGTGCCTCCCCCCCAGATATAAAGGAGCCAGGGGAGGAGGCGGCCGCAAAGGAGGGCGCTGCTGCGGGGAGTCCTACTCCCATCAGAGTAGGACTCCTTCTTCCTAGTTGGAGTAGGAGAAGGGGAAGGAGGGGAAGAGGGAAAGGAAGGAGGGCACCGCCTCTCCTTGTCCTATTCGGACTAGGGAGGGAGGCGCGCCCACCTCTTGCCTCCTCTCCTCTTCTCCCTTATGGCCCATGTAGGCTCAATAACCCCGGAGGGTTCCCAGAACCCCTAAGATCTCGATAAGAAATGCCGATTTCACTCGGAACACTTCCGATGTCCAAACATAGGCTTCCAATATATCAATCTTTATGTCTCGACCATTTCGAGACTCCTCGCCATGTCCGTGGATCACATCCGGACCAACAAACTTCGCACATTAAAACTTATAAACTCATAATAAAACCGCCATCGTAACGTTAAGCGTGTGGACCCTACGGTTCGAGAACTATGTAGACATGACCTAGAACTATTCTCGGTCAATAACCAATAGTGGAACCTGGATGCCCATATTGGTTCCTACATATTCTATGAAGATCTTTATCGTCAAACCGCATAATAACATACGTTGTTCCTTTGTCATCGGTATGTTACTTGCCCGAGATTCGATCGTCAGTATCCAATACCTAGTTCAATCTCGCTACCGCAAGTCTCTTTACTCGCATACGTAATGCATCATCCCGTAACTAACTCATTGGTCACATTGCTTGCAAGGCTTATAGTGATGTGCATTACCGAGAGGGCCTAAAGATACCTCTCCGACAATCGGAGGACAAAACCTAATCTCAAATACGCCAACCCAAAGATCTACCTTTTGGAGACACCTGTGGTACTCCTTTATAATCACCCAGCCACGCCAGACGCTTGGTAGCACCCAAAGTGTTCCTCCGTAAATGGGAGTTGCATAATCTCATAGTTTCGTGAATATGTATAAGTCATGAAGAAAGCAATAGCAATATACTAAACGATCAAGTGCTAGGCTAACGGAATGGGATATGTCAATCACATCATTCTCCTAATGATGTGATCCCATTAATCAAATGACAACACATGCCTATGGTTAGGAAACATAACCATCTTTGATTAATGAGCTAGTCAAGTAGAGGCATACTAGTGACGTTATGTTTGTCTATGTATTCACACATGTATCATGTTTCCTGTTAATACAATTCTAGCATGAATAATAAACATTTATCATGATATGAGGAAATAAATAATAACTTTATTATTGCCTCTAGGGCATATTTCCTTCAGTCTCCCACTTGCACTAGAGTCAATAATCTAGATTACATAGTAATGATTCTAACACCCATGGAGTCTTGGTGATGATCATGTTTTGCTCGTGAGAGAGGCTTAGTCAATGGATCTGCAACATTCAGATCCGTATGTATCTTGCAAATCTCTATGTCTCCCACTTGGACTTGGTCCCGAATGGAATTGAAGCGTCTCTTGATGTGCTTGGTCCTCTTGTGAAATCTGGATTCCTTTGCCAAGGCAATTGCACCAGTATTGTCACAGAAGATCTTTATTGGTCCCGATGCACTAGGTATGACACCTAGATCGGAAATTGAAAGTGCGTTATATCGACTAGAGGGGGGTGAATAGGCGATTTTTATGAAATTCTTCACTGAGGAATTTGCCGGTGAGGAAATTCCTTAGCGAAGAACTACTTGCAGCAGAATATGTACTCAGAAGTAAACATAACAGGATGCACACATAGTCAGCATGATGAAATGAAGACTAAGAACAGAGTACGGAAAGCGTAAACACAGGATAACAAGATGAAGACAAACAGATCAAGAAATTGAACCGAGGAATTTGTGAAAGTCTTCACCAAAGTCTTCAAGCACGATATGAACAACATGCAACACGTAATGAGGAAATGGATGAGTTGAGGAAATAGAACCACTCGCTTGGTGAAGACAATGATTTGGTAAACCAGTTCCAACTGCTGTCTCGCTTGTACGTCTGGTTGGAGCGGCCGAGTATTTAAACTCGAGGACACACATTCCCGACACCCAGATCTCGAGCCGCAACTCAGACACCCAGTCCTCACCGTATTCTCCTTGAACTAAGACCACGCAGCCTCGGCCCAATCACTCGTGGTAAGTCTTCAGTGACTTCCAAACCTTCACAGACTTGGTCACTCGCGATCCACAATTCCTCTTGATGTTCTAGACCTTGACGCCTAACCGTGGAAGAAGCATGCCTTCAAAGGTAATAAGCGCCGGATCCACGCAGATCAATTTCTTCAAAGATGCTCAATCACTTGGGGTTTTGTGGGTTTGGTTTTGGGATTTTCCTCACTTGATGATTTTCGCCAAAGTCCCTGGAGGATGGGTTGCTCTCAAATGACAAGTGTCAAGTTCTTCGAGCAGCCAACCAACTAGTGGTTGTAGGGGCGGCTATTTATAGCTTAGGGAGCAGCCCGACATGATAAGACATAAATGCCCTTCAATGATATGACCGTTAGGTGGATAAGATATTTTGGTCCGCCGCGTACGCAAAGACAAAGAACGGTCGGAAATTTGACTCTCAAAGTCCTCGTGGCTATCATGTTCATCATCGGTAGGCAATTCAGACTGGCGAATTCCTAACTCCTCGCCGAAAGAAGTCCTCAAGGAATGTAAGAACTGTGTCTCTGCCATCGATGAATTTGATTGAACTGTATGAGATTTCCAATGGCTTCACCAAGGGATTGGTAGGTGTAGGAGTTTGAGTTGAGCATCACATGGAAATTTTTCCTTAGTATTTCCTCGACCCCTTTAACAAAGACGGTGTTTTATGACTCAAGAAAGAGAAAATGAAACAACGAAAACAAAAGTCTTCACGCTTCATATTCCTCGAATGAATATCAAGTCTTCATGGTCACACCAATTTCTTCACTTTCAAAGTCTTCGTAAAGTCTTCGTAATATCAAAGTCTTCAAATGAAGAACTTCATTTTAGGGTCAACTTTCTCTGTAAATATCAAACTCCTCATAGACTTATAGACCTGTACACTCACAACGATTAGTTACTTAACCTATAAGTCTTCAATACACCAAAATCACTAAGGGGCACTAGATGCACTTACAATCTCCCCCTTTTTGGTGATTGATGACAACATAAGTTAAGTTTTGAACGGGGATAAACATATGAACTGTAAATACTGATATTGAGGAATTTGATTGCAAGATATAGAAGAACTCCCCCTGGATGTGTGCATAATGAGGAATTTGCTTTTGAGGCAATGCACATTTGAAGAATTCAACCATGGAGATCTCCCCCTATATCTTGTAATTCATGCACGCATTTGATATGTAATATGAAGAATTTGAAATGCATGATGAAATATGGTGCTCGATGAGATTCAAGATGCGTGCAATGATATTAACGAGGAATAAGCATGCAGAATCACACATCAAAGTATCGAGCATAGTGCAAAGTCAGCACAATGCACCGCTCAAAATATCGTAGCACCATCGACTTAAGATTACAACTCGATCCAATAGAAGTTTCGAAGAACGAGAGTTGTAACTTAAAAAACGCCCATAGTATAAACCCGCTTGAAGACTAACTCAGATTTCTCCCTTTGTCATCAAATGACCAAAAGGATCAAAATTGAGGACTAACGCTCAAGATATTCAAGTTGATGGAGGAGCGCCATGTTGTCGGGGTTGTTTGTTGAAGTAGGGCCTGCGGCAGTTGTCGCCCAAATCTTCATATTCATCAGCCACGCGATGAAGAATAAGAGCTGGCCACCGATCGTGAACCTTGACTCGCTTGAATTTCTTCGAGGTGGTGCGACCAGTCAAAGCTTCCTCAAGACCCATAGTCTTCAATTCTTCCGCTGAATATACATGATTAAGAACAGCCCAAAGCGGTTGAGGGTTTCATGAAGGTAGTATCGGTTTTTCTTCACCGCATTATGCGTTGAGGTCATGTTGTGAAGAATTGTAGCAAATTGGCGCTTCACCCATTTCTGATTATGCTCAACCTTCCGATGAAGACCGAGGAGTAACTCATGATCACCATCACCTCGGGTGCGCTTGCTTGAGGCTGTTGCTTGGTTGAGGTATTTGCGGTAGTGTCATGCGCTGCGTAATCGCTATTGGTGGAGTAAGATGCAGCCTTGCAAAATTGACCATCCAATGGACGAGTGCCTTCATCAATTATAGCTGCAGCCTTGCCCTTATCATCAGATGATGAAACTGGTTGCTTGAGGACTTCAATGGGCGGCAAGTAGCTGCCATGATTCAGAGTGTCACCTTTGTAGTTCAAGTGAAGATCTTGCCCTTATGAATCTCATGATCCAAGGCGATATGGCTTCAGCTCAAAAGGTGACATTGCAACATTGGCCAGAGTCCTCATGAAGAAATCATGGAAGTTGACAGGAACGCCATGAATGATATTGAAAAGCATGTTCTTCATGATGCCTACGACATCTTCTTCATTTGAGTTGTGGCCTTTTATGGGACTCATTGTCTTCGTCAAGATTCTATAAACAGTCCGAGGCACATACAGCAAATCCTTGACGAGGAATTTGGTTCGAGGGGCTTGACCTGGCTTCAGTGGCTTCATAAGCACTTGCATAAAGTGATCGACAATTCCATGGTCATTGTAGATGCAACGTGCAGATTCATGGGAGGATCAAGAGGAAGGACACGAAGCAATTCAGTTGCTGGTGCCTTGTAGTGAGTGTTCTCTGTCATCCAATCCAATACCCATGAGTTGATATCTTCAGCATCTCCGGTGATGTGCAGGTGGCATAGAATCAAGAATGAGTTCTTCATTCCACCACATATATCGCAGAAATTCAGCAGCCCTGCATCGTGAAGAACACGGAGTACTGGCTCGAAGCACGGTAGTGATTCCATATCCACATGAGGAATATGCTCATGGTCGAAGATCTTGTCCTTGTCAAATAGCACCGAGGAATAGAAGTTTGCTTGTGTTGGAGTCCGTAAGCGCCTTTTCCTCATTGAGCGAATCATATGGATTATAAGCAATGAAGAACACGTGCTCAAAAAGAAGTCTTCAGCCTTGAATTTTTGCTTGCTTGAGAACGGATTCTTTGGCTTGGGCAGAGGAATATCTGTGATTTGCAAAGACAACCTCGTGAATCGCGATCTCGTGTTCTTCAGTGAGGAATTTCTGGTTCCTCTCCTTGTGCAGCTTTGAGGATCAAGAAGGGTTCTTCAGCTTAGTGGCTGGAATTTCTTCATTGATAGATGAAGTGGGATGAGTTTCTTCAGAGCCCATTTGAACAGTTGTAGCCGGGGACAGAGGAACTTGTTGAAGCAGAGTGAAGAGAGGAGTATTGGGATGCCGACTTTCCCAAAAGTCATCGCTCATCACCGTGTAGTGCACCCAATATCCATGTCTTCGCCTTCTTTTTCAATTTCTCAACACCGCCTCTTCACCGTGAACCGAGGCACGGGTGAGGAACCAACTGGGGTTGAAGGGAAAGCTTCCACTTCAATTTCTTCATCAAGCTGTTCTGAGGTAGCAACAGATTGATTTTCTTCATCAGATCAGCTTGGGATCTTGTAATCTTCTCCATAAGGAACAATCTCCTTGGACGACATGGAGGAAATGGGAATGGCATCAATAGGATTTTCAATCGAGCTGGTCATTGGCTTCATTTTCTTCGCAAGTCAAGAATTTGACGCATTGATGCCTTCCTCTTCTTCACCGCAGCTCGCTTCAGCAGCCTTTGTCTTCTTCACTTCATATGCGTATGGAAGAATTGGAGATGGTGTTGCAGCAGAGGAGCTGAGGATTGTGGTATAGCTTTTCAGCGCAATCGGTGCAGCTTGCCCTGCTTCCTTCAGATTCTTCAGCGCACTACTAGTGGATGCCCTGAATTTCTTCAGAATGGAATGGAGTCATCAGCCCCGAACTTAGTGTTCATCAAGACGCTGAAAGTCATCAGCAGTGCTGGCATGTTCTTCAGCAGGCTGAGCAGATTCTTCAGCCTGAGGATTTTCTTGTTGCGATGGAGCTGCAACAGTTGACATTTTCTTCGTCAAATTGATGAATCTCACCTTGGCTCCTTGTCAATCAGCATTGTAAGCTTCGAAATCCTTGCTGAGGGCTTGGATTTCAGATTGAGCTTTGAGAAGTTCTTCAGGAGTTAAGTTGACTAAGTTCTTCCTCAAAAGCTTCTCCTTTCTGGCTTTTGCTCTCTTCAATTTACGAGCCTTTTCAAATTTCCATTTCTCTTCAGCGATGAAATGGTTCAGCATGTGACTTTGACCAGAGTCAAGGCAGATCCGAATGGGAGTGTTTGGATCCCGATGCCATAGGTCAATGAAGTCAAGGATCTTCTTTGGATCCAAAAGCAGAGGCACACTTGTTCTTTTGGCTCTAGCAGCCTTGGTCACCGTCTCGATGATTTCTTCAAGTTCTTCATCGAGGCCTCATCATCGAAGGCACATTGAATGCAACCTGTTTCTTCTTTGACTTGGCCGAGGACCGCGCCCAAATTGTTGCTTTTGTCTACAGCAGAGTGGGGCCTGTTGAGGACATTGGTGCAGCCGAGGAACTTGCCGAGACACTGTAGCAATTGAGAAACCCCGAGTCCTTTGACAAGTAGCCGATGCACAGTGTTGAGGACTTGGAGGAGCTGCGAGGATTTTGAATGAGCAGCAGCGAGCCTGAGGAATTTGCCGTGAGGGCGCTACCGAGGAACTGGGTCGTGAGGGCGCCGACGGTGAAGCACTTGGCTTGCGAGCAGGCTTCTTGGCATTGATTTCTCGGCTTGACCGAGGGCTCAAGCAGCAGCAGCAGCAGAATCCTCATTGAATTTCCTCACCGCCTCCTTGGCCTGTCTTGCCAAATTGGCTTGACGCTCGACCATTCTTCAGAAAGTCTTCACCACTCTTGATGCTAGTGGGATCAGCGACTTGGCCAAAGCCAAGGAGCTCTTGGGCATGGAGGATTTAGGCTAATTTCCTCATGTACTTGGGAGTAACATAGCGGTATTCCTCCATTCTCGTGCCCATCTTCTTTCTATCCTCTCAGATGCGACTTTGCGCTGATTTTTGGTCTCCTTGCCAAACTTGGATTCATCAGTACAAGAGTCTTTGTATATTTCCTCAGAATCTCAAAGGCAGTCATGACTTCGCTTTCTTTCCTCCCTTCGTGGTCTCTTGCCTTCCGCCATTTTCTTCGTGAGGAATTTGAACAATAGAGCACTCAAGAAGTATGCGTTTTTCTTCGAGGAACGCTGCAAATGAGTTAAGTTGATGAGAACCTAGTGATTCAAAGCAGTAGACATGAGTACCGTGAACAGAGTGTAGGTGCGAGGAATTTGGAGAGGTCATATGCTCGTAAGATTTTTCAAAAGGAACAAGTTTTGAGGAATTTGACCAGTTGAGCCTTGAGGAATTTCACTAAGCTGCTTGCCTTAGGTTCCAGAGTTGTACAGATTGAAAATCCGCACAATTGAGGAATCTTGAAGAAATGAATGCTTAGAGAGATAAATCAAGAGCATATAGTGTGAGGTGTTCATATGTGAAGATTTGAAGAACAAAAACACCTTTGAAGATTTTCGTAAAGATTTGAGAATCAACGCGAGTAATAAAAGTGACTTTTAATTACTCCGAATCAAGAACACGACGAACAGGAGGAACTGTAGTGAAGTTCGTCATGTTAGATCTCCCACGCCCTAACTTGGCGAGAGGGAGACGGCTACGGCGGCGGCGGAGTGAAGATTTCCGTGACCGCGCGAGTACGACGGCGATGAGGTCGAGGCAAGGAAGCTTTTCCTCACCGCAACGATGGAGAAGCGGGCGCTTAGGGTTTGAGGAGAGCTCGAGCGAGAGACAGCGATCGAGCGGAGTAAATGAAGTGAGGAGGGTAGAGGGTATTTATAGCCACGGTGAAAAACTGTTCGCCGAAGATTTTGGGACTAACGTGTTCTCGCTCTTTCTCCTTCACGCGACATGTGTCACCCATGTACTGTGCAGATGAGATCATGTAAGATCGTGGGTGATTAAACTAATACATCGTGAGATGCGGAACGGTTTGAGCGGTAAAACCGAAAACTTGGATAAGATTTGTTTTAAAAGTTTCGTTCGCAATTTCTTCGGCTGTCAAGGACCAGTGAAGACTTTGAACGAGTTTCAATCAGAACGCACATGAAGAATTTGTGAATAGATTGGATTGAGTATAGCATAGAGGGGGAAGGGTCCGATCACATTCACTTAGCAGAAATTGCAACTTGAAGAAATAGCAATAAGTGAATGTTGTAGAGGACATAAACTCATATATATATATATATCTATATACATATATATATATATATAGCCAATGAAGAAAAACGACGGAAACATTGAAGATTTTGCAAAGTTGAAGAATTTGAAAACCGAGGAATTTCAAAATGAGGAAAACTCAAATTGAAGATTTTCAACTTTTTGGTGGCGTAGCTCACCAGATAAGAATGATGATTTCGCATACACTGCATAATTGTCGAGGGTTCTCGAGAATCAAATTCTTCATTAATTTCTTCACACTTAGAGTGTTATTCTTCATTGATTGAAGAAAACGCTTCTTCATGTGTTGCACATCTAAGTCATCAATTATGCATAAGGGTTAGGATGTGTGTCCTTTTCAAAGAACATTCGAAGATTCTAAGATATTTAGCTCACACCGCAACTTGCTAAATCTCTTCTCATCCAAGGGCTTGGTGAAGATATCAGCTAGCTGTTCTTCAGTCTTCACATGCTCGATGGAGATATCGCCCTTCAACACATGATCACGAAGAAAATGATGACTTAATCTGATGTGCTTAGTCTTCGAAAGTGCTGAACTGGGTTGTGAGCAATCTTGATGGCACTCTCATTGTCGCAGAGGAGAGGCACATTTTTCACGCTGACGCCATAGTCCTTGAGGGTTTGCTTCATCCAAAGCAGCTTGAGCACAAGATGAGCCAAAGCAGCAATGTATTCAGCTTCAGCAGAGAAAGTGATACGCAGTTCGCTTTCTTCGAGGACCAACAGACCAAAGATCGTCCGAGGAAATGACAAGTGCCGATGTTGACTTATGTCCACACGATCACCAAAGATAGTCGAGTCGAATATCCAATGAGATCAAAAGCAGAGCCCTTGGGGTACCATAGTCCTAGTGTTGGTGTGTGAGCTAGATATCGAAGAATATGCTTCACAGCCTTATGGTGTGATTCCTTCGGTGCAGCTTGAAATCGAGCACACATGCAAACACTAAGCATTATATCTGGCCTAGATGCACATAAGTACAAGAAAGAACCAATCATGGAGCGGTATACCTTGTGATCGAAATCAATACCATTTTCATTAGTGCATAGATGGCCATTTGTGGGCATAGGAATTTTGACGCCTTTGCAATCTTGCATGCCGAATTTCCTCAAGACATCTTTTGAGGTATTTCTCCGAGATATGAATATGCCATTGCGCTGTCGATTTAATTTGAAGACCTAAGAAGAATTTCAACTCTCCCATCATAGACATTTGATATTCTTCACTCATCAGATAGGCAAATTCATCACTATATCGGTTGTTAGTACAGCCAAAGATAATATCATCAACATATATTTGGCAACAAACAGTTCACCATCATATGATTTAGTAAATAGAGTAGGGTCGAGTGAACCGGGTGTGAAGCCATTTTCACGAAGAATTCCTTCAATGTGTCGTACCACGCCCGTGGTGCTTGCTTGAGGCCATAGAGAGCCTTATTGAGTCTCAAGACTTTGTCGTAATTTTGGGATCTTCAAACCCGGGGTTGAGCAACATATACTTCTTCCTCAAGCTTACCATTGAGGAATGCACTTTTTACATCCATTTGATATAAGATGATACCATGATGGTTAGCATAGGCAAGTAAAATGTAAATAGCCTCAAGTCTAGCAACAGTGCAAAAGTTTCATCGAAATCAATTCCTTCAACTGTGTGTAGCCTTGAGCTACTAGTCGTGCCTTTATTCCTCACCACAAGGCCATTTTCATCTTGCTTGTTGCAGTAGATCCACTTTGTGCCAATGATATTATGCTTATGAGGATCCGGCGATTGACCAATTCTTACATTGTTCAGCTCGAACGATGTAATTCTTCTTGCATAGCCTGAATCCACTCCGCCCGTAAATGCTTCATCTACCTTAGTGGGCTCGAGATAGACACGGGATCGCGCCACCGGCCCGGGATCGCGCCACCGGTCCGGGACCGCGCTTAGTCGGCCTAGAGATTCCCAGCTCAGCAAGCGGCAGCAGAGTTCAACCCGCCTCCCCAGCCCAGCCACCCTTGTCCAAGTCAGCCTGGTTGGCAAAGAGATAGCAGACCTTCATGGGCGCAGCCCATCCTCAAGTTCCTAGTCAACAAAGAGTTGCTCGCAGATGAGACTCGCTCGGCAAGTACAACGCCGAGCCGCAGCTTACACCATAGTCAACAGAGAGTTAGTCGACGCAGCATCACCGAGTCCACCAGCGCCATGCGAGAATCGAGCAAGGCCAAGCGATCCTCAAAGACATCCATCGTATGCAGTGTGGTCACCATATGGCCTCGAGGGCGCCATGGCCAAAGCCTTCGACGGTTTCTTTTGGCCGACCGCCTCGAAGAAGCTAAAGAACTAGTCAAGAAGTGCAAGGTGCCAGTGTTCGCTTCCAAGCCCCTTCACCGGCTCAGATCAAGACAATCCCAATCGCCCGCCCTTTGCGCTTTGGGGCCCGGACATGGTGGGATTTTTCAAGACGGCCCGAGGCGGTTCGACTCATTTGTTCGTCGCAGCGGGACAAGTTCACCAAGTGGGTAGAAGCAAAGCCCATCAAGAAATTAAACGGCCCACAGCGGTGACCTTCATTGCCGACATCACGGTGCGGTATGGCATACCGCATAGCATCATCACGCATAACGGCACCAATTTCGCCAAAGGCGCTTTGGCTCGCTTTCGCCGACGCAGGCATCCGATCGACTTAGCGTCCGCTGCCCATCCGCAGTCAAACGGCCAGGTGGAACGAGCTAACGGCCTCATCTCGTCTGCATCAAGCCTCGATTGGTCGAACCACTCGAGCGCCGCCGGCTGTTGGGTGGAAGAGCTGCTCGCCGCCCTCCGAGTCTGCACATAACACCGGTCAGATCAACCGCTTCACGCCGTTTTCCTCGCTTCACGGTGCCGGGTTGCTATCCCGACGGATATACAATTCGACTCTCCGCGAAGTCTCTATGTACACCAAGAGGAGGTGAAGAAGCACGCCAAGACGGCCGACCGCCGAAGAGGGCCGGTTGTTGGCACTCGGCCGTCCAAAGATCTACCAGCAGAGTCTCAAGGGCGATACTACAACCGCAAGGTCAAGCCAAGATCGTTCCAAGAGGGCGACTTTGTGCTCCGCTGATTCGTAGAACAGCCGCCAGCACAAGTTGTCGGCGCCTTTGGGAGGGTCCTTCATCATCGCAAGGTGCTAGGGAACGATGCTTACTACTTGATCGACGCCGAAGCCTCGAGCACGCAAGAGAGACGACTCGCAAGGAAACAGAGCGCGGTGGAACGCAAATCTTCTTCAAGATTTTACAGCTGATGCAGTATGTATCACGCTACCCCTCTTTGTATTAAGTACTAAGATTCTTAGGCCTTCGAGACGAGCTCGGGCCTGCCTTTTGATTATCTCAGATGATATGGATCTCGCCCAAATGCTTCCTCCTTTTTTATCATACCGTCTCGCACTGGTCCACTAGTCGCCCGGGACTCGCCTTGTGCTATGAAATGCCCCGAGGTCGACAAGTAATGTGTTGCGCCAAAGCCGTCTCCCACGGAAAGCCGCAGCTCGCAGAGCGACTGTCGGTAAGCGGAGGGACGGAAAGAGCAAGCGCGCACATGAAAAAAAGCTAAGGACTTAAGAGCTACGCATAGCCCAAGCCGGCTCCTTTCCTTTTCATCGAGCCGACTCATGAAAGCAAATGGCTCATAGTTTCAACCTTTATCAAAGACGGCCGACTTTCGAGAGTCGGCCTGTCGATCTCCAGCCAAACTTGCTACGGCGTTCTAAATGACTAAGTACTTTCCTCCCTAAAGTAGCCGAGCGCTTGACCCGGCGGCAGTCCGCAGAGCGGCTGCCTAGTTGGCAAGGCGGCAACCGAAGGAAGGCGGCAAAGGAAAAAATTCTAAAGAGCCAAAGCAAGGAAAGGCGGAAATTCGATAAATATGTACATAAGGCCCTTGGCCGAATACACCCCGCGGGTGGAATTGTTCGCAACTGACAAGTTTTTTAAAGAACAAAAGAGACAGGTAAAACTGATGCACTCTAGGGGGCGGCCTCCGGAGCCGGAGGGCCGGAGGCGGCGGCGGCATCGGACGTCGGGGCAGTCGGCTGGGCGGTCTCGGCTTGGTCGCCTTCAGCGACGATCGCTTTGTCCCTCTTAGGCTCGTTGCTGGAGGCACGATCAGGCTGAGGCTGGCCGCCTGCTTGTGTCTCGGCGCTTCTTCTCGCCTGCCCTCCGACTCGCCTCCCTCGTGCTGGAGCCGACATTTCGCCGAGTCCTCCTCGCACTCTGGTGCATCTCAACCACTGGCGGAACCTCTCGCCGCCGGCGGTCCGCCGGGCACAAAGACACTGGTGTCCGTGTACTCGGCGATGGCCGCCACGCTGCCGACAAGGGCGCCTTCCACGCCCTCAACTCGCTCGGGCCTCGACCGAACGCGCCAGGCGGTCCAGTCCAGCCAGGTACCATCGCTGATTTAACTCAGGTCTCGGCGTGCTCGACGGGCCGAGGAGCCCTCCAAGCTTCAAAGCGACCGACGGCGACTCTCCACCAATGGGCCGTCCGACCGGCGGTGCAAAGAGTCGGCACCTCCGCCATGTATGCGGCAACGACGGCGCCGCGCTGGAGACGACGATCAAACGGTAAGCAGGATTAAGGCGAGCCCCGATGCTCAAGAGCTGCTCGTCAATGGTTCGGGGCGCGGGCGGCGATCACTTCGCGCCTTCGCCCCCCTCCCGATCCGCCTGATGGCTGAGGGACGGCCTCGCGAGTGGCCAGGAAAGAAGTCTCGCAAAGACAAGAAAAGGAGACAAATAGAAAAACCAAAAGACAGTCCGGCACGAGTTGAAAAACCAAAGAAGAGAAGCCAGGAGTTACCATCGACGATGTCCTCGAGCTCGTGATAGCTGGAGGTCAGATCGCCACGGTCGGTCCAGCGGCCCGCTCCATCGCGAACTCAAGCTAGGAGGGCCTCTTCCCGCGACTTTGGCGCCCTCCTGCTTTTGGCAGGTCCTTCGCCGCCAGCTGCGCCGCCAGAAGGTCGCGCTCGAACGAGCTTGTCGCACTCCTCCTCCTTAGCACGACGGGCGGTATTGGCCTCGGCCCAGCTGCTCTTGAAGGGCGGCATTGGCCTCGTTCAAAGAAAGACAAAGCATCGCCAACAAGAAAGGTCGCTGGAGATCCGCCCGACCGCCAGCAGTCGGCCCAATCTGGGATTAGGTTCAGCCAAGCCTTCGGAGAAGAAAGAAGGAAGGTCGCCAGAGATCTGGCCCGACCAGCAGCCGCCCGCATCTCGGGATTACAGCGTCATGTGCGCTGAAGAAGGAAGAATCGCTCACTCGACTCTCCGCCAGATCGGGCGGTCCGCTTCTCAGCCTCAACGCTAAGGTTGAAGGCAGAGCGCTGGAGGTTGTGGTACCTGCAAGGCCGCAAAGCAAAGTCAGCCGGAGTCAGAAGGAGTTCCGAGCCGCCGCCAGCAGCCGACCAACTCGGGATTACACCTGGATGCGCCGACGCCCCTCTACGTAAAAAGACAAGAGACCAAAAGGAAAACAAAGCGCATCGGACGGAGGTCCGCAGGCCAAAAGCGCTTGGTGTAGAGTTGAAGGGCGCCGCTTTGGCGCAACTTGATCGAACATCCGAAGCGCCGGTTCAGCGGGCCGGTGTCGCTTTCACGCACTCCACCGGTGGGCACGGCATCGAGGCCTCGCATCTGTGTTCGCCATGCCGCAACGCTGGCCTCCCGAGCTCAGGGGCGTGGAACTCGCCCTCTCGACCCGGCGCGGCGTGGTCGGCACGGCGACTGGAGAAGCAGCGCGTGGTCGGCATCGCCCGCAGCCGGCGGATCTCGCGGGTCCATCGGCTACTTGCCGCAGCTCAAGACGGAGGCGGCGGAGGTGGCGGAGGCGCGGGTGTTCGAGCCCGAGGTGTCGCCACCAGCCTCCCGCGAGGGTCTGCGGTGCCGACCTCCCGGTCTGCCCTGTGAACTGGGCGGCGGCGCTGACGACAGCGGAGGAACGAGATCGCCGCCGGGCGACGAACGGCCTCCTCGCGCTCTTCGCACGCGCCACGGCCTCCCAGATGCTGCTGCATGGGCGGCCGCTTTCTTGGTCTCGCGCTTTCTCCAGCGGTCGGCTTCTTTCCTCGCTTTCCCTGCCTGGCTGTTGCCGCCTGAGGTCGGCGGCGGGATCAACCCGCCACAGATGAGGACGCCGCCTCGACCCCATGACGGAGGGCACGGCGGCTCTCTCAAGGGAAAGGGGGCGCTGGAGAAGAAAAGGGGGGAAGGTCGAAGATTCAAGCAAAGTCGGAAAAAGGAACAAAGGGTAAGAGACTCACGAAGAAACAAGTGGCGTTTTTCACTTCCTTCCGAAGCGTTGGCCTTCGCGTCGCCTCCTCCCGCTGGTCGCGCGGCGGTCCTCTGGCTTTCGACCTACCGCTGGCGCATTTCGCCCGGCGTGACGCTTTTCACGCCGGCCTGGTTGAGGGGCTGCCTCGGTTGACGACGCGGGACGATTTCGCTACGATGTCGCCTCTCTGGGCTGCGGCGGTCGCTGACGGTCCGAGGCCATTGCCTTTTTCCTCTCCGCTGCCAAGGCCGGGCTTCCAGCGCCGCTGCCCCCAAGTCGGGTCGCTGATGTCGCTGACCTCGCGGTCGGGACGACTCACGCTGCTCTTCAAGGCACCGCAGCGGCGCCGGAGAGGATTCTCGCTCAAAGACATCAACAAGATCAGAGTTTGAAGTCGGATAAGCGAGATCAAGTACGACGGAAACAACTTACCATCGGGCGGAGGGTTGTCACGCGAGTACGGCTCTGCCGAACCGCCACTGCCGGTGAACTTGCAAAGGGCGGCGAGGTTCACCATGTTCGCCACCTCTCCGCCTGCATGTCCTGGTGCACACCGCTTGATCGTGTCGGCCGCTCATCCGGGACAGATGAGGTGGGGCCGCCTTGAGCGAAGTACCAGCCAAGGCCACGGCGCCAGAGATCGGAGGCGTAAGCCCTCCGATCAAGCGCTATGACTGGAGGCGCGCCATGGCGCCGACCGAGGGCGAAGCGATCGACCGATGGGACCAGCTAGGCGGCCGCCACCGCCGCTCGGAGTTGAAGGGCGCAAGTTGACCTGGCCGCCGCCGGTGGCGACGCTTCTTCACGAGAAGCACGCCTTCCGCCACATCTTCACCGACTTCACCAGCGGGATGGGCGGAAAGGGGTTGTCGGCCGGCCGTGGCGCCGCGACGCGATGTAGGTGCCAAGATCGCGCCGCGTGCGGCAGCCCGAGTGCCGAGCTTTGAAGAGAAGAACTCCCCACAGCTCGAGGGTGGGGAGAACGCCGATGTATCCTCGCATGTGGTGGCGATAGGCGAGAGAAGCACCACCGCATTGGGGTGAGGCAGCGGCCGCAGGTTATACAACTCAAGGAACGAGCGGAGGAACCCGCCAGCCGGGAGCTCCCATCCCGCGATAAGATGCGAAGGAAGATGACCCGCCACCTGCCGCCGGCGCTGGCCGGATCTTCTCCGCCGGGCGCAGGGCGGCCTGCACCAACCGCGCCGGAGGCGGCGGGTTCGGGCGAAGGAACTCGGCGTCCTCCACATCCACGCCCGAAGCCATCCCATTCGCCGGAGCGCGAGACGGGGGCGGGCGGAGGAAGAGCTCATCGCCGGCGAGGAAGAAGGCGACGAAGCGGGCGAAGGGAAGAAGAAAGGCAAGAGAGCGGGGAGGGAGGCGGCGTTATGCCGCCGCCCCCTCGCTTATTTATAGCCCGCGGGCTGAGAAGCCGAGGGCGACGGGGATTAATGGCGCCCACGCACCCCACGACGCCCACGATTAACTCCCCACGGTTATCGCCCGCAGAACCACGGGGATGCTAACCGCGGCGCAGCGGATCCGCCGGAGCCGAGGCGCGTAATGGCGGGCCCCACCGGCGGCCCGCCCCGCCACGCCAGGCAGGCAGTGCTATCGCTTCCACGGGGCGCCACGCGACAGACCGCCTCATAGGTGGCGGGAAGCGAGCCGATACGCCGCCGATTCCCGCCACGACTTGCAGCGCGGCCCTCACGAGGCCAGCCGACTCAGCCGAGGTGGCCTAAAGACGCAGCAGCCGAATCTCGTAGTCGGCTCCACGAGATCGAACTGCCGGTTCCCCACGAGGCGGCGCCTACTGGCTTCGCCAAATTTCGGGACTACTGTCGAGTAATGGGCCATGGGTAGGCCGACCCAGACCCAAGATCTTTCAAGGCATCGGGCAGGCCGCCACCGAGTCCCAAATAGGCGACCTTCGAAGGCCGAGTCTCACCGGGCGACCTTCGGAAGGCCGAGTCCCAGCCGGCGACCTTCGAGAAGGCCGAGTCCCGCGGCGACTTCGAGAAGGCCGAGTCCCAGCCGGGCGACTCAAGAAGCAGAGTCCTCGATGGCGACTCGAACAAGCCGACCGGCTTATGACCTCAAGGGGCCGACTATGAGAGTCGGCCCGCCGACTTATCACGAAGACCGATGCATGGTACAGCCCCGTCTGGCTATCCCTCGACCCACGGAAGAAGGCATGGCTACAGGAGCCGCTGCCACCAGAGATCTCCGTGAGGCGCTGCATCGCCATGCCTCCTTGACCTCAGCCACATGCACAAGGCACCGTGCCCACGACGGCGGCGCACGCACGGCCCGTAGATCGCCAGCCCCCTGCCGCGAGATAGAAGAAGATGGCCAAGAGCTCAAGACGGCCTCACGGAGTCGGCCTCCCGAGTCGGCCGCCTCCACCGGGCCCCACAAGCCATAAACCAGATTGACGGGAGGGCGACAAGGATCGCCTCGACGGACGGCAGCACTGCTTCCACGCACTCCCATGACCGAGCTCGGCATCATCGAGCGCCAGACACGTTGTCCTGTTCACTGCGGACCCGCCAACATGTGGCCCTGGGCCGGCAGGAGGACGGCAAGAGAGATCGACGACTGGGGCCACGCCAACAGATACTGCAGACTTCTGGGTAGGCCTATATAAACCCCCCGGGGCACCCATGCAAAGGGTTCGGCCCGAATAGGTTTTAGACACATAGCGCGAGGGGAAAGAGCTAGCCTTGCTCCTCCCTGCCCCCAAACAGCTCGAGGAACACCATTGTACTATCACCCCATAGTGATCATGCGGAGACCCCGCAGAGCAGCGGTAGGGGTGTTATCTCCTTGGGGAGCCCCGGCTGGGTAAGATTCGGCCATGCATGTCTTCGCCCATCCTGCTCTGTGCACCGCATGACGCTCTACTCGCCCCCACCATGATAAGCCACCCATTGGCATATGTCGCATCCAACCCCCGACATAGAGAAATCAACAATATACAGATCTCCTCTCCTAAAGCCTTCGAAGACTTTGGAATTGTCAGCTTCCATAATCACAACACAGCGATATTTGCCAAGACAACAACCATATCAAGATCACAAAGCATTGAGACTGACATGAGATTGTATCCTAAGGACTCAACAAGCATGACTTTGTCCATGTGCTTATCCTTAGAGATAGCAACCTTACCAAGACCCAATACCTGACTTTTGCCTTTGTCTGCAAATATGATATGCTTCAGAGGTGACGGTGATAAAGGAGCATCCATCAATAGATTCTTGTCACCAGTCATGTGATTTGTACATCCACTGTCAAGGACCCATTCAGTGGTTTTGGGTTGATCATCCTGCAGATGAATTAATATAACTTACAATCTCATATGCTTCATCAGTGAAGAGTATGATATCAAGTTCATCAGATGAATTTCATCAAGCAGTATGAGGACGTGTGAAATGAAAGTTCATTTCATCATGATTCGCAAGGCCCTTTCGTGCATTTTGTCGTCCCAAAGAAATTCTTCGACGTTAGAGCACGCCCGAGACCTGACCTCGCAGAAGAGATTAGTTCTTTTTCTTCACCACCCACATCTGGAGGGGTGGCAAAGAGTTCATCATCCTGCGAGCACCATGTGAGAAAGGTGGCAAAGATGCCAAACCATTTCGCTTAGCATGAGAGAGGTTAGGGTATGCATATGAATAGGCAGAGTAATTCTTCGAGGACTTATGAACATAATGGTTTGAAGAATAATGCACATATTCATAGCCCTTAGCTTTGCCCTGCGAGACAGATTTGTTAGCACGATGATAATCATATGAGGACTTTATGAATAAGCGAGTAATTCTTGAGGACTTATGAACATAATGGTTTGAAGAATAATGCACATATTCATAGCCCTTAGCTTTGCCCTGCGAGACAGATTTGTTAGCACGATGATAATCATATGAGGACTTTGATCCAGTTGAGGAATATTATCCTCGTGAAGAATTTGGTCCATATGAAGAGTTTGGTCCATATGAAGAATTTGATCTGGGGTTCCTGTTCTTCACAGGTGGTGTCATGAGGACATTCACCTGAAGACTTTCAACGCAGCTTTTGGGAACCCAGATTTTCTTCATAGGGGAACCGTTCCTGCAGTTAGTGCCAACATATCTAGCAAATACTTCACCATTCTGATTTTTGAACAGTTTATAGTTGGAGTCAAATGACTCATCAGAAGAATGAGGAGATTCACATGCAAAGCCAGATAAGTTAGATGTATCAACTGGAGGTCCCTTTGCAGTAACCCATGAGGTTTTGGGGTACTGCTCAGGCTTCCAATATGTTCCATCGGCATTGAGTTTCCTCTCAAAGGCAATACCCTCTTTCCTAGGGTTTCTGTTGAGGATCTGCTTTTGAGCACATCACAAAGTGTCGATGCCCTTTGAGGCTTTTGTACATGCTCATCATGTACAATTCCTTCAACCTGCATTGTCGATGATACTAGCAATGTCCTCGGATGAGGAATTAGTAATAGCAGAGGCAGATGAAGAATTTGTAACATTTGAAGCATTCGAACATTTAGGTGAAGAATTAGCAGATTCACGTTCAATGCACTTTAAGCATGGAGGAGCAAATTCTTCCTAAGAAGCGCTGATTTGTTGAGCTAGTAATGAATCGCGCTCCTTCTGAAGATCTTCATAACATACTCTTAGCTTTTCAAGATCTGCCTTTCTTTGAAGAGCTTCAAGAGAAAGCTTCTCATGATCAGTCAAGAGGGTATTATGTTGATCTTGAAGGGCATCAAACTTGGAGTGAATTCTCTGAAGACATTCACCCAAGGCTTTTGACTGATCCATTTCTTTGCGCAACATATTATCACTTCTTTCTAGCATATCTTGAGTTTGTTCTAAAACCGTTTGTTGTTTAGTGGCAACACAAATGAGCTTAGTATAGCAGGATTCAATGTCATCATCAGATTCATCATTATCAGATTCATCATTATCAGATTCATCATCACAAGACTCGGATGAGGAGCATTCGGTTACCTCAGCACCATTTTCCATAAGACAAGATGCAGATGATGATGATTCTGGCTCGAAAGTCATCGTTTTGAGAGATTCCTTGAAGTCCTCAAACCAGGGATCATGACAAGTTCGATGACCTTCATAGACATCAGAGATTTGGTCCCAGATGAGCTTTGAATTTCCAAGATGCATAATTCGCCCGAATTGGTCTCTGGATAGGCAGGAGCAGATGATATCCTTCGCTATGATATCAAGTCGAGTGTACTTGTGAATATCATCAGCATTCGCCATCTTGCATAGATCAGTAAGACCAATCTCGTTGACGGTCCACACTCATTGTTCTTTGCCATGAGGCGCTTCTTCATCATGGCCTTCCACTTGGGATAGTCATGACCGTCAAAGATAGGGCATGTCACTTTCTTCATACTGCGGTCGACATAACTAGAACTCGGTGGTTAAACCAAAATCACACGTAATTAGGGAGTACCTTGCTCGATACCAATTGAAAGTCGTTATATCGACTAGAGGGGGTGAATAGGCGATTTTATGAAATTCTTCATCGAGGAATTTGCGGTGAGGAAATTCATAGCGAAGAACTACTTGCGCGGAATATGTACTCGAAGTAAACATAACAGGATGCACACATAGTCGACATGATGAAATGAAGACTAAGAACAGAGTACGGAAAGCGTAAACACAGGATAACAAGATGAAGACAAACAGATGAAGAAATTGAACTGTGGAATTTGTGAAAGTCTTGATCAAAGTCTTCAAGCACGATATGAACAACATGCAACAGAATGAGGAAATGGATGAGTTGAGGAAATAGAACCGATCGGTTGGTGAAGACAATGATTTGGTAAACCAGTTCCAGCTGCTGTCTCGGTTATGCGTCTGGTTGGAAGGCGGTGAGTATTTAAACTCGAGGACACACAGTCCCGACACCCGATCTCGAGCCGCAACTCAGGACACCCGTCCTCACCGTATTCTCCTTGAACTAAGACCACGCAGGCCTCGTCCAATCACTCGTGGTAAGTCTTCAGGTGACTTCCAAACCTTCACAGACTTGGTCACTCGGCGATCCACAATTCCTCTTGGATGCTCTAGACCTTGACGCCTAACCGTCTGGAAGAAGCACAGTCTTCAAAGGTAACAAGCGTCGGATCCACGCAGGATCAATTTCTTCAGTGATGCTCAATCACTTGGGGTTTTGTGGGTTTGGTTTGGGATTTTCCTCACTTGATGATTTTCGCTCAAAGTCCTCGGAGGATGGGTTGCTCTCAAATGACAAGTGTCAAGTTCTCTCGGAGCAGCCAACCAACTAGTGGTTGTAGGGGGCGGCTATTTATAGCCTAGGGAGCAGCCCGACATGATAAGACATAAATGCCCTTCAATTATATGACCGTTAGGTGGATAAGATATTTTGGTCCGCCGTATATCATGCAAAGAACGATCGGAAATTTGACTCTCAAAGTCCTCGGGGCTATCATGTTCCTCCTTGTGTAGGCAATTCGCCTGGCGAATTCCTAACTCCTCGATCGAGCAAAGTCCTCGGTGAGCGTAAGAACTGTGTCTCTGTCATCGATGAATTTGATTGAATCGTATGAGATTTCAATGGCTTCACTCGAAGGGATTGGTAGGTCTAGGAATTTGAGTTGAGCATCACATGGAAATTTTTCCTTAGTATTTCCTCGACCCCTTTAACGATCACGGTGTTTCCTATGACTCAAGAAAGAAAATGAAACAACGAAAACAAAAGTCTTCACGCTTCATATTCCTCGAATGAATATCAAGTCTTCATGGTCACACCAATTTCTTCACTTTCAAAGTCTTGAGAAAGTCTTGAACATCAAAGTCTTGATTGAAGAACTTCATTTTTAGGGTCGACTTTCTCTCAGAAATATCAAACTCCTCATAGACTTATAGACCTGTGTACACTCACAAACGCATTAGTTACTTAACCTATAAGTCTTCAATACACCAAAATCACTAAGGGGCACTAGATGCACTTACAGAAATGAACTCCTTCATCCAGACTCCTTCATTTGCTGCTTCCGAAGCAGCTATGTACTCCGCTTCACATGTAGATCCCGCCATGACACTTTGTTTACAACTGCACCAACTTACAGCTCCACCCTTTAACAAAAACACGTATCCGGTTTGCGATTTAGAATCGTCTGGATCAGTGTCAAAGCATGCATCGACATAACCATTTATGACTAGCTCTTTGTCACCTCCATATACGAGAAACATATCCTTAGTCCTTTTCAGGTATTTCAGGATGTTCTTGACCGTTGTCCAATGATCCACTCTGGATTACTTTGGTACCTTCTGACAAGCTTATTGCTAAGCATCGTCGGTCGGTACACAACATTGCATACATGATAGAGCCTATGGCTGAAGCATAGGAACATCTTTCATTTTCTCTCTATCTTCTGCTGTGGTGGGGCATTGAGTTTGACTCAACTTCACACCTTGAAGCACGGGCAAGAACCCTTTCTTTGCACGATCCATTTGAACTTTTCAAAATTTTATCAAGGTATGTGCTTTGTGAAAGTCCTATTAAGCGTCTTGATCTATATCTATAAATCTTGATGCCCAATATGTAAGCAGCTTCACGAGGTCTTTCATTGAAAAACTTTTATTCAAGTATCCCTTTATGCTATCCAGAAATTCTATATCATTTCCAATTAATAATATGTCATCTACATATAACATCGAAATGCTCTGAGTTCCCACTCACTTTCTTGTAAATCTGAGCTTCTCCAAAGTCTATATAAAACCATATGCCTTGATCACACTATCAAAGCGTTTATTCCAACTCCGAGATGCTTGCACCAGTCCATAAATGGATCGCTGGAGCTTGCACACTTTGTTAGCACCTTTTGGATCAACAAAACCTTCTGGCTGCATCATATACAACTCTTGTTCCAAAAATCCATTCAAGAATGCAGTTTTGACATCCATTTGCCAAATTTCATAATCATGAAACGCAGCAATAGCTAACATGATTCGGACAGACTTAAGCATCGCTACGGGTGAGAAAGTCTCATCGTAGTCAACCCCTTGAACTTGTCGAAAACCTTTCGCAACAAGTCGAGCTTTATAGATAGTTACATTACCATCAGCGTCAGTCTTCTTCTTAAAGATCCATTTATTCTCAATGGCTTGCCGATCATCGGGCAAGTCAACTGAAGTCCATACTTTGTTTTCATACATGGATCCCATCTCAGATTTCATGGCCTCTAGCCATTTTGCGGAACCTGGGCTCATCATCGCTTCCTCATAGTTCGTAGGTTCATCATGGTCAAGTAACATGACTTCCAGAATAGGATTACCGTACCATTCTGGTGCGGATCTTACTCTGGTAGACCTACGAGGTTCAGTAGAAACTTGATCTAAAGTTTCATGATCAATATCATTAGCTTCTTCACTAATTGGTGTAGGTGTCACAGGAACTGATTTCTGTGATGAACTACTTTCCAATAAGGGAGCAGGTACAGTTACCTCATCAAGTTCTACTTTCCTCCCACTCACTTCTTTTGAGAGAAACTCCTTCTCTAGAAAGGATCCATTCTTAGCAACGAATGTTTTGCCTTCGGATCTATGATAGAAGGTGTACCCAACAGTCTCTTTTGGGTATCCTATAAAGACACATTTCTCCGATTTAGGTTCGAGCTTATCTGGTTGAAGTTTCTTCACATAAGCATCGCAACCCCAAACTTTAAGAAACAACAACTTTGGTTTCTTGCCAAACCACAGTTCATAAGGCATCGTTTCAATAGATTTTGATGGTGCCCTATTTAACGTGAATGCGGCCGTCTAAAGCTTAACCCCAGAACAATAGCGGTAAATCGGTAAGAGACATCATAGATCGCACCATATCTAGTAAAGTACGATTACGACGTTCGGACACACCATTTCTTTATGGTGTTCTAGGTGGCGTGAGTTGCGAAACTATTTCGCATTGTTTCAAATGTAAACCAAACTCGTAACTCAAATATTCTCCTCCACGATCAGATCGTAGAAACTTTATTTTCTTGTTACGATGATTTTCCACTTCACTCTGAAATTCTTTGAACTTTTCAAATGTTTCAGACTTGTGTTTCATTAAGTAGATATACCCATATCTGCTCAAATCATCTGTGAAGGTGAGAAAATAACGATATCCGCCATGAGCTTCAACATTCATCGGGCCACATACATCTGTATGTATGATTTCCAACAAATCTGTTGCTCTCTCCATAGTATCGGAGAACGGTGTTTTAGTCATCTTGCCCATGAGGCACGGTTCGCAAGTACCAAGTGATTCATAATCAAGTGATTCCAAACGTCCATCAGTATGGAGTTTCTTCATGCGCTTTACACCGATATGACCTAAACGGCAGTGCCACAAATAAGTTGCACTCTCATTATCAACTCTGCATCTTTTGGCTTCGACATTATGAATATGTGTATCACTACTTTCGAGATTCAATAAAAATAGACCACTCTTCAAGGGTGCATGACCATAAAAGATATTACTCATATAAATAGAACAACCATTATTCTCTGATTTAAATGAATAACCGTCTCGCATCAAACAAGATCCAGATATAATGTTCATGCTCAACACTGGCACCAAATAACAATTATTCGGGTTTAAAACTAATCCTGAAGGTAGATGTAGAGGTAGTGTGCCGATCGCGATCACATCGACTTTGGAACCGTTTCCCACGCGCATCGTCACCTCATCCTTCGCCAGTGCTCGCTTATTCCGTAGTCCCTGTTTCGAGTTGCAAATATTAGCAGAACCGATATCAAATACCAGTGCTACTACGAGCTCTAGTAAGGTACACATTAATAACATGTATATCACATATACCTTTGTTCACCTTGCCATCCTTCTTATCCGCCAAATACTTGGGGCAGTTCCGCTTCGGTGTCGATCGCTTGCGGTAGAAGCACTCGATTTCAGGCTTAGGTCCAGACTTGGGTTTCTTCTCTTGAGCAGCAACTTGCTGCCGTTCTTCTTGAAGTTCCCCTTCTTCTTTCCTTTGCCCTTTTTCTTGAAACTAGTGGTCTTGTTGACCATCAACACTTGATGCTCCTTCTTGATTTCTACCTCTGCAGCTTTTAGCATTGCGAAGAGCTCGGGAATTGTCTTGTTCATCCCTTGCATATTATAGTTCATCACGAAGCTCTTGTAGCTTGGTGGTAGTGATTGGAGAATTCTGTCAATGACGCTATCATCCGGAAGATTAACTCCCAATTGAATCAAGTGATTATTATACCCAGACATTTTGAGTATATGCTCACTGACAGAACTATTCTCCTCCATCTTGCAGCTGTAGAACTTATTGGAGAATTCATATCTCTCAATCCGGGCATTTGCTTGAAATATTAACTTCAACTCCTGGAACATCTCATATGCTCCATGACGTTCAAAACGTCATTGAAGACCCGGTTCTAAGCCGTAAAGCATGGCACATTGAACTATCGAGTAGTCATCGACTTTGCCTCGCCAGACGTTCTTAACATCGTTAGTTGCATCAGCGAAGAGCACGGCACCCAGCGGTGCTTCGGGACGTAATTCTTACGTCCAAAGAATGAGGATAATCCTCAAGTTATGGACCCAGTCCGTGTAATTGCTACCATCATCTTTCAACTTTGCTTTCTCAAGGAACGCATTAAAATTCAACGGAACAACAGCACGAGCCATCTATCTACAACAAACATAGACAAGCAAAATACTATCAGGTACTAAGTTCATGATAAATTTAAGTTCAATTAATCATATTACTTAAAACTTCCACTTAGACAGACATCTCTCTAGTCATCTAAGTGATCACGTGATCCAAATCAACTAAACCATAACCGATCATCACGTGAGATGGAGTAGTTTTCAACGGTAAACATCATTATGTTGATCATATCTACTATATGATTCACGCTCGACCTTTCGGTCTCCATGTTCCGAGGCCATATCTGCATATGCTAGGCTCGTCAAGTTTAACCTGAGTATTCTGCGTGTGCAAAACTGGCTTGCACCCGTTGTAGATGGACGTAGAGCTTATCACACCCGATCATCACGTGGTGTCTGCGGGCACGACGAACTTTGGCAACGGTGCATACTCGGGAGAACACTTCTTGATAATTTTAGTGAGAGATCATCTTAAAATGCTACCGTCAATCAAAGCAAGATAAGATGCATAAAGGATAAACATCACATGCAATCAATATAAGTGATATGATATGGCCATCATCATCTTGTGCTTGTGATCTCCATCTTCGAAGCACCATCATGATCACCATCGTCACCGGCGCGACACCTTGATCTCCATCGTAGCATCGTTGTCGTTACGCCATCTATTGCTTCTACGACTATCGCTTAGTGATAAAGTAAAGCAATTATAGGGCGTTTGCATTTCATACAATAAAGCGACAACCATATGGCTCCTTCCAGTTGCCGATAACTTCGGTTACAAAACATGATCATCTCATACAATAAAATATAGCATCACGTCTTGACCATATCACATCACAACATGCCCTGCAAAAACAAGTTAGACGTCCTCTACTTTGTTGTTGCAAATTTTTACGTGGCTGCTACGGGCTTAGCAAGAACTGTTCTTACCTACACATCAAAACCACAATGATAGTTCGTCAAGTTAGTGTTGTTTTAACCTTCGCAAGGACCGGGCGTAGCCACACTCGATTCAGCTAAAGTGAGAGAGACAGACACCCTCCAGTCACCTTTAAGCACGAGTGCTCGTAACGGTGAAACCAGTCTCGTGTAAGCGTACGCGTAATGTCGGTCCGGGCCGCTTCATCTCACAATACCGCCGAACCAAAGTATAACATGCTGGTAAGCAGTATGACTTGTATTGCCCACAACTCACTTGTGTTCTACTCGTGCATATAACATCAATGCATAAAACCTGGCTTGGATGCCACTGTAGGGGAACGTAATAATTTCAAAAAAATTCCTACGCACACGCAAGATCATGGTGATGACATAGCAACGAGAGGGGAGAGTGTTGTCCACGTACCCTCGTGAGACCGTGGCGAAGCGTTAGCACAATCACGGTTGATGTAGTTGTACGTCTTCACGATCCGACCGATCCAAGCACCGAACATACGGCACCTCCGAGTTCAGCACATGTTCAGCTTGATGACGATCCCCGGGCTCCGATCTAGCAAAGCTTCGAGGATGAGTTCCGTCAGCACGATGGCGTGGTGATGATGATGATGCTCTACGGTAGCGAGGCTTCGCCTAAACTCCGCGACGATATGACCGAGGTGGAATATGGTGGAGGGGGCACCGCACGGCTAAGGAACGATCCGTAGATCAACTTGTGTGTCTAGGGTGCCCCCCCCTGATATAAAGGAGCCGGGGGAGAGGCGGCCGGCCAAGGAGGGCGCCAGGGGGAGTCCTACTCCCACCGAGTAGGACTCCTTCTTTCCTAGTTGGAGTAGGAGAAGGGGAAGGAGGGGAAGAGGGAAGGAAGGGGAGGCGCCCCCTCTCCTTGTCCTATTCGGACTAGGGAGGGGAGGGGGCGCGGCCCACCTCTTTCCTCCTCTCCTCTTCTCCCTTATGGCCCATGTAGGCCCAATAACCCCCGAGAGGGTTCCGGCAACCCCCCGGTACTCCGGTAAAATGCCGACTTCACCCGGAACACTTCCGATGTCCAAACATAGGCTTCCAATATATCAATCTTTATGTCTCGACCATTACGAGACTCCTCGTCATGTCCGTGATCACATCTGGGACTCCGAACAAACTTCGGTACATCAAAACTTATAAACTCATAATAAAACTGTCATCGTAATGTTAAGCGTGTGGACCCTACAGGTTCAAGAACTATGTAGACATGACCTAGAACTATTCTCGGTTAATAACCAATAGCATAACCTGGATGCCCATATTGGTTCCTACATATTCTATGAAGATCTTTATCGGTCAAACCGCAAAACAACATACGTTGTTCCCTTTGTCATCGGTATGTTACTTGCCCGAGATTCGATCGTCGGTATCCAATACCTAGTTCAATCTCGTTACCGACAAGTCTCTTTACTCGTTACGTAATGCATCATCCCGTAACTAACTCATTGGTCACATTGCTTGCAAGGCTTATAGTGATGTGCATTACCGAGAGGGCCTAGAGATACCTCTCCGACAATCGGAGTGACAAAACCTAATCTCGAAATATGCCAACTCAACATCTACCATTGGAGACACCTGTAGTACTCCTTTATAATCACCCAGTTACGTTGTAACGTTTGGTAGCACCCAAAGTGTTCCTCCGGTAAACGGGAGTTGCATAATCTCATAGTTTCAGGAACATGTATAAGTCATGAAGAAAGCAATAGCAATATACTAAACAATCAAGTGCTAGGCTAACGGAATGGGTCATGTCAATCACATCATTCTCCTAATGATGTGATCCCATTAATCAAATGACAACACATGCCTATGGTTAGGAAACATAACCATCTTTGATTAATGAGCTAGTCAAGTAGAGGCATACTAGTGACGTTATGTTTGTCTATGTATTCACACATGTATCATGTTTCCGGTTAATACAATTCTAGCATGAATAATAAACATTTATCATGATATGAGGAAATAAATAATAACTTTATTATTGCCTCTAGGGCATATTTCCTTCATGAGCTTCATTATCCTCTGTTTCTTCCAATATTATTTGATCTATATTTACTATTTGCAAAATGTAGAATAATGGCAACGCTTATAAAGAATTTTCTTTGGGGAATTTATTGAATTATCCTTCCATCAACATGGAGAAGGGCTTTGTCCAGCCCGTGTTAACATGTAATGTAAGTTCATCCTTCTCAAGCCTTCAAACTTTGTTCTAGTATAGATTTGGATAGGCATCATTTCCTCCTTGTTGTTTGCTTTGCTTGTTTACATCGATTGGATGTTTGCAACAACTACCATTTCAAATTGTAGTTGTAAAAACATGTTCCTTATCTGAAACAGATCCATTTATTTGCTTATATAATTCGAAACCATTACGTGTCTCCTTGTTTCTCTTTGAGTCGTATCTCTTCGCCAGCGAACTTTAGGGAAGATAGTGAGCCAAACCATCTTGTGGACAGCGAGATGACCCCAAGGTCCTGTCTTGATGAAGACAGAGAGTTGAAGCTACTCACCAGCAGGTGTGAGACAACCTCTGTGCAGTCGCTGCCTCAATCAGTTCGACTTCTTCAGTCTCAACTTAAAGCGCAAAGGCTTGATTCAGCTCAGCTCCGACCTGAAGTCAAAGATGCAATGAAGATGTCAGAGGACTGCCGTGCGCACCATCAGGCCTTAAATCTAGTGTTGATGCATCTATCGTTGACACAGCTGAGGTCTACTCAGCTTCTTCAAGCGATTTGGGGGCCCTTCTGGCGGGCCTAGTGCCTTCGAAGTGCTCTCGGTTTTGTATATTCTTTTGTCGGTAGCGTTTATTTGCATCGGTGCGAACTTTGATGCCAGATGGATGTAATATGTGATAGCCGTGATAGCCTAGCGTAAGTTGCTTGCTTATTTATTTCCTTGTTGTCTTGTTTATTTGTTTGCTTGTAGTCATTGCAGTTCTTTTTCCGCAGTTTGCTAGTGGCTGCAATAACCTATTTTTTAAAACTAGGCTACAATAACCATGGGCTAATATTTACTGTAGTGACACTGGGCCTCCTACGGGCCGTAGAAACAGTGGGCCTTCTACGGGCCGTAGAAACAATGGACCTTCTAAGGGCCCTAGAAACAATGAGCTTTCTACGGGCCGTATCATCAATTGGTCTTATACGGGCAGTATGATAACATGGGCCAATAACAGGCCGCATTATGGCCGTAAACGGGCTAGAGTTGGAATCGTCCGTTCATGGGCACGGGCCATCGTTAATAGGATGTATTTAATGACGCTATGAAAATGGCCCAACGTATTAACGGACCACAAACGGGCCAACTGTAACCACGGGCTGAATTTGGCCCACAAGCAGAAAATGACAGTAATGGGCCGTAAGTAAACCAATGCTGGAAATGAGCCCAAGAATAAACGGGCTCCGAGAAGGCCGAAAGATAACATGCCCTGGAGACGGCCCAACGGAATAACGGGCCGTTAATGGGTATAAAGTGATACACTGTTCATTACGGGCGAGTTTCACCACGGGCCGTTAATGGGTGTAAAGTGATACCCTGTTCATTACGGGCCAGTTCCACCACGAGCCGTTAATAGGCCAAGAGTTACATAGGGCCTCATATGGGCCGAAAGACGTCATGGGCCATACATGGGCCAGAAGTGAAAACGGGCTGGAATCATATTGGGTGGCCCAGATGACGCTACTGGGCCTAATTCGGATAGGGCATAATGGGCCTTGGGTTAGCGGGTTGTAAATGGGCTATATGCGAACAGGCCGTTAACAGGCTTTCCATGGGCCGGCCCGCCACATTTTGACCAAGTCAAACGGGCCGGCCTTTTCACAGGAATGGGCCTCTGTTGGGCCGTGCCACATGTCGATGTATCATAGGCGCCTTCCGTCCAATGAGTGGATGACATCTGTCCCAACGATGAGCAGACACATGTTTCCTCCAGCCAATGATGATTTTACACATGGAAAATCCCCATTGGTCGGGGCTGTTAACGGGTTATCGGATCCAAAACCCGACCCGATAGCTTAACGGCGTTCCGTTACGGTGGATGCCACGTGTCGGTCACCCTTGACGAAATCACTTCTGTGACGCGCGATTTATCGTCATGGAAGTGGACACTTCCGTGATGATAATTTTGGTAATATCATGGAACACTTCTACGACAGCACAGGTATGACTATCTTGATTCTGTCATAAATTTGTCATGGATGTACATGCATGACAAAAAACACGACCTAATGTGACAAACACGTATCATCACGGAAGTGTTTTTTTTGTAGTGCATGAGGGTTTATATAGCAGGCCGATAAGCATTGGGATTTTGGGGGATTTCACCGAGTCGGGCGGGAAGCTTGCACTGGAACCTGCGAGGTTGCGCGGGAGTGGGCTCACTGATGATTCATTGGCGCTACAGTTTGGCCAAAAGAACGCCCCCGCGCACTGCGCAAGCTTGCGCTGTAAGCCTACTACGGCAGCGGTGTGACAAGACGTGTGAGAGGAGGACGAAAAGGCCACGTACACATACGGTTAATAAAAAAATGTTTGCAATTTAATTACCTACTATACCCTCGTCTTGGTTTATAAGTAGGATTTAACAAATAAAATACGAATGCATGTCGCCAAAGATTATATAGTTGGATTCGTATTTGAACATAGTTTCCAATTATATAATTTTTATAACATGCATTAACATTTTGTTGGTTAAATTTGAGGGCAAAGTATGGCACAGAATATAAAGGATATTATAGACCAAGACGGAGGCAGTAGCACACGACCACTCTCTATGCAGCGATGCAAGTGTTGGCTGGCTTGTAGGCGACCATTTCCTGCGTGTTCAACTGCTCTATGTGTATGGTTGCTTGCGGTTGAGGCAGCCGCGGTGCGCTCTACTCGCGTCCCGCCGTGCGCGCTCTGCTCTCGCGTCCGTCCGAGTGCACTGCCCTCGTCCTTCCACGCGCGCTACCAGTGTTAGGGGCGGCGTAGATCACTCACATTCGTGTGCATGCGGTTGCGCCGGGCGCGGCGCGACAATGCAGTTACCCGCTGCAAAAACTGCCATGCGGACGCGCTGAGAATCCAGGCCGCCCGGCCCCCATTTATTCATGCGGCCATTTACCTTCATCTCCCGCGTCACATGACACAACAAGCACACCCACGACGACACATACAGAGAGGAGATCCAGCGGTTTCAATGCCGATCCCCATGGCTCCAATGGCGCTCCCAGCGGCCGACGACGACAACGACGAGCAGTTCACGACGCATCACGTAGTGGACACCCACGTGAGGGGGAAGGCCCTCTCGGTGGTGTACATGAACAATTTGGTGTTCGTGAAGATCTCCATCCAAACTATGGTGCAGTTCCTTGCCGATGACAAGTACCAAGTGGCCGGCTTCGACCTCGAGTACACCATCGGTCGTGCCGGGCACGATCAGAAGGTTGTCGTTGCCCAGTTGTGCATGCAACATGACGTCCTCGTCTACCACTACCACCTGGCCACAAGGCCTTGCGAGCGTTTCTCCAGGTTTATCAACAGCTCTGACTACAATTTCGCGACCGTGGACACCAACAACGATCTAAAAGCGCTCAAGGTTTCGGGCTTGAAATGCCAGAATCTTGTCAACATCCAGGACCACTACAAGGTCTAGGGCAGCGACAACAACAAAATCGTCCCCTACTACATGAAGATGAAGGATGAGAGCAAGGAAGACAAGAAAGCCTGGCACAGTGTTTGGCATGAGAGACTGGATGAACAACACGTCAAGTACGCGACCAAGGACGCGTACACAAGCTACGAGATGTACAGGCGGATCGTTGACATGAGGAAGTGTCTTCTTCATGCCCCAGATGAGGGATCGAGTATGTATATATATACACACGTTATTCTTCTGTAGACATGAGGAACGGCTTTGCTATCAACACTAGCAGCAGAGGTGGCTATCAGAACCCTTGGTTTGCATCAAGATCTGTATATATATACACAGGTTATTCTTCTGTAGACAGAGCAAATCACACGGCTTATTAGCAGCTATCGTCTGTGTTATTATTGGTCTTTGCACACATTTCTGATCACGGAACTGTTTGCCGTGTATCACAAACATCTTGTTCAGTTGAACCGTTTCCATTGTGTTGCGCAATAAAGGCTGCTAAGAGGGATCTACAGCAGTAAGGACCAGCTTCCCTGCCGATATCTCATCTAACAGAACTCCCAAGTTAACTGTGCTGAGGCTGGAGTAATCATGAGATGGGTGACCGGATGGGAAGTGGACTCGATATTAACTAGTTGGATGGGCCCATCCATATAATCTTTGACAGTTTTGTTTTTTGAACACATGTTAATCGGCTTGAAGGTCTATCTCGTTACTTTTTGATGTTTTTTTGTTTTTTTAACACACAAATTAACCTCTGTGTACTTATTCTCAAATTAACCTCTAGGCATGTTTACCGCGTATCACACATATCTTATTAAGTTGAACCATTGATGTTCTCTTCCTTAATCCAAACAGTTCATTCGAGTGAACCGTATGCCATATATCACTCACACCTTGATTTGGCTGACCGTTTCTGTTGCTTTCCCTAATAGCAAACAGTTCATCGGAGCGAACTGTTTGTCATATATCGCACACACATTGATATGACTGCCCATTTCTGTTGTTTTGCCTCATCACAAACAGTTCAAATGGACTAACCGTGTGCCTTGCATCGCACACGTAACTAAATTTTGAACTGTGTTTGATGGCTCCGCCATCACAACTGTTTTGCACCTTTTTTTACGGTTCTTTTACACCACCATCTACGATTAATACATCGCACACAGTTTCGTGAAAGGGTCGTTGATCGTAGTGTCGCGTTAGCAGCATCTTGCGGTAGTGGTATGCCGTATATCACACACACCTTGAGCTGGTTGACTGTTTCTGTTGTGTTGCCTAATCACAAACAGTTTATCCGAGTGAACTGTATGTTGTATATCGCACACACCTTCATCTGTCTGACTATTTCTGTTGTTATGCTCATCACAAACAGTTCAATCGAGTGAACTGTATGCCACCCATCGCACACGCAACTGCAATCTGAACCGTGCTTGATGTCTCTGCCATCGCAAACATTTTACATCTTTTTTGATGGTTTTATTACATCATCGTTTGCGATTAATGCATCACACACAGTTTCATCGAAGGGGTCTCTGGTTGTAGTGTTGCGTTAGCAGCATCCCGCAGTAGTGGTCGCTCCCTTCCTGAAGGCGTTGTTGATGAAGAACCTCGTTGTCCGTATGGTGTCATGATATGGTTGGTGCAGATATGGGCATTGTTATAGTTTGCCGATCGCTGATCTGATTGCTTTGGGGCTATTTTTTTTATCGCATACGCATAACTTTGGTCTTATATGACTTTGCTATTGCTGACGTTTTTATGTGTGAGTGCGTTCATATTGGTTGTGTGCATCCTAACTATGCAGAAGCCGGGTGTGTGCTCTTAGCGTTTGTATACTCTTGATGCTTCATTTTAAACCAATAAAACCATACTTTGTCGGAAAAAAGCTATCCATCAAGGAAGACGAGTTGTTTCTTTAGGAGTTCTTTTTGAGCATTAGTACAGACACAAGCGCTCATATACACGCGCATACACTCACCCCTATGAATGCACACACGCACACCCTATCCTATGAGCACCTCTGAAAGACTGAGCCAACATATCATCTTGAAATTTACGAAGTCACCGTAGGCACCTTTGTCGTCGACGGGAACGTCTCCTCCCACTAAATGCGCATCGCCGGAAATCCTGAAATAAATCCAGAAATAAATGCGAGCACCAGGATTTAAACCCTGGTGGGCTGGGGTACCACAGTCCCTCTAACCATCCAACCATAGGTTGGTTCGCGTTTCTTTAGGAGTTCTAGCCTGAGAAAAGAAAAAGGAAAGAAAAGAAAAGAAGAAGCCTGGATTCCCAAGTGAACTGCACACGGCCCACACACGGCCCACTTGGTGAGGAAGGGCTTCACACTTGTCTCCACTTTCTTCCAAAAGAAGAGGGTTTTGGTCAGCGCCGCCGCAACTCGATCGAAGCCACTGGGGAGCAAGAACCATGGGGAAGGTAGGTCGGAAAGGGGCGGCGAGGGCGGCGGAGGGGAAAGCTAGTAAGATGGCGGAAGAGGAGGGGCTGGTGGTGCTGCGGAGCCAGGACGGCATGGATTTCCTGGTTCCCGCAGAGGAGGCGAGGCTGTCCATGTTCGTACATCGCAGGATCGAGCTCGACCGCGACAACCACATGGTCCCCGCCGACGGCGACGAGACCAAGTACACCCCCATCTTGCTCCGCTCCATCCGAGGCGACGTCCTATCCAAGGTTTTGGAGTACTGCAGGAAGCATGCCTCCGGCGACGACGACCCCGCCTGGGATGCCAACTTCGCTAGTCTCCTCGACCAAGAGACTCTCTGCGACCTCATCCTGGTGAGCAATCCCCTCCTCCCCTCCTCTAGTAGTCTAGTCAGTGACCTCGCCCGCTTTACTTTAGGTTCTGCTCGTTTGTGGATTCCAGTCTGACCAGAAAAACTTGTTTGTTGAAGGACAATGGGTCCTTGATTAATCCAAGTTGTGATTCAGCAACTGGAGTTCATTAAGGAGTGATATCATCGTTGTAGCACAATTAGTCGAATGATTGCTCATGGAGTTCATTAAACCAAGTTGTGATTCAGCAAGTTATGTTCTTTAACACCATATATAATTGCTAATGCACATATGTAGTCAGTTATGTATTTTGTTGGAAACAGCAATTAGTTAACAGTTGGACAATGACACACCTGTGCGGTCCACCTCCAACAAAACCAATTCTTACTCTCGGGAGCCTTTCCATAGCCCTGCATTGACAACTAAAATAAGTAAAGCATTAACAACATGCCAAAATGGCGCGTAGCAAGCAATTAATCTTCATGTAAGTGGGTGTATGAAAGGTTCAAGTGCAGCCAGCATGAAATGCTTACTTTGCTACAAGAAACAGACCAAGACAACTACAAACCTCTAGTTTGCCACCATCATTTGTGGTTACTCACGTTTGTTTGTTCGTTTAACGTATAATTTACTGCTTACAGGCTGCACACTCCCTCTGCAACCCAGGGTTGCTTGCTCTGACCTGCCAGGCTGTTGCCAATATGGTCAAGGGGAAGTCTGTTGATGAGACCTATAAGCTCTTCAACTTGGGTCAGGGCCAGGCGCTCACACGGGAGAAAAATGCCTTGAAGGCCCTTCACGTAGTTCGCTGCCAGGAGTTTACTGCATACGACCCCAAGCGGCGTGATCTCATCTGTACCCGCCTCTCCCACGACTATTACAACATAGCCTTCTTTGACCATGACCAAGAGTGTGAGTATATCCAACCGATCATGCACCCTGTTCATTTGTTCATCGCATGCATCGCCTTTTCTTTAAAGCAAAACCGTAGTGGTTGAACTTGATTTGTATTTCCAGCTAGGATTGCCCGTGGGCCGCCACTTGGCAGTATTGCAGGATCTATCTTGGATTGGGGCGTACAATCTTCGCTCAACATCATTTCGCTGAAGGTATCGGAATCTGAGGTGGGGTATCCTTTCAGTGTATTTGGGACCGTGATTGCAAGGGATGAGGTGGACTACAAGTGTCTCTATCTGTTCAGGCGCGAAAAGAAAGACGCCCAAATCATCAAATCGATGGTCTGCATCCTTGTCTCTCTAATTGAATTGCATTATAGCATTATTTGATCACTGTTACAATGTTCACATGCTCCTGTTACCTATTCCAGTTCGAATGCTTTTTTTTTTTTTTTTTGGCGAGGTCCAGTTCGAATGCATTACAAACTTAGACACTGACAGCTGTATAGATAGTGATCGTCACTGCTACATAGATAATGGGAGTTACTATTAGAATTTTTTGTTTGATAGTGCAAAGTTGCAAGAAGAAAAACAAAGCTGAAGTAGGGCATAAAATTTAATGTTATATTTGGAATTTAAAATCCTGGTAATTTGTATATATTATGATGGAATTTGGTCACAAAAGATGAAGTTGGGGATCTTGACTGGAGCAACAGCCTTTCGTTAGATGATATGTACTCACTACCGCATCGAAAAGCCAGTGTTTCCCATGTAAACTGACATTTTTCGTAAATCAAAATTGCTCCTTAAGATGAAGCTGCTTCTCAGTAAAATTTCATAAAGATTCAAGAGTGTGCATACCCAGAAATTGGACCGGACCATTCTGTAACTTTGGTTCCTTGATGATGTCAACTCTGTAAATGGTTTAGTATCCTTTGCCATCCTTTATCTTGTGATGGATATAAAATGTACAGCGAGAACGTCGAATACCATGGCACCATGTGATGCACTTGCCCTCTGAAGTCGTTCTCAATCTGCACTACTTTTCACTAGAGCGTAGAAACAGAAATTATGCCCTCTTAGTTTGAGACAAAAGTATGCAGGGACATAACCTGACATGATTCTATTTCCTAAACCCTTGTGCAGGATGATATGTTGATTTTGACAGATCCACCTCGAGGGTTGGTTTTGCTAGATGAAGTTTTCTTTGAGATTGATTTAAAGATCGAGCGCGATGGAGGTGCAACTATGGATTTCAGCAAAGGTGTGATATCTCTTATTAGGGCCCGCCTCCCTGTGGATAGGCAGACCATGACAGTCAACCTATGCAGCTGGCTAAGCAGTGTGGATGTGGTTTGTGAACATGTTGAGCAACCCGTGGAAGCTACAGTTGAGATTACTATTTTGAAGGGGCCCTGCAATCTGGGTGGAGTATGTGTTTGGGCTGATGGGAATTATGAGGAGCGCATTATACTCTACAGTAGTGATTCATGCCTCGCTGTTGGCGGCCCTGTTCCCTTGCCACGCCGTGTGGTGGCTGTCCCGATGGGTAAGAAGTTGGTGATCCGTCTTAGAGGTCTTACCGATGAATCTGACTATGTCGCTGGTCTTACCAATGAAGGCGAGGAGGGCGAGGATGTTGTTATCACTATGGGGCCTTCCGATGAAGGTGGTTGTGTTTGCAGCATGGGATGGGGTGAAGTGCAGGTGCAAGTCGGCTGGACTGGTATCCTGAAGAGAGAGGAATACAAGATGGATGTTGTTGGAGATGTGAGTCTGCTGCGGTAAGGATGGCGCGTGTGTAACATAACCGGGATAGTTCGTGAAGTAACCTGGCTATTTATTTAGCTCTAAATTGATGTTGAACAAATTCTTGATGTGTCTTTTACCTGTGTTGTTGAAGATCTGATGTTGGGCGCTGCTAATTTGCATCCAGCTGCTTGTTATTAATTCCACTTCTCCTGGATGCCTTTTGCATGCGTTTTGGAATGTTGGAAACCTTAATATGGTATGGAACATATTACGGTGTTAAAGGCATGTGTTTTGGAATGCTCTGTCGCCGATTTAATGATATGTTCCATTCTCAGTTAAAGCAGCTCCATCGCCGATTTAATAATATGGTCTGACCATGAATGTTTGCACTCTTAGGGCCCGTTTGGAATCTCTCCACTCCTCCACTCTGCGGAGTTGGTGGAGCTCGGTTTTGACAGCTCCGTTAAATGAGCTGAGGTCTGGTCCGCTCCGGGAGCGGAGAGAAACCGAACGCTCCCTTATATTTTGCTTCTCCATAATTTGTTTGTTTTCTTTTACATGGATGGATGTTGTTGAGAACACTCTCAAAGCGCAGTCTAGCTACAACACCCGAAACATTGCTATTCACAGAGTCTGAAAACCTGCAATGCATGCCACAAACTTCATCGATTTCATCATTTATAAGGCCCTGTTGATGTCTAGTTAATTTTTTTATAGAAGGAGCCCACCCTGGTGAGATCGCGGAAATTCGTTTGCTCATCTCAAATCAGTATCACTATATTCATGTTTAGATAGCTACGCTTACTTACGGTTGCAGTTTTACAACGTAAACACATTAATGGAGCAGCTATATCCCCAAAAAAGAAAACGCCTTACATCATCGTACCAAGCTATTCTTGTTTTGTTTTCCGGGGCATTGTAATTTGTAACCTCTGAGATCAATGGAAGAAAGAACAAAATTCACATTACTTTCCACAAAGCAATTTTTGGAAGGATGAGACAGCACTAACATCATCCAAGCAATAATCAGACCATTTGCACCAAATAAACATGGAGAAACTGCCTTGTGCATAGGCAAGGGAAATAGTAACTTAAACACAACCCTGCTGTCACGTTTCCAAGCTAACGATCCCAAACGGTACTTACTGCCTTTCCTGTAGACACTAGTACAAGAGATCATGAAGAACCACCATTGAAACTAACATCGTCCGGTGAAGGCAAGAGGGTCGCTCAGAGAAAAGTTTGATCCTCTTTTGAAGTTGAGTATCCTGAGGCCTTCGCCTTCAGCAAGTGCGCTCTGGACAAGCCGCAGAGAACAGCACTTACTGGCCCATGACACGTCGAACAGAGGGTCCGCCTTGGAACGCGCCTCAGCCAGGGAGGCGAAGGTTCCCTTGCGATACACGACCACCAGCTTTGTCAGCATTTGTGCACTCTCCAGGATGAACTTGAGGAAGCAAAGCTCGCACTGGTCTCCTCGGAAGTTGTGGAAGATGATCAGATTAACGCTTGAGCAGATGCACGCGATGGTGCCAGACTCCTTCCAGAACTTGAGGTTGATCTTGCTACTGCTCTCAATAGTTTCCTTGGACTGTGGTAAATTGTTGGTCAAACCATGCAAACTTGAGATAGAGTTCAATCGGTAAGCAGCAGCAATAGTATTACTATAATGAGGGCGGCTCACCTCGATGTGCAGCCTCTCAACCTTTGGAAAACATCTGAGGAAGCAAGGCAGCATCTTGGCTTCATTGCGGACACCAAAACGCACTTTCAAGCCAAGGATCTTCACGGTTGGTAGCATGGTGAACGGACTAGGCTTTGCCGAAGGCTGCAATTGCATCATAGTACCCAATTGTTTCACAACACATTCATTCACATTAATATACAACTAAACAAAACGGAAGCTTGAGGGCAGTGACTGGACCTTGATGGTGGTATCGCCGACCTGCAGAGTGTGGAATTCCGGCTCCAAGTAGCCGATCAAGCCCAGTGCCTGGACACGGCCAATCTTGATCGTCTTGCGCGGCGAGCCTCCTTTGGAGGTGGACGCTACCCAGACGATGAGGCGCTGCAGTTGTGGGGCTTCCTCCACGGTGATGTCCAGATCGGAGGTGGCAACGACGTACACACACCGAATGCTTCTGCTGTTGATGGTGAGGCGATCCATGAGCATGTTTCCCTGGAGGCAGAGGGTCTCCAGCACGGGGCTCCTGGCGAGGATGGAGTCCAGGTGGCGGCTCTCGAGGACGACGGTGCAGAGCCCGAGCTCGCGAAGGTTGGGGAAGTAGGCGGTGCGGGGGATGTCGGGGAACTTCCAGAGTGCGAGGTAGAGACGGATGAGTGTGTCAATGCCGAAGATGGCGGCGGGGAGCCGGAGGACGACCGGCGGCGGGCGGTTGGCGAGAACGAGCTCCTGGGTGCCCTTGGCGGCGAGGAGCCCCAGCCAGCGCGCGAGCGGGCCCTGGTACTCCTCCAAGTGGCTGACGGTGAGGTGGATGCAGCGGAAGGGGCCCGGGTGCGCGGCGAGGATGAGGGACACGACGGAGGGGACGCGGCGTGCGTCGGCGCGCGTGACGGCGGGGATGAGGTCGGGGAGGAGGTGGGCGTCGGCGAGGACGAGCGGGGCGGAGCGCCAGACCCCGCGCCAGCGGCTGGAGAGGGCGGCGGTGCGCGCGGCGTCCTTGACGGGGAGGCGAGAGACGATGTTGCGGAGGAGCGCGTCGGGCAGGCGGCTGATGTGGTCGTCGTGGGGCAGGAGGAGGGCGGAGAGGCGAGCGGCGGTGGAGACGGGCGGGTCGGGGAGGGCGCTGTGGGCGAAGGAGAGCAGGCGGGAGAAGAGCACCGATTCACTATCGCGGCGCCGGAGCTCGGCCGCCATCGACGGGTTCATGGCCGCCGCCGGTGGGCACGAGGGTTTCGAGCGGAGCGCGCGCGCGTGTGTGGACTGTGGAGTGAGGATGGAATGGATTCTTCCTACCTAGGGTTAGAGTGGTTAGGTGGGCCGAAATGCTCGTGGCCCGCCAGTCCTTTTTTTTTAATCTGTATTTTATTTGGTTTTATTTGTGTTTTCCAATCCAAAGTTTGTGAAACATTGCGAACGACTTTTCGCAAATGAACATCCACAGTGTCCCTTCATTAGATTTTACATCACACTCCAGTTTAAAAGAAAGTTGGCATTGTTCTTAAATTGATTTCAAACCACATAGTTAATTGGAATTTCCTCATGGAGTGTCCTGTTTTTATGAGTGGTTTTCGACCTATTTGGTATGATTGAATTTCCTCATGGAGTGTCCTGTTTTATGAGTGTTTTTATATAATGGCACTGGCAGTGTGAATTTGAATAGGATAAGTGTCGTCCTCCGCTCTACTCAAGGTTCCTACTGTCACCTCGGGGCGACGAGGTTAGGGTTTCTCGTCTCGCGTTCGCAACGGTGACATAAGGTCTCAGTCACTTCAGATCGATTCAAGACTTCAGCGGCGACGACTGTACCTCCAGGGTGTTGTTCCTTATTTGCACATGCATCAAGACTTTCCGGCTATCATCAACACGGTCAACCCGACTCCGATAGGGGAGCGGCGACAATGTTGCGTGCGTTCTGGTGGAGGCAGCGGTCGCTTGGTGGTGCAGCGATCTCAGTGTAACTTTTATTTTGTTGGACTTGGAGATGCTTTGTACTTCTTGTAAATTTTTATAATATATCTGGTTCCTTTTCGCAAGAAAATATAATAAAATTACTACTTGTACTTATTTCTAGAGCCAAAAAGGTGTAAGCCATGGGGATCGCCTTCCCTCCTTTCTGTTCAACCTGATTGCCGAATGTTTGTGTAAGAAGATAGGGAAACTCTTTCTATCATACCTCTGATGTGAGGAAAACATCAGACCAACCGTGTGTCGTCAATTTATGTTGCATCCAACAGTCCTGATCTGCCAGAAATTCCATACTAACCACATGTAATCGATGCATCCACCTCCCTTGTATGGTTGTATCTCTTGTCCCGTTCCTCCTCCCCCAAATCTCTTTGTGCTTCCAAACCCTCCTTGCCATCAAGATCATGAATTACCGTGCCGCCATGTTCTCTCTGTCGCGAACGCCACCTAGAATCGACCCCCTATGCCCCACCTCACTGATGATCTATCCATCCATCGCACCTTCCTGTTATCTATGACAACGCCACCCAGGTGCAATCCCTTGCACCGCACCACACGATGCGGCTCAAGGTCCAGTTCGCCGTTGCGTCACCTGGGCATTAGGTGGCCACAACCACCATCACCACTCCGTTTCTTGCCTGACCAGGTAGCCCAGCAGATCAACTGGTTGCCAGCTGCTGGAGTAAGAATAGAGGCTACTCCTTTTCAGCGCCCCCACCCTCTTCGCAGTTTATCCTCAGAATAGGTGGTCGATGATTGTGCGAATCGTCCCCCGTGTCGCCCTCATCTATTCAGATTATTCTTGATTTGAGAGTTTTTATTTCTGCAATGCAAGTTGATTTCTAATATAATCTGACCAATACTCCATGCTATATATGTTCATATCCTACTGAATATTGAATGTTGGATGTGAATTCGAACTGTACATTGTGTATTACTCCCTCCATTTTTATATACAAGGCCACAAACTTAAATTACAGGTACCAATGTAAAATTTAATTTCTACTTTGAAAGTCAGCTTTTCTTTTTGTTTACTGGGATCATTAATACCCCACATGCATGCAAGAAAACTGAGTGGAAGAAGTAGCTGACTGTCATTACGAGTGCATGCATGCAACTATTAAACAGGTTGCTAGTACGAGTAAATATCATTAATTTTGCCTCAATTACTGTTGATGGCCTTGTATAGATGCAAAACGTATATTCCATAGTGGCCTTGTATATAAAAATGGAGGGAGTAGAACACTAAATCATCAACAAATTTAGGTGTATTTGGATTTTATATCACGCATACCCATGTTGGCGGCAATCATCCTTAAATTATGTTTTCAGATTTTCATGCTTCCAACAAAGATGAGCTAGTTCAGGTAGGAATCCTCTTATGCTTCCTACTTATGGAGCTGCTATATCATACTTACCATATATGCTTCGGTGAGTTCGGTCTACACAGTTTTCTTCCATAGTTCAACCATTTTCGGTGAATTTGGAGTGTAGGTATTAAAAACTTGCATCACCATGTTCATAGGAATCTTAGTTAAATTTTCTGTGCTTCAATTATAATCAGTCATACAATAAATTTGTCGAAGTTCAGATATGCAAAATACTACAGTAGCATTTTATCCTCTTATTTTGAGGTACAATCTTGGTCCGGTGGATTCTTTTTTATTCTAATTGTATGTGTTGATATCATTTTTTTACCTTGTTTCAATGTGTGTAGCCTAACAAAATCACCAATTGAAATTGAAGAAATTGGTTTGTACATCACAAAACGATGCACACACATGTTGCCGCTAGGCATTGCTAATTTCGGTTTCCAAATGCTATGCTTACACTAGCCACGAGTATGTTGAGATATCAAGAAATTGCTGCATTGTCTATCCGTGCTACTGACATTTACTAAATGTGTTCAGTCCAGATAGTTTGCTGCAATACAACATGCTTCTACTTTTTTTGTACTTGTTACATTGTAAGACCGTTGTTTGTACTTAAACACTGTTATCATGCTTCCTACATTTCATACATGTATATATATTGCATATAATGCAAGTCCGCACCTTTCATATCTCTTTGTTTCCAATGTTAGATTAGGTTGCCAAATTAGTTGTTGTTACAAATCACTTTATTTCTTGCATAAGCTTCTATACTAGTGATTATTCCATTCTTTAAAAGCTAACTACACATGCTTCTACTGTGTAGCTAGTTTGCTTCCATGGTTCCCACTTTTGTACAATGTTTCCAAATTAATAAAATATTGCTTCATGTGAGTGGTGCTTCTTTCATCTCCTGTGATGCTTCAATCATTCTTTCTAGATGCTTCATAACTATAGCCATGACAATGCTAAATTTGAATGCTTCATTAATACTTAGTAAGCGCTTCAACTTATCTTTTGCTAAGCTTCCATCCTAATGTTTTGTGTTTTATTATTTTCTCCATATGTCCTACGTACAATAATCGCTTAAGCACAAACCCTATTGTGCTTCCAAATTTACATGCTACACATTCTGAACAAATACATGCATGAAACTTATGTCTCATTTTGTTACTTATAGGAGATGATTTACCACCACATGGTGATTTCCCACACGTAGAAGGTTACTGTTGCAGGTCGTCGACCAAGTTCAAGCATGTGTCATCCAAGCGGATGCGCTTCTATGGTCTCGATGGTGTGCTATGCTAATTGACCTTTGTTAGTAAAGCAGACTGATGTTTCGATGGTCCTGCTAGCGTGTCCCAACAAATGTGCACTACTATTTGAGGTGGACTGCATGGTGGCAGTATGTCCAGATGGCACAACTGAAAGTGCAACTAATCCCCAGGTGGTTTTGGTAATTAATAACAACATATATATCATTGAACTAATCATTTCTTGAGAATATTTCAGAAAGTTCAGTGATATGGGAATGGCAATGACTGATGATGTGGACCCCTCAAAATGCTAAGGAAAACATTGGCAAAAGCTCAAGACTCCATTTTTGGTTTAGTGACCAAGATCACATTGAGTCCATAGGAAAGCCAATACTATTAAAAGGGGGTGAGGTTATGATGATGATCTGGTTGCTCTAAGTGCTTAGTGATCTATCTCTCAAACAATCAGCAATCTTTCATTCCAACATAAACTCATAAGTAATCTCGGTCCCACCGATTCCAAACTCAGTCACACCGAGATGAACCACCTCAGCCATATACCCAAACCCTAAGAATCTCGGATTTTCCGATTCCAAACTCGGTCATTCGAAATTGGTGTTGCCAAGCTTCAGAACCTACGTACTCAAATCGGTGTCACCGAGATGAGAAAGTCGGTCCCACCGAAATTGGCAAACCCTAGACTTTGGAAGAATCGGACTAACCGAGATTGTATTTTCGGTCCCACCGAAAATCCCAACGTTCACAAGATTTGAACTTTCGGTCTGACCGAGTTGTCAACTTCGGTCTGACCGAGATTGGTCAAATGTGTGTAACGGTTGGATTTTGTGTGGAGGCTATAAATACCCCTCCACCTCCTCTTCATTCGGAAGAGAGCCATCAGAAAGAACTACCACTCCTACCTTACATTTCTGAGAAGAAAACTACCTACCCTTGTGTTGAGATCAAGTTGCTCCACTCCCACCATATGAAACTTGATTTCTAGTCTTCCCAAGTTGCTTTCCACTCAATCCCTTCTTCCACCACAGCCAAATCAGTGAGGAGAGTTGAGTGTTGGGGAGATTATCATTTGAAGCACAAGAGCAAGGAGTTCATCATCACCAACCCCATCTATTACCTTTTGGAGGGTGGTGCCTCCTAGATTGGTTAGGTGTCGCCTGGGAGCCTCCGTCATGATGTGGAGTTGAACCAAGGAGTTTGTAAGGGCAAGGAGATCGCCTACTTCGTGAAGATCTACCCCGAGTAAGGCTAGTCCTCCGTGGGCGTAAGCCATGATGGCATAGACAAGGTTGCTTCTTCGTGGACCCTTCGTGGGTGGAGCCCTCCGTGGACTCGCGCAGCCGTTACCCTCCGTGGGTTGAAGTCTCCACACTACAACAAAAAACCCCATATAACAACGCATATCTACCAACAAATCTAGACTATGTGTTGTTTGGTCAACCTCCCACCTCCCACCTCGCATGACTTGCTAACCTCTCCCCGTACCCACCTTCACATCTACAGAAAAAAAATCACATTATCTCTAACTCCCCCCTTAGAAGTAGCACACCAGCCAAATCTTATTTCTCTGTGACCACAACGCCGCCGCCTCTAAATCTGGCGAGCTCTGGCGCTCTGCTGCGTCGCCGCTCATCGGATTGGCTACTTCTCACCGCTCTTCTACGATCCTCCACCATGGCGACTTCCTCCGCTCTCCTACGTGCGGCCCGCAGAAATCCTAGTTGCCACAGATCACGCCTCCTCTGGTTTGTCGCCCTACTAATCCGTGCCAAATTGCCGCATGCGCGGCTGCCGGTCGGCCTTGGCGGTGCTGCTCCACCTTGGCTACCTCGACTCCGACGTCTGCCGGTTCAGTAAGCCACTCCTCCCCTGACCCCCTCTTCTCTTACCTATCTTGTTTTCTGTGTGGCAGGCCATGGCAGCTTCTTTGCCGGTCATCGTGACGACGATCTGCGCTACCCTGATCACTCAGCCTGATTCACCGCCGCCGCCGCTGGCTTGCACCGGTATACATATCAATCCACTTCGTAAATCAGAGGATGCCTAGCCATGATGGTTTGTCCCTCCCCTTTTCATTCCCGCCTTTGAGACAGTGTAATTGTGAGTGTTTACTTCTACCTCTATCCCTCACTCATACTACTGCCACCATGTGCAACACCGAAGACATGCATGGACTACCAGAGCAAGGATCTAGTCGGCACGTCATCAGCCCCTCCGTTCATCCAGCCAATGTATGGGACAACTACCAACTCCCTCCAATCATAACTCAAAGCTGCATATGCCCACTTAACCCCCTCGGATAGGCGTACACTCTAGAGCTTGGAATCGTAATTTATTCTATTCTTTTGATGCTTAATAGTAGAGTGGTGTTGTTTGGTCCAACTTGTTTTGGCCTCAGTTCTGCTACAGAAAACCGTTGAGAGCAGTGAATTACAAAATGGAGTGCTTCTGCAAGTTTACTTCAGTTGAATTATAGCTTCTTAATATTTTGCATGCTAATGACTACTCATGCTGATGCAGCCGTACAATCAGGGAAATTGTTAATGCAAACTAATGTATGCAGAAAACTAAAACATGGTACTGCTTTCAAACAGTGTGTAATTGATCCATTTATTTTTATGTTTGGAATGACTAATTCGTTGGGATAGTCTAATGAGTTGTTCTCAGTCAAAGGAAGTTTTTCTATAATGAATCTGCTATTTTAGTTCATTTGGCGATTGATTAGTTTTGTGTGTGATTGATGATGCTTAGTGCCTAGTTGAGTAAATCACTATATTCATGAGGTAAATTGTGCTTTTTTATTATGCTCAAAATCATTGGTAAATTTGAGATGAACACAGAGAAAAAATTCTGCTAATGCCTAAGAATTACTGCTAATCCTAGCACTGAGGTGATGTGCATCATATATCTTAGCACCCAGGAGTAGTTAGTACCGACTAAAACTATGTACTTTGAATATGCAGCAGCAGAGATGCATTAATGGGTGCATAAATTGTGTTAGTACTCTTCTTGTGAATGGTCGGTGCATAGATGGGTGCTTCAGAGCTCTATATTGCATTTTCAGTTTAACTGTCTACGAAAGCTGCTTATAATATAGGAAGCATTTTAGAAAGAAGTTATATCATGAGTTGCATTGACTAAGACTTCTATGGATCAGGATACCACATTTGGGTTCCTTCCAGACTTGCCTGGAGGAACTGGTGACAAAATACGCAGAAACCTAGTTTGTTATTTACATGGACTGTATTCCCAAATACACAGGTAGGAATATACGTACAATACTGGTGTACAACTACAATGCTGTCAAAGGGACTTGTGTTGGTCTGCAGAAGTTCGATGGAACAAAATGTACACCTAAATGTAAGTTACACAATCAGTTTCATTATCTTAGTTCTAGTTTTCTTTTTGTGAGGTTAGTTCAAGTTATCTTCTTTATTTAGATGTTTGGAGAAAAATAGAACATTGTGTGTGTGTGTGTGTGTGTGTGTGTGTGTGTGTGTGTGTCTATCTTAAAGTTGCAACTACCCAGGGGAGCATACAATTACATTTTTTGTGTATATTACAATGAAATGTGACCATAATCTTTGACCTTAGGATGATAATTTTCTTTTTGTGCCAAGAGAGAAACATGTTTATTACGACATGCACGACTACAATGCTCGATATATGGTCCTGATGTATGTTTGGCTTGCGACATGTGAAAAAGAAAAAAAAAGATCAAGGAAACAAATTTTGAGATGAGTGCCTAATACAGTGGGATGCCTAGTACTGATTTAAGCATTGTTACACTTAAATCAAGTCTCATATGGGAATAAGAATAGACAAGGATTTTTGTTGATCATTCAGATTAAACTAGACCGATGTGAGCCTTCAACAAAGGATCAACTCCAGAATATTGAAGTGTTACATGCGGGCTTCCATTTCTATATGCTAAGTTTATTTCAGTTGTTACGTTGGCCTTTGCCAATCAGACTGAATACTAAGTGATGGGCAGGGTAGTGATAGTCTCGTAACAATGTCATTGAAGGTTATCGAGCAGAATGAATCGTGGGAAGACGAAGAAGGTAGTGACTAAAACTTAAACATGGCCTTCAACCTTTGTATGTTTATCCTTTTTAATTGCTCCATTGACCTGATTTTTTCTCTAATGTTACTTTACTCATTCATGGCAGTTCTTTGTTGCCGAAGATTTCCAAGATGAATGGATGATACATGGCTAAATTGTTGAATGCAAGGTGGAGAATGGGTTGCTACCAGATAGTTTTATGTCTACAGTGTAGTATGTCATTTTCATGGTCAATGTATAGAAAATCATGTATGTACTGTTTGGATTGTGTTCCATGTAATACAACCGAGTTGATTTAATATATGAAGTATTTCTGTTCACTGGATCACTGCTCCTGTGCAATATCGGTATTGGCCTAGCAATTGTTGTTTGCAATATAAAAAAATAGTACCTCATGCTATCTAACAATGCATAGAAGCGTATATTATGTCAGCTTAAAAATTAGTTCGTGTAGGTTATCCACCAACGCATACGAAGCGTTGTTATGCTCCAAATATATATGTTGCTACATTGCAACACATCTTCACGTGGTTTACCAACGCAATTATATACGTTGTTGTAGAACCTTGCAACGCCACCAACGGCAACGCATAATAATCCGTTGGTGTTGACCTTAGCAACGGTTATATGGATATACGACAACGCATCAATGCGTTGCTGAAGGGGTGTTCCTCTTGTAGTGCCATCAACGTGGATTGACGATAGCACCACCTATCGGAACCACGAGAAAAAATCTCCGTGTCTCCATTGCGTTTGCTCTTCTCCACCTCTCATTTACTATACGTGCAATTTACTTTCCGCTGCCATAACTCTAGAATTGCATGTGTAGGGTGATACTTGACTTGGTTGTCATTGTGAACTTGCTAAGAAACTACTCCAATCAAAAGGCAAAATTTTTAAGTTGTCAAGTAGTCTAATCACCCCCCCTCTAGACATACTTCCGATCCTACAAGTGGTATCAGAGCTTTGGTCTCCATTGGATTGGTTTCCATTGCATTGGACTCCATAAGCTTGGTTTCACAACCTAGGAGAGTATGGCGTCTAGTGAGGTAATTTCCGTGAGGTCCTTACTTTGATGGTTCAAACTTTGCTAGTTGGAAGCATAAAATGAAAATGCATATTCTTGGACATAACCCTGCCGCATGGGGCATTATTTGTGTTGGCTTGCAAGGTGAGTTCTTTGAGGAAGGAAAAGTTCCGGATCGCGAAGCTACTGCGGATGAGTTGCGGATGTTACAGAACAATGCTCAAGCTTGTGACATTCTCTTCAATGATTTGTGTCCCGAGGAGTTCAACAAGATCACCGTCTTGAGAATGCAAAAGAGATTTGGGATACTTTGGTCGAAATGCACGAAGGTACCGAGTCCGTGAAGGAATCAAAGCTAGATGTTCTTCAAGGTCGACTTGACAAGTTCAAGATGAAGGAAGGTGAAGGGTCGCTGAAATGTACTCTAGGCTTGCTCTCATCACCAATGAGATGGCAGGTTTAGGAAGCGAAGAAATGACCGACCGATTCATCATCAAGAAGATCCTCAGAGCTTTGGATGGAAAGTATGACACCGTGTGCACTTTGATCCAAATGATGCCAAATTACAAAGATCTCAAGCCTACCAAGTCATTGGAAGGATTGTTGCTCATGAGATGACACTTAAAGATAAGGAAGAGCTTCACAACAAGTCAAGTGGTGCTTACAAAGCTACAGTTGAAGCTCCCACATCCTCAAGTGACAAGCTAGTTTCCAATGAAGAGATAAGCCTAATGGTGAAGAACTTCAACAAATTCTACAAGAGTAGAAGCAAGGAAAGAAGCTCAAAGTCTAGATCATATGATGAAAAGAGATCTTCTAGTCGTGATCGAAATTGCTACAATTGTGGAAGACCGGACACTACTCAAATGAGTGTTCGACTCCCCACAAGAGAAGAGAAGAATCTCCAAGAAGAAGAAGCTCAAGAGAAGAGTCGCCTCGAAAGAGAGAAGGAGTAGAGATGATCGTTATGAACGAAGATCCTCTCGGAGAAGCAAGGATTCGGAAAGGAAAGACAAGTCATCAAGGAGCTATACAAGAAGAAAACATCAAGCTCATGTTGGTGAATGGGTTTCCGGCTCCGACTCCGACAATCACTCCGAAAGAAGCTATCACTCCAACTCCGAATACAGTCAAGATGAAGGTGTTGCCGGTCTTGCTCTCGTGTCCTCCAACTCCAACTCCTATGACATATTTGATTCACCAAATGAGGGAATTGGAAGATGCTTCATGGCAAAAGGCCCCAAGGTATCACATCTTGAGTTTATTGACTTTGATAGTGATGAGGATGACTTGCTTGGTGAAGATGAGCTCTTACATGATAAATCTAGTGAGCTTAGTAATGATGAACATGCTAGTAGTCTTTATAGTCGAGAAGAGTCGAATGACAATGCTATGAAGGAGATTGAGCGTCTAACTAAAGAACTAAACACTCTTAAGTTAGCTCATGAAACAACTCAAGAAGATCATAGAGAGCTCCTAAGATCTCATGAGAAGCTACGCTTGAGAAGCTCAATCTAGAGCAAGAACATGAGTTTCTAAAAGCTATCAATGACGATCTTGAAAGAAGAGTTCTTCATATCTTGCCAAACGACTTCTCTTGTCTAATTTCTTGCCACCTATCAAAACTAAGCATGACAAGCATAAGAAAAATTCTTCATCTAGTAGTAACAATAATCATGCTAAATCAAATGTTGTTACCTCTAGTAATTCTCTTGATTCCACTAACAATGTTTCAAGCCAAGTTTCACTTGAGCAAGAAAATAGTCTATTGAAAGGGATTATAGAGAAAGGTGTGTACAAGAGTCTTGCCGGAAGCAAGAGCTTTGAGGAAATTGTTCGCAAACAAGGAAGACACCGGAAGAATCAAGGAATTGGTTTTGAGCGAAAGTTCAACGCTGAGGGTGTTGAATGGGAAGAAGGTCAATATCCCACTCCAAAGTTTGTCTCTCAAGAGAAGAAGTATGATCCCACTTCTTCAAACGAGGAACAAGCTCAAGATGACCTTCCACCACAAGACCACAAGCTGAAAGGCAAGGACAAGCTTCGAGAGGAGATTGATGCATTCATTGAAGCACCCAAGGCCATGGTCAAGTGGGTTCCCAAGGCAACTTCAAGTTCTACTTCAACAAGCTCAACTACTACCCCAAGGATTCCCATCAAGATGATGTGGATCCCGAAGAAGAAGAACTAGAGAGTTCTTGAGGGTGACTCCGCCAATATACTTCATTCACATTCATTTTGGCAAGGACTTGTGCAATCAACTTCCACATCTTGCACTAGTTCATGGAGTCACAAACCCTCATGTTGGTAAGTCAAGGGACAAGGTAATCATTGTTTTCATGGACATCATCTATTGTGTGCTTCAATCTATGTCCATGGATATTCTCGTTTGTTCCTTGTGGGACTAACCCATGTAGGTATTGAAAGTGCCCGAATCCAAAGGATTGCTCCCAACTCTTGGTGATCTTCATCAACATTGAGCATCCACATCTTCAACATCTACATGAAGTCTTCAACGACAACCCAAGGTTAGTTTGACCCTTTAAAAGGGGTTCTCACATCAAGGGGGAGCTTTGCTCTAAAGAAATGAGCTAAAGCATCTTCTAATGATGTGAACACATCAATGCTTTATGGAAAAGTGGTAACCCCACTTGTGCTTAAACGATGAGTATGACCTATGATCAAATGTTCTCATTTGACTCCTAAGTCAATATACTCATATATAGATGACCTAGTCATCGCCAAATTGTGTGCTAGCTGTTAGTGTTTTGTTTGTGCATGTTTGACACATATTTCATTTGCTATCTTATTGTGTGAGCATGTTGGATGCATGATTTTATCCATTCGAGGACATCCATTTGTTGCTTTGGTCTTTTGGCTTTCTTTCATTTTGACCAAATGGATGGACAAGAATGCCTAAGTTCCTCCCCTAGCTATCTATGCTTTCTTGTCTCAAACTCTATTCATGCTTATATCACAAACTTTGAACAAGACTTTTTCGGACAGACCGAGTGAGGAGCACTCGGAGCCACCGATCCGTCAAAAGCCTAACATCCAAAACCTTCTAAGTACTTTCGGTCAAACCGATATACTCAAATCGGACAGACTGAAATCACTTGGATTGATCTAGGTTTTCACCTCGGTGAAACCGAGTTTCAAATTTCGGCGTGACCGAAGTGTGTAATCGCACGCAGATTAACCATCTCGGTCCCACCGAAGTTTTCAAACTTCGGTCCCACCGACACCGAAGGGTATATATACTCGAGGACGAGCACGTTGATTACTTCTTCAAACGCTTAGCCTCAAACCCTTCGCTGCCGTCGCCTTGGTCTCCGGATCGTCTCCGCGTCGCAGGCGCCCTCGCCATGGTCTCCATCGCCGTCAACGGTCCTTCTCTTCGCGCCGTTGCCGCCGTAGTGAAGCTCCACCGCATTGGGTGAGTTTCATCCCTCTCGTGCTCCAACCGCTGATTCAATGCACGTTAGGCGTTGCCATGTTTCTTGCCAAGATTGAGATCTCCCTATCCAGCCGTTTAGGTCATAGAACAAATTTCGAGTAAAAATTTTAGGGTTAGGTTTCCGCCGAACACATCTCGGTGTGACCGATTCGACATTTTCGGACTGACCGATTTGGCCTCTGGCCATTGCACTGCACTTTTCGGTAAAACCGAGTTGTGCAAATCGGTAAGACCGAAGTGGAGATTCAGTGAAACCCTAGTAGTCTCGGCTAGACCGAAACCCATTTCGGTCCAACCGAAAGTGGTGTATGTGGTCTGTTTAGACATTTCGGTTTCACGAATTGATAGACTTCGGTCGACCGACATGTATTCTGTGAAAACCTAAAACTAAAGTTTGAACTCATTCTTTTGCAAAATCCTCTGCAGTTTGTGATAACTCTTCTATTCTGCCTATACCTATTCTATTCACGGTTGTCACCATGTCCGATGGAAGTGACAATCGAACAGGTCCGAGATGCCGCTTGAGATTCCAGAGGCAGCTACAAGTCCGTAGCAAGCAGTTTTTCAGATGATGGAGAGAGAAGCACTCCAAGTGGACTGCCTGCAGCTGCTACCAGGGCCAGGAGGAAGAGAAATTCAGATGAGGAAGATTCAGATTTGTTGCAGATGAGGAAATAACTTCTAAGCCAAAAAGGCAAGTGGTTGCCAAGAGCTATCAAGGGCAACAGTCAAAGAAAGGCACAAGCAAAGAGGCAAAATCCTCTGTTGCACAGAAACTCAGCATGGAAGAAACCTCCAAAGAAGATCAAGAAGACTTCCAAGAGGAAGAGGAAAGTTCATGAAGAAATGCGATGATGATGATGATTACGATGAGGAAGCACCTCAGCCTCCTCGAAGCGAAGTTGATGGGTGATGCCATCGAGGCAGGAGCACCCACAAAGGCTAAGCAATCAGCTCCAGCAAAGGCAGCCCAAGCCAAACCAGCTGCCAAGCCAAAGAAGACTGTGAGGAACATACCTGCTTCAGAAAAGAAGAAGGACAATGTGCCACCTGCAGAATCAGATGATGAGGCTCATGTCTTGCTCAAGCTCAGACAGAAACTGCCAGTTCATAATGAAGCTCATCCTCGAGCTGAGAATATGAAGGAAAGGAAGGATAAAGGACTCAGGCTATGGAGGCAAGTTGATCCATATGCCACCAGGAGAAGAACAGCAGTTGACCCAAGATTCCACACAAGAGAGCAACAAGACATTTATGAGACAGTGCTCATGGACAAGAAGCCAATTGTTGCTTGACACGGATATGTAGACTGGAAATACATCGACAGTGAAGAGCACAGAGACTACTTCCCACATGTGCATGAAAGCTTCACTGCTTGTGGGATTGCAGAGTTCGTTGGTCAGAAATTGACTGCCTGGAACGATGAGATGATCATGCAGTTCTATGCCACCGCACACTTCTATCCAGATGGCAGAATTGTTTGGATGACAGAAGGGCAGAGATTCCATTCTACTGTTGAAGAATGGAGAGCATTGCTGAATGCACCAGTTTCAAGGGAAGATGATATTGATGTGTATGGCATTCCGAAGAAAAATCACGAGTCAATGAAGAACATGTACAATGAAGTAAAGGAGAAGGATGTAGAGATATGGAAGCTTGGTTCAGTCTACTATCTTCAGGCAGGTCTCCCAACAACCAACACCATTCTGAGGCATACTTTGATGCCTAAGTCAGGGGACCACCGCATGATAAGAGGGTACTCTATCAACATGCTGCACATTCTAGATCAGAAGACACCTTTTAAGGTGATGGACCTGATAGTTGAGACTATCAAGAGGACAGCAGCAGACCAGAAGAGGTCGTGTGGGTTTGCTCCGCATATTCAGATGCTCATTAATGCCAAGTTTGGCACGGACACCTACTTGTTGGATAGACCCCACTTGCCACTGCAGCCTGAACATGAGGATAACGAGGTTGTGATGACTGAGGATGCTCCCACATCTGTAGAAGGTCATGCTAAGTCTGAAGCTGCCAAACAAGCTAAAGCCGAGAAGGAAGCAAAGAAAAGCCCAAGAGCGTTGCGAAAAAACTTCTTGAAGCCACTCAGAGAATTGAGCTACGCTGGCCAGCATAGTGCAGTCTCGGGAGAGCCTTGAGAGGATAGTTGAGGATAAGTTCCATGCTCGACGCTGTCGATCAAGTGCAGTCACCGTCAACAAGCTTGAGGCGACATCGAGGAAGCTAAGAGGAGAAGGCAGAACTCATGAGAGAGATGGAAGGTGATATGGTCCAGATGACTATGAGCAGCCTGCTCCAAAGCCCACAAAGCCCAGATCACCGCTATTCCATTCGCACCCCCAGGCTACTACATCAAGACCTCCTACAGCTCCGTCGGTTCAAAGACCAGCTTGATTTCCACTCCTCCAGCTCCACAGACTTCAGCAGAAGCTTCGCAGATGCAGCTATCTCCACTCCATTGACGCAGACAGAGCCGCCAGGCAGAGTCCCGAGTGACGATTAGCTCTATACCTTCGAACTTTTGGTAACTTGTTGCCAAAGGGGGAGAAATTGTATAGATCATAGGGCTTCGAGAGAGAGTGCTCGTTTTTGCTCTTTCGTTTGCGGTTTTCCTTGAGATACTTTTGAGTTCTTTGAGATACTTCGTGTGTTTGATACTACGTTTGCTCTATCTTGATGAGTGCTTGATCATACTGTGCTTAATGTGTGCTTGATGCCTATCATATTCCATTCATATCTTGTATGATCATTTACTCATGTCTTGGTGATTGGGTGCATGTTATTCATTCTTATCATTTTTGTGCGCTCCACCAAGATGTATGTGACATGGAAGAGTAACCCATGATCCTAATCGATTGTGCATTTGCATTCAAACGCAAATCTTAAATAATGCACAAATTTAGGGGGAGCTCTTGCTTATCACATACTTCTCAAAGCGACGATGTCATTCTTTGATTATATCATTTATCGAAGCTTTGATCTATATGTTGTCATCAATTACCAAAAAGGGGGAGATTGAAAGTGCAACTAATCCCCAGGTGGTTTTGGTAATTAATAACAACATATATATCATTGAACTAATCATTTCTTGAGAATATTTCAGAAAGTTCAGTGATATGGGAATGGCAATGACTGATGATGTGGACCCCTCAAAATGCTAAGGAAAACATTGGCAAAAGCTCAAGACTCCATTTTTGGTTTAGTGATCCAAGATCACATTGAGTCCATAGGAAAGCCAATACTATTAAAAGGGGGTGAGGTTATGATGATGATCTGGTTGCTCTAAGTGCTTAGTGATCTATCTCTCAAACAATCAGCAATCTTTCATTCCAACATAAACTCATAAGTAATCTCGGTCCCACCGATTCCAAACTCACCACACCGAGATGAACCACCTCACCATATACCCAAACCCTAAGAATCTCGGATTTTCCGATTCCAAACTCGGTCATTCGAATTGGTGTTGCCAAGCTTCAGAACCTTCAGTACTCAAATCGGTGTCACCGAGATGAGAAAGTCGGTCCCACCGAAATTGGCAAACCCTAGACTTTGGAAGAATCGGACTAACCGAGATTGTATTTTCGGTCCCACGAAAATCCCAACGCTCACAAGATTTGAACTTTCGGTCGACCGAGTTGTCAACTTCGGTCCGACCGAGATTGGTCAAATGTGTGTAACAGTTGGATTTTGTGTGGAGGCTATAAATACCCTCCACCTCCTCTTCATTCGGAGAGAGAGCCATCGAAAGAACTACCACTCCTACCTTACATTTCGAGAAGAAAACTACCTACCCTTGTGTTGAGATCAAGTTGCTCCACTCCCACCATATGAAACTTGATTTCTAGTCTTCCCAAGTTGCTTTCCACTCAATCCCTTCTTCCACCACAGCCAAATCAGTGAGGAGAGTTGAGTGTTGGGGAGATTATCATTTGAAGCACAAGAGCAAGGAGTTCATCATCACCAACCCCATCTATTACCTTTTGGAGGGTGGTGCCTCCTAGATTGGTTAGGTGTCGCTTGGGAGCCTCCGTCATGATGTGGAGTTGAACCAAGGAGTTTGTAAGGGCAAGGAGATCGCCTACTTGTGAAGATCTACCCCGAGTAAGGCTAGTCCTCCGTGGGCGTAAGCCATGATGGCATAGACAAGGTTGCTTCTTCGTGGACCCTTCGTGGGTGGAGCCCTCCGTGGACTCATGCAGCCGTTACCCTCCGTGGGTTGAAGTCTCCATCAACGTGGATTGACGATAGCACCACCTATCGGAACCACGAGAAAAATCTCCGTGTCTCCATTATGTTTGCTCTTCTCCACCTCTCATTTACTATACGTGCAATTTACTTTCCGCTGCCATAACTCTAGAATTGCATGTGTAGGGTGATACTTGACTTGGTTGTCATTGTGAACTTGCTAAGAAACTACTCCAATCAAAAGGCAAATTTTTTAAGTTGTCAAGTAGTCTAATCACCCCCCTCTAGACATACTTCCGATCCTACAACAACCTAATTCTGTGACGCATTATTGTTGTATATGGGAGCAACTTCTAGTTTCATTGGAATCAAACATTGTTTCCTTTCGAGGCAAATTATTTACTCTATTGTAACCATGATAGTAACAAATGTTTGTTAACTACAAAGAAAATATTTTTTTTCTTAGGAAGCAAATTATTTACAAACCAGTGTAGCAACTTCTTCCAAAAGCAAATCCTCTGACACTTCCGTGTAAGTGATTTCTACATGATATCCTCTCTGTTCTAACTCTTGATCTTCAGGACACGGCACTTTGCCTTATGCAATTTTGTCGTTCTCAGGGTCGCGTTCTTCGTTATCCATGTCAGTGCCCGTGCGCTACTGTATTCATAAATGTATATAATACATTAGTGTTGAAAAGCAAGTTTAAAAAAGAGGGGTATGATAAAGTATGACATAGAAGAAACTAAAATCATGCCACTACCTAGAAGAGAATTTCTACTACTAGTTAGTAATTTAGCGTATCATCCCCCCTAGCACACTAAAATCTGAACAACAAAAAGTACAGACAACATTATACACAAGACAATCTCCGAGAATGAACATAATCGCATTTAAAAAAAATAAAAACATCTGAAAAAATAAACAATCTAAACATATACACAGCAGATACTTAGTCACTACTAGAGAAAACCTTATACACAGAATCTTAGCAGCAGCGTGGTTTAAAAACAGACGCTACTGCTAATTAGCAGTAGCGGGCTTCAGGAAACCGCTCTACTAACAGCTCAGTAGCAGTAGCGCTCTAGGTGAAACAAGTGCTACTACTATAATTGCCACGGCGTTGCCTCCAAGCTAGATATAGTAGTAGCGCCCTTCTTCTGGATGCGCTACTGCTAAAGTACTTAGTAGTAGCATTTTTCCCCAAAACTCGCTGCTGCTAAGTATCACCCCTAGCGACTAATTAAGTTTAGTCCCATACTGCTAAGCGAACAAGATGTCTACCACCTTAAATATGTTACTTCTCAAACTATCTCGAGCACTTGTTCTTCATTGCACTATATGTGTAGGATTTGTGGCTGCAATATGAATCCTCGCCTGTACCTATACAGGTACAGTGAGGATTCATGTTGACTATTTAGATTCTACACAAAAAGATCAATGATGACCAATGTATATTTTTGATGTTTTTACATGCTTAGACTCAGTAGTAGCGTTTTTTCTTGACAAAGCGCTGCGGGTATAGGTCTTAGCAGTAGCGCACTCCCCGTACCCGCGCTACTGCTAAAGCAAAACAAAACACACGGCTCGCCCCCCCGGCACGCTCATCTCTCAATCGTCCCCCTCCGCCCGACGCCGGCAGCTGCATGCGGTTAGGGTTTCAACTCCGCCACCGCCGCCGTAGGTAATGCTCCTCCCCCTCTTGCCGCCCCTCCGCTGCTCCTCCATCCTCTCGCCGCCCACTCTGCTGCTGCCCATGAGCTCGGCCGGCGCCTTTGGCCGACCGCCTCGATCCCCTCGCCGGCATTGTCGTCGCCCCCTCTCGTAGGAAAGTCACCGGCCTTCCCCTCGTCAGCACCCCCGACCGAGGTCACCATGCCATCCCCCTCCTCGACAGCACCCCCTGAGGGCTGCTCTACCTAGATGCAGCGAGGGCTTACGAATTTCATATGGATAACTAGATGCTTTTGTTTTTCTGTAATAAGTTATTTTTTGCAAAATGTAGGTACCAATTTAGTTGAAATGCTTTGGTAGGTGGTACCGGATCTGCTAGATATTGGTTTTGATACAAGTATTTATTTTGCAAGTGCTAAGTCAATCCCAATTAAATTTTCCACTTGTTTTTTTAATCATTTATCTTAGGCAATAGGGGCCAAATTAGATGAGATGTGTCTTGATTGGTGGTACCTTGATTTGGTAGATAACTTATTACAGATCTTAGGATTATACCTTTGGTAGGGGCCAAATAGTTTTTTTGGCAATAGGTGCCACTGAAATGCTTTCGTAGGTGATACCTTGTCATGTTGTATGTTACTAGATCTTAGGATTATAATTGTCCATCAAATTGCTTCTCGCAAAAGAATCTCTTCTTCAAATTGAGAGCTTGTTGTTTACTTTTTGGGATCGGGTTCCACTATGAAAATATAACTGAAGAAGTACCAAAAATAGCACATGCTATTGTTTTTCTTTCCTGTGAACATCGTTAATCCTTTGCTCATATTGCTTTAGGAAAATGGCGCCACCACCACCACCACTGATACGTCTCCAAGGTATCTATATTTTTTTCATTGTTCCATGCTATTATATTTACCCGTTCTGGATGTTTGTGGGCTTTACTTTACACATTTATATCATTTTTGGGTCTAACCTACTAACCGGAGGCCCAGCCCGTATTGCTGTTTTTTTGCCTATTTCAGTGTTTCGAAGAAAAGGAATATCAAACGGAGTCCAAACGGAATGAAATCTTCGAGAGCGTGATTTTTGGAACGAACGTGATCTAGAGGACTTGGAGTGCAAGTCAATAAGCAGTCGAGGCGGCCACGAGGGTGGAGGGCGCGCCCACCCCTACAGGGTGCGCCCCCTATCTCGTGGGCCCCTCGGGCGGCCACCGACGTACTTCTTCCTCCTATATATACCCACATACCCCAAAAACATCAGGGGAGCCAACGAAAACCTAATTCCACAGCCGCAACCTTCTGTATCCGCAAGATCCCATCTTGGAGCCTTTGCCGGCGCTGCACTGGAGGGGGAATCAACCATGGAGCGCTTCTACATCAACACCATAGCCCCTCCGATGAGTTGTGAGTAGTTTACCACAGACCTGCGGGTCCATAGTTATTAGCTAGATGGCTTCTTCTCTCTTTTTTGGATCTCAATACCATGTTCTCCTTGATCTTCTTGGAGATATATTCGATGTAACTCTTTTTGCGGTGTGTTTGTCGAGAAACGATGAATTGTGGGTTTGTGATCAAGTGTATCTATGAGAAATATTTGAATCTCCTCTGAATTCTTTTATGTGTGATTAAGTTATCTTTGCAAGTCTCTTCGAATTATCAGTTTGGTTTGGCCTACTAGATTGATCTTTCTTGCAATGGGAGAAGTGCTTAGCTTTGGGTTCAATCTTGCGGTGTCCTTTCCCAAAGGATGCGAGGGCAGCAAGGCACGTCTTGTATTGTTGCCATCGAGGATAAAAAGATGGGGTTTATATCATATTGGATGAGTTTATCCCTCTACATCTGTCATCTTTCTTAATGCGTTACTCTGTTCTTTATGAACTTAATATTCTAGATGCATGCTGGATAGCGGTCGATGTGTGGAGTAATAGTAGTAGATGCAGGCAGGAGTCGGTCTACTTGTCGCGGACGTGATGCCTATATACATGATCATTGCTACGTCTTGAGCTTGCATTGGTTTTCCTTGAAGAGGAAAGGTTGATGCAGCAATAGTAGCGTAAGTATTTCCCTCAGTTTTTGAGAACCAAGGTATCAATCCAGTAGGAGGCTCCTCAAAAGTCCCACGCACCTACACAAACAAACAAAGAACTCGCAACCAACGCAATAAAGGGGTTGTCAATCCCTTCATGGCCACTTGCGAAAGTGAGATCTAATAGAGATAGTATGATAAGATAAATATATTTTTGGTATTTTATAATATAGATGCAAAAAGTAAAGATGCAAATAAAAGTAGATTGGAAGCAAATATGATAAGAGATAGACCCGGGGGCCACAGATTTCACTAGAGGCTTCTCTCAAGATAGCATAAGTATTACGGTGGGTGAACAAATTACTGTCGAGCAATTGATAGAAAAGAGAATAATTATGAGATTATCTAGGCATGATCATGTATATAGGCATCACGTCCGCAACAAGTAGACCGACTCCTGCCTGCATCTACTACTATTACTCCACACATCGACCGACTCTTGCCTGCATCTAGAGATTATGTTCATAAAGAACAGAGTAACGCATTAAGGAAGATGACATGATGTAGAGGGATAAACTCATGCAATATGATATAAACCCCATCCTTTTATCCTCGATGGCAACAATAAAATACGTGCCTTGCAACCCCTGCTGTCACTGGGTAAGGACACCGCAAGATTGAACCCAAAGCTAAGCACTTCTCCCATGGCAAGAAAGATCAATCTAGTAGGCCAAACCGAACTGATAATTCGAAGAGACTTGCAAAGATAACTCAATCATACATAAAAGAATTCAGAGGAGATTCAAATATTTCTCAAAGATAAGCTTGATCATAAACCCACAATTCATCGGATCTCGACAAACACACCGCAAAAAGAGTTTACATCGAATAGATCTCCACAAGAGAGGGGAAGAACATTGTATCGAGATCCAAAAAGAGAGAAGAAGCCATCTAGCTAATAATTATGGACCTGTAGGTCTGTGGTAAACTACTCACAACTCATTGGAGAGGCTATGGTGTTGATGTAGAAGCCCTCCATGATCGATTCCCCCTCCGGCAGAACGCCGACGAAGGCTCCAGGATGGGATCTCGCGGATACAGAAGGTTGCGGCGGTGGAAATTGTGTTTCGTTGGCTCCCTGGATGTTTTCGGGGTACGTAGGCTTATATAGGAGGAAGAAGTACGTCGGTGGCCGTCCGAGGGGCCCACAAGACAGGGGGGCGCCCTACCCTCTCGTGGCCGCCTCGGCTGCTTCTTGACTTGCACTCCAAGTCCTCTAGATCACGTTCGTTCCAAAAATCACGCTCCCGAAGGTTTCATTCCGTTTGGACTCCGTTTGATATCCCTTTTCTTTGAAATACTGAAATAGGCAAAGAAAACAATATGGGTTGGGCCTTCGGTTAGTAGGTTAGTCCCAAAAATGATATAAATGTGTAAAATAAAGCCCATAAACATCCAAAAGGGGTAATATAATAGCATGAAACAATCAAAAATTATAGATACGTTGGAGACTTATCAATCATGCCTAGATAATCTCATAATTATTCGCTTTTCTACCAATTGCTCGACAGTAATTTGTTCACCCACCGTAATACTTATGCTATCTTGAGAGAAGCCACTAGTGAAAGGTATGCCCCCCGGGTCTATCTTTTATCATATAAGCTTTCAATCTACTTTTATTTGCATCTTTACTTTTCTTATCTATATTATAAAATACCAAAAATATATTTATCTTATCATACTATCTCTATCAGATCTCACTTTCGCAAGTGGCCGTGAAGGGATTGACAACCCCTTTATTGTGTTGGTTGCGAGTTCTTTGTTTGTTTGTGTAGGTGTGTGGGACTTTTGAGGAGCCTCCTACTGGATTGATACCTTGGTTCTCAAAAACTGAGGGAAATACTTACACTACTATTGCTGCATCACCCTTTCCTCTTCAAGGAAAACCAACGCAAGGTCAAGACGTAGCAAGAAGGATTTCTGGCGCCGTTGCCGGGGAGGTCTTCGCTCAAGTCAAGACATACCAAGTACCCATCACAAACTCATTTCCCTCACATTTACATTATTTGCCATTTGCCTCTTGTTTTCCTCTCCCCCACTTCACCCTTGCCGTTTTATTCGCCCTCTCTTTCCCAATCTTCTCCTCTCTCTTTCGCTTGCCTTTTTGTGTGTTCGTGCGTCAGTTTATCTTCGTTGTTATGGCTAGTCCTCCTATCCTTATTATTACTCTAAATTTTAAGCAAATGGAGGGAGAAAATTTAAAAGATGCTTGGCATAGAATTTGCAATGCTCAAAATAAATCTACTAGAAAGCTTTCTACTTCCGTTCTTCTTCGCAATTTTTATGTAGGCATTACTCCTTGGAATAGATGTATTCTTGATACCATTGCCGGAGGGGATTTCTTGAGTAGCCATACGTTTGATGCTTATAATGCTATGTTAGATTTGTTTGGCCCACCACCTCTTTTGGTTAATGGAACTGTTTTAACTTTGGAACATGTGATGCAAAGGCTTGAAATTATTGAAAATAAAATCGCCACTGTCGAGTTGATTGAAAATTTGGATAAAAAGATTCATAATCAAATTACCCAATATGGATCTAGGGTTGGAGTTACTTTGAATTTTTTTAAAGAGAAAGAACCTATAGTTAATGAAAGAATAGATCTAGATTCTACGAGAATCGGTAAACTTGAGGATATCATTACCAATTTAGGGTCGGCGTTTTCTTCCGTTAAAAACACTCCAAATCCTGCTACCAAAACTGCCAAATTTATCTATGTTCCTAAAAATAAGGGTGAATCTTCTAGTAAAGGAAATGCGGATCTCAAATCAATAAGTGTTCATCCCAATTGTCTCTCGATCATTAAGGAACCTTTTGATACAAATGAATTTCTTGAATTCTTGCCTAAAGATTTAATCATTTCTAAAAAGGGAGAAAGCCCTAAAGATTATAAGTGCTCTATTAAGGAATTGAGTGCCAAAGATGGCACTACTTAGATCTATCCTCGCTTTCATGCCTAGCTAGGGGCATTAAACGATAGCGCTAGTTGGGAGGCAACCCAATTTTATTTGTGTTTTTTGTTTTTGCTTCTGTTTAGTAATAAATTTTGCATCTACCTTCTGTTTAGATGCGTTTTTATGTTTTAATTAGTGTTTGTGCCAAGTAGAACCTATGGGATAACCTATGGTGATAGTTAATTTGATTCTGCTGAAAAACAGAAACTTTGCGCGCACTAAATTAGTTTTGTTAAATCACAGAAACATGCTTTTGCGTTGATTATTTTTGCTGTAGATCAATAGACAAAATTCCCAGGACTTCCTATTTTGGTAGGATTTTTAAAGTTCCATAAGTATTCGGGACTTACAGATTTCTACAGACCGTTCTATTTTTGACAGATTCTGTTTTTCGTGTGTTGTTTGCTTATTTTGATGCATCTATGGTTAGTATTAAGTGGTATGAACCATAGAGAACTTGGAATACAGTAGGTTTAACACCACTATAAACAAAGAATGAGTTCATTATAGTACCTTATGTGGTGGTTTTTCTTTCTTTCACTAACGGAGCTTATGAGATTTCCTGTTGAGTTTTGTGTTGTGAAGTTTTCAAGTTTTGGGTAAAGATTTGATGGACTATGGAATAAGGAATGGCAAGAGCCTAAGCTTGGGGATGCCCATGGCACCCCAAGATATTCAAGAATAGCCAAAAAGCCTAAGCTTGGGGATGCCCCCGGAAGGCATCCCCTCTTTCGTCTTCGTTCATTGGTAACTTTACTTGGAGCTATATTTTTATTTGGCACATGATATGTGTTTTGCTTGGAGCGTCTTGTATGATATTAGTTTTTGCTTCTTAGTTTACCACAATAATCCTTGCTGTACACACCTTTTGGGAGAAGCCCACTTGATTAAAATTTATTAGAATACTCTATGTGCTTCACTTATATCTTTTGAGTTAGATAGTTTTTGCTCTAGTGCTTCACTTATACCTTTTAGAGCACGGCGGTGGCTTAATTTTGAAGAAATTGTTAGTCTCTAATGCTTCACTTATATTATTTTGAGAGTCTTTTAGAACAGCATGGTATTTTCTATGGTTATAAAATTGGTCCTAGAATGGTAGGCATCCAAGTTGGGTATAATAAAAACTATCATAGGAAGTGAATTGGATGCTATGGTCAATTTGATACTTGATAATTGTTTTGAGATATGGAGGTAGTGATATTAAAAGTCATGATAGTTGGGTGATTATGAATTTAAAGAATGCTTGTGTTGAAGTTTGTGATTCCCGTAGCATGCACGTATGGTGAACCGCTTTGTGATGAAGTTGGAGCACAATTTTATTTATTGATTGTCTTCCTTATGAGTGGCGGTCGGGGACGAGCAATGGTCTTTTCCTACCAATCTATCCCCCTAGGAGCATGCGCGTAATACTTTGTTTTTGATGACTTGTAGATTTTTGCAATAATTATATGAGTTCTTTTGACTAATGTTGAGTCCATGGATTATACGCACTCTCACCCTTCCACCATTGCTAGCCTCTCTTGTGCCGCGCAACTTTCACCGGTACCATACACCCACCATATACCTTCCTCAAAACAGCCACCATGCCTACCTATTATGGCATTTCCATAGCTATTCCGAGATATATTACCATGCAACTTTCCATCGTTCCGTTTATATGACACGCATCATTATTGTCATATTGCTCTTTGCATGATCATGTAGTTGATATCGTATTTGTGGCAAGGCCACCTTCATAATTTTCATACATGTCACTCTTGATTCATTGCATATCCCGGTACACCGCCGGAGGCATTCATACAGAGTCATATCTTGTTCTAGTATTGAGTTGTAATCTTGAGTTGTAAAGTAAAAAAAAGTGTGATGATCTTCATTATTAGAGCATTGTCCTAGTGAGGAAAGGATGATGGAGACTATGATTCCCCCACAAGTCGGGATGAGACTTTGGACTTTACAAAAAGAAAAAAAAGAAAAAAAAAAGAGAAAGGCCAAAAAAGAAGGGCCCAAAAAAAGAGAAAAAGAAAGAAAAAAAGAAAGAAAAGGAGAGAAGGGACAATGCTACTATCCTTTTACCACACTTGTGCTTCAAAGTAGCACCATGATCTTCATGATAGAGAGTCTCCTATGTTGTCACTTTCATATACTAGTGGGAATTTTCATTATAGAACTTGGCTTGTATATTCCAATGATGGGTTTCCTCAAAAGTGCCCTAGGTCTTCGTGAGCAAGCGAGTTGGATGCACACCCACTTAGTTTCTTTTGTTGAGCTTTCATACATTTATAGCTCTAGTGCATCCATTGCATGGCAATCCCTATTCACTCACATTGATATCTATTAATGGGCATATCTATAGCACGTTGATATGCCTAGTTGATATGAGACTATCTTCTCCTTTTTGTCTTCTCCACAACCACCATTCTATTCCACATATAATGCTATGTCCATGGCTCACGCTCATGTATTGCGTCAAAGTTGAAAAAGTTTGAGATTACTAAAGTATGAAACAATTGCTTGGCTTGTCATCGGGGTTGTGCATGATTAAATACTTTGTGTGATGAAGATAGAGCAACAGCCAGACTATATAATTTTGTAGGGATAACTTTCTTTAGCCATGTTATTTTGTGAAGACATGATTGCTTGATTATGTATGCTTGAAGTATTACTATTTCTTATGTCAATATGAACTTTTATTTTGAATCATTTGGATCTGAACATTCATGCCACAATAAGGAAAATTACATTGAGAAATATGCTAGGTAGCATTCCACATCAAAAATTATGTTTTTATCATTTACCTACTCGAGGACGAGCAGGAATTAAGCTTGGGGATGGTTGATACGTCTCCAACTGAAAGTGCAACTAATCCCCGGGCGGTTTTGGTAATTAATAACAACATATATATCATTGAACTAATAGTTTCTTGAGAATCATTTCAGAAAGTTCAGTGATATGGGTATGGCAATGACTAAAGAAGTGGACCCCTCAAAATGCTAAGGCAAGCATTGGCAAAAGCTCAAGACTCCATTTTCGGTTTAGTGATCCAAGATCACATTGAGTCCATAGGAAAGCCAATACTATTAAAAGGGGATGAGGTTATGTTAATGATCTGGTTGCTCAAAGTGCTTAGTGATATATCTCCTAAACTATCAGCAACTCTCACTTCAAACATACACTCATAAGTAATCTCGGTCCCACCGATTTCCTAAACTCACTCACACCGAGATGAACCACCTCACCACAAAGCCAAACCCTAGAAATTTCGGATTTTCCGATTCGAACTCGGTCTCACCAAACTAGTGTTTCCAAGCTTCAGAACCTTCGTCATCAAATCGGTGTCACCGAGATGATAAAGTCGGTCCCACCGAGATTGGCAAACCCTAGTCTTTGGAAGAATTGGACTAACCGAGATTGTATTTTCGGTCCCACGAAAATCCCAACGCTCACAAGATTTGAACTTTCGGTCTCACCGAGTTGTCAACTTCGGTCCGACCGAGATTGGTCAAATGTGTGTAACGGTTGGATTTTGTGTGGAGGCTATAAATACCCTCCACCCCTCTTCATTCGTGGAGAGAGCCATCGAAAGAACTACCACTCCTACCTTACATTTCTGAGAAGAAAACTACCTACCCTTGTGTTGAGATCAAGTTTATCCACTCCCACCATATGAAACTTGATTTCTAGCCTTCCCAAGTTGCTTTCCACTCAATCCTTTCTTCCACCACAGCCAAATCAGTGAGGAGAGTTGAGTGTTGGGGAGATTATCATTTGAAGCACAAGAGCAAGGAGTTCATCATCATCAACATCATCTATTACCTTTTGGAGGGTGGTGCCTCCTAGATTGGTTAGGTATCGCTTGGGAGCCTCCGTCAAGATGTGGAGTTGAACCAAGAAGTTTGTAAGGGCAAGGAGATCGCCTACTTCGTGAAGATCTACCCCGAGTAAGGCTAGTCCTCCGTGGGCGTATGCCATGATGGCATAGACAAGGTTGCTTCTTCGTGGACCCTTCGTGGGTGGAGCCCTCCGTGGACTCTCGCAGCCGTTACCCTCCGTGGGTTGAAGTCTCCATCAACGTGGATTGACGATAGCACCACCTATCGGAACCACGAGAAAAATCTCCGTGTCTCCAAATTGCGTTTGCTCTTCTCCACCTCTCTTTACTACATGTGCAATTTACTTTCCGCTGCCTATACTCTAGAATTGCATGTGTAGGGTGATACTTGACTTGATCTCCATCATGAATCTGCCAAAAACTTGTCTTTATCAAAAGGCTGAATTTTTATATTGTCAAGTAGTCTAATCACCCCCCCTCTAGACATACTTTCGATCCTACAAGTGGTATCAGAGCTTTGGTCTCCATTGTATTGGTTTCCATTGCATTGGACTCCATAAGCTTGGTTTCACAACCTAGGAGAGTATGGCGTCTAGTGAGGGTAATTTTCGTAGAGGTCCTTACTTTGATAGTTCAAACTTTGCTAGTTGGAAGCATAAAATGAAAATGCATATTCTTGGACATAACCCTGCCGCATGGGGCATTATTTGTGTTGGCTTGCAAGGTGAATTCTTCGAGGAAGGAAAAGTTCCGGATCGTGAAGCTACAGTTGATGAATTGCGGATGTTGCAAAACAATGCTCAAGCTTGTGACATTCTCTTCAATGCTTTGTGTCCCGAGGAGTTCAACAAAATCAGCCGTCTTGAGAATGCAAAAGAGATTTGGGATACTTTGGTCGAAATGCACGAAGGTACCGAGTCCGTGAAGGAATCAAAGCTAGATGTTCTTCAAGGTCAACTTGACAAGTTCAAGATGAAGGAAGGTGAAGGAGTCGCTGAAATGTACTCTAGGCTTGCTCTCATCACAAATGAGATTGCCGGCTTAGGAAGCAAAGAAATGACCGACCGATTCATCATCAAGAAGATTCTCAGAGCTTTGGATGGAAAGTATGACACCGTGTGCACTTTGATCCAAATGATGCCAAACTACAAGAATCTCAAGCCTACCAAGTCATTGGAAGAATTGTTGCTCATGAGATGACACTTAAAGATAAGGAAGAGCTTCACAACAAGTCAAGTGGTGCTTACAAAGCTACAAGTGATGCTCCCACAACCTCAAGTGACAAGCTAGTTTCCAATGAAGAGATAAGCCTAATGGTGAAGAACTTCAACAAATTCTACAAGAGTAGAAGCAAGGAAAGAAGCTCAAAGTCTAGATCATATGATGAAAAGAGATCTTCTAGTCGTGATCGAAACTGCTACAATTGTGGAAGACCCGGACACTACTCAAATGAATGTTCGGCTCCCAACAAGAGAAGAGAAGAATCTCCAAGAAGAAGAAGCTCAAGAGAAGAGTCACCTCGGAAGAGAGAAGGAGTAGAGATGATCGTTATGAACGAAGATCCTCTCGGAGAAGCAAGGATTCGGAGAGGAAAGACAAGTCATCAAGGAGCTACACAAGAAGAAAACATCAAGCTCATGTAGGTGAATGGGTCTCCGGCTCCGACTCTGACAATCACTCCGAAAGAAGCTATCACTCCAACTCCGAATACAGTCAAGATGAAGGTGTTGCCGGTCTTGCTCTCGTATCCTCCAACTCCAACTCCTATGACTTATTTGATTCACCAAATGAGGGAATTGGAAGATGCTTCATGGCTAAAGGCCCCAAGGTATCACACCCTGAATTCATTGACTTTGATAGTGATGAGGATGACTTGCTTGGTGAAGATGAGCTTTTACATGACAAATCTAGTGAGCCTAGTAATGATGAACATGCTAGTAGTCTTTATAGTCGAGAAGAGTCGAATGACAATGCTATGAAGGAGATTGAGCGCCTAACTAAAGAACTAAACACTCTTAAGTTAGCTCATGAAACAACTCAAGAAGATCATAGAGAGCTCCTAAGATATCATGAGAAGCTACGCTCGAGAAGCTCAATCTAGAGCAAGAACATGAGTTTCTAAAAGCAATCAATGACGATCTTGAAAGAAGAGTTCTTCATATCTTGCCAAACGACTTCTCTTGTCTAATTTCTTGCCACCTATTAAAACTAAGCATGACAAGCATAAGAAAAATTCTTCATCTAGTAGTAACAATAACCATGCTAAATCTAATGTTGTTACTTCTAGTAGTTCTCTTGATTCCACTAACAATGTTTCAAGCCAAGTTACACTTGAGCAAGAAAATAGTTTATTGAAAGGGATTATAGAGAAAGGTGTCTACAAGAGCCTTGCCGGAAGCAAGAACTTTGAGGAAATTGTTCGCAAGCAAGGAAGGCACTGGAAGAATCAAGGAATTGGTTTTGAGCGAAAGTTCAACGCTGAGGGTGTTGAATGGGAAGAAGGTCAATATCCCACTCCAAAGTTTGTTTCTCAAAAGGAGAAGTATGATCCTACTTCTTCCAATGTGGAATAAGCTCAAGATGACCTTCCACCACAAGACCACAAGCTAAAAGGCAAGGACAAGCTTCAAGAGAAGATTGATGCATTCATTGAAGCACCTAAAGCCATGGTCAAGTGGGTTCCCAAGGAAACGTCAAGTTCTACTTCGTCAAGCTCAACAACAACCCCAAGGATTCCCATCAAGATGATGTGGATCCCGAAGAAGAAGAACTAGAGAGTTCTTGAGGGTGACTCCGCCAACATACTTCACTCACATTCATTTTGGCAAAACTTGTGCACTCAACTTCCACATCTTGCACTAGTTCATGGAGTCACAAACCCTCTTGTTGGTAAGTCAAGGGACAAGGTAATCATTGCTTTCATGGACATCATCTTTTGTGAACTTCAATCTATGTCCATGGATATCCTTGTTTGTTCCTTGTGGGACTAACCCATGTAGGTATTAAAAGTGCCCTAATCCCAAGGATTGCTCCCAACTCTTGATGATCTTCATCAACATTGAGCATCCACATCTTCAACATCTACATGAAGTCTTCTACGACAACCCAAGGTTAGTTTGACCCTTTAAAAGGGGTTCTCACATCAAGGGGGAGCTTTGCTCTAAAGAATTGAGCAAAAGCATCTTCAAATGATGTGAACACATTAATGCTTTATGTAAAAGTGGTAACCCCACTTGTGCTTAAACGATGAGTATGACCTATGATCAAATGTTCTCATTTGACTCCTAAGTCAATATACTCATATAAAGATGACCTAGTCATCGACAAATTGTGTGATAGTAGCTAGAGTTTTGTTTGTGCATGTTTGACACATATTTCATTTGCTATCTTATTGTGTGAGCATGTTGGATGCATAATTTTATCCATTCAAGGACATCCATTTGTTGCTTTGGTCTTTTGGATTTTTCTGACCAAATGGATGGACAAGAATGCCTAAGTTCCTCCCCTAGCTATCTATGCTTTCTTGTCTCAAATTCTATTCATGCTTATACCACAAACTTTGAACAAGTCATTTTCGGACCCACCGAGTGAGGAGCACTCGGAGCCACCGATCCGTCAAGGGCTAACTTCCAAAACCTTCTAAGTGATTTCGGTCGACCAACCCACTCAAACTCGGTCGGACCGAAAGCATTTGATTGATCTAGGTTTTCACCTCGGTGAAACCTAGTTGTACTTTTCGGCGTGATCAAGTGAGTAATCGTCTGCGGTTATCCATCTCGGTGCCACCGAAGTTTTACAACTCGGTCCCACCGACAACAAAGGGGTATATATACTCCGAGGGCAGCGCGTTGATTCCTACTTCAAACGCCTCGCCCCACCCCTTCTTTGCCGTCGCCGTGGTCTCCGGATCGTCTCCGTCGTCGCCTGTGCGCCCTCGCCGCAGGTCTCCGTCGCCGTCAACGGACATTCTCTCCGCGCCGTTGCCGCCGTAGAGGAACTCCACCAAGTTAGGGTGAGTTTCGATCCCTCTCGTGCTTCAACCTCCGATTCTATGCACGATTGGTTTGCCTAGCATCTTGCCACGTTTGAGATCTTCCTTAACACCAGATTAGTTCCTTTGAACGAAATTCGAGTAAAAGTTTTAGGGTTAGGTTTCCGCCGAATACATCTCGGTGAGACCGATTTTACATTCTCGGTATGACCGATTTGGCCTCTGGCCATTGCACTGCACTTTTCGGTCCAACCGAGTTGTGCAAATCGGTGCGACCGAAATGAGGATTTAGTGAAACCCTAGTGTTTTCGGCAGGACCGAAACCCACATCGGTCCAACCGAAAGTGGTGTGAATGCTTCATTAGAACACTTCGATTCACCGAATTTTAAACTCGGCCCGACCAAATGCATTCTGTGAAAACCTAAAACTGAAATTTGAACTCATTTTTTGCAAAATCTTCGCAGTTTGTGATAACTCTTCTACTCGCCTACACCTTATCTATTCACAGGTTGTCACCATGTCGATGCCGGTGACAGCCGAACAGGTCTGAGTCACCAATTGCTGATATTCCAGGCGGCAGCACTAGTCCCGAGGCCAGCAGCTCTTCAGATGATGGTGAGAGGAGCACACCAAGTGGTTTGCCTCCTGCAGCCACCAGGGCCAGAAAGAAGAGGAATTCTGATGAAGAAGATTCTGATTTCATTGCTGAGGAAGAAGTCTCCTCCAAGCCAAAGAGAAAAGTTGTTGCCAAAGAGCATCAAGGGCAGCAAACCAAGAAAGGCACCAGTAAAGTGAAGAAGTCCACTGTTTCCAAGAAGCTGAGTATGGAAGAGGAAACTTCAAGCAAGGTGAAGAAAACTTCCAAGAGGAAAAGGATTGTGCATGATGAAGCAGCAGATGATGATGATGATGAGGAAGCACCCCAGCCTCCTCCTCAGAAGTCTAAGTTCATGGGTGATGCCATCAGGGCAGGAGCACCTTCAAAGCCCAAGCCATCTGCTCCAAAGAAAGGCAGCTCAAGCCAAGCCTCGCCGCCAAGCCCAAGAAAACTGTCAGGAACATCCCAGCTTCAGAGAAGAAGAAAGATAATGTGCCACCAGCTGAGTCAGATGATGAGGCACCTGTATTGCTGAAACTTCGTCAGAAACTGCCAATTCACAATGATGCTCATCCTCGAGCTGAAAACATGAAGGAAAGAAAGGATAGAGGTCTCAGGCTATGAAGACAAGCTGATCCATATGCTGTGAGGAGAAGAACTGCTGTTGATCCAAGATTCCACACCAGAGAGCAGCAGGACTTCTATGAGACTGTGCTAATGGACAAGAAGCCCATTGTTGCAGATACAAGATATGTTGACTGGGCATACATTGACAGTGAAGAGCACAAAGACTTCTTTCCACATGTGCATGAGAGCTTCACTGCATGTGGTGTTGCAGATTTCGTTGGTCAGAAGCTGACAGATTGGAATGATGAGATGATCATGCAATTCTATGCCACTGCTCATTTCTATCCAGATGGTAAGATCACATGGATGACTGAAGGCCAAAGATTCTCTTCAACTGTTGAAGAATGGGCAGCACTGCTGAATGCTCCAGTGCAGAGAGAGGATGATGTTGATGTCTATGGTATTCCCAAGAAGAACCATGAATCTATGAAAAATATGTACAATGAGGTACCAGCCAAGGATGTGGAAATCTGGAAGCTCGGCTCAGTGTATCATCTCCAGGCAGGTCTACCTACCACAAACACTATTCTGAGGCATACCTTGATGCCCAAGTCTGGAGATCATCGCATGATAAGAGGGTATTCTATCAACATGCTGCATATACTTGATCAGAAGGCACCTTTCAAGGTGATGGACCTGATAGTTGAGACTATCAAGAGGACTGCAGCAGACCAGAAGAGGTCATGTGGATTTGCCCCGCACATTCAGATGCTTATCAATGCCAAGTTTGGCACGGGCACATACTTGTTGGATAGACCACACTTGCCACTGCAGCCTGAGCATGAGGACAATGAAGTTGTGATGGATGAGGAGGACCCAACATCAGTTGAAGGTCAAGCAAAGACTGAAGCTGCCAAGCAAGCCAAAGTTGAGAAGGAAGCAGCAGCTAAACCCAAGAGTTTTGGAGAGCAGCTCCTTGAAGCTACCCAGAGAATTGAACAACGCCTGGCCAGCATTGTGCAGTCTCAGGAGAGTCTTGAGAGGATTGTTGAAGACAAGATCCATGCTCGGATGTCAAGTCGATCAAGTGCAAGTCACTTGTCAACAAGCTTGAGGCAGATATCGAGGAAGCAAAGAGGAGAAGGAAGAGCTCATGCGTGAGATGCAGGATGACCTAGTCCAGGATGATTATGAACAGCCTGCTCCGGTTCCTACCAGACCCCGATCAGCTGCTATTCCAGTGACGTTTAGCTCTATACCTTTCAAACTTTTTGGTAACTTGTTGCCAAAGGGGGAGAAATTGTATAGATCATAGGACTTCGAGAGAGAGAGTGCTCGCTTTTGCTCTTTCGTTTCATTTGCGGTCTTTTTGAGATACTTTTGAGTTTTTCGAGACATTCCGTGTGTTTGATACTACGTTTGCTCTACTTTGATGAGTGCTTGGTCGTACTATGCTTTAATGTGTGCTTAATGCTTATCATATGCTATTCATATCTTGTATGACCATTTACTCATGTCTTGGTGATTGGGTGCATGCTATTCATTCTTATCATTTTGTGCGCTCCACCAAGATGTATGTGACATGGAAGAGTGACCCATGATCCTAATCGATTGTGCATTTGCATTCAAACGCAAATCTTAAATAATGCACAAATTTAGGGGAGCTCTTGCTTATCACATACTTCTCAAAGCGATTTATATTATTCATTGATTATATCATTTGTCGAAGCTTTGATCTATATGTTGTCATCAATTACCAAAAGGGGAGATTGAAAGTGCAACTAATCCCCGGGTGGTTTTGGTAATTAATAACAACATATATATCATTGAACTAATAGTTTCTTGAGAATCATTTCAGAAAGTTCAGTGATATGGGTATGGCAATGACTGAAGAAGTGGACCCTCAAAATGCTAAGGCAAGCATTGGCAAAAGCTCAAGACTCCATTTTGGTTTAGTGATCCAAGATCACATTGAGTCCATAGGAAAGCCAATACTATTAAAAGGGATGAGGTTATGTTAATGATCCGTTGCTCAAAGTGCTTAGTGATATATCTCCTAAACTATCAGCAACTCTCACTTCAAACATACACTCATAAGTAATCTCGGTCCCACCGATTTCCTAAACTCACCACACCGAGATGAACCACCTCACCACAAAGCCAAACCCTAGAAATTTCGGATTTTCCGATTCGAACTCGGTCTCACGAAACTAGTGTTGCCAAGCTTCAGAACCTTCGTCATCAAATCGGTGTCACCGAGATGATAAAGTCGGTCCCACCGAGATTGGCAAACCCTAGTCTTTGGAAGAATCGGACTAACCGAGATTGTATTTTCGGTCCCACTAAAAATCCCAACGCTCACAAGATTTGAACTTTCGGTCTCACCGAGTTGTCAACTTCGGTCCGACCGAGATTGGTCAAATGTGTGTAACGGTTGGATTTTGTGTGGAGGCTATAAATACCCTCCACCCCCTCTTCATTCGTGGAGAGAGCCATCGAAAGAACTACCACTCCTACCTTACATTTCGAGAAGAAAACTACCTACCCTTGTGTTGAGATCAAGTTTCTCCACTCCCACCATATGAAACTTGATTTCTAGCCTTCCCAAGTTGCTTTCCACTCAATCCTTTCTTCCACCACAGCCAAATCAGTGAGGAGAGTTGAGTGTTGGGGAGATTATCATTTGAAGCACAAGAGCAAGGAGTTCATCATCATCAACACCATCTATTACCTTTTGGAGGGTGGTGCCTCCTAGATTGGTTAGGTGTCGCTTGGGAGCCTCCGTCAAGATGTGGAGTTGAACCAAGAAGTTTGTAAGGGCAAGGAGATCGCCTACTTCGTGAAGATCTACCCCGAGTAAGGCTAGTCCTCCGTGGGCGTATGCCATGATGGCATAGACAAGGTTGCTTCTTCGTGGACCCTTCGTGGGTGGAGCCCTCCGTGGACTCTCGCAGCCGTTACCCTCCGTGGGTTGAAGTCTCCATCAACGTGGATTGACGATAGCACCACCTATCGGAACCACGAGAAAAATCTCCGTGTCTCCAAATTGCGTTTGCTCTTCTCCATCTCTCTTTACTACATGTGCAATTTACTTTCCGCTGCCTATACTCTAGAATTGCATGTGTAGGGTGATACTTGACTTGATCTCCATCGTGAATCTGCCAAAAACTTGTCTTTATCAAAAGGCTGAATATTTATATTGTCAAGTAGTCTAATCACCCCCCCTCTAGACATACTTTCGATCCTACACCAACGTATCTATAATTTTTGATTGTTCCATGCTATTATATTACCCGTTTTGGATGTTTATGGGCTTTACTTTACACATTTATATCTTTTTTGGGACTAACCTACTAACCAGAGGCCCAACCCGTATTGCTGTTTTTTTTTGCCTATTTCAGTGTTTCGAAGAAAAGGAATATCAAACGGAGTCCAAATGGAATGAAATCTTCGGGAGCGTGATTTTTGGAACAAATGTGATCCAGAGGACTTGGAGTGCAAGTCAAGAAGCAGTCGAGGCGGCCACGAGGGTGGAGGGTGTGCCCACCCCTACAGGGCGCGCTCCCTATCTCGTGGGCCCCTTGGGCGGCCACCGACGTACTTCTTCCTCCTATATATACCCACGTACCCCGAAAACATCAAGGGAGCCAACGAAAACCTAATTCTACCGCCGCAACCTTCTGTTTCCGCGAGATCCCATCTTGGAGCTTTCGCCGGCGTTCCACCGGAGGGGAAATCGACCATGGAGCGCTTCTACATCAACACCATAGCCCCTCCGATGAGTTGTGAGTAGTTTACCACAGACCTTCGGGTCCATAGTTATTAGCTAGATGGCTTCTTCTCTCTTTTTGGATCTCAATACCATGTTCTCCTTGATTTTCTTGGAGATCTATTCGATGTAATTAACTCTTTTTGCGGTGTGTTTGTCGAGATCCGATGAATTATGGGTTTATGATCAAGTTTATCTATACTATGAGAAATATTTGAATCTCCTCTGAATTCTTTTAGGTGTTATTAAGTTATCTTTGCAAGTCTCTTCGAATTATCAGTTTGGTTTGGCCTACTAGATTGATCTTTCCTGCAATGGGAGAAGTGCTTAGCTTTGGGTTCAATCTTGCGGTGTCCTTTCCCAGTGATAGCAGGGGCAACAAGGCACATATTGTATTGTTGCCATCGAGGATAAAAATATGGGGTTTATATAATATTGCATGAGTTTATCCATCTACATCATGTCATCTTTCTTAATGTGTTACTCTGTTCTTTATGAACTTAATACTGTAGATGCATGCTGGATAGTGGTCGTTGTGTGGAGTAATAGTAGTAGATGTAGGCAGGAGTCGGTCTACTTGTCACGGACGTGATGCCTATATACATGATCATGCCTAGATAATCTCATAATTATTCGCTTTTCTATCAATTGCTCGACAATAATTTGTTCACCTACCGTAATACTTATGCTATCTTGAGAGAAGCCACTAGTGAAACCTATGGCCCCCGGGTCTATCTTTTATCATATAAGCTTTTAATCTACTTTTATTTGCATCTTTACTTTTCTTATCTATATTATAAAATACCAAAAATATATTTATCTTATCATACTATCTCTATCAGATCTCACTTTTGCAAGTGGCCATGAAGGGATTGACAACCCCTTTATTGCGTTAGTTGCGAGTTCTTTGTTTGTTTGTGTAGGTGCTTGGGACTTTTGAGGAGCCTCCTACTGGATTGATACCTTGGTTCTCAAAAACTGAGGGAAATACTTACGCTACTATTGCTGCATCACCCTTTCCTCTTCAAGGAAAACCAACGCAAGCTCAAGACGTAGCAACCACCATGTTGACTGTGCAAGTCAAGGTGCGCCAGCAGCCTTGCAACTGGCAAGCTGTTCGGCATCTACTTCTAGCCGAGTTTTTGTCATGCGGCGATAAGAAATTATATGAAATGTAACAACTATTTTATTTTTAGTGTTGGCACTACTGCATTGTGTCATTTTGCTTACTTTACACAGCTCGTCCCATGCAATGTGAGGTTGAAATTCAACAAGCTGACACAAGACACTGTGACATTTGAGGCTCCTGGGGGGCTGTACACTATAGAGGTCGAGAAAGAACGCAATATGTCGTGGATTGGAGGAGATGGATGGGCCCGTTTCCTCGCCCGCGTGCGTCTTACTGGTGGTGAGTTGATATGCTTCTCCTTCAGTGCAGAAAGACCCATGTTGGCTATCATTTATATCAACCTGGTGGAAGATGATGAAGATGATGAAGGTGATGAAGATGATGAAGATAATGAGGACCCACTCAATGAAGATGATGAGGACCCACTTCATGAAGCCATCGTAGCTCAAAGAATGAGGCTGAGCGAGGAGGAGGTGTCCAACCTGTGGGACATAATTCCGCCACGTGCTGACTTTGTCGGGGTGCCATTCGTGACCCGCCTGACAAGTACCATGGTTGATCGACATGATATAGTATGTTATACTTACAAATGCAAATTATCCGATGAAATACTTAGTGTAGAGTCCAATGATATGGTATGTTGTGTGGAATCTAGTCGATGATATGTTTCAGTGTAGAGTTCGATCACATGCTCATTAGTGTAGAATCCAAGGAACTATTAATAGAGTAGATAATCCATATATACTTATTTGCAAGAGTATGTGCGAGGCTATTTATTAATCGATATGTTTTTCTTATTCAGAAATTGGCAAAGAGCCTATCTGTGAGTTATGGTATCGAGCCTGATGAAGAAGGCTCAGCTGGACTACACCTTACCGCAAGGGGCTCCATCACAACCTGTACTTACCGCGTGGACACGGACGGTCGCACACACTTAAACTCGGTTGGGTGGAAGAAATTCCTCGATGGCAAGAATCTTCGTGTTGGACAGGCCATCCTAATTACTATCAGGAACACCAACCACCCAGGCTTGAGGATGATGATTGTCTCCGATATCATCTAGAACTACATATGTGTGTGTGGCTATATCATCTAGAACTACATATGATGATCGTCGTCGATATCATCTAGAACTACATATGATGATCATCGTTGATATCATCTAGAACTACATATGATGATCGTCTTTGATATGACCTTGTACTGCTTGAGGATGCATGTTGACTATGCATGAAATTGTTATCTAGTACTCCCTTCGTTCCAAATTACTCGTCGTGGTTTGAACTAAAACCACGATGAGTAATTTGGAACGAAGGGATTACTACCTAGTACTTATAATGGTTTATGAATTTGATATCTAGTAGTACCTAGTATCTGAAAATTGCAGTTTATTGAAACCGAAAGGGAAAGGGGTACAACGGGAAAATGATGAAAGATATAGCAGTAGCGAGGGACAAGGAAATCGCTACAGCTAACTAATAGTAGCGCGTTTCACAAAAGCGCTGCTGATATCGTCAACAGTAGTAGCGTGGGTGCGGACCGTGCTACTACTATAAGTTAGCTGTAGCGCCTTATTAGTAGCGCGGCCACCCGCGCCGCTGCTAGCCTCAAAACTCGCACTACTACTAGGGTTTTCCGTAGTAGTGAGTTATGATCTCTATTATGTAAAACATCCAGACCAACACACACACACACACACACAAACACACACAAACACACACACACACGATGTTGTGGAGGAGCGCGTCGGGCAGGCGGCTGATGTGGTCATCATGGGGGGAGGAGGAGGGCGGAGAGGCGAGCGGGGGCGGAGACAGGCGGGTTGGGGAGGGCGTCGTGGGCGAAGGAGAGCAGGCGGGAGAAGAGCACAGATTCACTCTGGCAGCGCCGGAGCTCGGCCGCCATCGCCGGGTTCATGGCTGATACGTCTCCAACGTATCTATAATTTATGAAGCATTCATGCTATTTTATTATCTATTTTGAATGATTACGGGCTTTACTATACACTTTTATATTACTTTTGGGACTAACCTATTAACCAGAGGCCCAACCCATATTGCTATTTTATTGCCTGTTTCAGTATTTCAAAGACAAGGAATATCAAACGGAGTCCAAATGGAATGAAACCTTCGGGAGCGTGATTTTTGGAACGAACATGATCCGGGAGACTTGGAGTACAAGCCAGGGAAGCTTCGAGGAGGCCAGGAGATAGGAGGGCCTGCCCACCCCCCCGGGCACGCACCCTGTATCGTGGGCCCCTCGTAGCTCCCCTGGCCGACTTATTTCATCTATATATTCCCATATACCCTAAAACCATCGAATACGAAGATATATCGGGAGTTCCACCGCCGCAAGCCTCTGTAGCCACCAAAAACCTCTCGAGAGCCTGTTCCGGCACCCTGCCGGAGGGAGGATCCCTCACCGATGACCATCGCCATCATCCCGGCGCTCTACATGACGAGGAGGGAGTAGTTCACCCTCGGGGCTGAGGGTATGTACCAGTAGCTATGAGTTTGATCTCTCTCTCTCTCTCTCGTGTTCTCTCTATGGCACGATCTTGATGTATCGCGAGCTTTGCTATTATAGGATCTTATGATGTTACTCCCCCCTCTACTCTCTTGTGATGAATTGAGTTTTCCCTTTGAAGTTATCTTGTCGGATTGAGTCTTTATGATTTGAGAACACTTGATGTATGTCTTTCCGTGCTTATCTGTGGTGACAATGGGATATCATGTGATCCAGTTGATGTATGTTTTGGTGATCAACTTGCGGGTTCCGCCCATGAACCTTTGCATAGGGGTTGGCACACGTTTTTGTCTTAACTCTCTGGTAGAAACTTTGGGGCACTCTTTGAAGTACTTTGTGTTGGTTGAATAGATGAATCTGAGATTGTGTGATGCATATCGTATAATCATGCCCACGGATACTTGAGGTGACAATGGAGTATCTAGGTGACATTAGGGTTTTGGTTGATTTATGTCTTAACGTGTTATTCTAGTACGAACTCTTGAATAGATCGATCCAAAAGAATAACTTTGAGGTGGTTTCGTACCCTACCATAATCTCTTTGTTTGTTCTCCGCTATTAGTGGGTTTTGAGTGACTCTTTGTTGCATGTGGAGGGATTGTTATATGATCCAATTATGTTATTATTGTTGAGAGAACTTGCACTGGTGAAAGTATGAACCCTATGCCTTGTTTCCTACCATTGGAATACCATTTACGCTCACTTTTATCATTAGTTACCTTGCTGTTTTTATATTTTCAGATTACAAAAACCTATATCTACCATCCATATTGCACTTGTATCACCATCTCTTCGCCGAACTAGTGCACCTATACAATTTACCATTGTATTGGGTGTGTTGGGGACACAAGAGACTCTTTGTTATTTGGTTGCAGGGTTGCTTGAGAGAGACCATCTTCATCCTACGCCTCCTATGGATTGATAAACCTTAGGTCATCCACTTGAGGGAAATTTGCTACTGTCCTACAAACCTGTGCACTTGCAGGCCGAACAACGTCTACAAGAAGAAGGTTGTGTAGTAGACATCAAGCTCTTTTCTCGCACTGTTGCCGAGGGGGCTAGGTAAGCGGCACTCACTCACACCCCGTCAACTAAGCTCTTTTCTGGCACCGTTGCTCTGGATTGGTACACAAATTGCTTAGGACTTCCTACTTTGGTAGGATTTTTGTAGTTCCAGAAGTATATGTTTGATACAGATTACTACAGACTGTTCTGTTTTTGATAGATTCTGTTTTCTATGTGTTGTTTGCTTATTTTGATGAATCTATGAGTAGTATCGGAGGGTATGAACCATAGAGAAGTTGGAATACAGTAGATATTACACCAATATGAATTTATAATGAGTTCATTACAGTACCTAAGTGGTGGTTTTATTTTCTTATAATAATGGAGCTTACGAGTTTTCTGTTGAGTTTTGTGTTGTGAAGTTTTCAAGTTTTGGGTAAAGATTCGATGGACTATGGAATAAGGAGTGGCAAGAGCCTAAGCTTGGGGATGTCCAAGGCACCCCAAGGTAATATTCAAGGACAACCAAGAGCCTAAGCTTGGGGATGCCCCGGAAGGCATCCCCTCTTTCGTCTTCTTTCATCGGTAACTTTACTTGGTACTATATTTTTATTCACCACATGATATGTGTTTTTCTTGGAGCATCATTTTATTTAGTTAGTATTTTCTTGCTGTTATTTATAATAATGTTTTGCATCTTTAGTTTCAATAAAAATGTCAAGGATAGCCTTTACCATGCTTATTTTGCTAGTATACATGTTGCTGTTTGAAAACAGAAAGTTTACCGCTGTTGCAAAAATTCCCTAGAAAAGTCAGAGCATGATATAATGTTGAAACTTTTTGCATATTGAGATCTGATAAATCTTCTACAGCTTAGTATTTTCCTCATAAATTTTGGAGTTAGGGAAGTATGATGAATCTTGCATTATTTACAGACTATACTGTTTTGGCAGATTGCTGTTATGGTTGCATTGTTTGCATATGTTTGCTTGTTTAATAATTCTATTTGAGGATATGAGTATTAAATATGCAGAGACATTTATTATGCAATGTTGAATAATAATTTTAGTGATTTTTTTATAGTAGAAAATGATAAGGTTTTGCATTGGTTTATACTAACCTATCTCATGAGTTATTGTTGAGTTTGGTGTGGATGAAGCTTTTGATAAAAAGAGAAACCATGATATGAAAGGAATTAAGGAGACACAAAAGTTCAAGCTTGGGGATGCCCAAGGCAACCCAAGATAATGTTTCAAGAAGTCTCAAGCATCTAAGCATGGGGATGCCCCGGTAGGCATCCCACCTTTCTTCTTCAACAACTATCGGTTAGTATCGGTTGAGCCTAAGTTTTTGCTTCTTCACATGAGTTGTGCTATCCTTGAAATGTCATTTTATTTTGTTTTGCTTTCTGTTTGAATACAATACCAAGATCTGAATTTTTTTAATGAGAGAGAGAGTCTTCACATAGTTACATAATTATTTAGCTACTCGTTGTTCTTCACTTATATCTTTTTGGAGTAGTTTTTCATTTACTCGTGTGCTTCACTTATATCCTATGAGTAAATTGTTGAATGAGTTGATTGTCATAAATCTGAAATTATATATGTCTCACTTGCTTATCCCATGGGGAGTAATGACTTCACATCTAAGAAGTAGAGGTTGTAAATTTATTGAAGGTTAGCAAGCATTGTATTGGTCATTTGAACAATTCATGAAAGAATATTGAAGGAAGAGAGATTCCACATATAAATATACTATCCTAGACATCTTTTATAATTGTGAGCACTCATTAAGTATGACATGCTAAAGAGTTTATGTTGGACAAGGAAGACAACGTAATGGGTTATGTTTCTCGCATCTCATTTAAAGTATATTGTCATGGATCATTCAAACATGTTGAGCTTGCCTTTCCCCCTCATGCTAGCCAAATTCCTTGCACCAAGTAGAGATACTACTTGTGCTTCCAAATATCCTTAAACCCAGTTTTGCCATGAGAGTCCACTATACCTACCTATGGATTGAGTAAGATCCTTGAAGTAAGTTGTCATCGGTGCAAGCAATAAAAATTGCTCTCTAAATATGTATGACTTATTAGTGCAGAGAAAATAAGCTTTATACGATCTTGTTATGGAAGCAATAAAAGCGACAGACTGCATAATAATGGTCCATATACAAGTGGCAATATAAAGTGACATTCTTTTGCATTAATATTTTGTGCATCCAACCATAAAAGCGCATGACAACCTCTGCTTCCCACTACTAGGGAAAAGCCTAGCAGCAGCGCGGGTTTTAGGCCTATCAGTAGCGCCGGCAGGAGCGCTACTGATAAGGCGCTACAGCTAAAGCTTAGCAATAGCGTGCCTAGACCCATGCTACTGCTAAATTGACTTAGTAGTAGTGCTTCTCCAGAAGAGCGCTACTGGTAATTAGTAGTAGCGCTTCTCCTTGCCCGCGCTACTACTATTATTTAGTATTTTATTTCTTTTTTATTTCATGTTGTATTCATACACCTTTACACAAGTTTTCATACAACAGGAATTTAGAGATTGTTTTTACATCATAATGAGTTATTACATCACGGGGTGAAAGAACCATGGACTAGTTTCAAGTGGATGTCCATCCACTTGAAACTAATCCGCGGTTCTTTCACCCAATGATATAATAATATCATCATCATCATCATCATCATCATCATCATCATCATCATCATCATCATCATATCATTAACAACTTATCATCATAATACATCATTGTCATATAACACCTCCTCAAGATCATCGTTTTCATCAATGACATCACATAGCAAATTGGTCACTAGTCATAATCACAAGTACTCCTCATTATCAACTCTAACACATTACCACATAATAAACATATTGTACCTCATAGGACCTAATACATTCGATTAAGACCTACTACATTTTCTAAGGTAAAATAGCAAAAACAAGATAGCCCCGACTCTCCATTATGGAGAATGGAGATTAGCCTGTCTCCAATTCTTGCCTTTCGCTGAATGTTACTTCCAAGAACCTCCTTGCGAATGTCCATACATTTATTCCATTCTTTGATGAACATGTGTTCACCGGTTTTAGAAATCCTATATGCAGGTGAGCTCCTAGATTTACTCGGCAAGATGTTCGAATCGTAAAGGCGACCATTCAGATACATCAGATGAGGCACACAATCCATCGGGAGTTTCTGTTGAAAAACATAGTAATAACTTTGTAGTTAGCAATGATGTACTAGTTTTAGAAGTATGCAAAAGATGCACGGATGTCGTAATAGTAAAAAATCTTACCAGGGTATTTCCAGAGAAGTTACCGTGGTTCAACACATGCACTAGTGGCATGTATTCACCATAATTTGGAGGAGTTCGATAATAGTTATTGTAATCCTCAAGAAGAGTACAAAATGCGATTAGATGATTTTTCTCCTTATAAGTTAATTCGGAGCCATCGGTGTAGTGGGTTTTGTCTACCATCTTCCGCACAGTCTTTGAAGAATCAAAATAAGCTGTCAATGGAAATAAGTTGTCAACTATTTTGAAATAAACAATATAAATTAGTTAATAACTATGTTTGAGAAACTCACATAGCGGTACAATCGGAAGCGTATCAACAAGGACCCAAATGTCCATATTGTCTTGCTCGATGTCAGGATCACCAAGATCCATGGTGACAATCATACCCTCATAAAAACCATACATTTTGCAAAGTGCTTCCCAATTTTGGCAACCAAAATGGGTTACGCTCTAAGCATTGCACAGATTTACTTCAAAATCCATATCATGATGGGTCCTTAGGTGTATTTTCTTTGTTTCAAAATTTTCATGGTCTTCAAAACTCATCCTCTCCAAGACATAGCGTCTTGCATGGCACGGGATAAGCTAGTCGAATTGTAAAAGATGAAAATTAGACGTTGAAATAGTTGAAGTCATGCTTAATTACAAAAAAAACACTTGTCGTTGTTGCGTACCATTTCAACATCGAAGGTCTCCTCGAGCTTAATGCTGAAGCGCCGATCTTCATCCAGCTCAACGAACCTGTCGCACATACCTCGATCGTCGTGGCACCAGCTACACTCCCCCGGGAGACTGTCGTCGTCCGAGTACGACATTTCCTACGTTCATAATTCAAAGATTAAACTTGTACATATTCTAGCACAAGTCATGCCAGAATTCACGGAAAAATCCGGCATGACCTTTGCTAAAAAAGGACATATCGAGCGCCTGAAATTTGCCGGAACAGAAATTAATCAACACTCCGGCAAAACATAGGCCACTCGGAGGTGTAACCAAAACATGAAATAATTGCTTAAACTAAAAAATAACAACAAATATGACATGTTCAACTAGTTCTATTAATTCAGCTAGTTCTTACTAAATATAAACTTACTATAAATAGAAAAAAACTAGTTCTTTCTAAAAATAAAGTAGTTCAACTAGTTATTAATTTACTTACTAAACTAGTTCAACTAAAACTAAACTAGTTCAACTAAAACTAAACTAGTTCTATTAATTCAACTCGTTCTTACTAAATATAAACTTACTATAAATAGAAAGAAACTAGTACATCTACTACTACTAATTAACATCTACTACTACATCTACTACTGCTAATTATACAACTAGTTTACCATCACTACTACTAATTAATATCCACTACTACTAAAAATCATTATCTATGAACCCGAACACACCCTAAATTAACATCTACTACTACTAAAATCATCTACTAACTAAGCAAAGAGAGAGGGGGTGGGGGAGGTGTGGGGGCTTACAGAGGAAGAGATGGTGGCGGGGAGGTGCTCGGCAACGGAGGTAGGGGCGGCGAGGGCGTGCTTGGGATCGGGAGGCGGCGGTCCTGGGTGGGCTCGGGCGGCGGCGGTGAGGTTGAGGGCGGCGACAGTGTGGTCGAGAGCGGCGGCAGTGAGGTTGAGGGCAGGCTCGGGCGGCAGCGGTGAGGGCAGGATCGGGCTCGGGCGGCGGCGACAGGAGTAGGGGAACATGCCGGGGGGTGAAAGGAGGACTTAGCGAAATTTTGAGCGGGGGGTGGTTAAGTTGAACTAGCAGTAGCGCTCATAAGGAAAATGCGCCATAGCTAACTTATCTATAACGCGTTTACTGAAAAACGCTACTGCTAATGGAAGCAATTATTTCTTTTGTTTATCCCAATATTAGTAATGCTTTGTCCTGAAAAAACGCTCTAAGTCTAAGCAATGTAAAAAAATAAAAAATATACATTGGTCATCATTGATCTTTTTGTGCAGAATCTAAATAGTCAACATGAATCCTCACTGTACCTGTATAGGTACAGGCGAGGATTCATATTGCAGCCACAAATCATACACATATAGTTCAGTGAAGACCAAGTGCTCGAGATAGGTTGAGAAGTAACATATTTAAGGTGGTAAACACCTTGTTCGCTTAGCAGTACGGGACTAAACTTAATTAGTTGCGGTGATACTTAGCAGTAGCGAGTTTTGAGGGAAAACACTGCTACTAAGTACTTTAGCAGTAGCGTGTCCCTTGGAAGGGCGCTACTACTATATCTAGCCTGGAGGCAACACCGTGGCAATTATAGTAGTAGCGCTCGTTTCACCTAGAGCGCTACTGCTACTTAGATATTAGTAGCGCTCTTTTCTGAAGCTCGCTACTGCTAACTAGCAGTAGCATCTGTTTTTAAACCACGCTGCTACTAAGATTCTGTGTATAAGGTTTTCCCTAGTAGTGTCCCTCTGCGAAGGGCATATCTTTTACTTTATGTCTTTTACTTTATGCAAGAGTCAAGGTGATCTTCACCTTTCCCTTTTTCATTTTATCCTTTGGCAAGTACCTCGTGTTGGAAAGATTTTGATATATATATCCAATTGGATGTAAGTTAGCATGAACTATTATTGTTGACATCACTCAAAGGTGAATACGTTGGGAGGCAACACTATAAACCCCTATCTTTCTCAGTGTCCGATTAAAACTCCATAACCATAAGTATTGCGTGAGTGTTAGCAATTGTAGAAGACTATATGATAGTTGAGTATGTGGAGTTTGCTAAATCAAAGCTCTGACATAGACCCTTCCTGAAAATAAGATGAAATGTAATTGTTTGATGACTAAGAATGAAGTTTGCTAGTTTTCAAGAAAGTTTATGGTCTATGCTTTAACATGTGAATAGCTTGTTACTTGATCTTGAGAAGTTTTATGAGAAGAACTATTGTTATGACATATAATCATGCTAGAAAAGGTGATTGAAATTATCATTGATCAAACTTGTGCACCTTCTAGCATTCACACTTCATAAATTCTTTCTTTTATCATTTACCTACTCGAGGACGAGCAGGAATTAAGCTTGGGGATGTTGATACGTCTCCAACGTATCTATAATTTATGAAGCATTCATGCTATTTTATTATCTGTTTTGAATGATTACAGGCTTTATTATACACTTTTATATTACTTTTGGGACTAACCTATTAACTGAAGGCCCAGCCCATATTGCTCTTTTATTGCCTATTTTAGTATTTCGAAGAAAAGGAATGTCAAACGGAGTCCAAACGGAATGAAGCCTTCTGGAGCGTGATTTTTGGAACGAACATGATCCGGGAGACTTGGAGTACAAGCCAGGGAAGCTTCGAGGAGGCCATGAGATTGGAGGGCGCGCCCCCTGTCTCGTGGGCCACATGTGGCTCCCCCGTGCGACTTCCTTTGCCTATATATTCCCACATACCCTAAAACCATCGAATACGAAGATAGATCGGGAGTTCCGCCACCGCAAGCCTCTGTAGCCACCAAAAACCTCTCGGGAGCCCGTTCCGGCACCCTGCCGGAGGGGGGGATCCCTCACCAGTGGCCATCTTCATCATCCCGGCGCTCTCCATGACGAGGAGGGAGTAGTTCACCCTCGGGGCTGAGGGTATGTACCAGTAGCTATGAGTTTGATCTCGCTCTCTCTCTCGTGTTCTCTCTATGGCACAATCTTGATGTATCGCGTGCTTTGCTATTATAGTTGGATCTTATGATGTTTCTCCCCCTCTACTCTCTTGTGATGAATTGAGTTTTCCCTTTGAAATTATCTTGTCAGATTGAGTCTTTAATGATTTGAGAACACTTGATGTATGTCTTGTCATGCTTATCTGTGGTGACAATGGGATATCACGTGATCCACTTGATGTATGTTTTGGTGATCAACTTGCGGGTTCCGCCCATGAACCTTTGCATAGGGGTTGGCACACGTTTTTGTCTTGACTCTCCGGTAGAAACTTTGGGGCACTCTTTGAAGTACTTTGTGTTGGTTGAATAGATGAATCTGAGATTGTGTGATGCATATCATATAATCATGCCCACGGATACTTGAGGTGACAATGGACTATCTAGGTGACATTAGGGTTTCGGTTGATTTGTGTCTTAAGGTGTTATTCTAGTACGAACTCTTGAATAGATTGATCCGAAAGAATAACTTTGAGGTGGTTTCGTACCCTACCATAATCTCTTCGTTTGTTCTCCGCTATTAGTGGCTTTGGAGTGACTCTTTTTTGCATGTTGAGGGATTGTTATATGATCCAATTATGTTATTATTGTTGAGAGAACTTGCACTGGTGAAAGTATGAACCCTATGCCTTGTTTCCTACCATTGCAATACCGTTTACGCTCACTTTTATCATTAGTTACCTTGCTGTTTTTATATTTTCACATTACAAAAACCTATATCTACCATCCATATTGCACTTGTATCACCATCTCTTCGCTGAACTAGTGCACTTATACAATTTACCATTTTATTGGGTGTGTTGGGACACAAGAGTCTCTTTGTTATTTGGTTGCAGGGTTGCTTGAGAGAGACCATCTTCATCCTACGCCTCCTATGGATTGATAAACCTTAGGTCATCCACTTGAGAGAAATTTGCTACTGTCCTACTAACCTGTGCACTTGCAGGCCGAACAACGTCTACAAGAAGAAGGTTGTGTAGCAGACATCAAGCTCTTTTCTCGTGCTGTTGCCGGGGAGGCTAGGTAAGCGGCACTCACTCACATCCCGTCAACTAAGCTCTTTTCTGGCGCCGTTGCTCTGGATTGGTACACAAATTGCTTAGGACTTCCTAATTTGGTAGGATTTTTGTAGTTCCAAAAGTATACGTTTGATACAGATTACTACAGACTGTTCTGTTTTTGACAGATTCTGTTTTCTCTGTGTTGTTTGCTTATTTTGACGAATCTATGAGTAGTATCGGAGGGTATGAACCATAGAGAAGTTGGAATACAGTAGATATTACACCAATATGAATTTAGAATGAGTTCATTACAGTACCTAAGTGGTGGTTTTATTTTCTTATAATAACAGAGCTTATGAGTTTTCTGTTGAGTTTTGTGTTGTGAAGTTTTCAAGTTTTGGGTAAAGATTCGATGGACTATGGAATAAGGAGTGGCAAGAGCCTAAGCTTGGGGATGTCCAAGGCACCCCAAGGTAATATTCAAGGACAACCAAGAGCCTAAGCTTGGGGATGTCCAAGGCACCCCAAGGTAATATTCAAGGACAACCAAGAGCCTAAGCTTGGGGATGCCCCAGAAGGCATCCCCTCTTTCGTCTTCGTTCATCGGTAACTTTACTTGGTACTATATTTTTATTCACCACATGATATGTGTTTTTCTTGGAGCATAATCTCTTCGTTTGTTCTCCGCTATTAGTGGCTTTGGAGTGACTCTTTTTTGCATGTTGAGGGATTGTTATATGATCCAATTATGTTATTATTGTTGAGAGAACTTGCACTGGTGAAAGTATGAACCCTATGCCTTGTTTCCTACCATTGCAATACCGTTTACGCTCACTTTTATCATTAGTTACCTTGCTGTTTTTATATTTTCAGATTACAAATACCTATATCTACCATCCATATTGCACTTGTATCACCATCTCTTCGCCGAACTAGTGCACCTATACAATTTACCATTGTATTGGGTGTGTTGGGGACACAAGAGACTCTTTGTTATTTGGTTGCAGGGTTGCTTGAGAGAGACCATCTTCATCCTATGCCTCCTACAGATTGATAAACCTTAGGTCATCCACTTGAGGGAAATTTGCTATTATCCTACAAACCTGTGCACTTGCAGGCCCAACAATGTCTACAAGAAGAAGGTTGTGTAGTAGACATCAATGGCCGCCGCCGGTGGGCACGAGGGTTTCGAGTGGAGCGCGCGTGCGTGAGTGTGTACTGTGGAGTGAGGATGGGGATGGAACTTTCTTCCTACCTAGGGTTAGAGTAGGTTAGGTGGGCCGAAATGCTCGTGGCCTGCGAGTCCTTTTTGTTTTTCGTCTGTGTTTTATTTGGTTTTATTTGTGTTTTCCAATCCAAAGTTTGTGAAACATTGCCAACTAGTTTTCGCAAATGAACATCCATAGTGTCCCTTCATTAGATTTTACATCACACTCCAGTTTAAAAGTAAGTTGGCATTGTTCTTAAACTTGATTTTAAACGACAAAGTTAATTGGAATTTCCTGATGGAGTGTCATGTTTTTATGAGTGGTTTTGGACCTAATTGGTATGGTTGGATTAAGAAAACTCTATATATAATGGCACGGGTAGTGTGAACTTGAACACGATAAGTGATTTTGTAACAGGCTGATGCCAATATTTTTCCATGATTGCTATTTTATTTTTGCATTGCATCATGTCATCATGCCATAAATTTTTTTCAACCTAAACAAAAACCCAACCAAATAAATTGAATAGATCTTTTGATCGATTTAAATTAAGGGAATTCACATAGTGATTTCTCTTTATAACATATACTCCCAATATTTAGGGAGCTATTATAAATATTCCATTATTTGGGATCACCCATAACACACTTGCAATTTAATTCTCATTTTTTTACTTCAAGTTTGGTCCCCAAACTTTGCCTTAATTCTTGTATTCAATTCCTAAGCCCCACCATAATTCTCAACATTTTTGGACACTCCTAAAGCCTAGCTTCCATTCAAACTCCTTTGGCTCAAGTAAATAAAGTTTTGTTTTAACTTATCCTAATTTGGTGAGACCACTTTCTTTGGGGTTGAAATATTCCATAAATACTTAAAAAAATGTCCAACCATTTAATTCTTCTCCATGACCTCTTCTCTTAATTCTATTGCTCTCTCTCTATTTTTCTGAAAAGAGAAATCCAGAGAGAGTGAGTTGCACCGGCCACACCATTCGGCCTAGGCCCAGTCGGGCCACTACTTAAGCCAGCCCAGCCGCCCCATCCTGAACCCTAGCCTCCCCTGGACGCTCCTCCAATCGCTACATCCATCCTAACCCAGTCGACGAAAAAAATTCTATGAGACTGGGTCTCATTCCGCAACACATGAGACCAGTGGCAGAGCTAGCAATTCACATCAGGGTGGTCCGCCTTAAAAAGATTGACAACAAATATGCCATGTAAACATTGTAATTACCACATTGAAATAGATTAATATGGTTTTACAAACACACTAAAATTCTCAATTAGGTCTCAGTTTTTTATAACAGAAGCCTACATAGTTAAAGAAGACTATGTTTCTGCCTTTCTGGCCTAAACTTTTGCATTGCCACGAAAGTACCAATTATATCTGTTGGGGAACGTAGTAATTTCAAAAATTTCCTACGCACACGCAAGATCATGGTGATGTACAGCAACGAGAGGGGAGAGTATTGTCCACATACCCTTGTAGACCCGAAGCGGAAGCGATCACAACGTAGAGGAAGTAGTCGTACGTTCTCCTCGCGATCCGACCGATCCGGCGCCGTTACTCCGGCGCCCGAGTTCTTGACACACGTACAGCTCGATGACGTCCCTCGACTCGATCCAGCCGAGTGTCGAGGAGAGTTCCACAAGACGACGGCGTGGTGGCGATCTTGATGTTTCACGGCGCGCAGGCTTCGCCTAAGCTTCATGACAGTATAACCGAGGTGGAATATGGTGGAGGGGGCACCGCACACGGCTAAGGAACGATCTCACGATCAACTTGTGTGTCCTAGGTGCCCCTTGCCCCGTATATAAAGGAGCCAGGGGAGGGCGCCGCCAAGAGAGGGAGGCGCAGGAGGAGTCCTACTCCTTCCGGAGTAGGACTCCCTCCAATCCTATTCCAATTAGGATTCCCGGAGGGGAAAAGAGGAGGAGGGGGGCACACTCTCCTAGTCCTAATAGGACTAGGGGAAGGGGAGGCGCAGCCCATCTAGGGCAGCCCCTTCTCTTTTCCACTAAGGCCCATCGAGGCCCATTTACCTCCCGGGGGGTTCCGGTAACCTCCCGGTACTCCGGTAAATTCCCGTTTTCGCCCGGAACCATTCCGAACTCCAAACATAGGCTTCCAATATATCAATCTTTATGTCTCGACCATTCCGAGACTCCTCGTCATGTCCGTGATCACATCCGGGACTCCGAACTCCTTCGGTACATCAAAATACATAAACTCATAATAACTGTCATCGTAACCTTAAGCGTGCGGACCCTACGGTTCGAGAACAATGTAGACATGACCTAGAACTATTCACGGTCAATAACCAACAGCGGACCTGGATGCCCATATTGGTTCCTACATATTCTACGAAGATCTTTATCGGTCGACCGCATAACAACATACGTTGTTCCCTTTGTCATCGGTATGTTACTTGCCCGAGATTCGATCGTCGGTATCTAATACCTAGTTCAATCTCGTTACGCAAGTCTCTTTACTCGTTCCGTAATACATCATCTCACAACTAACTCATTAGTTGTAGTGCTTGCAAGGCTTAAGTGATGTGCATTACCGAGAGGGCCCAGAGATACCTCTCCGACAATCGAAGTGACAAAACCTAATCTCAAAACGCCAACCCAACATCTGCCTTTGGAGACACCTGTAGTACTCCTTTATAATCACCCGATTCGTTGTGACGCTTTGGTAGCACCAAAGTGTTCCTCCGTAAACGGAGTTGCATAATCTCATAGTTACGGAACATGTATAAGTCATGGATAAAAGCAGTAGCAACATACTAAACGATCGTGTGCTAAGCTAAGGGAATGGGTCATGTCAATCAGATCATTCTACTAATGATGTGACCTCATTAATCAAATAACAACTCCTTTGTTCATGGTTAGGAAACATAACCATCTTTGATTAACAAGCTAGTCTAGTAGAGGCATACTAGTGACATGTTGTTTTGTCTATGCATTCACACATGTATCATGTTTCCGGTTAATACAATTCTAGCATGAATGATAAACATTTATCATGAAATAAGGAAATAAATAATAACTTTATTATTGCCTCTAGGGCATATTTCCTTCAGTCTCCCACTTGCACTAGAGTCAATAATCTAGATCACATCACAATGTGATTAACATCGATAGTTCACATCATCATGCGATTAACACCCATAGTTCACATCGCTATGTGACCAACACCCAAAGGGTTTACTAGATTCAGTAATCTAGTTCACATCGCTATGTGATTAACACCCAAAGAGTACTAAGGTGTGATCATGTTTTGTTTGTGAGAGAGTCTTAGTCAACGGGTCTTTCACATTCAGATCCTTTATGTATTTTGCAATTTTTCTATGTCTACAATGCTCGCATGCAAGCTACTCTAGCTAATTGCTCCCACTTTCAATATGTATCTAGATCGAGACTTAGAGTCATCCAGATCAGTGTCAAAAACTTGCATCGACGTAACCATTTACGACGAACCTTTTGTCACTTCCATAATCGAGAAACATATCCTTATTCCACTAAGGATAATTTTGACCGCTGTCCAGTGATCTACTCCTAGATCACTATTGTACTCCCTTGCGAAACTCAGTGCAGGGTATACAATAGATCTGGTATACAGCATGGCATACTTTATAGAACCTATGGCCAAGGCATAGGGAATGACTTTCATTCTCTTTCTATCTTCTGCCGTGGTCGGGTTTTGAGTCTTACTCAATTTCACACCTTGTAACACAGGCAAGAACTCTTTCTTTGACTGTTCCATTTTGAACTGCTTCAAAATCTTGTCAAGGTATGTACTCATTGAAAAAACTTATCAAGTATCTTGATCTATCTCTATAGATCTTGATGCTCAATATGTAAGCAGCTTCACCGAGGTCTTTCTTTGAAAAACTTCTTTCAAACACTCCTTTATGCTTTGAGAATAATTCTACATTATTTCGATCTACAATATGTCATTCACATATACTTATCGAAATGTCAGTAGTGCTCCCACTCACTTTCTTGTAAATACAGGCTTCACTTTGCAAGTCTCAGATAAACTATATGCTTTGATCAACTTATCAAAGCGTATATTCCAACTCCGAGATGCTTGCACCAGTCCATAGATGGATCATTGGAGCTTGCACACTTTGTTAGCTCCTTTGGATCTATAAAACCTTCGGTTGCATCATATACAACTCTTCCTCCTAAAACCCATTCAGAATGCAGTTTTACATCCATTTGCCAAATTTCATAAATTGTGGCAATTGCTAACATGATTCGGACAGACTTAAGCATCGCTACTGATTGAGAAAATCTCATTGTAGTCAACACCTTGAACTTGTCAAAATCTTTTTGCGACAAGTCGAGCTTTGTAGATAGTAACACTACTATCGTCGTCCGTCTTCCTCTTGAAGATCCATTTATTTTCTATGGCTTGCCGATCATCGGCAACGCCACCAAAGTCCACACTTTGTTCTCATACATGGATCTCGTCTCAGATTTCATGGCTTCAAGCCATTTCGCGAATCTGGGCTCATCATCGCTTCCTCATAGTTCGTAGGCTTGTCATGGTCAAGTAACACGACCTCCGAACAGGATTACCGTACCACTCAGTGCGAATCTCACTCTGTTTTACCTACGAGGTTCGGTAGTAACTTGATCGAAGTTACATGATCATCATCATTAACCTCCTCACTAATTGGTATAGTAGCCACAAGAACAGATTTACGTGATGAACTACTTTCCAATAAGGGAACAGGTACAGTTACCTCATCAAGTTCTACTTTCCTCCCACTCACTTCTTTCGAGAGAAACTCCTTCTCTAGAAAGGATCCATTTTTAAGCAACGAATATCTTGCCTTCGGATCTGTGATAGAAGGTGTACCCAACAATTTCCTTTGGGTATTCTATGAAGACGCACTTCTCCGATTTGGGTTCGAGCTTATCAGGATGAAACTTTTTCACATAAGCATCGCAACTCCAAACTTTAAGAAACGACAACTTTGGTTTCTTGCTAAACCACAGTTCATATAGTGTCGTCTCAACGGATTTAGATGGTGCCCTATTTAATGTGAATGCAGCTGTCTCTAATGCATGATCCCAAAACGATATTGGTAAATCGGTAAGAAACATCATAGATTGTACTATATCCAATAAAGTACGGTTATGACGTTCGGACACACCATTATGATGTGGTGTTCCAGGTGGCATGAATTTGTGAAACTATTCCACATTGTTTTAATTGAAGACCAAACTCGTAACTCAAATATTTGTCTCCACGATCAGATCGTAGAAATCTTATTTTCTTGTCACGATGATTTTTCCACTTCACTCTGAAATTCTTTGAACCTTTCAACTATTTCAGACTTATGTTTCATCAAGTAGATATACCCATATCTGCTCAAATCATCTTGTGAAGGTCAGAAAATAACGATACTTGCCACGAGCATCAACACTCATTGGATCGCATACATCGGTATGTATTATTTCCAATAAGTCAGTAGCTTGTTCCATTGTTCCGGAGAACGGAGTTTTAGTCATCTTGCCAAAAAGGCACGGTTCGCAAGCATCAAGTGATTCATAATCAATTGATTCCAAAATCCCATCAGCATGGAGTTTCTTCATGCGCTTTACACCAATATGACCTAAACGGCAGTGCCACAAATAAGTTGCACTATCATTATTAACTTTGCATCTTTTGGTTTCAATATTATGAATATGTGTATCACTACGATCGAGATCCAATGAACCATTTTCATTGGGTGTGTAACCATATAAGGTTTTATTCATGTAAACAGAATAACAGTTTTATTCTCTTACTTAAATGAATAACTGTATTGCAATAAACATGATCAAATCATATTCATGCTCAACGCAAACACCAAATAACATTTATTTAGGTTCAACACTAATCCCGAAAGTATAGGGAGTGTGCGATGATGATCATATCAATCTTGAAACTACTTTCAACACACATCGTCACTTCACCTTAACTAGTTTCTGTTTATTCTGCAACTCCCGTTTCGAGTTACTACTCTTAGCAACTGAACCAGTACCAAATACCGAGGGGTTGCTATAAACACTAGTAAAGTACACATCAAACACCTATATCAAATATACCCTTTTCACTTTGCCATCCTTCTTATCCACCAAATATTTAGGGCAGTTCCGCTTCCATTGACCATTTCCTTTGCAGTGTAAGTACTCAGTTTCAGGCTTTGGTTCAGCTTTGGGCTTCTTCGTGGGAGTGACAACTTGCTTGTCAATCTACTTGAAGTTCCCTTTCTTTCCTTTGCCCTTTTCTTGAAACTAGTGATCTTGTCAACCATCAACACTTGATGCTCTTTCTTGATTTCTACCTTCGTCGATTTCAACATCACGAAGAGCCCGGAATCCTTTTCGTCATCCCTTGCATACTATAGTTCATCACGAAGTTCTACTAACTTGGTGATGGTGACTAGAGAATTCATCAATCACTATCTTATCCGGAAGATTAACTCCCACTTGATTCAAGCGATTGAAGTACCCGCACAATCTGAGCACATGCTCACTAGTTGAGCGATTCTCCTCCATCTTTTAGCTATAGAATTTGTTGGAGACTTCATATCTCTCAACTCGGTATTTGCTTGAAATATTAACTTCAATTCCTGGAACATCTCATATGGTCCATGATGTTCAAAACATCTTTGAAGTCCCGATTCTAAGCCATAAAGCATGGTGCACAAAACTATCAAGTAGTCATCATACTGAGCTAGCCAAACGTTCATAACGTCTGCATCTGCTCCTGCAATAGGTCTGTCACCTAGCGGTGCATTAAGGACATAATTCTTCTGTGCAACAATGAGGATAAACCTCAGATCACGGATCAAATCCGCATCATTGCTACTAACATTTTTCAACACAATTTTCTCTAGGAACATATCAAAATAAACATATGAAAGCAACAACGCAAGCTATTGATCTTACAACATAATTTGCAAAATACTACCAGGACTAAGTTCATGATAAATTTAAGTTCAATTAATCATATTACTTAAGAACTCCCACTTAGATAGACATCTCTCTAGTCATCTAAGTGATCACGTGACCCAAATCAACTAAACCATAACCGATCATCACGTGAGATGGAGTAGTTTTCAATGGTGAACATCTTATGTTGATCATATCTACTATATGATTCACGCTCGACCTTTCGGTCTCCGTGTTCCGAGGCCATATCTGCATATGCTAGGCTCGTCAAGTTTAACCTGAGTATTCTGCGTGTGCAAAACTGGCTTGCACCCTTTGTAGATGGACGTAGAGCTTATCACACCCGATCATCACGTGGTGTCTGGGCACGACGAACTTTGGCAACGGTGCATACTCAGGGAGAACACATCTTGATAATTTAGTGAGAGATCATCTTATAATGCTACCGTCAATCAAAGCAAGATAAGATGCATAAAGGATAAAACATCACATGCAATCAATATAAGTGATATGATATGGCCATCATCATCTTGTGCTTGTGATCTCCATCTCCGAAGCACCGTCGTGATCACCATCGTCACCGGCGCGACACCTTGATCTCCATCGTAGCATCGTTGTCGTCACGCCACCTATTGCTTCTCGACTATCGCTACCGCTTAGTGATAAAGTAAAGCAATTACGTAGCGTTGCATTTCATACAATAAAGCGACAACCATATGGCTCCAGCCGATTGCCGATAACTTCGGTTACAAAACATGATCATCTCATACAATAAAATATAGCATCACGTCTTGACCATATCACATCACAACATGCCCCGCAAAAACAAGTTAGGCGTCCTCTACTTTGTTGTTGCAAATTTTACGTGGCTGCTACGGGCTTAAGCAAGAACCAATCTCACCTCGCATCAAAACCACAACGATACTTCGTCAAATAGACTCCGTTTAACCTTCTCAAGGACCGGGCGTAGCCACACTCAGTTCAACTAAAGTGAGAGAGACAGACACCCACCAACACCTTTAAGCAGCGAGTGCTCGCAGCGGTGAAACCAGTCTCGCGTAAGCGTCTGGCGTAATGTCGGTGCAGGCCGCTTCATCTCACAATACCGCTGAACCAAAGTATGACATGCTGGTAGGCAGTATGACTTGTATCGCCCACAACTCACTTGTGTTCTACTCGTGCAAAACATCAAAACCATATAAAAAACCTAGGCTCGGATGCCACTGTTGGGGAACGTAGTAATTTCAAAAATTTCCTACGCACACGCAAGATCATGGTGATGTACAGCAACGAGAGGGGAGAGTATTGTCCACATACCCTTGTAGACCCGGCGAAGCGATCACAACGTAGAGGAAGTAGTCGTCGTTCTCCTCGCGATCCGACCGATCCGGCGCCGTTACTCCGGCGCCCCGAGTTCTTGACACACGTACAGCTCGATGGCGTCCCTCGTACTCGATCCAGCCGAGTGTCGAGGAGAGTTCCGTCGGCCGACGGCGTGGTGGCGATCTTGATGTTTCACCGGCGCGAGGCTTCGCTTAAGCTTCATGACGGTATAACCGAGGTGGAATATGGTGGAGGGGGCACCGCACACGGCTAAGGAACGATCTCACGATCAACTTGTGTGTCCTAGGTGCCCCTTGCCCCGTATATAAAGGAGCCAGGGGAGGGCGCCGGCCAAGAGAGGGAGGCGCAGAGGAGTCCTACTCCTTCCGGGAGTAGGACTCCTCCAATCCTATTCAATTAGGATTCCCTGAGGGGAAAAGAGGAGGAGGGGCGGCCACCTCTCCTAGTCCTAATAGGACTAGGGAAGGGGAGGCGCGCAGCCCATCTAGGGCAGCCCTTCTCTTTTCCACTAAGGCCCATCGAGGCCCATTTACCTCCGGGGGTTCCGTAACCTCCGGTACTCCAGAAATTCCGTTTTAGCCGGAACCATTCGAACTCCAAACATAGGCTTCCAATATATCAATCTTTATGTCTCGACCATTCCGAGACTCCTCGTCATGTCCGTGATCACATCCGGACTCGAACTCCTTCGGTACATCAAAATACATAAACTCATAATAACATCGCCATCGAACCTTAAGCGTGCGGACCCTACGGTTCGAGAACAATGTAGACATGACCTAGAACTATTCACGGTCAATAACCAACAGCGGGACCTGGATGCCCATATTGGTTCCTACATATTCTACGAAGATCTTTATCGGTCAGACCGCATAACAACATCGTTGTTCCCTTTGTCATCGGTATGTTACTTGCCCGAGATTCGATCGTCGGTATCTAATACCTAGTTCAATCTCGTTACGGCAAGTCTCTTTACTCGTTCCGTAATACATCATCTCACAACTAACTCATTAGTTGTAGTGCTTGCAAGGCTTAAGTGATGTGCATTACCGAGAGGGCCCAGAGATACCTCTCCGACAATCGAGTGACAAAACCTAATCTCAAAATCGCCAACCCAACATCTGCCTTTGGAGACACCTGTAGTACTCCTTTATAATCACCCGATTCGTTGTGACGTTTGGTAGCACCAAAGTGTTCCTCCGTAAACGGAGTTGCATAATCTCATAGTTACGAGGAACATGTATAAGTCATGGATAAAAGCAGTAGCAACATACTAAGCGATCGTGTGCTAAGCTAAGGGAATGGGTCATGTCAATCAGATCATTCTACTAATGATGTGACCTCATTAATCAAATAACAACTCCTTTGTTCATGGTTAGGAAACATAACCATCTTTGATTAACAAGCTAGTCTAGTAGAGGCATACTAGTGACATGTTGTTTTGTCTATGCATTCACACATGTATCATGTTTCCGGTTAATACAATTCTAGCATGAATGATAAACATTTATCATGAAATAAGGAAATAAATAATAACTTTATTATTGCCTCTAGGGCATATTTCCTTCAATATCTTCTTCATTCACCTCGGAAAAAGAATCCCGCTGATCTTGAGTTTCTTCAACCACCACAGCCACCATATGCACAAGGGTGGCCAGGGGTGGAGCTACAGGGTGGCCAGGGTGGGCCGCGGCCCACCCTGGGATTTAGTTTCGGCCTATTTACCTATACCTATAGAGATGGGCCAGAGAAAGAAAATTTTGGCCTAGTAACACTTTCACCCATGCCCCTGAGCCTATCTCGCTCTTGTCCGAACACAGGACCACGCACACGACGCCAGAACCTGCCTGATGCCCGCCGTCGGCCTCCCCGTCCCCGCTTCTTCTTGCCTCGCCTCCCTTGCCCGTTGACGGTAGCCCCCCCCCAGCAGGAAGCTCCTCTGCACCTTCCTCTCCGTTGCGCCCTTGGCTGTCCGGCCACTCGGCGCCAGCCGCACCACCGCCCCCGGCCGCGAACGTGATGCCCGGCCTGCCCCAGCAAGCCGGCGGCAGCCACCCATCGCACAGGCTTCACTTCGGCACTCGGCTCAGCCTGATTTGAGGTGCTATTTTCCAATCCCCAATTTCTGATTTAGGGTTAGCTTCTTTGCTTCCTGATTTGTTGTTTTGTGCACTATCGAGTAAAATAGATGAACATGATTCAGTTAATTTAGCACATCATTTCTGTTCAATTTGTCATTGATTGATAGAAAGTAAATTAGTATTGGAGAATTATTAAATATTGAAGATGACCGGAGATATTGCAAAACTTTTTCACAAACATGCTATGAAGATTGGGAAGAAAGACATGTCAGATGTGGACGAAGAGCAAATCAGAGAACTTGTGCATATGGTGGCTGTGGTGGTTGAACAAACTCAAGATCAGCGGGATTATTTTTCCGACGTGAATGAAGAAGATATAATTGGTACTTCCGTGGCAATGCAAAAGTCTAGGCCAGAAAGGCAGAAACATAGTCTTCTTTAACTATGTAGGCTTCTGTTATAAAAAGCTGAGACTTAATTGAGAATTTTAGTGTGTTTGTAAAACCATATTAATCTATTTCAATGTGGTAATTACAATGTTTACATGGCATATTTGTTGTCAATCTTTTTAAGGCAGACCACCCTGATGTCAATTGCTAGCTCCGCCACTGCTCCATGCTGCTCTACCTGAACATCATCAACTCAACCGAATAGCTTTCTGCATATCAGAATTTCATGAGTGCCTACTGATCTCTGTAGACAGTATAATCATTATCATTGCATGAGTGCATACTTGCTGGGATGTAGGATTTGTGTGTATGAAATCCATGTACTGCTACGAATATTTTTTGAACTACTTACTACTATGAATATTTTCTAGAATGAATGATTGGTGTGTATGAAATTCATATGCATACGCCAGTGAGTTCAGGCTGAATATATACTGCTCCATGCACATTTGGTTGTGTGAAAAGTGTGAGGCTTTAGCATATGCGTTATGCAGGGACACATGCGTGTTTATATGGGCTCAATAGCCAGAAAGATTTACAAGGTAGTAGGAAAGGGATTGATCTCCAAGTCAGCTAATGACCTGGGTTTATCCCTTCAGCCTAGCAATATTACAACAACTCAACAATGCACACATCTCCTATACATATCTAAACATAAACAATGTTTAACACTCCCCCTCAATCACAACTGTCGAAGTTGAGATTGTGCCTAAATGCTTCCAACTGCCTCAGAGAGAGGGGTTTAGTAAACCCATCCGTAACTTGATCACTAGTAGGTACAAACCTGACATTCAACAATTTGTCGGCCACCCTTTCTCTAACAAAGTGATAGTCTATCTCTATATGCTTTGTCCTCGCATAAAAAATAGGGTTAGCAGATAGGTACGTAGCACCAAGATTATCACACCAAAGTGATGATGCCTTTGGATGATGAACACCCACTTTTGTCAACAAATTTTGGACCCAAATAACTTCAATAGTGGCATTAGCTAGAGCCTTGTACTCAGCCTCTGTGCTAGATCTCGACACTGTAGCCTGCTTGCGAGCACTCCAAGAGATCAGGTTACTCCCAAGGAACACATAAAGCCTCCTGTTGAAATCCTATCATCAGGACAGTCTGCGCAGTCTGCATCTGAAAAAGCACTTACAAGCATTGAGTCTGACTCACCAAGTTTAAGTCCAAGACTCTTTGTTCCTTGAAGATATCGAAGTATCCTCTTTACTGCAGTCCAATGAACACTAGTAGGAGCATGCAAGAACTGACAGACTATATTAACTGAACATGAAATATCTGGTTGAGTCAATGTTAGGTACTATAATGCTCCAACAATGCTCCCATACCTGGTGGAGTCCTCGGCTGCAAACATCTCCCCATCATGAAGAGACAATTTTTCAGAGGTGGATAAAGGTGTAGATGAAGGCTTACATCCTTTCATACCCATCCGCTGAAGTATTTCTTGCACATACTTTTCCTGTGACTGAACAATTCCATTCTTAACATTCTTTACCTCAATCCCAAGGAAGAAGTGCAGACTGCCTAGATCCTTGAGCACAAAATCCATACTCAAATATTTGAGAAGAGCTTCAACTACTTTAAATGAGGAGCTTGTAACAATTATATCATCAACATAAATGAGCATAAAAATAGTTATTCCATGCTGATGATAAAAGAACATAGAGGTATCTCCTTTGGAAGCAACAAAGCCAAGAGATTGTAACTTTGAGGACAAACAATAATACCAAGCTCTAGGTGCTTGTTTTAGCCCATACAACGCCTTATCAAGTTCGCAAACATGCTGTGGCGAGACTGAACTTTCATACCCAGGAGGTTGCCTCATAAAAACTGTTTCTTCAAGAACACCATGCAAAAACGCGTTCTTTACATCTAGCTGCCGCATGCACTAGTTTCTAGATATCGCAACTGAGAGAATTAATCTGATAGTAACAACTTTCACTATTGGACTAAAAGTATCCTCATAATCAATCCCATACCTCTGTTTGGAACCTTTGGCCACTAGATGTGCCTTGTACCTATCAACAGTGCCATCAGATTTCCTCTTTACCTTATATACCCATTTGCAGTCAATCACATCTCTGCCCTTGACTGGTGGGACGAGAAGCCATGTTTTGTTTTCCATGAGAGCTGCATACTCCTCATCCATTGCCTTCTTCCATTTTGAGTCACCGAGTGCTTCCTCCAAAATTTTTGGTTCACCTACAAGAGGAACCCCAATACAACCATCTTTATAAACTTTTGGTTTAATAACACCACTTTGTGACCTTGTGTGGGATCGCACAGCAGGAGGCAGAGTTGGTTGTGCAACTTGAAGTTGTAGCCTATTTGACGAAGAAGACACCGCGGATTCTGAGTTAGTCGCAGCAGATCCGGAGTCAAACTCCTGTTGCGATCTGGAGTGGGCTGGCGCTACCTCCCATGTAGAACTATCACTTGGCAGTTCCTAGCTGGACTCCAGAGACAGCCCAGGCGACAGCGCGCCTGAGCCTGCACGCACCGAGCCGTCGGTGCTACGTGGGCTGCTCTCAGCCACAGAGGTGGGGGCCAGCGGTGTGTGCGGGTGGCCTGCCTGATGCCGACGCGGGTGTCACCCGACCGGGGAGCCACGCGATAGCTGGCCCGCCTGCGGCCACAGATCCTGAGGGGATTCGCCCGCCACGACCAGCTTTGGAAGCCAGGTTCTGATCTTCTGTGGCCACCGCTACACTGCATGTTTGCTGCATAAAATCAAATGAGTTTTTACCTGTGTCTTCATCATTTTCTTGCCCTGCTTCCTGCACACTTTCAGCAGAGTTCTGGTCAAAGGTATTAGTCATTGACATATGGCCAGTAGGATCTACTCCCCCTTGAACAAAACTAGGTGATGGTAGGAGATGAGAGGGCAAAAGAATAAGTTCTTTGCGGAGATGTGCACCGGCATTTGGATGGAGGCTAGCAAAAGGAAAATTTTGCTCGTCAAAGACAACATCTCAAGAAATATAAACACATCCCGAGGAGATATCTAGACACTTATATCCTTTGTGAAGGCTACTATAACCCAAGAAAGCACATTGTTTGGAGCGGAACTCAAGCTTGTGTTTGTTGAAAGGACAAAGATTGGGCCACATGGCATAACCAAAAGTGTGAAGAAAGGAGTAATTTGGTTTAGTGCCAAAAAGATGTTCTAGTGGAGTTTGATTCTTGATGACTCGATTAGGGACTCGTCCTCCTCGAGTGGCTTCCCGGCGGCAGCGAGCTCATCCGCCAGCCCCTTCATCTTGGTGAAGTAGGCGGCGGTAGAGAGATCACCCTTGCGTGCATTCCCGATCACCGAGCGGGGCTGAATCCTGCGTGCCCTGGACTACGTCGAAAAACTTTGGACCAGCGCTTCCTAGAGGCTAGCAGCAGTTGTGAAGGTCGAGACTTGCATCAAAACCTCACGGGAAAGAGATGCGATCAAGAATGTGAGCACCTGTTGATCCTGGGTAACCCAGATGGCGTGCTCCGGATTTGGCGTCGAGGTAATCTCCTTCTTCCCGGCGACCTCCTTCTCGAAGGTGAGAACGGCGACAGGCTCCTTGATCGTGCCATCAAGGTAGCCCATCATCCCAGCGGCCTTGATATGCGGTAGGACTTGGGCTTTCCAAACCAGGAAGTTTTCACAGGTTAGCTTCTCTGAGATGGTATGGCCGAGCATGGCGATGGAGGGTGCAGCCATGGCGACAGAGGAGGAGGAAGATGACATAACCTAGATGTATTGGAAGGACCTGGCTCTGTATACCATGTGAAAAGTGCGAGGCTTAAGCGCATGTGTTATGCAGGAACGCACACGTGTTTATATGGGCTCAATAGCTAGAAAGATTTACAAGGTAGTTAGGAGAGGGATTGATCTCCAAGTCAGCTAACGACATGGGTGTATCCCTTCAGCCTAACAAGATTACAACAAGTCAACACACGCACATATCTCCAATACATATCTAAACATATACAATGTTTAATAGGTTGCTGGAATCGATCAAGGGCTAGCCTGCATGGGACTACCAACTCTGTTGAAAAGGAGTCCGCCCGGACAGCAACGTTGCATGCGGCCGCCATGGTGGAGCAGTCCGACTGGCTGCCGGCGATGAGGCCGTTCGGCATGGCCATTGAACGAGAAGACTTGGTAGTGTGCAGCCGTGGCGGCCTGCGAAGAGGTCGCTCGATGCCGCCATGGTCGAGAGCAATAGGAGAATGAGTGAACCCCAAGTCGACCGAGGGATTTGCATACGTATCACTACAAAAAAAGATACATCCGTGACATTTTGGGCCGAACGAATTTTTTTTTGTCATACATATGACACTTCTATGACGATAATTGTGACAAAACCCGGTATCATCATAGATGTGGTGGGATCCTACTTCTATGACAAAAAATCATGACAGAAAATGGGCTTTTCGTCCTGGGCGGGCCAGAGACGCAGCTGCATGACATTCTTTCGGCCGTCCATGACGGAAAAAACTGTGGTAGAAGTGAGGGCGAGGAAAATTTCAGGGAGTTCCCGGCAGCGGTGGGAGGTCGGGGCCGAAGCGATCTGCTTTCTCTCGTGACACGTCTGCTGCAAGTGTGCGAGGCATTGGCTCTAACTGAACCCGAGTGAGGCGTTGGGCTCTAACTGAACCCAAGCAATTGCACTACAGGCTACGCGTTTGTAGGATCGAAAGTATGTCTAGAGGGGGGGGGTGATTAGACTACTTGACAACTTAAAAGTTTAGCCTTTTGATTAGGACAAGTTTTTAGCAAGTTCACAATGATGACCAAGTCAAGTATCACCCTACACATGCAATTCTAGAGTAATGGCAGCGGAAAGTAAATTGCACATGTAGTAAATAAGAGGTGGAGAAGAGCAAACGCAATTTGGAGACACGGAGATTTTTCTCGTGGTTCCGATAGGTGGTGCTATCGTCAATCCACGTTGATGGAGACTTCAACCCACGGAGGGTAACGGCTGCGAGAGTCCACGGAGGCTCCACCCACGAAGGGTCCACGAAGAAGCAACCTTGTCTATGCCATCATGGCTTACGCCCACGGAGGACTAGCCTTACTCGGGGTAGATCTTCACGAAGTAGGCGATCTCCTTGCCCTTACAAACTTCTTGGTTCAACTCCACATCTTGACGGAGGCTCCCAAGCGACACCTAACCAATCTAGGAGGCACCACCCTCCAAAAGGTAATAGATGGTGTTGGTGATGATGAACTCCTTGCTCTTGTGCTTCAAATGATAATCTCCCCAACACTCAACTCTCCTCACCGATTTGGCTGTGGTGGAGGAAGGGATTGAGTGGAAAGCAACTTGGGAAGGCTAGAAATCAAGTTTCATATGGTGGGAATGGAGCAACTTGATCTCAACACAAGGGTAGGTAGTTTTCTTCTCGAAATGTAAGGTAGGAGTGGTTGTTCTTTCGATGGCTCTCTCCACGAATGAAGAGGAGGTGGAGGGTATTTATAGCCTCCACACAAAATCCAACCGTTACACACATTTGACCAATCTCGGTCGGACCGAAGTTGACAACTCGGTGAGACCGAAAGTTCAAATCTTGTGAGCGTTGGGATTTTCGGTGGGACCGAAAATACAATCTCGGTTAGTCCGATTCTTCCAAAGTCTAGGGTTTGCCAATCTCGGTGGGACCGACTTTCTCATCTCGGTGACACCGATTTGAGTCTGAAGATTCTGAAGCTTGGCAACACCAATTTCGTAAGACCGAGTTTGGAATCGGAAAATCCGAAATTACTAGGGTTTGGCTATATGGTGAGGTGGTTCATCTCGGTGTGGTGAGTTTATGGAATCGGTGGGACCGAGATTACTTATGAGTTTATGTTGGAATGAAAGATTGCGATAGTTTGAGAGATAAATCACTAAGCACTTTGAGCAACCAGATCATCATCATAACCTCATCCCCTTTTAATAGTATTGGCTTTCCTATGGACTCAATGTGATCTTGGATCACTAAACCAAAAATGGAGTCTTGAGCTTTTGCCAATGTTTTCCTTAGCATTTTGAGGGTCCACATCATCACCATTGCCATACCCATATCAACGAACTTTCTGAAATATTCTCAAGAAATAATTAGTTCAATGATATATATGTTGTTATTAATTACCAAAACCACCCGGGGATTAGTTGCACTTTCAATCTCCCCCTTTTTGGTAATTGATGACAACATATAGATCAAAGCTTCGACAAATGATATAATCAAAGAATAACATCGTCGCTTTGAGAAGTATGTGATAAGCAAGAGCTCCCCCTAAATTTGTGCATTATTTAAGATTTGCGTTTGAATGCAAATGCACAATCGATTAGGATCATGGGTCACTCTTCCATGTCACATACATCTTGGTGGAGCGCACAAAATGATAAGAATGAATAACATGCACCCAATCACCAAGACATGAGTAAATGATCATACAAAACATGAATAGAATATGATAAGCATTAAGCACTCATTAAGCATAGTATGATCAAGCACTCATCAAGATAGAGCAAACGTAGTATCAAACACACTAAATGTCTCGAAGAACTCAAAAGTATCTCAAGGAAAAACCGCAAACGAAAGAGCAAAAACAAGCACTCTCTCTCTCGAAGTCCTATGATCTATACAATTTCTCCCCCTTTGGCAACAAGTTACCAAAAAGTTCAAAAAGTATAGAGCTAATCGTCACTAGGGACTCTGCTGGCGGCTCCTGTCTGCGTCGATGGAGTGGAGATAGCTGCATCTGCAAAAGCTTCTGCTGAAGTCTGTGGAGCTGGAGGAGTGGACACTTTGAGCTGGAGCTGGGCCAGCGGAGATGTGGGAGGTGCTGATCTTGTAGCCTGTGGGTCATCCTTTGGAATAGCAGTGATCTGGGCTTTGTGGGCACTGCAGCAGCTGCTCATAGTCATCTGGACTAGATCATCTTCCATCTCCTTCATGAGCTCTGCCTTCTCCTCTTCGCTTCCTCAATGTCGCCTCAAGCTTGTTGACGGTGACTGCACTTGATCGACTTGACATCCAGAGCATGGAACTTATCTTCAACTATCCTCTCAAGACTCTCCCGAGATCGCACTATGCTGGCAGGCGTAGTTCAATTCTCTCGAGTGGCTTCAAGAAGTTGTTCTCCAACGCTCTTGGGCTTTGCTGCTGCTTCCTTCTCGGCTTTAGCTTGTTTGGCAGCTTCAGGACTTAGCGTGTCCTTCAACAGATGTGGGAGCATCCTCGGTCATCACAACTTCATTATCTTCATGTTCAGGGCTGCGGTGGCAAGTGGGGTCTATCCAACGGTAGGTGTCCGTGCCAAACTTGGCATTGATGAGCATCTGAATGTGCGGAGCAAACCCACATGACCTCTTACAGTCTGCTGCTGTCCTCTTGATAGTCTCAACTATCGTGTCCATCACCTTAAAAGGTGTCTTCGATCCGAATGTGCAGCATGTTGATAGAATAGCCTCTTATCATGCGGTGGTCTCGACTTGGGCATCAAAGTATGCCTCGTAATGGTGTTAGTGGTTGGGAGACCTGCTCAAGATGATAAACTGATCCAAGCTTCCATATCTCAACATCCTTGTCGGTACCTCATTGTACATGTTCTTCATAGACTCGTGATTCTTCTTTGGAATGCCATAAACGTCTACATCATCATCTCTTGATCTTTGGTGCATTCAAGAACGCTCTCCATTCTTCAACAGTTGAAGAGAATCTACGCCTTCATCATCCATACAATTCGCCATCTGGATAGAAATGTCTTTGTGGCATAGAACTGCATGATCATCTCATCATTCCAAGCGGTCAATTTCGACCAACAAACTCAGCAACTCCACATGCGGTGAAGCTCTCATGCACATGTGGGAAGTAGTCTCTGTGCTCTTCACCGTCGATGTATTTCCAATCACGATATCGGTGTCGGCAACAATTGGCTTCTTGTCCATGAGCACTGCCTCATAGAAATCTTGTTGCTCTCGGTGTGGAACCTTGAGTCAACAGCTGTCCTTCTCCTGGTGGCATATGGATCAACTTGCCTCCATAGCCCGAGACCTTTGTCCTTCCTTTCCTTCATATTTTCGCTCGAGGATGAGCATCATTATGAATCTGCAATTTCATCGAGCTTGACAAAACATGTGCCTCTTCATCGATTCATGAGGTGGCACATTGTCCTTCTTCTTCTCTGAAGCGGTATATTTCTCACAGTTTTCTTAGGCTTGGCGGCAGGTTTGGCTTGGGCTGCCTTTCTTGGGGCTGATGGCTTAGATTTAGTGGGTGCTCCTGCCTCGATGGCATCTCCCATCAACTTTTGCTTCGAGGAGGCTGGGGTGCTTCCTCATCGAGTCATCATCAGCTTCTTCATGAACTAGCCTCTTCCTCTTGGAAGTTTTCTTGATCTTGCTGGAGGTTTCTTCTTCCATGCTTAGCTTCTTTGCAACTGTGGATTTCTTCTCCTTGTTGGTGCCTTTCTTTGTTTGTTGCCCTTGATAGCCCTTGGCAACCACTTTCCTCTTAGGCTTGGAAGTAATCTCCTCCTCAGCAACAAAGTCAGAGTCTTCCTCATCAGAATTCCTCTTCTTCCTGGCCCTGGTGGCAGCAGGAGGCAATCCACTTGGGGTGCTCCTCTCTCCATCATCAGAAAAACTGCTGGCTTCAGGACTTGTGACTGCCTCTGGAATCTCAACTGGTGATTCAGATCTGTTCTGGCTGTCACTTGCATCAGACATGACTGACAACCTGTGAATAGAATAGGTATAGGCAGAATGGAAGAGTTATCACAAACTGCAGAGAATTTTGCAAAATAAATGAGTTCAAACTTCAGTTTTAAGTTTTCACAGAATGCATTTCGGTCTGACCGAGTCTAAAAATTCGGTGAATCCGAAGTGTCTAAACAGACCATTCACACCACTTTCGGTTGGACCGAAATGGGTTTCGGTCTAGCCGAGAGCACTAGGGTTTCACTGAGTCCTCATTTCGGTCTCACCGATTTGCACAACTCGGTTTAACCGAAAAGTGCGGTCAATGGCGGAGGCCAAATCGGTCGATCCGAGAATGTAGAATCGGTCACACCGAGATGTGTTCGTGGAAACCTAACCTAAAATTTTCACTCAATTTTGTTCTAAGATCTAATCTGCTGGATAGGAAGATTTCAAACTTGGCAAGAAGCTAGGCAAAACCTATCGTGCATTGAATCGAGGTTGAAGCACGAGAGGATGAAACTCACCCAACTTGGTGGAGTTTCACTCGGCGCAACGGCGCGATGAGATTGACCGTTGACGGCGATGGAGACCAGCGGCGAGGGCGCATGCGACAGCGGAGACGATCCGGAGACCACGGCGACGGCAGCGAAGGGTTTGAGGCGAGGCGTTTTGAAGGAATAATCAGCGCGCTGCCCTCGGGTATATATACCCTTGGTGTCGGTGGGACCGAGATGGAAAACTTCGGTGGGACCGAGATGGTTAGCGCAAGCGATTACACACATCGATCACGCCGAGATTTGTAACTTCGGTTTCACCGAGGTGAAAACCTAGATCAATCCAAGTGATTTGATCATCCGATTTGAGTATATTGGTTTGACCGAAAGTACTTAGAAGGTTTTGGAATTTAGGCTTTTGACGGATCGGTGGCTCGAGTGCTCCTCACTCGGTCTGTCCAAAAAGTCTTGTTCAAAGTTTGTGATATAAGCATGAATAGAGTTTGAGACAAGAAAGCATAGATAGCTAGGGGAGGAACTTAGGCATTCTTGTCCATCCATTTGGTCAAAAATAAAATCCAAGAAACCAAAGCAACAAATGGATGTCCTCGAATGGATAAAATCATGCATCCAACATGCTCACACAATAAGATAGCAAATGAAATATGTGTCAAACATGCACAAACAAAACTCTAGCTATTAGCACACAATTTGGCGATGACTAGGTCATCTATATATGAGTATATTGACTTAGGAGTCAAATGAGAACATTTGATCATAGGTCATACTCATCGTTTAAGCACAAGTGGGGTTACCACTTTTCCATAAAGCATTAATGTGTTCACATCATTTGAAGATGCTTTAGCTCATTTCTTTAGAGCAAAGCTCCCCCTTGATGTGAGAACCCCTTTTAAAGGGTCAAACTAACCTTGGGTTGTCGTTGAAGACTTCATGTAGATGTTGAAGATGTGGATGCTCAATGTTGATGAAGATCATCAAGAGTTGGGAGCAATCCTTTGGATTCGGGCACTTTCAATACCTACATGGGTTAGTCCCACAAGGAACAAACAAGGATATCCATGGACATAGATTGAAGTACACAATAGATGATGTCCATGAATGCAATGATTACCTTGTCCCTTGACTTTCCAACATGAGGGTTTGTGACTCCATGAACTAGTGCAAGATGTGGAAGTTGATTGCACAAGTTCTTTGCCAAAATGAATATGAGTGAAGTATATTGGCGGAGTCACCCTCAAGAACTCTCTAGTTCTTCTTCTTCGGGACACATCTTGATGGGAATCCTTGGGGTAGTAGTTGAGCTTGTCGAAGTAGAACTTGAAGTTGCCTTGGGAACCCACTTGACCATGACCTTGGGTGCTTCAATGAATGCATCAATCTCCTCTTGAAGCTTGTCCTTGCCTTTTAGCTTGTGGTCTTGTGGTGGAAGGTCATCTTGAGCTTGTTCCACATTGGAAGAAGTAGGATCATACTTCTCCTTTTGAGAAACAAACTTTGGAGTGGGATATTGACCTTCTTCCCATTCAACACCCTCGGCGTTGAACTTTCGCTCAAATCCAATTCCTTGATTCTTCCAGTGTCTTCCTTGTTTGCGAACAATTTCCTCAAAGCTCTTGCTTCCGGCAAGACTCTTGTAGACACCTTTCTCTATAATCCCTTTCAATAAACTATTTTCTTGCTCAAGTGAAACTTGGCTTGAAACATTGTTAGTGGAATCAAGAGAATTACTAGAAGTAACAACATTTAATTTAGCATGATTATTGTTACTACTAGATGAAGAATTTTTCTTATGCTTGTCATGCTTAGTTTTAATAGGTGGCAAGAAATTAGACAAGAGAAGTCGTTTGGCAAGATATGAAGAACTCTTCTTTGAAGATCGTCATTGATAGCTTTTAGAAACTCATGTTCTTGCTCTAGATTGAGCTTCTCGAGCGTAGCTTCTCATGAGATCTTAGGAGCTCTCTATGATCTTCTTGAGTTGTTTCATGAGCTAACTTAAGAGTGTTTAGTTCTTTAGTTAGACGCTCAATCTCCTTCATAGCATTGTCATTCGACTCTTCTCGACTATAAAGACTATTAGCATGTTCATCATTACTAAGCTCACTAGATTTATCATGTAAAAGCTCATCTTCACCAAGCAAGTCATCCTCATCACTATCAAAGTCAATAAACTCAGGTGTGATACCTTGGGGCCTTTTGCCATGAAGCATCTTCCAATTCCCTCATTTGGTGAATCAAATATGTCATAGGAGTTGAAGTTGGAGGATACGAGAGCAAGACCGCAACACCTTCATCTTGACTATATTCGGAGTTGGAGTGATAGCTTCTTTGGAGTGATTGTCGAGTCGGGCGGAAACCCATTCACCAACATGAGCTTGATGTTTTCTTCTTGTGTAGCTCCTTGATGACTTGTCTTTCCTTTCCGAATCCTTGCTTCTCCGAGAGGATCTTCTTTCATAACGATCGTCTCTACTCCTTCTTTCTTTTCGAGGCGACTCTTCTCTTGAGCTTCTTCTTCTAGGAGATTCTTCTCTTCTCTTGTGGGGAGTCGAACACTCATTTGAGTAGTGTCCGGGTCTTCCACAATTGTAGCAGTTTCGATCACGACTAGAAGATCTCTTTTCATCATATGATCTAGACTTTGAGCTTCTTTCCTTGCTTCTACTCTTGTAGAATTTGTTGAAATTCTTCACCATTAGGCTTATCTCTTCATTGGAAACTAGCTTGTCACTTGAGGTTGTGGGAGCTTCAACTGCAGCTTTGTAAGCACCACTTGACTTGTTGTGAAGCTCTTCCTTGTCTTTAAGTGTCATCTCATGAGCAACAATCCTTCCAATGACTTGGTAGGCTTGAGATCCTTGTAGTTTGGCATCATTTGGATCAAAGTGCACACGGTGTCATACTTTCCATCCAAAGCTCTGAGAATCTTCTTGATGATGAATCGGTCGGTCATTTCTTCGCTTCCTAAGCCTGCCATCTCATTGGTGATGAGAGCAAGCCTAGAGTACATTTCAGCAACTCCTTCACCTTCCTTCATCTTGAACTTGTCAAGCTGACCTTGAAGAACATCTAGCTTTGATTCCTTCACGGACTCGGTACCTTCGTGCATTTCAACCAAAGTATCCCAAATCTCTTTTGCATTCTCAAGGCGGCTGATCTTGTTGAACTCCTCGGGACACAAAGCATTGAAGAGAATGTCACAAGCTTGAGCATTGTTCAGAACATCCGCAACTCATCCGCAGAGCTTCGCGATCTGGAACTTTTCCTTCCTCGAAGAACTCACCTTGCAAGCCAACACAAATAATGCCCCATGCGGCAGGGTTATGTCCAAGAATATGCATTTTCATTTTGTGCTTCCAACTAGCAAAGTTCGAACCATCAAAGTAAGGACCTCTACGAAAATTACCCTCACTAGACGCCATACTCTCCTAGGTTGTGAAACCAAGCTTGCAATGAAAACCAATCCAATGGAGACCAAAGCTCTGATACCACTTGTAGGATCGGAAGTATGTCTAGAGGGGGGGTGATTAGACTACTTGACAACTTAAAAGTTTAGCCTTTTGATTAGGACAAGTTTTTAGCAAGTTCACAATGATGACCAAGTCAAGTATCACCCTACACATGCAATTCTAGAGTAATGGCAGCGGAAAGTAAATTGCACATGTAGTAAATAAGAGGTGGAGAAGAGAAAACGCAATTTGGAGACACGGAGATTTTTCTCGTGGTTCCGATAGGTGGTGCTATCGTCAATCCACGTTGATGGAGACTTCAACCCACGGAGGGTAACGGCTGCGAGAGTCCACGGAGGCTCCACCCACGAAGGGTCCACGAAGAAGCAACCTTGTCTATGCCATCATGGCTTACGCCCACGGAGGACTAGCCTTACTCGGGGTAGATCTTCACGAAGTAGGCGATCTCCTTGCCCTTACAAACTTCTTGGTTCAACTCCACATCTTGACGGAGGCTCCCAAGCGACACCTAACCAATCTAGGAGGCACCACCCTCCAAAAGGTAATAGATGGTGTTGGTGATGATGAACTCCTTGCTCTTGTGCTTCAAATGATAATCTCCCCAACACTCAACTCTCCTCACTGATTTGGCTGTGGTGGAGGAAGGGATTGAGTGGAAAGCAACTTGGGAAGGCTAGAAATCAAGTTTCATATGGTGGGAATGGAGCAACTTGATCTCAACACAAGGGTAGGTAGTTTTCTTCTCGAAATGTAAGGTAGGAGTGGTTGTTCTTTCGATGGCTCTCTCCACGAATGAAGAGGAGGTGGAGGGTATTTATAGCCTCCACACAAAATCCAACTGTTACACACATTTGACCAATCTCGGTCGGACCGAAGTTGACAACTCGGTGAGACCGAAAGTTCAAATCTTGTGAGCGTTGGGATTTTAGTGGGACCGAAAATACAATCTCGGTTAGTCCGATTCTTCCAAAGTCTAGGGTTTGCCAATCTCGGTGGGACCGACTTTCTCATCTCGGTGACACCGATTTGAGTCTGAAGGTTCTGAAGCTTGGCAACACCAATTTCGTAAGACCGAGTTTGGAATCGGAAAATCCGAAATTACTAGGGTTTGGCTATATGGTGAGGTGGTTCATCTCGGTGTGGTGAGTTTATGGAATCGGTGGGACCGAGATTACTTATGAGTTTATGTTGGAATGAAAGATTGCGATAGTTTGAGAGATAAATCACTAAGCACTTTGAGCAACCAGATCATCATCATAACCTCATCCCCTTTTAATAGTATTGGCTTTCCTATGGACTCAATGTGATCTTGGATCACTAAACCAAAAATGGAGTCTTGAGCTTTTGCCAATGTTTTCCTTAGCATTTTGAGGGGTCCACATCATCAGTCATTGCCATACCCATATCACTGAACTTTCTGAAATATTCTCAAGAAATAATTAGTTCAATGATATATATGTTGTTATTAATTACCAAAACCACCCGGGGATTAGTTGCACTTTCAGCGTTACTGAACCCGAGCGATCGATCAATGGCTGTTAACTGAACCCGATCGAGCGATTCCTTCGCTACTGCTGCTAATTGAAGCCGATCGATTGGATGAACAGTGAGTGTTGCGGGGGGGTGGATGAACAATGAGTGGTGGGGGTGGATGCAGGACCCCGTGGCGTTGCCTCTGGATGAACAGGACGACCCCGTGGAGGGCTGGATGAACAGTAGACGATGGAAGGGTGCCCGTGGAGGGGTGGTTGAACAATAGCCGGTGGAGGCTGGATGAACAGGAGCCCGTGGAGGCTGGAGGAGGTCGACGGTAGCCCGTGGAGGCTGGAGGAGGTTGACGGTGGAGATGAACAGTATCCCGTGGAGTCCCGTTTTGCGGTACGCCACACCCCTCCCCATGAACAGACCCCGTTTGGACCGTGGCGCCCAACACAAGTCCGTTTAAGCCCATTTTGCGGTACGCCACACCCTCCCGATCAAAGGACCCTGTTTGACCAGTGGCGCTCCAACACAAGTCCGTTTTCTGCATTTTGCGATGCGCCACACCCTCTCGATCAACAGACCCTCGTTTATTGTAGGAGGTCTGCTTCCTCCGCTTTTGCGATGCGCTGCACCCCTCGATGAACAGGATCCCGTTTCGAACGTGGCCGGTTGAACACAAGGCCGTTTCCTCCGTTCTGCGGTACACTAGGCCTCGTTTCCATCGCCTAATCCGTCCAAGCCGTTTGGCTCCCACGCGTTCCGTTGCCTCCCGATGAACACAACGCATTCCGTTGCCTCCCCATGAACACGACGACGATGCTGTTTCTCCTTTCTGACCCAGCCATGTACACAAGCCCTGGCCGTACGTATGCGCGAGTAGGCGTTCGAGACCCCGCCCGTATGTACACATACGTGGCCGTATTATCTTTCTTGCACACTGGCCGCTACATGTACGTGTACATGCTACGTGCGCGCCTCTACTACGACACATGCGCGCCTCTACATCCAGCAGTATGTACATACACGTTCGCGACTAGAATGACAACGCTATGTACGCTTCGACCAGGTGGGTCCCGACTGTCAGGCACTTCCTTGCGTGCAAAGATGTAGCTAGTGGGTCCCAGCAGTTAGAGGGCCAAATCGTTTTTTTGCCCGGACGCACTTCCTTGCATGCGAAGATGTAGCTGGTGGGTCCCAGTAGTTAGGGGGAAACGTTTTTTCGCGAAATACAGTGGCCCGTTCGGTGGGTCCCTGCTGTCAGGTGGAGGTATCATTATTTTCTGCGTAATAAGGAGGCACTTCCTTGTTGCGGCCGTGGACCCAGCTGTCAGCCTCTCCAAGTACAGTCCATGTTTGATGGAAGTCGTTCCTTGACCACGTTGACCATGTCACGCCAAGAGCACCAGGGCGGTGGACGACGGCGAGGCCTAGGAAGGGGACGACGCGGAGCCGGGGAAGACGCGACAGTGGATGCCCACGCGGAGAGGAGTACGAGGGTCCATTGGTCCGGCTGCGATGTGAGGCTCCCGTCGCCGCAGAATAACAGGGGGTGTGGGTGAGTAGAGGGATGGCCTGGCCAGCGGTGGGAGTAGTAGGAGGCGGTGAGGCCTCCGTGGCATCACAGCCGGCCACGGGAGGCAGGAGCATGCGGCACGACCGGCGCTGCTTTGGGCGGCTGGAGCAAGAAGACCAGAGGTTGAAGAAGCACTACGGCCTTTGGATGGACATCGTACGGTCACTGGAGCTAGAATCGTTCATATTGACTAAAGTTGACAAAGGCCCCTGTCCCAGTCAACTTAGTAGGCCCACAAGTCAGCCTCCCACCATGGTGGGTCCCAGCTAGCAGGGGGAGTATTCATTTTTTTTGTGCATAATAAGGAGGCACTTCCGATGGGTCCGAGCTGACAGCGAGGGAACTTTTTTTCGCGAAATACGGTGGTCCATCCGGTGGGTCCTAGCAGTCAGGGGGAAACGTTTTTTTCACCAAATACGGTGGCCCATCCAGTGGGTCCCAGCAGTCAGGGGGATAGTTTTTTTCACGAAATACTGGTGGCCCGTCCGATGAGTCCCTGCTGTCAGGTGGAGGAATAATTATTTTCCGCATAATAAGGAGGCACTTCCTTGCGGCTGCCGTGGACCCAGCTGTCAGACTCTCAACGTACAGTACTCTTCCGATGGAATTCGGTCATTGACCACATTGACCATGCCGCGCCGAGAGCACCACGGCGGTGGACGACAGCGAGGCCTAGGAAGGGGACGACGCAGAGCTGGGGAAGACGCGGCAGTGGATGCCCATGCGGAGAGGAGTACGAGGGTTCACTGGTTTGGCTGCGCTACCGTCGCCGCAGAATAACAAGGGGTGTGGGTGAGTGGATTGGAGGGATGGCCTAGCCAGCGGTGGGATTAGTATGGGCGTAGTGAGGCCTCCGCAGCAGCACATCCGGCCACGGGAGGCAGGAGCAGGTGGCACGATCAGCGCCGCTTTGGGCGGCTGGAGCAAGAAGACCAGAGGTTGAAGAAGCACTACGGCCGTTGGATGGACATCATCCGGTCAGTCGAGCTAGAATCGTGCATATTGACTAAGTTGACAAAGCCCTCCGTCCCCCTCAACTTAGTAGGCCCACTGTACTGGGTCCCAGCTAGCGGGGGGAGTATTCATTTTTTGTGCGTAATAAGGAGGCACTTCCTTGCGTGCGAAGATATAGCTGGTGGGTCCGAGCTGTCAGTGGCGGTAACGTTTTTTCGTGAAATACAGAGGCCCTTTCGGTGGGTCCCAGATGTCAGGTGGAGGAATCATTATTTTGCGCGTAATAAGGAGGCATTTCCTTGCGTGCGGCCGTGGAACCAGCTGTCAGCCTCTCCACATATCGTCCCCTTCAGATGCATGTCGGCCGTTGACCACGTTGACCACACCACACCGAGAGCACCAGGGCGGTGGACGACGGCGAGGCCTAGGAAGGGAACGACACGGAGGCAGGGAAGACTCGGCAGTTATTTCCCACGCGGAGGGGAGTACGACTGTACGAGGGTTACTGGTTCATCTGCCGTTGTCGGAGAATAACAACAAGTGTGGGTGAGTAGAGGGATGGCTAGGCCAGTGATGGGAGTACGGTGGGGCGGTGAGGCCTGCGCGGCAGCACAGCCGGCCGCGGGGAGGAGGGAGCAGGCAGTCCCACCGGCGCTTGTTTGAGCAGCTAGAGCATGAAGAGCAGAGATTGAAGAAGCACGACGGCCGTTGGAGGGAAATCCAACAATCACTGCTTGTGCGTCAACCTTTTTTTTAGGAAAGCCTCAAATCTGTGGAAAACAGCATACAACCCATATGCCATTATTTCTAATAATTTACAGCCCATTTGCTAATTCTTAGGTTTTTTTTGGAGCCCATATTCTTTTTGATAGCATTACAGCCCATATTGTGGCCACGGTTAAAAAATTATACGAAATTTTGCATATTTCGGTGCGGTCCGAATTGTTTTTAATCCCGAAATTTTGAGTCACATTCAAAATGATTTTAAAAATAAATGTATATCAATATAAAATCCGACAAATTGTCCATGCATAAAATAAATGCAATTTAAAATCTCGAAATGAAAAAAAGATATTTGAAACTAATTGCCGGTTTGATGTGTTTTAAAAATGTACAGCCCATTTCTCATTACTGATAGGCCATTTTCTCGGCCAGCCGAATAAAGCTCTCCTCGTCTTAAAAGATTTACAGCCCAACAGGCCTGATAAAGTGACTTACTTGACAAATCACAAAAAACTGGGGTAGCCATTTTCAGAAAGAAAAAAAAACTACTGGGCTGGTCTGTGGTAAACATAAAAGAAAAGGCTGTCTAGACAGGCCAGAGTGTCTCGCACAGCCCAGTTGATACCTTGCTTCCTTCTCAAAAACAAATTAGATAAATGCCACTCCAATTATGGCGATTCATAAAAATGCCACTGCAATTTCCAAACTTTGAAAAATGCCACTACAATTTTTGCAAACTTTGAAAAACGCCACTGCAGTTTGCAAACATTGAAAAACGCCACTCCAGACTTGGAAAAATGCCACTAGAAATGGCATGAAATGGCATTTTTCAAAGTTTGGAAATTGCAGTGGCATTTCTCGGAAACACCGGACTTGGAGTGGCATTTATCAAATTAACCCAAAACAAAAATAACTGGGCGAGCTACTGGGTCCCTGGTGTCAGCCACTCGGTTTGCAATTCTCTCGTTTATTGACTACGTTGACAATGGCATGGGACCCAGATGTCAGAAATCCAGTAGGAGGAGCCATTTTTTTATTGGCTTGAAATAAGGAGGCACTTGCTTGTGTCCTGCCATGACCTTGGCGGGTCCCTGCTGTCATCCTCTCCACGTACAATCATCTCCTGATTGTGTACGCGTCAACTTGGTAGGCCCACAAGTCAGCCTCTAATCCCGTGGAAGACAAATACGACTCATTTAAAAAAATAACAGACCATTCCATACGTTCAAACGGAAAGTTTAACATTCAGAGCAAAGTAACAGGTCTGATCCACATATAGAGTACTGAACTTCCACGTTGACAACCATCATAGCCAAGTTAACTATCTACTCCCACTAATACTCTAGTAGCGTACAAGTACTAACTTACTCTTAGCTAACTAGACGATGCCGCCGCCATCTCGTGGTACGCTAAACGCCAAGACCGTCCTGCGCCTCGCCTCGGACTTGCAAGAGGTGCGATAGGGCGCGTTGCTCGCGCACGTTGGCCCTTTCCATGCCGGCGTGGTCCACCGAAGCTTCGGCTTCCAAGCGGGAAACCCACTTGACGAGCTGGTAGTAAAAATCAGCGTCGCGAACGCGTGTGTGTGCCTGACAGCCTCCAGGGCTATTTGCCGGGCGCCGACCTCCACGTAGTCAGGCTAGTTGCGAGCGCTCTACTCGCGACTCAGAGCGTCGGTCCGCTACTACTCCATGTCCCGCTGATGGCGCAAATCAGCGATACGCTGCTCCACCGCCAGGCGGTCGCGCTCCAACAACTCCTGCGCCTCCACCAGGTGGTCGCTCTCCAGCAACTCCTCAATTGCCGCATTGCCATCTAAAGACAGATAGAATGCCTCCTCCCTCCGTCTGCCTTCTAGTGAAAAACCGAACACTAGTTCCGACGGTGACCGCCTCCGGCGTCGCCTACCGTGGACGGGCGGGGGCATGGCAGACGTGGCGAGCGACGTCAGGCCGGTGGGGTCTTATGAGGATATGGCGAGTTGGGTCACGGTGCCACCGGAGAAGGCTGGGAAACAGTACTTATAGGCGGAAGGTAGCGCGGCATCATCGGAATTCAATGCATAATGGCTTAGCGCGCCAGCTTGCCGTGGAAAACTAGAGAAACTGAAATTATGACTGTGTGGTCCCGTCCCATCTGGGTCGCATGCCGGCATGGCGGTCAAACGAGTGCACTTGAATCATCTCCCTCCTTGTCAATAATGATTCCACGGATTTAAACAGCCCGCAACAGTTAAAGCGCATCTTTTTCGCATTAGTTAGCTGGCTTAATTATGGCCGGCTGCATGCAGGCACTCAGAATCGCTCGCAGCCAGTACACGGAGCAGCATGCATGTGACGCCCCCGATTTAATCGTACACTAATCATGCACGCAAACGTGTACGATCAAGATCAGGGACTCACGGGAAGATATCACAACACAACTCTAAAAGTAAAATAAGTCATACAAGCATCATAATACAAGCCAGGGGCCTCGAGGGTTCGAATACAAGTGCTCGATCATAGACGAGTCAGCGGAAGCAACAATATCCGAGTACGGACATAAGTTAAACAAGTCTGCCTTAAGAAGGCTAGCACAAACCGGGATACAGACGAAGAGGCGCAAGCCTCCCGCTCGATCCTCCTAAACTACTCCCAGTCGCCGCCGCCAGCACCGCACGTAGTAGTAGGCACCTCCAGTAGTAGTAGTCGCCATCGGCGGTGGCGTCGCTCTCGGATTCCAAATCTCTGTTGCGACAACCGTAAAGAAAGGAAAGGGGGAAAAGAGGGAGAAAGCAACCGTGAGTACTCATCCAAAGTACTGCAAGCAAGGAGCTACGCTACATATGCATGGGTATATGTGTAAAGGGCCATATCGGTGGACCGAATCGAGAATGCCGTAATAAGCGGGGATAGCTAATCCCGTCAAGACTACGCTTCTGGCAGCCTCCGTCTCGCAGCATGTAGAAGAGAGTAGATTGAAGCCCTCCAAGTAGCATCTCCAAGTAGCATCACCAAGTAGCATCTCCAGTAGCATCGCATAGCATAATCCTACCCGGCGATCCTCCTCGTCCGCCTGCGTGGAAGCGATCACCGGGTTGTCTGTGGAACTTGGAAGGTGTGTTTTATTAAGTATCCAGTTCTAGTTGTCATAAGGTCGAGGTACAACTCCGGTCGCCCTTTACCGAGGGACACGGCTATTCAATAGATTAACTTCACTGCAGGGTGCACCACATAACCCAACACGCTTGATCCCATTTGGCCGCACACACTTTCTGGGTCATGCCCGCCTCGGAAGATCAACACGCCGCAGCCCCACCTAGGCACAACCGAGAGGTCAAACACGCCGGTCTAAACCTAAGCGCCGCAGGGCAGGCCCATCGCCTCGAAAGCACACACGACGCTATGTTCTTGGCGGCCGAAAGACCTAGCAACCTCCATTACAAAGGAAGTTGCGTTAACGCAGTCCAATCCGGCGCGCCGCTCCGTCACGACGCCAAGAAGGCTTCGCCGATACCACGACGCCGGATACCCATAACTACTCCCACGAGATGGTTAGTGCGATAGACCAAATGGCCGACTCAGATCAAATACCAAGATCTCGTTAAGCGTGTTAAGTATCCGCGAACGCCGAGCAGGCCAGCCCACTGCCTCCTAGGTGGTCTCAACCTGCCCTGCCGCCTCCGCAACAAAGTAACGATGGGGCCGTCGGAACCCAGCCCACCTCTACCGGATGGAGCCACCGTCCTTTCAGCCCCTCATCGTAATCACTTGCGGGTACTCCTCGAGTGACCCGACTTTAGTCACCATCTGTATAGTATGTATGTATGTAGTATATACCCGTGATCACCTCCCGAGTGATCACGCCCAATAGTATAGCAAGGCGGTCGACAAGAATGTAGGGCCAATGATGATAAACTAGCATCCTATACTAAGCATTTAGGATTGCGGGTAGGGTATCAATGATTTAGTAACAATGACAAAGCTATGCAATGTAATAGGAGTAATCAAACAAGAACATGCTACACTACTCTAATGCAAGCAGATAGAGAAGAATAGGCGATATCCGGTGATCAAAGGGGGCTTGCCTGGTTGCTCTGCAAGAAGGACGAAGTCGTCAACACCGTAGTCGAACCGGGGTCACGGCAGCCTCGGGTCTATCGAAAAGTAGTAACGAAGAGGAACACAATAAATAACAGAGCAATCAAAGCATCACAAAGCGTAACAAGACAATACGCGGTGTTCGTGTGCCCTAACGCGGTAGTAGGTGATACCGACGAACCGGGGAAACATCCGGGAAAGTATCCCCGGTGTTTCGCGTTTTCGGACAGGTGAACCGAAGGGGGAAAGTTGCGTGTTCGGTATGCTAGGGGTGTGTGGCGGACGAACAGGCTGCGATCCGGATTCGCCTCGCCGCTCGAGTAACTTTCATGTTGAAAATAATTTAATCCGAAGTTACGGATTAAAAGATATGATTTTCTAAAGATTTAGTAATTTCGAATTTAATTAATCATTTAATTTAATTCAAATTGGATTAATGACATCAAGATGATGTCATGTTGACATCAGCGATCAACAGGATTGACTAAGTCAATCGACATGTGGGTCCAAAGGGTCCCACCGCATACTGCTTATGTTAATTAGGTCTTAGTTAAACTAATTACTATTTAATTAAACTAATTAGTTAATTAGATTAATTAAATCGATTAATTAACTTAATTAATTCACTTATTAATTAATTAATTATTAATTTTATTAAATAAATTATTATTATTATTATTTAGAAACGTTCTCGTGGGTGGGCCCTAGTCGTCATAGGCCTAGAGGGCCTTAACGTCTGGGCATCGGGTAATACCTTAACAGCGACAGGCGCCACGGCAAGGGCGCCCGAACGGGCAAATCCATGGCGCGGCGGGTGGCTCGCCGGAGTTCGCCACGGACGGCACCGGCGGACGGCGGCGGGTCGGCGAACGGCGAGCGATCTTGGCAACAGACTGGGGCTGCGACGAGGCCAAGGAGCGGGCGTGGGCGCCGCGGCGGCGGCCAGCGGGCAGACGGGCGAGGTGTTGTGGCCGCATGTGTAGGCGGCGACGGGCACAGCGGGACGACGAGGGCAGTGACAGGAGGGAGGCCACGGCGGAGTGAACTCCGGGCGCGGGTGCGGGCTCGCGCGTGGTCGTGCGTCGCAACGACGGAGTGAGGCGTCGAGCGCGCGGTGAGGGCGACACGCACGCATAGAGGAGGAGAGGAAGGAGGGAGGTGGCGGCTCACAAGGGAACGGGAGGGGCATGGCAGTGGGCTCGGGGAGGTTCGGGGAGGCCGGCGGGGAAGAGACGATGGGGCGGCGCCGGCGATGCTGGCGAGTGGCGCCGGGGCGGTCCGGCGGAGACGGGTTCAATCCCGGCGGCGTCGGGGCGAGGTGACGGAGGCGGCGAATCCAGCGACGAAGCCCGGCGGGGCGCGATCGGGGTTGAGCCCCGATCCAGGTCGGGGGCCGGGCGAGAGGGAGCGAGGGGAGTGGGGGGTTTCGTCCCCGATCCAGATTGGATCGGGAGAGGGAGAGGGAGCGGCGACGTGGGGGGGAAGCGAGTGGGTTAGGGTTTCGGTCGCCTCAGGGGATAAGGGAGTAGGTGAGGCGGGGTGGGCCGGTCCGGCTGGGCCGGCCTGTAGCTAGCTGGGCCGTTCGGCCCAGGGAGAGGGGTTCTTTTCTTTTGTTTTTTTTGTTTTGTTTTCTGTTTTCTTTTAACCTTTGTATTTTCTTTCATTATTACTTTTCTGTTTTAATTCATTTAAAAGTATTTAGGCATTTTATAAAATTGTGTTTACTTCACCATAATTACCTATGCATTATTTGGCAACACCCCAACATTTTAGTTTTAATATTTGAAAATATTTTATTGTTTGCTTGATTTTGAATTTGAATTCGAACCGGTTTCGAACTAAAGCGAGATTAGCTATAATAATTGAGGTGACACGGCATCATTAACGTGGGATTACTATAGCCTAATTACCCGGGCGTCACAATTCTCCTCCACTACAAGAAATCTCGTCCCGAGATTTAAGAGGGGGTCTAGGGGGAAAGGTCTGGTTATGAAATTCTAACGAGTCTTCTCGGTGTTGGTTGTTCTTCTCGAAGAGGTCGATCCATTACATTGATGTCTTCAGTTCTCTGCTTCGGCTCATCATGATGAAGTTGTCGTCCTTCCTTGGGGATGTTCATCGTACTTACGGAAAGGATAAGGGGTAGCTTCAAAAGGACAGACCTCTACAGGGTTGACTATCTGGTCGATAACATCGAGGAAGGTGGCGGAAGTTACTCTCGAATTGAATCTTAAGAAAATATCGAGAGCAAAGTAAGGAGGTACCATGAGAAGTTTCAAACGGATAGGCAAGCGTTTGATGCCTAATCAGAAGGTGAAAGGGGTTCGGGCAACGAGAATAAGTATGGCGTCTGATACCAAAATAGATCACTTGGGTCGGTGGTCCGTGAATTACATACGAGTCCACGCACGAGGAATAGCTCTGGGAACAGGGGGTGTACAGGAGAGTCAGGTTTCGATCCTGTGGAACTGTGGGTTATGGGCCCACCATGTGGTTTTCTTTTGAGTAGTGACACCTTGCACGGTCAGGATAGCAGGGCATGTCAGGGAGTACCATGTCAGCTATGTCAGCAACAACATTGGTACCAAGGGTGAGGGACGAAGAGAACCATTTTCCTGCTCGCTGCAACGAGGCGGGCCAATAGGAAAAGTTCTCGTCCATCGGTGGTTACCGGAATGTCATCAACAAAAGTAACAGGGTCTTACTGACATAATTGTACACCGAGGTGTTTACATAAGAAGGAGAATATTACTGCTTAGATCATATAGGTCACAAGAAACGTTAAACCAACCAATGGAAGGAAAATACGATTATCAGTTTAAACAAACAATGGAAAGGAAAAATGTGTTTAAACACATATTTCAGGGGTATATCCTTCCCAAGGACAAGCAGAGCATGATATCCTTGACAGGATATAAGGTAGAAAAGCCTCTAGGTGAGGGGAGAGAAATTTTCATGACATTATCCATACAGCGGTGTTTGGATAATTGAGCAAGAAACATTTAGCATTGGGCTTCAAATGTTCCTGTTGAAAATCGGAGTGCCATAGACAGGCTTCGAGACAGTATTGACATGGTCTTCAAGCAAAGGTCAGGCTTTGGGTACAAAGGATCCATCGAAAACAACTTATAGAATAAGTCTTACAGTTTCCTCATGGAAGAATGGATAACCTTGTTAAAAAGGAAACTATAACACTCGATCCTCCGGCCAGGTGTGCTAGGCTCATCACCTTATCGGTTCATATAAGGACCAATGTTATGATACTTAGAAAATATCCGAACCATCATATCTGACCGAGTCTCCGATCTGGTTGGGGTCTCGGGATGCCTAAGAAGGAAAGGTGCAACACAAATTGACGAGAAGACATCATAAGATCCTCGGGAAATGAACTATGGAAGCGAGTTCTGAAACATGAGTTCATTAGTAAACCAACGAGAGGGTGAGGAGGTGGCTGATGGAATCAGCGGCAATTCATCGAGATTAACAAGAGATGGATTTCCACAATTGTGTGAACAAGGAGATAACATTTGTCAGATCAGACGGTGTAATGATGTATGTTCGAGGAAAACATACACAATTAAACATTGGTTGAAAGGTGCACCCGAATATGGGCTGGGTTGCACGACCAATGTCAGATTGGTGATTCAATAATCAATAGTCTAAGAATGAATGGCCGACCATTAACTTCAAAGCAATAGGGTTGCTAGAAGTACAGAATCCAAGCAGCATGGTTCACGTGTTGGTATCCCGGTCGGAATCAACACTGGGACCAAGAAAGAATGGTGATGGTGAGGAGTATCATAATATCAAGAATGCTTAAGAGGTGGTGAAATTCCCACGACATTCTTGACATAAAAGGTGGTAATATTTCAAGGTAAAGAAGAACAATGCTGGGTAGAAAGGAACTCAAGGTACAACACAAAATACGAACAAGTTTGTGTTGGAGGGAAGGCAATAAAGTGGCCGATGATAACACAACTCTTCGAGGGTAAGGATGGTAATTCTCTTCATGAATCCGATTGACATCCTGGAAGAGCTCACAAGGTTGATGATGATCACGACACATTTGTCGAGAGGTTACACGAAGATGTAATCGATCGACGATGACATCAAGTCAAAGAAATGCTGAAGCGAAAGGTTATTGGAACCAAGGACATGACACAAACTCGAAACCAAGTTTGTTGTTCAAGGCGAAATGATATGACGAGGAGGATTGACGTAAGGTTAGTTCATCGTCGAAAATTGTGCTCCGTATGAAGGACCAGGTAGCACAGTTAAAATTTAGCATGGTAATGATATAGCCGATCAGGCTAGGGATGACGTGATCGAGTACAAACTCGTAAGCAAAGAAGATTACTAAGAGTTGTTTAATCGCGATGCGGACTTGATTCAGTTATCGATGTCCTTGAGTGTTTAATAACTCGAAGCACGTGAAAAATTGGAATCAATGAGAATATAGTTCTTGATGGAGAACTCATAAGAAGTTATGCAGTTCCGTGACAATCTCGAGATACCAGGGGGTAATACTCGAAGACGAATCAAAGTAGAGGTTGGACTGGGGTATTGATCCGCAGAAGACAAGTGCTTGAACTTGTTTGAGAAATTGGATCAAGGAAGAACAATATGGTCGGAAACCACAATTGCAAAAGACCAAATCCCACATATAAGATGAAATTATATCAAGGGGATAATTATTGTTTACGAGAAGCTTACATGACAAGATCTACATCGTGTCCATGGGCATGAACACAAAGTTCAAGGTCGACTCCCACTTCTTCAATGTATAACCTTCCTTTCACTTCTCGCTTTGATAAAGGCATTAGTGTTGAAAGTTTTACCTGGTGAAATATCAGAAGAGTATGGCTCGTGAAAACTTTCGAGTTCACACATATTAAGGAAGACATAGGTTCAAGCCATCGGGGCTTCTTAGAACATATACCACGAACCTTAGGAGTAATTAACACAAACTCGATAGTAGAGCAAGTTCAAAAGCAGATGTTAAAATTTACCAAAGGCATTATATACCCATGGAAAGGTTCTCAAGGTTATTCAATATGAAGGACACTGTCGGATAGAATCCATCAAAGGAACCGATGGTCCACAAGGGATCTGATGTGAGCATTGATACTCAACCGGAGGAAGAAGAATGCACGGGCATCATATTATAGAACATCCGAACAATTCGATGCTTAGCTAACAAAGGAATTATGATTTCCAAAACAAGGGATCAGAAGCAGATGCTTTGATCAAGGACGGATAAGTTGGATAGACCAGAGGCACAATTGACGACAAATAGTTTGGTCGAGAACCAGCTCATGTTCAAAAATGATGTCTGAGCCGGAAAGATAATTTAAAAGGATCAACTGATGATTGCGTGCTTCACACACATGCTGAATCGATAGGATCAAAATGATCGGTGCCTAAGGATACTGACGGATATTGTCAGACATAGGGAAAGCATCCATAATGCAAGCAGACAAGTATTGCAGAGCAATAAGCTACTAAGGATTTTTGGAGGATCGAATAGTATTTCGAAGACCAATGCGAAACACATGAACTAGGTATGAACGGATACTCGATAAGGGCGAGAAATTATCCGTAAGGGTATTCAGGTGGCAAGGAACTGCAAGGCAGTAGGCACAAAATATTCTCGGAACAATAGAAAGGATTTCAAGGTATCTTGTAATAACAAGATCAACTGGGAATAAAAGTAAGAACGTCAAGTGTATGTATTTATCCATAGGGATATTTCGGTGGAAGGGAATTGCAAAAGTGATGGGCACAAAGTCTCGAGAGAATATCAAAGAGTATCTTCGGAATCTTCTGGTGAAGCAGGCCATCATCTCGATGAGGCGCCTCCGGTGAAAGTGATAACGAGATCCTAATGTTAGATTTAGCAAAATTCATTTAACCCGAATAGAAGAGAGATAAGAGTCCCGAGTAAAGGTCGAGGAGTAAAAGATCCTAATACCACCAATGGCGACGTGGGCCCATGGGCCGCAGCCAAGTTAGTAAAACAATTTTCATCAACTAGACTCAACTTCGCCAAGGAGTGTGGAAGGGGATTCTTACAGCGCTTGGCTCGATACCAACTTGGACGCCCCGATTTAATCGTACACTAATCATGCACGCAAACGTATACGATCAAGATCGTGGACTCACGGAAGATATCACAACACAACTCTAAAAGTAAAATAAGTCATACAAGCATCATAATACAAGCCAGGGCCTCGAGGGCTCGAATACAAGTGCTCGATCATAGACGAAGTCAGCGGAAGCAACAATATCTGAGTACGCACATAAGTTAAACAAGTCTGCCTTAAGAAGGCTAGCACAAACCGGGATACAGACGAAGAGGCGCAAGCCTCCTGCCTCGATCCTCCTAAACTACTCCCGGTCGCCGTCCGCAGCTCGCACGTAGTAGTAGGCACCTCCAGTGTAGTAGTCGCCATCGACGGTGGCGTCGCCTCGGATTCCAAAGATCTGGTTGCGACAACCGTAAAGAAAGGAAAGGGGGAAAAGAGGGAGAAAGCAACCGTGAGTACTCATCCAAAGTACTGCAAAGCAAGGAGCTACGCTACATATGCATGGGTATATGTGTAAAGGGCCATATCGGTGGACCGAATCTGCAGAATGCCGAATAAGCGGGGATAGCTAATCCGTCAAGACTACGCTCGCAGCCTCCGCCTCTCATGACATGTAGAAGAGAGTAGATTGAAGCCCTCAAGTAGCATCTCCAAGTAGCATCACCAAGTAGCATCTCCAAGAGCATCGCATAGCATAATCCTACCCGGCGATCCTCCCTCGTCGCCTGTGGAAAAGCGATCACCGGGTTGTCTGTGGAACTTGGAAGGGTGTGTTTTATTAAGTATCCAGTTCTAGTTGTCATAAGGTCGAGGTACAACTCCGGTCGCCCTTTACCGAGGGACACGGCTATTCAATAGATTAACTTCCTGCAGGGTGCACCACATAACCCAACACGCTTGATCCCATTTGGCGGACACACTTTCTGGGTCATGCCCGCCTCGAAGATCAACACGCCGCAGCCCCACCTAGGCACAACCGAGAGGTCAAACACGCCGGTCTAAACCTAAGCGCCAGCAGGGTCAGGCCCATCGCCTCGAGCACACCTCACTGCTATGCAGGGCGGCCGGAAATGCAGACCTAGCAACCTCCATTACAAAGGAAGTTGCGTTAACGCAGTCCAATCCGCGCGCGCCGCTCGTCGCCCGATGTCAAGAAGGCTTGGTGATACCACGACGCCGGATACCCATAACTACTCCCACGTAGATGGTTAGTGCGATAGACCAAATGGCCGACTCGGATCAAATACCAAGATCTCGTTAAACGTGTTAAGTATCCGCTGAACGCCGAACAGGCCAGCCCACTGCCTCCTAGGTGGTCTCAACCTGCCCTGCCGCTCGCAACAAAGTAACAATCGGGGCCGTCGGGAACCCAGCCCACCTCTACCGGATGGAGCCACCGTCCTTTCAAATTTCTCATCGTAATCACTTGCGGGTACTCCTCGAGTGACCCGACTTTAGTCACCATCTGTATAGTATGTATGTATGTAGTATATACCCGTGATCACCTCCCGAGTGATCACGCCCAATAGTATAGCAAGGCGGTCGACAAGAATGTAGGGCCAATGATGATAAACTAGCATCCTATACTAAGCATTTAGGATTGCGGTAGGGTATCAATGATCAGAGCAACAATGACAAAGGTGCAATGTAATAGGAGTAATCAAACAAGAATATGCTACACTACTCTAATGCAAGCAGTATAGAGAATAATAGGCGATATCTGGTGATCAAAGGGGGCGCTTGCCTGGTTGCTCTGGCAAGAAGGACGAGTCGTCAACACCGTAGTCGAACTGGGGGTCGCCGGCAGTCTCGGGGTCTATCGAAAAGTAGTAACGAAGAGGGAACACAATAAATAACAGAGCAATCAAAGCATCACAAAGCGTAACAAGACAATACACGGTGTTCGGTGTGCCCTAACGCGGTAGTAGGTGATACCGACGAAACGGGGAAACATCCGGGAAAGTATCCCGGTGTTTCGCGTTTTGACAGTGAACCAAGGGGAAAGTTATGCGTGTTCGGTATGCTAGGGGTGTGTGGCGACGAACAGGCTGCGATCCGGATTCGCCTCGCTGCTCGAGTAACTTTCATGTTGAAAATAATTTAATCCGAAGTTACGGATTAAAAGATATGATTTTCTAAAGATTTAGTAATTTCGGAATTTAATTAATCATTTAATTTAATTCGAAATTGATTAATGACATCAGCATGATGTCATGTTGACATCAGCGATCAACGAGGATTGACTAAGTCAATCGACATGTGGGTCCATGGGTCCCACCGTACTACTGCTTATGTTAATTAGGTCTTAGTTAAACTAATTACTATTTAATTAAACTAATTAGTTAATTAGATTAATTAAACTGGATTAATTAACTTAATTAATTCACTTATTAATTAATTAATTATTAATTTTATTAAATAAATTATTATTATTATTATTTAGAAACGTTCTCAGGGGCTGGGCCCTAGCTGTCATAGGCCTAGAGGGGCCTTAACGGGTGCGGGCATCGGGTAATACCCGAACAGGCGACGGGCGCCACACGGCAGCATGCCGAACGGCAAATCCATGGCGCTGCCGGGTGGCTCGCCGAGTCCGCCACGGACGGCACCGCGGACGACGGCGGCGGGTCGGCGAACGGCGGCGATGCTGGGCAGCGCACCGGGGGGCTGCGGACGAGGCCAAGGGAGCGGGGGCGTGGGCGCACGGTGGCAGCGGCGGGGCAGACGGGCGAGGTGTTGTGGCCGCATGTGTAGGCGGCGACGGGCACAATGGACGACGAGGGCAAAGGATGAGGAGGGAGGCCACGGCGAGTGAACTCCGGCGCGGTGCGGGCTCACAGCGTGGTCGTCGTCGCAAACGACGGAGTGAGCGCCGAGCGCTCGGTGAGGGCGACACGCACGCATAGAGGAGGAAAGGAAGGAGGGAGGTGGCGGCTCACAAGGAACGGGAGGGGCATGGCAATGGGCTCGGGGAGGTTCGGGGAGGCCGGCGGGGAAGAGACGATGGGGCGGCGCCGGCGATGCTGGCGAGTGGCGCCGGGGCGGTCCGGCGGAGACGGGTTCAATCCCGGCGGCGTCGGGGCGAGGTGACGGAGGCGGCGAATCCAGCGACGAAGCCCGGCGGGGCGCGATCGGGGTTGAGCCCCGATCCAGGTCGGGGGCCGGGCGAGAGGGAGCGAGGGAGGGGGCTATTCCCGATCCAGATTGGATCGGGAGAGGAGAGAGGAGCGCGGCGTGGGGGGGGAAGCGAGTGGGTTAGGGTTTGATCGCCTCGGGGATAAGGGAGTAGGTGGGCGGGGTGGGCGGTCACTGGGCCGGCTCAGAGCTAACGGGCTGCTCGCCCAGGAGAGGGGTTCTTTTCTTTTGTTTTTTGTTTTGTTTTCTGCTTTCTTTTAACCTTTGTATTTTCTTTCATTATTACTTTTCTGCTTTTAATTCATTTAAAAGTATTTAGGCATTTTATAAAATTGTGTTTACTTCACCATAATTACCTATGCATTATTTGGCAACACCCCAACATTTTAGTTTTAATATTTGAAAATATTTTATTGTTTGCTTGATTTTGAATTTGAATTCGAACCGGTTTCGAACTAAAGCGAGATTAGCTATAATAATTGAGGTGACACGGCATCATTAACGTGGGATTACTATAGCCTAATTACCCGGGCGTCACAATGCAACGAGTCGCAGCTGAGGCCATGCATGCAGCCACTTAAATCGTTGGAATTAATTAGGCTTATACTTCTGCAAGCCGTTAATTATTGCCATGCCTTGGTCTTGCTGCTTTGCTCACGGGACTAATAAACCCGGACGGAGGGAGTACCTTGGTTGGTGAGAGGTTTGAATTAAGCCCTGCAAACCGGAAAGGAGGTACTAGTACGTGTGTGATCCGCTATTTATTCGTGTAGGATCGAGTAGGTCGTTTCTTGAATTGAGCCCTGCAAACCGGAAAGGAGGTAGTACGTGCGTGATCCGCTATTTATCCGTGTAGGATCGAGTAGTAGGCATTTTTATTCAAAAAACTGCCACTTCGGATCTTGCGTCGCAAATAAAACTACCAGGAGCGCATTAGTAGGCTAGCTAGTGATCGATCAGTAACTTGTAAACACTGAGCGAACAGAAATAAGTAACTGTTAATGCATCTCAATGGTTCATAGATCATATAAAATATGCTCCAAAAGCAAAGATCAGCCAGTTCAGATCTTGTGTCACAACTAAAACTAACTTGTATGATTCCCATATATAAGACCAACATGTTAATGCATCTCAATGATTCACAGATCATATACAAATATGTAGCTCCAAAAGCAAAGATCTAGAAAAACCATCTGTTCTTCCTACTAACATGGATGCCTCTCTTGGCCAACATTCAATACAGACTGAAAGACAAATTTGTTTGTGAAGTCTACAATTCCTCTTGCAAACGTAAGTGGTTTCACCAACAGCTGGAACCATGAGAATGAACCACACATGATGGAGGAACATCCACTGCAATATGATTTGGTATTCTCTCGATCACACTGCGAGATTATTTTCAGAATACAAACTTTAACTTAGGCAAAATGATGCCCATTGTATAATCAGACCAAAGCAATGAAGCACCTAGTGTTGGCCAATAAATAGTGCAATACTACTTTCCTGCAGTCCATGAAGTGACTATCCAATCTTTCTGTGTCTATTTTCAAATGGCAATGCATGCAGTGACTATACTATTCTCTTGTGCAGTTCAACCAAAATTGCAGACACTTTGTTTGTTTGCCAAATAGCAACGGGCAGACATCTCTGTCTGCACAAATATCAAGCAGCTAGTAAACATATACCACACCATGTATTTTCGGTTTAAACATGTCTCTTCCGCTTAGCATCTGTCATGTTCTGCACTGGACAATCTGGTACAGTTATGTTTTGCCCTGGACAATTTCATACTGAATTGATTTGCTGGTTCAGAGTAGAAATATAGCGCCTATTCTTCATCAGACCAAGGATATCTATGTTCGCAGTGATGGAACAGGTGAAAACGGTACAACCAAAATTGAGCATCCAATCATTGAATCATGTCCTGCACCTCCAATGTAGGTCCACCCTGCCAATAAATTCACATGCAAACCACTAGTATTACTATCTAATGAGAGTACAAGAAGAGTAGCAAGATAGTAGCAAACCATGTACCTTCGTAATGAACAGCTCATAGTGCCACCAATTGGATATAAAGGTTTGGAAAAAACATGCTCCTAATGTTGAACCAGTTGGACTTTTTGTGTAGTTCCACTAAAATCGAGCATCCTTGTTTGCATAGATATTGAAAGTGTGATTACTATAAAAGTGGCACTAGTTGAAGCATAGACTCACAAATATAAGCATTCCAATTTCTTAGTGGGAAAAGATAGCAAGACTGTTTCTAACCACCTGTTTGAAGGAATAAATAAAGCAACAGCGGCTGATGTCATGAAGGCATACATAGTTTTTTCTGAAAAACTGAGCCATTCCTGACCTTTCCTGTTCTTTTAAGCAAATTTTGTGCAGTTCTACTAAAATAAAATGCCATCACCTCCTTGACAATTCAGTGACACTGTACAAAAGTAACTGACTTAACATTACATCATGACGTTAGGTATGTAGTCGACAGGCATTAGAGACAAACATACAGACCTCCTCCGATAACATAATAAAGATTAAATTTAACAAAGGTGTGACTAGCTTTACCGGGATAATTAACTACAAAAAAATACACTTCCGTGATGATACGTGTTTGTCATAGTAGGTCGCGTTTTTTGTCATGCATGTACATCCATGACAAATTTATGACAGAATCAAGATAGTCATACCTGTGCTGTCGTAGAAGTGTTCCATGACATTACCAAAATTATCATCACGGGAGTGTCCACTTCCATGACGATAAATCATGCGTCACAGAAGTGCTTTCGTAAAGGGTGACCGACATGTGGCATCCACCATAACGGAACGCTGTTAAGCTATCGGGTCGGGTTTTGGATCCGATAACCCGTTAATAGCCCCGACTAACGGGAAATTTCCACGTGTAAAATTCTTATTGGCCGGACGAAACACGTGTCAGCTCGTTAGTGGGTCAGATAGGCGCCTATGATATGTCGAAACGTGCCACGGCCCACCACTGGCCCATTTAGCTTACAAAGCCGGCCCGTTGGACTTGGTCAAAAGTTAACGGGCTGGCCCATGAAAAGCTCGTTATGGCCTTTTGCAAATAGCCCATTTTACGCCCATTAGGCACTAAAATCGCCCAACAACGTCATGTGGCCCGTCGAATATAACACCATCCCATTTCACTTTCGGCCCATGTATGGCCCATGACGTCTTTCGGCCCATATGAGGCCTTCGTATCTTTCGGCCCTTTACAAGCCCACGGTGACTCTAGCCCATAATGTACAGTAATTTTCTTTGTACCCGTTAACGGCCCGTGATTTACATGGGCCGTTTCCAGCCCGTGTTAGCTTTCGGCCTATTGATGGCCCATACGTTTGGGATCCTTTTCGCCCTCGATTACTTTCGCCCACATCGGCTGTTCCCTAATGGGCCAAATTCGGCCCATGGCAAGAGTCGGCCGATACTGTCATGTTCCCCAAATGGGCCAAATTCGGCCCATGGCAAGAGTCGGCCCATTACTGGCCTATTACCCTAATGGACCAAATTCGGCCCGTGGCAAGAGTCGGCCCGTGGCAAGAGTCGGCCTGTTTCTGGCCAGCCCGTCCTATATTCTGGCCCATTAACGACCCGTTATGCCTGTGACAGAACTAAGCTTTTGCAGTCCTACGGCCTGTTAACGGCCCGTTACCATGCTGGGCCGATACCAATTACGCCCGATTACGGCCCATGTAGACCCATTTATCCGATGGCCCTAGGCCCATTTATCGACGGCCCGAGGCCCACCAATTACAGGCCCATTTATCGACGGCCCGTAGGAGACCCATGGATCCTACGGCCCGTATATGGCCTATGGGTAGTTGCGGGCACTAGCAAACCAGGGAAAAAGAAGACTAGGAGATAAATAAGGCCCAAACTAACGTTAGGCTATTAAGGCGATTGCACAGATTACATCCACTCGGCATCAAAGATCGCTACCAGTGCAAATATAGGGAACACCCTACACTATACAAAAATGGCTTGCTGTCTTCTTCAGCCGGTGGCTGCACGTTAAGAATAAATTTTGTATCGCACCAAAACAAATTACAACTATATAACAAAAGGAAGGTTGGCATAAAACTTAACAGTCTAGCAGATAAATGCACCACCAGAAGTTCAGAAGCTCGGTTCATTTGACCTGACTGTTACGTTTTCATGCCGTATTGTCCGATGGAACACCATAACCCTCGCCTTCATTTCCCCTAGGCTCCTGAACAACATAGCAAATGTCTGATAGTCTGGTTTCAAAACCATGCATATCTTGACGACATTGAGCAATGTTTCTCCCTATTTCACAAAGGGCCTCTGTTAGGGAATGGACTTGTGTCTGGAGCGCAGATAAAACATTGCTTTGAGCTTGCATATCTTGATCATGAGGCAGTTTGGACGATATTGCCTTAACAACCAACCAAGTATTACGAGGAACATGCTTTTGGCACTGTAAGTGGACAGGTACTGACCCACTGCAGCAAGAGCTGACATTGTGGTTATAGTTGCCTCGCCACCTGCAGAAGGTGGCGGTTCCACCATTTTCTCCATAGCTGGCTGAAAAGTTGAGGTTTTACATTAGTAGTACCAGAATAGAAGATATTAAGGAGGCAGCAAAATCAAACAAAATAGCTTTGGTCTATATACAAAACTTATTCTGGTGAACCCATGTAAAATATTAGTTGTATTTTATTGCAAAGTACATAATAAAACCAGGTTCCAAACGTATGAGCATGTACCATCGCTAATGTATTGCCTATTTCTTCACATTGTATTGAGGTCCAAGGATAAAGAGACGAAGATTATAATACGGTAAGCATAGTATGACATCATTCATATCACAAAACAACTGAGAATAGACAAACAGGCAATTGTAACGTTGTGTGGGCAAGTCTAGCACGGAACTAGATTACGGGTCAGGATCAAAGGAACATCACTCCTTCCTTTTAAACCTTGTAAGGTGCAATGATACGCTAAGACAATTGTGTATAAAATTGAAAAGAGTAATAGACATTGGCTGCAAACCATGCAGTTCAAGGCACAAGTCAGAGTAAGTAGTAGTTAAAAGGCATGAGGATTAAGGACTTTTAACAGTGGCTTTGACTGGTGTAGTCATGCCCTTCTTCTTGCTGGTGTGATAGTCCTTGAAGATTTCCACAACATTTGGTTCAGGTACTTTTTGGCCCTTGCGGGCTTTCCTCTGCATTTCTAACAAGTCAATATAGATCTAATAATATGGTACAGTGAAAAGAGTGAAACAGCAGCTAATTACAAGAGCCTCGCAGTGTGCAGTATAGCTACGAGATCCTATCGTCTGTTGGAATTTCACTTTCATACGGTTGGCCTTGTTCTTTGAACAGTTCACCTACAAGAAGATAGATTTGTGTGGCACATGCGTCAATAGGACTTCAACATGTGATCTGATCACATATATATAATGTACCGATACTTGGATCGCACCGGTGTTTAACAAGGCCCCTCCAGTCTTCATCCGATATATTTTCCATTTGGAGATGTTTGGGAAAGTTCACTTATTAGCCTTGCCTTCAAAGTGAGTTTTCCTCAAGTTATACCAATACTATCGCAGAGCAGACTTGAAAACATGGGTGCAAGCTTGTCTGGTTGCATCATCTTGGCTATCCAACTTGAACCTCATATGTTGAAAATTATGGGAGTCTCATTATCAAGAACCCGAAAGTATGGGACAGAGCAAGACGATATTACTAGTTTCCATACATAACCATACTTACAGATAAATGGTCGAGGAAGGTGTTGAACTGGTTTCGTCTTTGTCATTCTGCTTCAATCCATGTTGGGAGGATACGTACATGACACCTAACGGCAACCGCTGCCTCGATACTAACTTGGCCGACTCAGAGCATCACGTGGCCTTTTAAACCTCCCTCAAAACGGATCTCCATTCTTCCTCCTCTAGATTTAGTTAACCTATCGAGCATTATCCCGATGTTTGTTTCCTCTTGCGCCTAGGTGCTAGTCCAACAACAAACCTAGGAAGTGTTAGTGTACATCAAACTGTGATACTACATATAAAGAAGCATGCAATCAGAACTTGACTCCAAAGAACTACCTTCTTGCTGTTGAAGCTCACAAGGTTCATCTGATATTGCCAACTCGTCTTGTGTCAAGAGTGCTTGAGAAGTAGTGTCAGGTGGCAAGGGAGCTTGGGAACGTGCTGCTAGCTCAGTTGACGCACGAGTATGTCATGCAGCTGGTAGTACTGTGGTAGGTGTTGCAAGAACTAGGGAGGTCTCTGCTTGTTTGGTGGCAGCTATTTGTTTCTGTTTGACTTTTTTTGCAGTTCGTGTAGCATAGGATGCCATGTTTGTAGAATTTTCCGCTGGACATTCACCTTCTATTGTACCATCAGTACCAGCAGAAACTGCAGGATTCATCCGCTTCTCATTCCCTGCCATTCTCTGTTTCTTCCTCTTTCTCTGTGCCATGTTAAGTCAAGCCGACAAGAAAAACGAATAAAATTTAGTTCTTCGTAACAAATTGATGTGTGATGCGAATAAATAAAACTTTGATGTTAGACAACCACATGATAGGAGGATGTAATATGTATGAAAAACAGGGCGGAAGAGATAACCAGAACTATGATGTGTAAACTAAGAAGAAGACATTTCACCAAATTAGAACCAATGCAATGGAAGGTAGACACCATATGAAAGATGCTACAAATATCGCTCTGCCAAGTTAACAATGTCTCAGCATAAATGGTGTTTAAACAAATGTGAAGCAGTACAAGAAATATATCATATGCAAGATGCAAACAACATCACACTACCATGTTAGAGGTCTCTCGTCATTAGTGCCATTGCACAACATTGCATATTCACAGCTTATGATGTGTAAACTAAGGAGAAGGCATTTCAATAAATTAGAAGCAATGAAAGATAGACACCATATGAAAGATGCAAATAATATCACTCTACCAAGTTAAAATTGTCTCGTCATAAGTGCCATTTCAACAAATTAGTAGTACAAGCTAGAAAAGAATGTGAGATGTAACCTATATCACACCAAGTCAAACGTGTCTTATGATAAGTGATTGTTCCAGTTACACAACAAAGAGTAATTTGATGTAAGAACATGGTGTGATAGATGATATTGTATGTTCTAGAAACAGGAACACGTGTCTTATTCAAGTATAATGTGTAAAGTAAGCAGATGGAATTCAAAAAAATTAGAAGCAATGCAAGCTAGACATCACACATAACATGCAACCACATATAACAGTGCCAAGTTAGAGCGAGCACCAGTGATGCTGCACTAGGGGAGACGTGCTCATCATAAACACAGCTTTGTTGAGTGTCTATGCATGTGTTGTCTTGGAAATCATCTTGGGGGTGTGGAGGAGTAGAAACTGTAGGCCCTCTGTTTGGAAGGAGCACCTTTATCCGCTGCCTTGCTAACTTCCTTCCGCTTTATTTATTTTGAATTGTCAAGTAAAACCGACAAGAAAAAGCAATAAAATTCTCTCTTGTAACTCATTCATGCATGATAATTGACAATCACTACTTTGATGTAAGGCAAACACATGATACCGTGGATGGAATATGTACGAAAAACAGACGGCATGACATGTTCACAACTGTTTGTGTAAACTAAGCAGAAACCATTCCAGCAAATAAGAAGCAATGCAAGCTAGACACCACATGAAAGATGCAACCAATATGACTGCCAAGTTAAAAGTGTCCCATCATAAATGTAATTTCAACAAATTAGAAGCAGCGCATGCTATAAATCATATGAAAGATGCAACTAATATCGCACTGCATATACTAAAGGTGTCTTGTTATATTGATTGATGCGGGACACAAAAAAAACAATAGTTTTATGTAAGGACATGCTTAATAGACAGATGTACTATGTACTAAATACAGGAAGGCATGTCACATTAACAGGTATAATGTCACATTTACAGGAGTATAATGTAACGCCCCGGATTCGATGCGCCAGGTGTCCGCCAGTTATTCGCCGTCTTTGCCAAGTCATGTGCTTGCGTGTTGCATTTTTGCAATGTCATCATCTGCATTTCATATCATGTCATCATGTGCATCGCACTGGCATACGTGTTCGTCTCATGCATCCGAGCATTTTCCCCGTTGTCCGTTTTGCAGTCCGGCGCTCCTATGTCCTCCGGCGTTCCCCTTTTGTCTCCTGTTGTGAGTGGGTGTTAAACTTTCTCGGAATGGACCGAGGTTTGCCAAGCGGCCTTGGTATAGCACCGGTAGACTGACTGTCAAGTTTCGTGCCATTTGGAGTCCGTTTGATACTCCAACGGTTAACCGGGTAGCCGTAAAAGCCTCTTTGGTGTGTAGCCCAACACCCCTCCAAAGTGGCCCAAAACCCATCCAAACCCCCTCCATGCTCTCGGTCGTTCGATCATGATCGCGTGGCCGAAAACCGTGCCTCATTTGGACTCTCCTAGCTCCCTCTATCTATAAATAGGTGCCTCCCCCTCCATTTTCACGGATGAAACCCTAGCCTCCACCTACCTCCGCCTTCGGACCTGTCCGCCTCCGCGCCGGACATGTCTGCCGCCGCCCTCCAACCAATCCTCCACCGCCACGTGTCCCTCAGCCCGCGCCTCTCTCTCTCTCCTCCACACTGCCCAAAGCCCATGCCCATGACCCATCCAGCCAGAGCCCGCCAGCCGCCGCCGCCGCCCAGCCAGGCGCTCGCCGCCGCCCCGCTCCCGAGCCAGCCCCGCCGCCACTGGCATCCCGCCGCCCAGCCGCCCGCCCGCCGGCCGCCCGCCCAGCCGCCGCCCCGCGCCACGCCCTCGCCCCTCGCCTCGCGCCCGAGGCCCCTCCGAGCGCCAAGCCCGCCATCCCGATCCGGCGTCGCCCTCGTGCCACTGGCTGTCCAGGCGAGCTGCCGCCTCCGCCTCGTCCCTGCCGGCGCGGGACCCCACCACCCCGGAGCTCGCCGCCGCTGCCCCTGGCCCCTCCGCGCCGTCGCCTCTCCCTCACCTCGCCGGACCAGACCGACCCCTCCGTCCTCGATCTCCGGACGTCTTCCTCCCCTCCGGCTCCAACTCCGGCGAGACTCCGATCGCCTCGAAGTCCGTGCCCGCAGCCCCCAGATCCAAATCCAAAACGAAGGTTGACCCCGATTTTCCACCAAGTCCCTGAAATTTTTGCATAATGTTGCCCTGTTCATCGCATCATAACTCCGCATCCGTGGCTCCGTTTTGGGCGTGTAGCATATCAAATTGTTCGCCTCACCGAGTACTTCATTTCATTACATTGCATCATGTTCATTTGAGTCCGTCTTGATGCCTGAATCATCGTTGCAAGAGTGCTATATAATGTTAATCTGCTGAAACTGTTATAACTTGATGATTTGTCATTTTTGTTGCATTTGATGTGTGCATCCTATGAGTATGAGCTCTACATGTGTTTTGTACTATGTCATGCCATCTTTACAGTGGTGCCATCCATGTATTTTTGGGAGTCTTGTAGTGAGTGCATCGAGCTTGTTAAGTAGGGTACTTGTTGTTGTTTGTTTTCTTTGGATGATTACGCTATATCATGATGCTATGTAAACCTGCTGCTACAAGTCATTCTATGCATAATCTGGGGATGTTCACTAAGGATGATTTGTTATACATGTCTTTCTCTATCCATTCATGCCCCTGTTTGCATTTATAGCGTGCTGTAACATGTTGTTATCTTGCCCTCAAAACTGCTAAATAATGTTGTTGTCTGCCTGTTAACATTAAGTTCAATGTTGCCATGATTGTTGCTAGTGATCCATGCACCCTATGAACTTGTGCTTTCCATGCTTATCTTCTCAAACATGTATTCTTACTGTTGGTAACCTTGTCATGCCATGTATTTCTCTGTGGTGAGTGTTTAAAGCTCACCAACATGCCTACTTATTGTTGTTCCTGCCATGTATGAATCTGTCATATCATTTGTCATGTTTACATGGGTGCCAGCATATTTTGTGTTCCTTTTTGGCTCACGGTCAGTAAGGGACTTCTTTTCTATGCAATTAGTAGGTTCATGCCATGCCTTTGTTTGCCATGATAAGCTTCTGTAACATGTTGTTTGATAGCTCTAAACATTGCAACCTGATGTTGTTTCTGCTAAGCCTGTAAACTGTTATTATTTGCAATCTTGCCATGTCCTTTTGAGCATGTTCTACTGACTTCTGGAGATAGCTCACTCTTCAAGTTTTGTCATGCTTTACCTGTACATCATCCCCATGCCTTTTGTTCTTACGTTGGGATGCTGTAGCATATTGTTTTGGTGCTTGCAATATGCCTAGTTGCTGTTTTGGACAGCTTGTCCTTTAAACTTGTATAGAGTGTATGTGTTACACCGTTGCTCCGTTTTGAGTGTGCTCTATATGAAACTTGCTTAGAATTGCATGTTGTTTCATATTATCATGTTGCATCCTTGTTTTGAGGTGTTTTCTTGATGTTTGGGTGCTTTTTGCATCAATGCCATGTTTAACTTGTTTTGCTCATATCTTCTAGGCCGTAGCTCCAAATCTAATGAACTTTATATGTAACTTGACTAGAATTTCGTGTAGATCCTATTGGTGCTCTTTAACTTGCTGTTTAACAACTCCAACATAAGGTTTATTCAGTTCTGGACCAATTTCTAAACTTGCATATGAGGACTTACCAGAATTGTTATATGTTGTTCCCGGCCTCATTTAAACTTGCTTTGATGTGTTGCTCTTGTTTGCAACATCTCTTGCCATGAGTAGCTTCATTAGCTTTGTCATGCATCATGCTTGGTTGTGCATCATGTCTTGTCTATGTGTGGTGTGTTTACTATGTTGTGTGCTTCTTCTCGATAGTTCCCATTTCGTTGCGATCGTGAGGATTCGTTCGTCTACGCTTGGTTCGTCTTTGTGGCTTCATCTTCTTCATGGACTCGTTCTTCTTCCTAGCGGGATTTCAGGCAAGATAACCGCTACCCTGGATCTCACTACTATCATTGCTATGCTAGTTGCTACGTTCTATCGCTTTGTTGCGCTTCCTATCACCTGTTCTTCAAGCCTCCCCAAATTGCCATGAACCTCTAACCTTTGACACCCTTCCTAGCAAACCGTTGTTTGGCTATGTTACCGCTTTGCTCAGTCCTCTTATAGCGTTGTTAGTTGTAGGTGACATTGAAGATTGCTCCATGGTGGACAGGATTTTGTTGGGATATCACAATATCTCTTATTTAATTAATGCATCTATATATTTGGAAAAGGGTGGAAGGCTCGGCCTTATGCCTGGTGTTTTGTTCCACTCTTGCCGCCCTAGTTTCCGTCATATCGGTGTTATGTTCCCGGATTTTGCGTTCCTAACGCGGTCGGGTGATTTATGGGACCCCCTTGACAGTTCGCTTTGAATAAAACTCCTCCAGCAAGGCCCAACATTGGTTTTACCATTTGCCTCACCACCACCTACTTTTCCCTTGGGAGTAATTAACCCAAGGGTCATCTTTATTTTAGTCCCCACGGGCCAGTTCTTCTCTAAGTGCTGGTCCGAACCGAGTAGACTGCGGGGCCCCCTCGGGGAAACTCGAGGTCTGGTTTTACTCGTAGGATGTCTCATCTGGTGTTGCCCTGAGAACGAGATATGTGCAGCTCCTATCGGGATTGTCGAAGCATCGGGCAGCTTTGCTGGTCTTGTTTTACCATTGTTGAAATGTCTTGCAAACCGGGATTTCGAGACTGATCGGGTCTTCCTGGGAGAAGGAATATCCTTCGTTGCTCGCGAGAGCTTATCATGGGCTAAGTTGGGACACCCCTGCAGGGTATAAACTTTTGAGAGCCGTGCCCGCGGTTATGTGGCAGACGGGAATTTGTTAATGTCCGGTTGTAGACAACTTGACACCAGATCCAAATTAAAATCCATCAACCGCATGTGTAGCCGTGATGGTCTCTTTTCGGAGGAGTCCGGGAAGTGAACACGGTCTTTGGGTTATGTTTAACGTAAGTAGGAGTACAGGATCACCTCTTGATCATTGCTAGCTTCACGACCGTTCCTTTTTTCTCTCTTCTTGCTCTTGTTTGCGTATGTTAGCCACCATATATGCTTAGTCGCTGCTGCAACCTCACCACTTTACCCCTTCCTTACCCATTAAGCTTCGCTAGTCTTGATACCCATGGTAATGGAATTTCTGAGTCCTCATGGCTCACAGATTACTACAACAACAGTTGCAGGTACAGTTTATGCGATGATCTTGACGCGAGAGCGGTGCTTGCTTGTTTTGGAGTTCTTCTTCTGCTTCTTCTTCGATCAGGGGATAGGTTCCAGGTCGGCAGCCTGGGCTAGCAGGGTGGATGTCGTTTGAGTTTCTGTTTGTGTTTCATCCGTAGTCGGATGTTGATCTCTTGTAAGATGATGTTGTATTCTATGAAATGTTGATGTAATGATATCCACCTTGCAAAAGCGTTTCAATATGCGGGTCTATCCTTGGTGGGACCTTCGAGTACCTTTTGGATAGGGTCACATATTGGGCGTGACAAGTTGGTATCAGAGCCTCGACCGACCTTAGGAGCCCCCCTTGATTGATCGTGTATTTTGGCCATTGTTGAGTCTAGAAGAAAACAGTTTTCGGAGTCTAGTTATATCGGAAAGTAGGAATTCTTTTTACTCCTCAGTCCCTTCGTCGCTCTGGTGAGGAATCTTGACGTAGGTGTTTTGAACTACTCCTCTTCCCATTCAAATTTTTCTTTAGGTTCACGCAGTTGGTTTTCCGATCGTTGGCTCTCAGCTCCTCATCCGGTGCATTTCTCGTCAAGTTGACTCGAGCCTCTTCATTTTTGCCAAGTTCAATCCTCAGTTGTTTTCTTTTCCCACCCGCCCACCCTTTTTTTCTTCTCGGAGCCGGAGTCCGTAATCGAGTATGCATCCTACTCGTGCGAAGTCTTTGCTTTCTTTCCTCAATGATTTCAACCGGTGTTTTCTCTTCAAGATATTTGTCGGTTCCCCCTTCCAAGTTGCCTTTGTTTTCCCGCCCTCCCACCCTCTTCTTCCCGGAGCTTGAGTCTCTTTCGAGCATCAATTTCATTCGTGTGGAGTCTCTTAAGTCTTCCTTCAATTATTTCAACCGGTGAATTCTCGTTTTGTTCGACATTCTTCATCTCTTCTTCTTTTCCGGTGGACTCAACTCAAGTTTTTCGGTGTGGATCATATTCTTTTCCTCGGCTCAAGTGTTTTCCCTGCTCGTTTGCCTCTCGCCAGTTTATCCTTCCGGAGTGCTCAAGACTTCTCAGGAGATTCGTTTGTGTTCCAATTAATTCGAGGTTGTCACCTCATTCAAATATTTCAATTGTTCTGGTGCATCATCTACCTGTTCAACAATCCTTTCCAACGGTGTTTTCTTTTAGTGGGCCCTAACCCACAGGTTTTTTTCCCAGGATCTTACCTGACTCTTTTAATTTCCCCGGAGTTATTTTCAATTCTTTTCAAGTGTGATGTAAGAATGGATTCCATCAGTCACATGCCTTGTCAAGATAGATTTCAAATCATTTCATCGTCGGCTCAACCTCTTTGCTTTTCATTCTCCCGGAGTATCTCAGTAATTTTGGAGGTGTTTCTTGTCATCATTTGAAGATTGAAGAAGAGTTTTTCCTCTAAATCTTGCCCGTTCTCTCGAAGGTTCGTGGTTCTAGCTTCATGTTATCCTCTCATATTATTCCATTTGTCAGATATTCCTTTTCTTATCCATCCGGAGTATTTCAGGAGTTGATTTCTGTTTCTTTTCACCGGAGGCCATCATTCCAGTTATCGTTCTCTATTTATCCCGGTGCTTCGTTCAAGTGTTATTTAATTAGCTCATGATCTCTTTGTTCTTTTGCATCTAAATCCCCTCTAGCTTATTGGTTCTTCTAATTCTTCCCGGTGATTCATCCTCTTTCATCAGTCATTTTTCTAATTCTTTCGGTGGTTCGTTGAAGATTCCTTTTCCGCTCTTATCATATTAATTCATTCGATCTTTCCAATCCTACCGGTGATTCATGAAGACTTTCTCAAATTTTGTGCTATGTTCCCCTTAATCCTTTTCAAGAAGAATAAGTAGTATGAAAAATCCATTGCTTGTTATCAATTCAATTTGATGAAGGATAAGCATACAGTCAATCTTATTCTTATTTCCTCCAAGCGATTAATCCCTTCCTTCAGAGTTTGTTCATGATGAATAATCTCTCGGTTCCAATTGTTTTCATCTTTTCTTTTCCGGAGTTCAAATTTCCTCGGTCATTTCGTTGGAACCTCCATGTAAATCTCCGCAAGGCTCATCTTATTCTTTTCATCCTTCAATTCTATCTCATTGTCCTTTTGTCACCGGAGTTCTTCATGGTGGTTCTTCATGATTTAATTCATTCTTCAAGATTCATCAAGATTTTTGTTGGTGGAGTTCAAGTATCTTTTCTTCTCGCGTCTCGAAGTGTAATTAATTCTCCGTATTCTTTTGAAGTGGAGTTTTGCATTTCTTCCTTCTTCTCAGCTATCCAATCATTTTTGTTTGTGGCCGGTTATCACCTTATGATCTTGAGATGTTATCCATAAGTCCACGACAAGCTTATTCTTTTCGTTGTTGAATTTTCTCAACAACTCCGTTCAATCTTTTCTTCTACGGGTGCTTTCTATTTCATTCGTGGAAGAAGATGTCGTCTTCTTCTTCGTTCTTTTCGTTCAACTTTTTGAATTCTTCTGGAGGCATTGTGTCGTCCCTCTCGTCAAGTATCATTCCATCTTCTTAAGTTCATGTTCTATTCTTTCCCTTGTTCAGCCGGAGTGCTGCCTACATTCTTTCAGTCTTATTCGTTTCTTATCTCATTCTAACGGGAGTGGTTTCATAGTCTATCTGATTCCGCGAGCTTTTGATTCTCGCCATTCTCGTCGTTCCTCTCTTTTTCTCGAGTGCTCTCGATTCTTTGCTTCTTCTCTTGAGTTCTTGTTTCACGTCATCCTTTTTTTCCTTCCGTCTCGGTCCTAAGATCTCGGGACGAGATCTCTTGTTAGTGGAGGAGAGTAGTAACGCCCCGGATTCGATGCGCCAGGTGTCCGCCAGTTATTCACCGTCTTTGCCAAGTCATGTGCTTGCGTGTTGCATTTTTGCCATGTCATCATCTGCATTTCATATCATGTCATCATGTGCATCGCATTGGCATACGTGTTCATCTCATGCATCCGAGCATTTTCCCCGTTGTCCGTTTTGCAATTCGGCGCTCCTATGTCCTCCGGCGTTCCTCTTTTGTCTCCTGTTGTGAGCGGGCGTTAAACTTTCTCGGAATGGACCGAGGTTTGCCAAGCGGCCTTGGTATAGCACCGGTAGACCGCCTGTCAAGTTTCGTGCCATTTGGAGTCCGTTTGATACTCCAACGGTTAACCGGGTAGCCGTAAAAGCCTCTTTTGTGTGTAGCCCAACACCCCTCCAAAGTGGCCCAAAACCCATCCAAACCCACTCCACGCTCTCGGTCGTTCGATCACGATCGCGTGGCCGAAAACCGTGCCTCATTTGGACTCTCCTAGCTCCCTCTATCTATAAATAGGTGCCTCCCCCTCCATTTTCACGGATGAAACCCTAGCCTCCACCTACCTCCGCCGCCGGACGTGTCCGCCTCCGCTCCAAACATGTCCGCCACCGCCCTCCAACCAATCCTCCGCCGCCACGTGTCCCTCAGCCCGCGTCTCTCTCTCTCTCTCTGCCTGCTGCAAGCCCGCCATGCCCATCCAGGGCCCGCCAGCCCGGCCGCCCGCCGCCACGTGCCCGCAGGCGCCCGCCGCCCGCGACCCGCTCCCCGAGCCTGCCTCACCACCACCTCTGGCGTCCCGCCCGGCCGCCCTGCTGCGCCGCCCGCGCGCCCGCCGTCGCCCCTCGCCTCGCGCCCGAGGCCCTCCGCGCCAGCGTCGCCGTCCCGATCCGGCGCCGCCCTCGTGCCACAGCTGTCCGGCGAGCCGCCGCCGCCTCCGCCTCGTCCCTGCCGCGCGCCATGGACCCGCCGCCCGAGCTTCGCCGCCCAGCTGCGCCCGGCCCATCCGCGCTGTCCCCTCTCCCTCACCTCGCCGGACCAGACCGACCCCTCCGTCCCCGATCTCCGGCCGTCTTCCTCCCCTCCAGCTCCAACTCCGGCGAGACTCCGATCGCCTCGAAGTCCGTGCCCGCAGCCCCCAGATCCAGATCCAAAACGAAGGTTGACCCAGATTTTCCACGAAGTCCCTGATATTTTTGCATAATGTTGCCTTGTTCATCGCATCATAACTCCGCATCCGTGGCTCCGTTTTGGACGTGTAGCATATCAAATTGTTCGCCTCACCGAGTACTTCATTCCATTACATTGCATCATGTTCATTTGAGTCCGTCTTGATGCATGAATCATCGTTGCAAGAGTGCTATATAATGTTAATCTGTTGAAACTGTTATAACTTGATGATTTGTCATTTTTGTTGCATTTGATGTGTGCATCATATGAGTATGAGCTCTACATGTGTTTTGTACTATGTCATGCCATCTTTATAGTGGTTCCATCCATGTATTTTTGGGAGTCTTGTAGTGAGTGCATCGAGCTTGTTAAGTAGGGTACTTCTGTTGCTGTTTTGCTGGACAGATTCTGCTATATCATGATGCTATGTAAACCTGCTGCTACAAGTCATTCTATGCATAATCTGGAGATGTTCACTAAGGATGATTTGTTATACATGTATTTCTCTATCCATGCATGCCCCTGGTTGCATTTATAGCCTGCTGTAACATGTTGTTATCTTGCCCTCAAAACTGCTAAATAATGTTGTTGTCTGCCTGTTAACATTAAGTTCAATGTTGCCATGATTGTTGCTAGTGATCGATGCACCCTACGAACTTGTTCTTTCCATGTTTATCTTCTCAAACATGTATTATTACTGTTGGTAACCTTGTCATGCCATGTATTGCTCTGTGGTGAGTGGTTAAAGCTCACCAACATGCCTACTTATTGTTGTTCCTGCCATGTATGAATCTGTCATATCATTTGTCATGTTTACATGGGTGCCATCATATTTTCTGTTCCTTTTTGGCTCACGGTCAGTAAGGGACTTTTGTTCTATGCAATTAGTAGGTTCATGCCATGCCTTTGTTTGCCATGATAAGGTTTTGTAACATGTTGTTTGATAGCTCTAAACATTGCAACCTGATGTTGTTTCTGCTAAGCCTGTAAACTGTTATTATTTGCAATCTTGCCATGTCCTTTTGAGCATTTTCTACTAACTTCTGGAAATAGCTCAGTGTTCATGTTTTGTCATTCTTTACCTGTACATCATGCCCATGCCTTTTGTTCTTACGTTGGGATGCTGTAGCATATTGTTTTGGTGCTTGCAATATGCCTAGTTGCTGTTTTGGACAGCTTGTCCTTTAAACTTGTATAGTGTATGTGTTACACCGTTGCTCCGTTTTGAGTGTGCTCTATATGAAACTTGCTTAGAATTGCATGTTGTTTCATATTATCATGTTGCATCCTTGTTTTGAGGTGTTTGCTTGATGTTTGGGTGCTTTTTGCATCAATGCCATGTTTAACTTGTTTTGCTCATATCTTCTAGGCCGTAGCTCCAAATCTAATGAACTTTATATGTAACTTGACTAGAATTTCGTGTAGATCCTATTGGTGCTCTTTAACTTGCTGTTTAACAACTTCAACATAAGGTTTATTCAGTTCTGGACCAATTTCTAAACTTGCATATGAGGACTTACCGGAATTGTTATATGTTGTTCCCGGCCTCATTTAAACTTGCTTTGATGTGTTGCTCTTGTTTGCATCATCTCTTGCCATGAGTAGCTTCATGTAGCTTTGTCATGCATCATGCTTGGTTGTGCATCATGTCTTGTCTATGTGTGGTGTGTTTACTATGTTGTGTGCTTCTTCTCGATAGTTCCTGTTTCGTTGCGATCGTGAGGATTCGTTCGTCTACGCTTGGTTCGTCTTCGTGGCTTCATCTTCTTCATGGACTCGTTCTTCTTCCTAGCGGGATTTCAGGCAAGATAACCGCTACCCTGGATCTCACTACTATCATTGCTATGCTAGTTGCTTCGTTCTATCGCTTTGCTGCGCTTCCTATCACTTGTTCTTCAAGCCTCCCCAAATTGCCATGAACCTCTAACCTTTGACACCCTTCCTAGCAAACCGTTGTTTGGCTATGTTACCGCTTTGCTCAGCCCTCTTATAGCGTTGTTAGTTGCAGGTGACATTGAAGATTGCTCCGTGGTGGACAGGATTTTGTTGGGATATCACAATATCTCTTATTTAATTAATGCATCTATATATTTGGTAAAGGGTGGAAGGCTCGGCCTTATGCCTGGTGTTTTGTTCCACTCTTGCCGCCCTAGTTTCCGTCATACCGGTGTTATGTTCCCGGATTTTGCGTTCCTAACACGGCGGGTGATTTATGGGACCCCTTGACAGTTAACTTTGAATAAAACTCCTCCAAAGAAGGCCCAACATTGGTTTTACCATTTGCCTCACCACCACCTACTTTTCCTTGGGAGTAATTAACCCAAGGGTCATCTTTATTTTAGCCCCCCCCCCCCGGGCCAGTGCTTCTCTAAGTGCTAGTCCGAACCGAGTAGACTGCGAGGCCCCCTCGGGGAAACTCGAGGTCTGGTTTTACTCGTAGGATGTCTCATCCAGTGCAACTCCTATCGGGATTGTCGGCGCATCAGGCGGCTTTGCTGGTCTTGTTTTACCATGGTCGAAATGTCTTGCAAACCGGGATTCCGAGACTGATCGGGTCTTCCTGGGAGAAGGAATATCCTTCGTTGATCGCGAGAGCTTATCATGGGCTAAGTTGGGACACCCCTGCAGGGTATAAACTTTTGAGAGCCGTGCCCGTGGTTATGTGGCAGACGGGAATTTGTTAATGTCCGGTTGTAGACAACTTGACACCAGATCCGAATTAAAATTCATCAATCGTGTGTGTAGCCGTGATGGTCTCTTTTCGGCGGAGTCCGGGAAGTGAACACGGTCTTTGGGTTATGTTTGACGTAAGTAGGAGTACAGGATCACCTCTTGATCATTGCTAGCTTCACAACCGTTCCGTTTTTCTCTCTTCTCTCTCTCTTTTTTGCGTATGTTAGTCACCATATATGCTTAGTCGCTGTTGGAACCTCACCACTTTACCCCTTCCTTACCCATTAAGCTTTGCTAGTCTTGATACCCATGGTAATGGGATTGCTGAGTCCTCGTGGCTCACAGATTACTACAACAACAGTTGCAGGTACAGGTTATGTGATGATCTTGACGCGAGAGCGATGCTTGCTTGTTTTGGAGTTCTTCTTCTGCTTCTTCTTTGATCAGGGGATAGGTTCCAGGTCGGCAGCCTGGGCTAGCAGGGTGGATGTCGTTTGAGTTTCTGTTTGTGTTTCATCCGTAGTCGGATGTTGATGTCTTGTAAGATGATGTTGTATTCGTGTGTCATTGTATGCCTTATGTATGTATCCCCATCTATTATGAAATGTTGGTGTAATGATATCCACCTTGCAAAAGCGTTTCAATATGCGGGTCTATCCTTGGTGGGACCTTCGAGTTCCTTTTGGATAGGGTCGCATATTGGGCGTGACATATAATCTAAGCAGACTAGCACATGTGGTTTAACCAGATTGGAAGAATTACAATCTAGACACCATATGCAACATGCAACCACATATCACGCTGCCAAGTTAGAGTAGGCACCTGCAATGCTAGTGTAGGGGAAATGCTGTAATCAACTACAGAGCTACGTTCACTATCTTCATCTAGCATTTCTGTTTCTTGAGAATCATGTTGGGAGGCTGACGCTGCATTCTTTAAATGAGGAGTAGTCCCCTTGCCTGCCTGCCTCGTCATAAGTGATTGATGAGGGATCCACAAGAACATTAGTTTGATGTAAGAACATGGTTAATACACAGATGTACTAGTATGTACCAAAAACAAAAAGGCATGTCATATTCAAAGGTATAATGTGTAAGCTAAGCAGATGCAATTTAACCAAATTGGAAGCAATACAAGCTAGACATCCGGCTGGAGTGGTGAACATGATCATCTAGGACCTGAGAGCCTGGTGGGAGGCGGGCTGCTTCGCCACCATCGCGGCTTTTTAGTTGGCTTCCAGGTGATGCATGTCTTTGTTGGGCTTGTCACTAGCTCGGCTAGTGCCCTGACTAGCTATTTGTCTTTTGGTGCTCACGGGATGGTGGTTCATGTAAAAAATATCTTTCCTTATCTTAATAAAGACCGACTTCGGCCTTTCGAATACAAGCTAGACACCAACATGCAACCACATATGACACCGCGAAGTTAAAGCAAGCAACTGGGATGGTGGTTCATTGCGGCGAGGTCATCAACTCTGAGCTCGTTTACCGTCTCCATCTGGCACGACCTTGCACCCTTTATAAGCGTTATAGCGTGTCTTGCCTACCCGTATACCAAGCTGGAGCGACTTCTCTCTTTTCTTTGCTGCTTCTCTTTCGGCAGGAGAGTCTGAAATACCCTTGCATAAAAACACAATAGTGAGAGTATGGGTGAAGTGTGTGCATAACTAGTGCATTGTAAAAGTAGCAGATAGCAGGTGGCTTAAAAATAAATGACAGGAGATATATGATAGCTCTACAACATTGCATGGCAAACAAAATTAGATTCTACTCCGTATGATTTTGTAATATATGAGCACAGGAAATGCAGGTACTCCTCCAGCACACCACCACATGTGGTCACATCTAATATAACAGTCGACTGAAAATAAATAGGTCAGTCGATTTTTTTAATGAACCGCCCGATCTATAAGGAACGGGCAGATGGCCATCATCTACCTCCCGCCAGTCACTGTTAACGATCTTTCACGAACCGCCAGCGACCACCGGCCCAGACCCGTGCCTCCGTCGCCCCGCCCTCCCATCGACCTCACACCACCGCCGTGCTTGGCAGCGCCCCCAAGCCATCCCTTTAATCCCGGCCGACCTCCAGATCGGGCGCCAGTAGCTCTAGGCTGTAGACGCCCCTAAGATAAACACCAAGGCGCTGCTTTCCCGGCGTAATAGTCGTACTAGCGCCTGATACGCCGGGGAATGCTTCCATTAATTGGGAATCAACTGGCCAGAAATTGAAATTCAGGGGGGCGACGGACCTCTAGCTAAGGTGAAATAGTATATGAGGAGAAACCTTGTGCATCGCGAGTTACTAGGAACATCTAGTATCAAGAAGAAGCGGTCAACTAGTGTCTTCTGTGGGATGAATACCGTGCAAGCAGAGACGTAAGATTTGCACGAATAAGGGAAGAGGAGTACCTTCTTGGTTGCGGTGTGGTCACCTCCACATGTCGCGCCCGATCTTCTTGTTTTACCGAGAAGCAGATGTTACGGAGGTGCGGCTTGGACAAACCCATGGCCAAATTGTTGACTGTGTTGCCGTGGCTGTATGTCAGCGGAGGGGAAGCAGATCCGAGGCGGCGAAGGACGGCATAGCAGGAACAGCTCCGGTGCGGTGGAGGGTGGCAAAGTTGGAGCGGCAGCGATGAGGCGCAGGATGGCGTGGTTGAAGTGGCTCGGGTACGGACGGCTCGGCCTCGGCTTCAACTACTAGCCGTGGAGGGCGTTGCGGGTGAGGTTGCGATGGACGACGACGTCGGGGTATCGGCTCCGGTGTGATGGAGGAGGGCGGCGGTTGATGGGTGGGATGGGGTGGTGGACGGAGGATGTCGGGGTTTCGCGGCTGGTGGAGACGTAGTTTTGGCGCCCACGGAGTACGAATGGGGAATCGGACGGGTGGGGGGACCATGTTTTGGTCTGGGACGCGCTTGTTTTTGGCTTTTTTGAACAGAAGATGGGACACGCTTGTTTGAAATTTGGGGAAAGTACAAACTTTCCCTCCTCTTATATTTCAGACCTACCGCGGGTCGGGGGTAGGATGGTAATCCCAGGTGTCCCAAATAGTGGGCGGGAGCGATTTCGGCCGCGCGCATGTGTGCTTAGGCGGCCATTGTGTATGAATGTTTTTCGGAGGCGGTTGCGTGGCGTCTAGATGAAGCTACAAACCTACCCCGGTTTAGACCTTTGGACGTCGGGCCGGTAGGTTTCACAGGTTGGAGTTATTAGAAAAGTAATTTCCTTGTACTACCAAACATTGGTCTCACGCTGTTTCGGGCGAGTAGAGGCTCTTTTGGCGCTTCGTTCGAAATTTTGAAACACAAGCATTCACTTTTAGAGTACTCTTGAACTATGAGGATTGACCTAAATAGACAACGTTATATTTGACCTTGTATGTTTGAAAACCTCATTAAATTATCCGCTTCCTTTTGAATTTTGACACTTGAAAATCCTGTAACTACGATTATTTTGGAATGGAGGAGCTAAATTCGAATCTATTTTGTACACGACTACATATGCTATTATGTACAAAATCAGAGCAAAGATTCGTACCCCCATAGTTTAGGTATGGTTTACAAATGCCATGATATCAAATTCAAATAATTGAATGGACTACGTGTTGAATTCGATTTTTTTAAACCACCTTAGGTTGAATTCAAATGTATACTAGTTCATAGGTAGCTATTTATAAATGTCCATTGTGTAACTTTCGTATGTATAATGTGCTTTACACACACAACATGAATTATACTCACGTTTATATTCGATTGCTAAAGCGATGCATTATGCGGAGTTCAAAATACTAACTATGTGGATCAATTGTGTCGAATAATAACATAGACATGCTCAAATTGATAGAATCTAGATGTCTAATGGATCAATGACCGCTCCTTACGCTGAATTGCAAATATCATGATCCCATCCTAATATTTGGATACAATTTATATCTTTAATCAATGTGTAGAGCAGTCTTTTACGTGTAGTTTCACTCTCCATCGGTGGTCTCTCACACATGCTCACACACTCTCTCCGAGGTGTCTTTCTACTTTACATTCTCTAGATATAACCCTCCCTCCCTCTCGTAACCATTTACAACTGTTTTCACTAACCTTTATGACAAGCACTTTTCCTCTACAAACATACACACGCACAATCCTCATCGACACTTTCTATATACATGGACCTGCCTCGTGTCTCATGTACGCACATTATCTTCGCTTGTCTCTCACACATTATCTCACACTCTCTTCCTAATCGATTTAGTATGATTCTAGCGAGCATTCTGGGATGCCCCTTAAAGTTAGGTTGGATGAATAGTAATATCAGAGATAGAGGGGTTACCTTAGTCCGAGAACCAAGGGTTACAAATCCTAGCTGGCTTTGTCAGTGGACACAGAGTCCTTCACAATTCTGTTATCTTTGTCTTGTACGACTAGTCATCCATGGTCTTCCTAAATGTGTCATGGGCCGACCAATGTGGTGCAGGACGGAACCGAACAAAGGGCCTCACCTCGACCCACCGGACCTCACACGGTGACACACCCTCTGCCCCCACGTCTCATTATCTTCTCACACCCACACATACCAACACAAACACCACACACACACAGAAAAATTCTCCTGGTGCCTCTATTCCCTCCCCCTTGCATATACACACTGAAGGGAATGGAATCTCTTGTCATGACGTCATATTCGTCTCTCTCTCTAGACCACCCTCATTTCTCGTGCTATCTCCCCCCCCCCCCGTCGGCCCCTCTGTCCATGCCTCTCTCGAATACGTAATACACACACATACATCTCTAGGCCCCGCCAAATGCATCAACTACACATTCACACATGTTACATCACGTACCCCATTGATCTAAAAGGCCCTCTCTTCACGTTTATTTCGCATACAACATTCCTTTTGAATAAAGTGTGGCCAAAAAATTATTTTAGAGTTTCTACATATATACAACATTACAAAGTTATATGGAGGAGTACGAACGCTAATTTGCATTGCATTGTGCCCACAATCATATTTATTCCGCACTGTGAATTTGTATATTTTTATACAATATACAAAGTTAGTCATAATAAAGAGAAATAAAGAGCATCTCTCTCTCCATCGCATACCCCCCTGTACGCCCCTTTCACGTATGCACACAAAACTATATCCATGTCCTCTAAAAGTAAGCCCCCAGAAAATTCACGCGTGTTTCATCTTTCTCTCGCGGTATATGCAATGACGATCATTGTATTTGAAGTGAAAGCACGATACATACATTGGACTCATAATCCACTCATTACGGTCACCGTTTACATTTTGTGGTTATTATACAGTCACGGGCTCACCGTACAACTTCGTATTTGCTCATGACATGACTAGTTGACCAGTTGAACGCTCCACGTGGCACCTGATCTAGTGTTGCATCACATTATCTCACTAACATCGTGCCCAACTGTCGACTTGTATCTACCTTTTCTCTCACAAGATAAACAAGTCATACAAATGCATCCTGATGTTACATGCAACGAACGGGCATCTTGCTAGTAAGAATGAAAACAAACGACAGAAAAATATTTTGACGGTGGTGCGAAGTCATGACCGCAGGCATAGCGGACAAAGTGGCCTTGTATTGGTATGCTGAGCCGTCTGTTTTAACACACAGGAGCTGGTGTGGTGATTAACACACGCACGCATGCACATGAACTCCATCCACGCAACACTCACACAAACACATGCACCCACGCACGCACGCAACACTCACACGTACACAGGCAGCCACACACGCACGCAACACTCAAACGCACACACGCACGCATGCATGCACACACCAGTACACCACACGACCAACACACACTCTCACGCTCAAGTGCTCAACCTACACGTGCATGCGCACACATCAGGCCCTGACAGACACATACACAACCAGGTGATTCCCGTGCACGGTTTGGAGCCTTGTTGCGCCTGCGTAAATTTGTGTTTATCTGACCTTTTCCCTATGCGAACTGACAGGTGGGACCCACAAGGAACATGGTCAATTTAACTAGTCAACATGGCGCCACGCAGACTATTTGGCCGGTCAACAGAGTGCAATCCGATGCTGAACTGTGAGCAAGTGACCGTATAATCACCGCAAAACGTATATAGTGACCGTAATCAGCTTATTCTGAAGTTCAGTGACCGTACTATGCTTTTCTCTCTGTAGGCCCTCCAAAACTACATCTCTACATGTTCTCGCATGTTACATCGAACAACTATGCAATACAGCACTACTACTACACTCTAACACAATAAATCATATGTGTTTTTAGTTTTACTAGATATCATATTGTTACATATAATTATTCAGTTTGCATACATTAAAATTGCCTATGAAATGTATGGCCAGTATCATCTACCGCACGAGAAAAATCCCGCCCTTTCCTGTTTAATCGGGTTTGTATCGATGGATCGTGCGAAACAGCAAAACTATAGTACTATATAGTACAAGTGACAGTTCACTAGGCCGTCGTGTCGTCTACTCCTCCGTCGTAAGAGTGGAGCGCTCGCTTTCATAAATCTTCTAGTCCCTTTCGCCGACATGTGGGACATCAAGCTACCGGGTCCATGTGCCATACCGGAATACAGTGCAGAGCAGCCGGGGTGAAGCACCCCAGTCATGGCGTCGGCGTAGTAATGAGCAATGAGGCGTCAAATCACAAAGCTGCACCTTTCCCGCAGTTAAGTTGGAGGGACGAAGTACGAAGTAATAATGCTAAAAAAAGAAGTTGGAGGGACGAAGCAACCATCATTTCACTCGTTGTTGAATCCGCTTCTCCCTCATCTTCTTCAACTTAACCACGTGTTGCTTCTGCCGTTGTTCTGCCTCATGTGGGACGCGGATCAGCTTGGTCGCTTCTCCCTCATCTTCTTCAACTTAACCACGTCTTGCTTCTGCCGTTGTTCTGCCTCATGTGGGACGCGGATCAGCTTGGTAAAGCACTGACACATGGGACGCATGTTAGCAAACCGCCAGGACAACGTCCTCCGAAAATAAGAAACCTCCCCCGCCATCCGCGCGGGAAAATCACCTCCTTTTTACTAATCTTTGATTCTATAATTTTTTAGATCAATATAATTGAGATTTGTATAGATAGCACACAGGAGCAAAACCAAGTGGTACGGTTAAGGGCATCCACAGTGTGTAGCCAAATGTGAAAATAGCTTTTGGCATCATGGGAACCATTGTGGACGGCGTTGCCAAAGCCAAAAAGATGGAACCGAAGTTCCCTAATTAATTGATTGAAGGAATAAAAAAATGCAACGTCTCTCCTATTTCTCCCATGCTTGGATGCATGTAGGAGTAGTACAGTATAGAGCATAGAGTCTACTCCCCTGTCCCTTCTATCACAAATCACAAAGCAGTGAGGCGTCAAATCACAAAGCACGGACGAAGCAACTATCATTTCACTCTTTGCTGACTCCGCTTCTCCATCGTCTTCTTCGAGAAACCATCTCACCGCACTAGTAGTCCTAGTAGTAGTAGTACTAGTAAAGGACTTCCTGGATGCAAATAAGGCGGTTGTCTCGGCTTGCAGGCGGCAATTGCGAATGACTTCCCGTGGTATCCCTCAATGGTGTTCTCCGTCGAACGCACTTCGCCAAACCACAAAAAAAAAGTCGTCGACATCACCGCAATGGGCAAGGAATTCAAATATAGTTACTACCTCCATTTTTTTGTACACAAGACCAGTATATCAAAATTACAATTTTCAAAGGGCCACTAACACTAATCGAGGCAAAATTGATGGGGTTAGCAACCAAGGACATTAATATCCCCTACATGCATGCGGAAGTGAGAAGGTTCGTTTGCATGGCGCTGCATTAATCAAGCGGTGAGGAGTGAGATGGTTAGCTCTTTAGTCTTTCGAGAAAAAAAATATGCATTAATTGACACGTGAAACGAGGATTTGTATCGAAGGAAAACCCTGCCTTTCTTTTTTAACACTAGTACTCCTAGTACGTACTACCTCCGTCCTGGTTTATAGGTCCCTTTTATAGTTTGTGCCAAATTTTGACTACAGATTTAACTAACAAAGTATTAATGCATGTCAAGAAAAATTATCTCATTGGATTCGTATTTAAACATAGTTTTGAAAAATATAATGTTTCGTGACATGCGTGAACATTTTCTTAGTTTAATCTATGGTCAAAATTTGGCACGAAATACAGTGGGGACCAATAAACCCGGACAGAGGTAGTATGTACTTATCCTGTTTGGGTCTAGGCCTAGCATTGCCAAACTTCGCCACACATTTTTGCCAAGCTTGCCTAAAGTTTTCAAAATGAGAAGGAGGTACACTTGTGCACGGCTGTCGCGGTCGCACCGCACCCTCACACGGTCGCTCCTGCACGCCACGGTCGCACCGCACCCTCACACTTCGCTCCTTCACGCCACAAACCCAACCAACGGAACACACCCTCACTGACACGTACTGTCGCATGTGAACAAACCAAACTCAGCCATCCTATCGCTGACACATAATTTTCGTTCATAGAGTATGTTTATCCAACCGAGTATCCGTGCGGCCCGTCTTGGTGGTGCATTGGGGAAGAAGAGGTGAGGAAGAAGGAAAGAAGGGTTAGGAGACGTAGAATATTCATCCAACCGCCTGAAATGGTAGAGTCAGGCGACTTGCATAACAAATAGTATGTTTTTACACAACAAAAGATCCATAATAATAAAAACAACAACATAAAGAAAAACTATCACTGCTCGCGGAAAGAGACGGCCTCGTCGTCTTTGGCTGCCGGCGCGAACCAGCCATTGCTGCCGACGTGTGTCTCTGTACCGTGGTTGTCCTCGGCCTCCAGCTACTCGTTCAACGGAGCGTGCGGGCGCTCTACACGGATGAGAGCACAGCCCAGTTTAAGTCGAGGACGTCCGGTTCCGCCTGCAGGAGGGCCGCGATGGCAGCGGCATCCGCGGGCTCCACGTCGAGTCGAGCCTCCGCCGCCCGGTTCAAGTCCAGGACTTCTGGTTCCGCCTGCAGGAGGGAATCGATGAGAGCGGCATCCGCGCGCTCCGCGTTGAGTCGAGCCTCTGTCGCCTGGCTCAAGTCCAGGACTTCCGGTTCTGCCTGCAGGAGGGCGTTGATGAGAGCGGCATCCCCGCACTCTGCGTCGAGTCGAGCCTCTGCCGCCCGGCTCAAGTCCAGGACTTCCGGTTCCGCCCGCACGAGGGCGTCGATGAGAGCGGCATCCACGCCCTCTGCGTCGAGTCGAGCCTCTGCCGCCCGGTTCATGTCGGGGCGTCCGGTTCCACTGCGGGAGGCCTCGATGGCAGCGGCATCCGCGCTCTGCCTCAAGTTGAGCCTCCGCCGCCCGGTTCACATCCACGACATCCGGTTCCGCTGCGGGAGAGCCTCGATGGCAGCGGCATGCGCTTCGCTCGCGTCGAGTTGAGCCTCGCCTCCGGTCCTCCTTTAGTATCGCCATGTTGAACCGTTGGTCCGCTTTGCACCATGGGGACTCGGACGCCCGCACGAAGTCGGCGTCCATCGTCTCATACCCATCGGGGCCTTCGCGCCGCGACCTCTGCGATGAACATTGGATCGGCTTCCTCCTCCTCGTAGCTTGGCTCCGAGAACTTCGAGGATTGGCCCGCCGCAGCGAGCTTGGGAGCGGAGTGCGTGGCGCCGACCGCCGCCGCGATTTCTGTGTGGCGCTCCGGCGTCAGCATCTTGTAGTAAGTGATCTTGCGGCGCGCCATGGCTTTCCGGCGAACTAGGGGACGCTTGATGCGGGCTAGGGGATCGAAAGGTGGGGGAATGGGCTGGTGATTTGGTGTGGTTTTAGGGCAGTGGATGGCGTAGGCCGAGCAGCGAAGGTTCTGGTGTGAATAGTGGTTCCGGTGACGACCGGTCAATCGGTTTTGACTGTACATCGCTCTTATCGCGTTCGCGTTGTAGCCCGGCATGCTGGACCCTCCATGTTGCTCACCGAATGGAACGCGCTTCATCTCGCGATTTCGCTCGCTTGTGGGACCGCAATTGAGATCAAACCGACGTCCCTCCCCCTCCCCTGCTCGCGTCATTTATTATACCACCACTCCCTCCATTTTATGCGGAGTAAATAAAAACAGAGGGAGTATACTACGGATGAGGATTCCCTGACGTGGCCGAACCCATTGAGTAACTGACATGCGGGGCCTAGCAAGCATGGGGTCCGCCAGTAAGTGACTAAAAGGGAGGGTAAGGCAGGGATACCTATGTCAGAGGATCCACTTCCACTATACTACTTTGACCAAATGTTAGAGTAATAATATATGACATGCAACTTACACAAATGTTAGACTAATAATATATGACATGCAACTTACACAAAGCATACAGGGTCTAATGCGTTTTTCAAGGCTAACTTTGACCAAATGTTAGAGTAATAATATATGACATGCAACTTACACAAAGCATATGGTCAATTTCGTATGTGAAAGGAGTTTCCAATGATATATTTTTCACATTATACATGTCATGTACTCCCTCCGTCTAGGTGTGTAAGTCATCTTACAAAAACCAAATAATCCCAACACACGTAAGCGCGGTGCATTAACTTCTACCTCGTTTCTTGTTTCTTGACATATGAACCAATAAGAGATGAGGGTGTGCATGCTTTTAATGACCTGAGACTATCAAACATGACATGCAGTGGTTAGTTCATTGCATGCAATACTATTAATTAGCAAATAAACATTAATGTCTCTCGTTTTCCCCTCCTCCTTGGTCACGGTGCACAGCCTAAGATGACTTGGTCACCTATGTGAAAGGAGTACTATTAATCTTGTCAATAGTCAAATTGGAAACCATCTCGAGTACAAATCTAGGAGTACGTACGAATCCAACAATATTGATTGGGCGTTGTTGAATGTTGATACCATTTTTTATCATAGTAGAGATACTTTGACTACACATAAAACTTATATGTGAGGTAGAAAGGATAGGAGGGAGTATATTGTACGTTCAAAAACGAAATGAACATTGAATATCCTTTATATATGATTTGCGGATGCTATGATCACCGGTTCAAAATTTTGAATCCGCTTTAGGTATCACGTGCCCCCACTCGTTCCCTCTTGATTTCATCTCGGGGTCCGGAGATCTATTGAAAGAGGACTAGGGTGGGTACATGCAAATGATACTCGGTGGAATGTTCAAATGAGGCACGCGGGATGATGGACTCGATTGGAGGGCGACATGATCAATGGAGAAGAGGGTTGGAGAGGAATGAGAAATAAGCAAACGCCACATGATTACACTTGAACGGCTCAAATAAACAATAAGTTGTCTCGCTTGGCCTACATAGTGAAAGGCCTAATGTGCAACGCGAACACCGGCCTTTCGAATATGGTCGGGAAAACAGGGAAACCGACATGTGGGGCACACCCGTCGGGACGACGTAGCGCAGACTAGTCAAATGGAGGAGCTGGCCCACGACCTCCTTGCCACCGACAACCATTCATGTGGGTCTTTGGGGCCAACAACGGGGCGCAGTTCCAGTACCGCCTCTGGACACGGCGACCGCGGTGAGCGACACGCTCATATCGTCGATAGATATGGTCGGTTTCAGGGTGGCGAGGGTGGCGTTTGTGCTGTAGCACGACCAACGGTATGTTTGGTTTGTGCCCAAGGTTGCCCATCAAAGCACCGGGTAGCCAAAATTTTCTTTGAGGTATTGGTTGCCCGTGATTTGGCCGACATTGGCAAGAAAAATGAACTAGAGTTGGCTAGAGTTCATTGGCATGCCAAAGAAATGGCAACCATCCAAACAAAGACCAATCTTTGGGTCATGACCAAAATTTTGGTAAGGTGCACTTTGGCCACAATCCAAACACACCCCAACACCCGGCTCGTCGAGGATGCACCGGGCGTCGCGACGCGTCCGCAGAGTGGTGTAGCGCGGCCAACTGCATCCTCTGGACCTGAGACCATGCTGGGTTGTCTTGCTTTTTCAATGACATGCGGGAATCGCATTAGAGCAAAGGGCATCTCCAACATTGCCACGACCACAGCTAACTACCCTGGCACACCAAAGCCCTCGTCCCTCACGCCGTCGCACGCTGCGTTCCCAGCCGGCGCCAGCTGCCCGCATTCATGCCGTCCGTTTGTATGTCGTCGTTAAGAGGCTTGGTGCCCGAGGAACCAACTCCGGCGACTTAATGACGCACCCGGATGCTTGGCCTCACCGTAATGCGCTACTTAAAGCGGCAACGCCCAGCTAACCTCCACACCATAGCGCATCGTCCTCCTACCTGAGACCACATCCGCCATGACCGCAAGTGCGAACGCTCTGTGGGAGAGCTTGTCTGCGGGGATGAAGCTCGAGGTAGCCAAATGCGAACGTGACCGCACAAGCGGTGGCCATGCTTGCGGCCGACGACGGGAGCACCGTCAGTCACGTGTCCTACTTGCCGCCGTCCAACGTCCGGCACCGCCGAGGTCGGGGACTCCTCCGAGGATGAGTAGGGCATGGGAGGCGGCAGGGCATGGTGTGCCAACTGGTCGGTCTGTATCCCGTGTTCTACTCTTCCTCGCCGGAGACCGCACCTTCACTTCACGGGTCTTGAACCCCGCCCCCGTACATAGAGATCGTAGATGGAGGACGTCGGTCGCCGCCGTAGAATAGGTTTAGGGTCAGGTTTCTTTTATTTTTTTGTCTTATAAAAGTTCGAAATGTAATGAAAATCTGCCGTGTTTGCATTAATCTCGGCCGGTGTATATGAACTTTCACAATAATATACATATTGTAGGAGTACTAGTGCACGGAAGATTAAGATCTTGTGGGAGAAAAGGATGAACGAGGGAAAGCCTTATCTGCAAATGTGGAGAGGAGTGCGGGTAAATTGTCATAGTTTCCTTCCTATCCGTTAGATATAGATCGGACGTCCTATATTGCAGGATGACAGGCACACCATCATCACCAACTCTCCTTTTTATTGAACTGAGACAAATCTAAAAAACCCAACTAAGCCAACCTCCCAGCATATCGTGCGGGAAAAGACCCGGCCGCGCCGTTTTATTAGTCGGGATTACCGGATTACTAGTAGTAGTATCGATGGATCGCGCGAAGCAACATTTTTTTTGAGGGGGTGAAGCACCTAGTTTAAAAGGAAAAAAGGCGGTACACTCACAGCACTCCTGTCGCGGTCGCATTGCACCCACACACGTTTGGTCCTGCACACGGCTCACGCATAAGCGGGCAGCGCTTGCTTGCCTCGTCAGCGACACGTGGGACTGCACTTGGAGAAACCGACCATGCTCCAAACTCCCCCGCCCACTGCGTGAAAATCCTCCCCACAAAAAATTCCCCCAAATTCGATTCAACCGCCCTTCGGCCAAATATTCCCCAAACCCCCTCCCCGTCCCCCCTCTACTCCGTTCGCTCCGCCAAAGCCACCCTCCCCGCCGTGCAGATACGTCGGCGCTACGATTCGTCGAGGGGACGCACGGCGATCCTCTCTCTCCCACAGTACGCTCTAGTAGACTGTCGTCCTCTAGTCGCGTCGCCACCTCTGGCTACGTTCTTGTGGAGGCGCATGGCGGTCAGCGCCGCCACCGCTGGCGACGTTCGTGTGGAGACACACGGCGGTTAGCTTCTCCCATGGTACGCGCATTCTAGACTGAGGCCCCGTTCATGTCGGTGTAGCGCTGAATGTTAGCTGATAGACGTTGTTAATCTCACTGTTTGCCGAAGTAGTTTACTGTCAATATGCTCTGCTTAAGAAGCTTCCTTGCCCTGTTCTGCACTCAATCTGCTTAGCTAAGATGGCATGCCAAGGCCGATTAGTTGCTAAAATATCCTGCCATATATTTATTGTGACGTAGATTGCCATGGTCTAGTAGCCAATCTGTTAGGTGAAATAGCTCTACACCATTTTATACTCAATCTTTGTTGCTGCGATGGCCTTCGATAGTTCGATGGTTGTGTGCTCGGGCTCATTGACTGCTGAAACAGCCTGCCATAATTTAGCACTCAAATCTGTTTGCTGAATTAGCTTTACATATATTTCGTTACTTAGATCTGCTCGTCCAAATATCTTGCCATAGCTTTAGACATCGACCTAGGTATTTTTTTCTGGACTTCATAAAAAAGCATATATGTTTTTCCTGTAATATCTAGTAGAAGAACTAATTTGTATGTCTAACAGATGGACAGGACTTGGATAACTTCTGCTCGAAGATTCTCCGCTGCATATGTCGAGGGGGTTGAAAACTTCATGAACTTTATCAGAGCTGAGTACGGTGGTCTGAAATCAGATGTGCTCTGCCCGTGTAGCAGCTATATGAATCCAGTTACAAGACCCCAGTCAACTATGCAAAATCATCTACACTTGTATGGGATGTCGGTCACATATAGTAGGTGGGTTCTTCATGGTGAAGCTGTGAACGTCATTGTTATTGACTACGTGGAAGCAGCAGATCACCATCTTGATCTGCCTGATGCTCAGGTGGAAGAGGAGGAGGAGGTGGTGGTGGCGGAGCCAGTGAGTTTGACCGACATTGAAACAATGCTACGAAATGCTCGTGCATTCCGTGAACTTTCACTTGCAGAAGAAAAATGGTGGGCCCGCATGTTGGAACAATGCAACGTTGCTATCACCCCAAGAAATAAGCTATCAGTATTCTCAGCTATGGTCACCTTTCTTCAGGTGAAGACATCTGAGCGGATGACCAACAAATCATTTGATGCGATGTTGGCTGCTTTCCGCAAATCTTTCCCAGATGCGTCTGAGCTGCCACACACCTACAGTGAAATGAAGAATTTATTTCGTGCAGTTGGAATTGGATATGATATGATCCATGTTTATAACAATAATTGTGTTACATTAGGAAGGATTATGCCAACAAGTGAATGCCGAAATGCAAATCATCAAGATGGAAGGATGGCGATCTTTGTGAAGAGGGTTCCTCATAATGTTACGAGACATTTTCCAATTACACCAAGATTGCGAGAGGTTGTTTCATGATCTTTGAAACAAGAGAGGATGTCTTGTGGCATTCTAGGAACCAGAGTCTGAGAGATCGAATGTAATGAGCCATCCATCTCATGGTAGTGAGTGGAAAAGCTTCAATGATAAACACAAAGAGTTTGTCTTGACCGAGAAACATTAGACTTGGCTTAGCTTCGATGGATTTAACCCATTTGGCCACGGGCGCCACATATAGCATGTGGCGATGCTTGTTATCCCTTACAACATGCCTCCAAATGTCTCGCACCAAAGAATCAAACTACATGATGGCCTTGCTCATCTCAGTCCAAAAAGTCACGGAAAGGATTTTGATTTGTTCATGGAGCCTCTTGTGGAGGAACTTCAACAGCTATGGAAGGTGTTCTCACTCGAGACCTATGTAGCAGCCCACCGGTGATTTCTTTCTGCGTCTTTGTTGTAATTTGGTGCATCCATGATTATCGGCTTTGGGCACTATGTCGAGGCGAGCGACACATGGTTACAATGCATGTGTTATTTGTGACGAGAATCATTGTCATCGCAATACTTAGCAAGATCTGTTACATTGGACACCGCCGTTTCCTTGCCAAGGACAAGCCACATCCTAGAAAATATAGAAGACATGTGTTCAATGCAAAGCATGAAAACCGCGATGCGCCAAAGAGGCTCACCGCCGATGAGTTGCAAGTGGAATTAGAGAAGGTCAGGCATATTACACCAGGAAACCATCCTGGTAATGGTAGCGGGAAAAGGAAGCGTGGCACGGTAGAAGAGAGATTATTGTTTACCCGCAGGTCCACTTTGTGGGACTATTGGAAAGATTTGGATCTGCGGCATAATCTTGATGTGATGCACATCGAGAAAAATATATGTGACAGCATTATCGGCACACTTCTTAACATTGAAGGCAAGACGAAAGATACCTTCAAATCTAGGATTGATTTGACACATCTGGGTATCAGAAAGGATTTGCAGGTGCAAGATGAAGGTAAACCACGGGATATGGCACCAGCTGTGTACATCTTGGACAAGGTAAAAAGAAAAGAATTCTGTGAGGTCCTGTCACGTGTGAGATTCCCACATGGATTTGCTTCCAACCACGAAAGGAGAGTCGGTCTGAGATGGAAACAAGGTACAAGGGTTGAAAACTCATGACTGCCACGTCCTACTTCAAAGGGTTTTACTGTTATCCTTAGAGGATTGGGCATACGACTTATCTGAGCGATTGCGAGTTGGGACAATTCTTGAGGAACTCTGCGGTAGAAATATCGGGATAGATGCTTTAGGCGTCTTAGAGACAAGATACCAACTATCCTATCGACCTTGAGAAGATATATCCTCCGGCCTTCTTTGATGTGATGGTGCATTTGGCTGTTCATCTACGATGAGGCACTACTTAGAGGTCGATGCAGTATGGCTGGATGTACCCTATTGAAAGGCGGCTAGGCACTTTCAAGGGCTATGTTAGGAACGAGCTAGACCGAGGGTTCCATTGCGAGAGGCCTACATTGCTACAGAAGCGTTGACATTCTGCTCAAAATACATTGAAACGGCTAATCAGCTTAGCAAAGAGGTGGGTGAAGACAATCCTGGGCTCAATGTTTTCGATTATTCTGTTCGAGTTACAGGGAAGAGTCGACAAGTGGACAAACCTAAAGATTTGGACAAAATGGTTTGGTATGTGTTGAATAACTGTCCTGAGATACTACCTTATATCAAGTAAGTGCAGTACTACAACTTATACATCGTAATCTACTAAACTTGCGGCACATTCTTATATATTTAGATGTTTGACGCGATCACTATGTTGTGCAGCATGTACAAAGAGGAGTTACTGCCGCAAAATCCAACAAACATTGACAAACTGGTTATGGCAGGATTTGCGAAATGGTTCAAGAACCATGTAAGCTTTTGAAGTGCACTGTCAATTTTTTTAATATATTGAGTACATAAGATGATCAGCTTGTCTATTTTCTAACCATAGGTCAAGAAGACGCGGGAGGATGAACAGGCAGTTGATGATGCCCTTTACTCACTAGCAATGGGTCCTGATACTCGGGTAAGACATTGTGAATCTTGCATTGTTGGAGATGTGCACTACAACACCCTTGCACGAGACGAAGGCAGGAAGACACAAAACAGTGCCATCATGAGCACAGATACGTATGACAAAGAGACAACTGAAATGTATGCTAACATAACAGACATTGTTCGATTGCGATATATCTCGATTTGAGGATCATCGGTGTGTGGTTACATTGTCTTTGTCGTTGGTATAACCTGTTTTCCAGGATCGCAAAACCCAGAGCTGATGATTATTTCAAATCCATCAATGTCAAGGCGGCATACCAGACCAACGAGCCTTTTATTTTGGCAAATCAAGCAACACAGATATTTTTCTTGGAAGACACATTTGCACGTAGCGATGACTGGAGAGTATTGCAAAGGTTTGAGCAGAGGAATTCGTTAATGAAGTTGCACAACAAGATGATGCTTACACTGCTCTTGATGTACAAGATAACACAAATGTTCCTAATATCTTTGAGAACCATCACGTCAATGATGCCGGCGAAAAGATTGCCTGTCGTGATGTGGACATACAAGAGTTGATCAAGAAGAAGCCAACGTTCGAGGACGTTGAGGACGAAGAAGAAGATGACACCGTGGGGAATTACGATTCAGACTGATATACATGGCGAAGATGTTGACACTACTACTGCAGATGATGATTACATTGCTTTTGTCGTATTTGCCTGTCAGAAGGCGTTTTTATCTACTATGTGAAATTGTGTTTGCTATGACAACTGAAACCTGATGAACATGTTGTTTAGTATTTTGCTGTGAGAACATCACTTGTTATGTATGCTGATTTGTGTTTGGTGATTGTATGAAAACTAAAACATGATGACATTGTTGTTTAGTTGTACTTGTATTTGGCTGTGAAACTTGAATTTGATGACATAGTTTGCTGTTGGACTGCAATTTGCTCGACATCTTCGAATGAGAACAAAGCTGACCTGACATGGCCTCTGCTATCTATTTATTTATATGAGGAAAAGGGGATACCCCCTGATTTCCATTAATAGAAATCATTAGATGTTCACAACACTATGCCCAGCCTGCTACACAAGTTTCATTCATTACTAGTTTCAGCAAAGTGCTCATGTCGTAGCCACTGAATACATCATGAGTGCTACATACACTGCAAATAAAGAGATAATCATCCTACAGAGCACATTGATTTTGCCCATTATCTTCACAAGCTCTTTCATCTCCTCATTGCTATCAAGGTCGTTCAGCGGCTATTGCTTGGCCATGATCAGAGGAACTACGTCTTTAACCTTCTTCTCTGCATCTTCCTCTTCTGCCGTTCCTTCAGTTACTTATCCAACACCCCAACCTGCTGGTATTGGGATTCCTCGGCTAACCAAATAATCAGCGTAGTTGCATTCCCCAACATCAGCAACTTCCCAGAAATACAAATCACACGAATCTTCCCTTTTCTGCACGAATCAAATTGGAAGATCATCAACCAAACTATTAAAAATCAGCAACCGAAAGCAGCGAAACAACACTTAAACATATTATTACCCCATGATTCGGGCATTTGTAGAAGACTTCGGCGGGGTTGCGGTTGAGGCGACGGATGACTCTGCATGATTTGCGGCGGTGGCACCACACCAGCAGGCGGGTTGCGATGAGCAATCGGCTGCGGTGCGCATGCCGGCGGGGTGTGATGAGACCCACAACGATGAATGCGGGTGGCGACTTGGCGCATATCTGGTTGTTACTGCTGAAGAAGCGGTGGACGAGCGACCAGCGGACATAGTTCTTTGCGGCGAGCTTCGATGCTAAGCGAGTAAGTAGAGAAGAGGAGAAGCGAATGTTGGATATGTTAGTTTCATTACTTGCAGAGTAGCATAGCACCATATATAGTCATAGTCTAGGTTTGGATTCGAACCAGCTACAGGAGCACGTCTTTCTTTTTTCTAAAACTCGGCAACGTCTGTTTACTGGTACACTAGCTTGTTTTGTACGCCTTCCCAAGTCTTTGATTTTCTTTCCCTTTTTTGTGAGGAAGGAAGGAGGACAAAATTGAGAGTTCCTCGGACTCAAACCCAAGACCTCTCAGTTGAAAACCAAGGGTGCTAGTCACTTATGTGGCGAACGTTCCCTGTGAGGAGGACCATAGACGAACGCATTTTCCTCGCAGTTTTCTTCCTATATATAAAAAAGTATGCTACTTGGTGTCCACTTAGTCAAAAAACGATTGTGCCAACCTTGACCGTTCGATTGACATTCAACGTATGTCGCGTTTCTTCAGTCTCTTCTTCCTCGAGCCGCCAAATCCAAACCAGCGCTGGCGGGACCGCCTGCTCCCGCCTCCCACGGCTGGCTGGGATCTTCCCCGTCTCCTGTTCGTTCTCGTCTGAGGCCTCACCATTGTCCTCCGCGCTTGCCGCGGCGCTGCCCTCCGGTGTTGTCAACATGGTCAACAACCGAGAGGAATAAGGAGATGACTGTACATGGTGAGGATGACGGTAGGGACCAAAGAGCCTTGTGATAATTTTGTTTTTCGGGATGGAGAAGGGTATCAAGCTGGGTTGTCGGGACCCGTGGCCCGTCTAGCCCGAGCTTTTATTTCATATGTTTAGCACATGACTAGCCAGTTTGTTTTTCCTTTACGAAAAATGGCTAGCCAGCTATTTTGTTTTTTGAGAATAACCAACATAGGCCTACTTGCTTTTCTCGCCTGTTTGGTGAAATCTTTCAAGACGAGGAGGGATGCATTTTGCCCAGAAAGTGGGCTATAAGTAATAAGAAATGGGCTATAAGTAATAATAAATGGGCTATAAGTAATAATAAATGGGCTGTAAAATGAAAAAAAATACAACAAACAGGCAATTAGTTCCCAAATATTGTTTTCTTTCGGATTTTGATATTTTAAATTTCATTGTTTTTGTGCGGGTAAAATTTCATTGAATTTAAATTAAGGTATATTTAGATTTAAATTAATTTGAATCCGGCTAGAAATTTCGGGTTGTATGCTGTTTGGGACAGATTTGGAGGCTGACTTGTGGGTCTACTAGGTTGACGTGTACTTTGGCTTTGTCAACTTAGTCCACAAATGATTCTAGCAGCAGTGACCGTTGGATGTTAATCCAACGGCCGTGCTGCTTCTTCAATATCTGATCTTCTTGCTCCAAATTACCCAAACCAGCTTCGGTGGGACTGCCTGCTCCCGCCTCCTATGGCCGGCTGTGCTACCACACAGGCCACACCGCCCCACCCTACTTCATTGCTGGCCAGGCCATTCCTCTACTCACCCACACCTCCTGTTATTTTCCGGCGACGGCAGCCGGACCAGTAAACCCTCGTACTCCCCACCGCGTGGGCAACCATTGCCGAGTCTTCCCCGGCTCCGTGTCGTTCCCTTCCTAGGCCTCACCGTCGTCCACCGCCATGGTGCTCTCGGCGCGGCCTGGTCAACGTGGTTAACGAACGACATCCATCGGCCGTGGACTGTACGCGCAAAATAATGATTCCTCCACCTGACAGCTGGGACCCACCGGAAGGGCCTCTGTATTTCACGAAAAAGAAGTTCCCCCCGCTAACATGTCGGACCCACCAGCTATATCTTTGCACGCAAGGAAGTGCCTCCTTATTACGCACAAAAAAATGAATACCCACCCTGCTAGATGGGACCCACCATAGTGGGAGGATGACTTGTGGGCCAACTAAGTTGACGGGGACGGAGGGCTTTGTCAACTTAGTCAATATGAACGATTCTAGCTCCAGTGACCGTACGATGTCCATCCAACGGCCATAGTGTTTCTTCAACCTCTGGTCTTCTTGCTCCAGCCGCCCAAAGCAGTGCCGGTCGTGCCGCGTGCTCCTGCCTCTCGTGGTCGGTTGTGATGCCGCGGAGGCCTCACCGCCCCCTACTACTCCCACCGCTGGCCTAGGGTATCCCTCTACTTACTCACACCCCCTGTTATTTTGCGGCGACGGCAGCCTCACGCCGCAGCCGAACCAGTGAACCATCGTACTCCTCTCCGCGTGGGCTACCACTGCTGCGTCTTCCCCGGCTCCGCGTCGTCCCCTTCCTAGGCCTCACCATCGTCCAGACCACCGCCCTGGTGCTCTTGGCGCGGCGTGGTCAATGTGGTCAACGACCGACTTCCATCGGAAGAGTACTATACGTGGAGAGGCTGACAGCAGGGTCCAGGTGGCCGCAAGGAAGTGCCTCCTTATTACGCGCAAAATACTTATTCCTCCACCTGACAGCACGGACCCACGGACGGGCCACCTTATTCCGCAACGTTTCCCCACATTGCTGGGACCCACCGGACGGGCCAGCGAATTTTACAAAAAAAGTTCCCAGCTGTCGGCTCGGACCCACAAAGTGCCTCCTTATTACGCACAAAAAAATGAATACTCCCTTGCTAGCTGGGACCCACCATGGTGGGAGGCTGACTTAATGGGCCTACTAAGTTGGCGGGATGGGGCCTTTGTCAACTTTAGTCAATATGAGCGATTCTAGCTCTAGTGACCGTCGATGTCCATCCAGCGGCCGTGGTGCTTCTTCAACCTCTGGTCTTCTTGCTCCGGCCGCCCAAAGCAGCGCCCGGTCATGCCGCATGCTCCTGCCTCCGTGGCGGCTATGCTGCCGCGTGGCCTCATCGCCCCTACTATTCCCACCGCTGGCGGGCCTCTGCGGCGGAAGCCTCACACCGCAGCCAAACCGGTGAACCCTCGTACTCCTCTCCGCGGGCTTCCTTTGTCGCGTCTTCCCGGCTCCCGTCGTCCCTTCCTAGGCCTCGCCGTCGTCCACCACCACAGTGCTCTCGGCCTGGCGTGGTCAGCGTGGTCGAGGCGACTTCCATCGGACGTGGACTATCGTGGAGAGGCTGACAGTGGGTCCACGGCCGCAGCAAGGAAGTGCCTCCTTATTACGCGGAAAATAATGATTCCTCCACCTGACAGCTGGGACCCACCGGACGGGCCACTCTATTTCACGAAAAAAAAACATTTCCCCTGACTGCTGGGACCCACCAGCTACATCTTCGCACGCAAGTTAGTGCGTCCGGGCAAAAAAACAAAATGATTTGCCCCCCTGACCACTGGGACCCACCAGCGAAACCTTCGCACGCAAGGAAGTGCGTCTGGGCAAAAAAAGATTTGCCCCCCTGACTGCTGGGACCCACCAGCTACATCTTCGCATGCAAGGAAGTGCGTCCGGGCAAAAAAAAACCAAAACGATTCGCCCCCCTGACTGCTGGGACCCACCAGCTACATCTTCGCACGCAAGGAAGTGCCTGACAGTCGGGACCCACCTGGTCGAAGCGTACATAGCGTTGTCATTCTGGTCACGAACGTATACGTACATACTGGTCATAGTAGAGGCGCGCACGTACACGTATGTACAATGGCAAGGGTGCAAGAAAGAAAATATGGCCACGTACGTACATACGGGCAGGGTCTCGAACGCCTACTCGCGCATACGTACATGGCTGGGTCGGAACGGAGAAACATCGTCGTCGTCGTGTTCATGGGGAGCAGCAAATGCGTCGTGTTCATCGGGAGGCAGCGGAAGCGTGGGAGCCAAGCGGATGGGTCGGAGCGGAATCGTGGTCGTGTTCGCCGGGAGGCTTTGATGGAGCGAGCGATGGAAGCGAGGCTGGCGTACCGCTGGCGGAGAAGCGGCCTTGTGTTCGACCGGCCATGTTCAAACAGGATCCTGTTGATCGGGAGGGCTGGCGTACCGCAAAAGCGGAGAAGCGGACCTCCTACGGTCGAAAGCGGGTCTGTTGATCGGGAGGGTGTGGCGTGCCGCCAAAGCGGAGAAGCGTACCTCCTATGGTGAAGCGGGGTCTGTTGATCGGGAGGGTGTGGCATACCACAAAAGCGGACGAAACGGACCTCCTACGGTCAGCAGGGTCTGTTCATTGGGAGGGGTGTGGCGTACCGCAAAACGGAACTCCACGGGATACTGTTCATCTCCACCGTCGACCTCGTCCAGCCTCCACGGGTTACCGTTGACCTCCTCCAGCCTCCACGGGCTACCGTCGACCTCCTCCAGCCTCCACGGGCTCCTGTTCATCCAGCCTCCACCGCGCGCTACTCCACCGGCTACCGTTCAACCACCCCTCCACGGGCACCCCTCCACCGTCTACTGTTTATCCAGCCCTCCACACCACGGGGTCCTGTTCAACCACCCCTCCACAGCCACCCCTCCACCGTCTACTGTTCATCCAGCCCTCCACACCACGGGTTCGTGTTCATCCAGAGGCAATGCCACCGCTCCTTTGTTCATCAACCCCCCCCGCAGCGCTCCTTTGTTCATCTCGAGGCGGCATCGATCGGCTTGATTAGCGGCGATGGCGAAGAATCGCTCCATCGGGTTGATTAACAGCCATCGATCGATCGCTCGGGTTCGATAACGCGTAGCTGCGGTCTGTCGCTTCGGGTTGATTAGAGCCCAATGCCTCGCTTCGGGTTGATTAGAGCTAACACCTACGCACACAGCAGCGTCGTCACGAGAAAGCGCGCATCGCTCTGCCCCCGACCCCCCATCGTAACCGGCAACTCCCCGAAATTTTCCTTCCCCTCGCTTCTACCACGGTTTTTTCCATCATGGACGGCCCAAAGAGTGTCATGCAGCTGCGTCTCAGGCCTGCCCAGGACAAAAAGGCCGTTTTCTGTCATGATTTTTTGTCATAGAAGTAGGATCCCACCACATCTATGATGATACCGGGTTTTGTCACAATTATCATCATAGAAGTGCCATATGTATGACAGAAAAAAATTTCGTTCGACCCAAAATGTCACGGATGTGTCTTTTTTTTGTAGCGATTTGAGTGAACTCTACACCCTCGGTTCAATTTAAAGTACCCAAACGTCTAGTATTTAGAAAAACAGGTAGTAGTTTTCTTGAGCACATATGCGGGAAAGCTTGCCACACTTTATTTATGTCCATACGCTAATGCAACACCATTCGAATACTACAAATATACACTAATCCGATGGGCTAGTGCAGCGATAGAGTAGTTAGTTTATTACGAGTGCAGTACAATGGTTTTCTTGAGCAGATTTCAATAAACTCTACCCTTTGGAAGGTTTCTATAAGAATTAACAATACAAAATGTAAAGGTAACAAGTTTCAGCATTGGTATACTAGCTGTGCATGAGAATTAAACCAAATACAAAAGTCTGAAGGTAACCAGCATTATTAACTTATGACATTATAAAAAAAATTGCAAACCATGTACCTCCAAGGTAAATATCATTTCAAACTCGGGGGGACCTTAAAAATTGCTATCCCAATCTTAATAATCGATCAAACATAAAAACTTGATTGAACGAATCAAGAGAACAGCCAGAGGAGGAGGTGCCCACTCTTGACCTTTCCTCTTGTCTTCATAATTGTTTGTGCAATTTAACCAAAATAAAATGACATCAGCGCCTTGGCATTTTGGTGACACTGTACAAAAAAATTAACTTATCTCATGAAAGTGAGGTATGTAGTCTATAAGCATTAACAGTGCAAAAATCTGAAGGTAGTAACAAGTTTCATCGTTGGTATACTGGCTGTGCAACAGCATTAGAAGGCCTTAGCTGAAAAATCTTTAATACATACACAATCAACAGCTAACCCTGAAATAATCCAGTGACATTAAATGGCATTGCTTAAATTTATCGGTGGCATTAGGTGAGGCGGCATTAGTTAAATGTGGCATCACTTTAGCGATAGCATTGCTTGACTTGATCTTTGGCGTTATACTAACATAAAAAAAGTGGCAATCGAGCATGGGAGGCCCATTTAGATCTTGGGCGCACCGATCGATGTACCTCCACGGACGCAGAGTGGTGAGGGAGGTATGGTTGCCCAGAGCAACAAATATCCAAGCAGCATATACGCCTGATTTTTGTTTTCTGTAGCCACCTTTTTCCTATGTGAGGACAAGAAATCGATCGACCTGGTCATTCTCTATTGCATTGCCATGCCTTTCTACCCTTCTTCTACCAAGAGACACGAGACTCGTTCCTTAGCTACTGATTTCCCCTTTTCAACCTAGATGCGGGTTTGATGCCTACTCTCTTGGACAGTAAAGTCTCCCTTGATTTCCTTATTCAACCCAGACATGGATGTAAGTGCATCTAGTGCCCCTTAGTGATTTTGGTGTATTGAAGACTTATAGGTTAAATGGCGATCGTTTGTGAGTGTACAGTCTATAAGTCTATGAGGAGTTTGATATTCTGAGAGAAAGTCGACCCTAAAATGAAGTTCTTGATGAAGACTTTGATATTCGAAGACTTTACGAAGACTTTGAAAGTGAAGAAATTGGTGTGACCATGAAGACTTGATATTCATTAGGAATATGAAGCGTGAAGACTTTTGTTTTCGTAGTTTCATTTTCTCTTTCTTGAGTCATAGGAAACACCGTCTTGTTAAAGGGGTCGAGGAAATACTAAGGAAAAATTTCCATGTGATGCTCAACTCAAAATCCTACACCTACCAATCCCTTGAGTGAAGCCATTGGAAATCTCATACTGATTCGATCAAATTCTTGATGTGAGAGACGCAGTTCTTACAGTCATTGATGACTTTGTTCGGCGAGAGTTAGGAATTCGCCAGTCTGAATTGCCTACATGATGAGAACATGATAGCCCCGAGGACTTTGAAAGTCAAATTTCCGACCGTTCTTTGTCTTTGCTTGGCGGACCAAAATATCTTATCCACCTAACGGTCATATATTGAAGGGCATTTATGTCTTATCATGTCGGGCTGCTCCCTAGGCTATAAATAGCCGCCCCCTACAACCACTAGTGTGTTGGCTGCTCCGAGAGAACTTGACACTTGTCATTTGAGAGCAACCCATCCTCCGGGACTTTGGCGAAAATCATCAAGTGAGGAAAATCCAAAACCAAACCCACAAAAACCCTAAGTGATTGAGCATCATCAAGAAATTGATCTGCATGGATCCGGCGCTTATTACCTTTGAAGATCGTGCTTCTTCCAGACGGTTAGGCGTCAAGGTCTAGAAACATCCAAGAGGAATTGTGGATCGCCAAGTGACCACGTCTGTGAAGGTTTGGAAGTCACTGAAGACTTACCACGAGTGATTGGGCGAGGCTGCGTGGTCTTAGTTCAAGGAGAATACGGTGAGGACTGGGTGTCTGAGTTGCGGCTCGAGACGGGTGTCCGGACTGTGTGTCCTCGAGTTTAAATACTCAGCCGCTCCAACCAGACGTACAACTGAGACAACAGTTGGAACTGGTTTACCAAATCATTGTCTTCACCAACTGATGGTTCTATTTCCTCAACTCATTCATTTCCTCATTACATGTTGCATGTTGTTCATATCGTGCTTGAAGACTTTGGTGAAGACTTTCACAAATTCCTCAGTTCAAATTCTTGATCTGTTTTGTCTTCATCTTGTTATCCTGTGTTTACGCTTCTGTACTATGTTCTAGTCCTCATTTCATCATCTTGACTATGTGTCTAATCTGTTATGTTTACCTCTGAGTACATATTCATTGCAAATAGTTCTTCACTAAGGAATTTCCTCACCGCAAATTCCTCGGTGAAGAATTTCATAAAATCGCCTATTCACCCCCCTCTAGTCGATATAACGCACTTTCAATTGGTATCGAGCAAGGTACTCCTTGTTACGTGTGATTTCGTTTAACCACCGGAGTTCTAGTTATGTCGACCGCAGTATGAAGAAAGTGACATGCCCTATCTTTGACGGTCATGATTATCCCAAGTGGAAGGCCATGATGAAGAAGCGCCTCATGCCAAAGAACAGCGAGCTGTGGACCGTCACTGAGATTGGTCTTACTGATCTATGCAAGATGGCAAATGCTGATGATATTCGCAAGTACACTCGACTTGATCTCATAGCGAAGGATATCATCTGCTCCTGCCTATCCAGAGACCAATTCAGGCGAATTATGCATCTGGGCAATTCAAAGCTCATCTGGGACCGAATCTCTGATGTTTATGAAGGTCATCGAACATGGCATGATCCCTGTTTTGAGGACTTCAAGGAATCTCTCAAAACGATGACTTTCGAGCCAGAATCATCATCGTCTGCACCTTGTCTTATGGCAAATGGTGCTGAGGTAACCAAATGCTCCTCATCCGAGTCTTGTGATGATGAATCTGATGATGATGAATCTAATAATGATGAATCTGATGATGACATTGAATCCTGCTATACCAAACTCATTTGTGTTGCCACTAAACAACAAACCGTTTTGGAACAAACTCAAGATATGCTAGAAAGAAGTGATAATATGTTGCGCAAGGAAATGGATCAGTCAAAAGCCTTGGGTGAATGTCTTCAAAGAATTCACTCCAAGCTTGATGTCCTGCAAGATCAGCATAACACCCTCTTGACTGATCATAAGAAGCTTTCTCTTGAAGCTATTCAAAGAAACGCAGATCTTGAAAAGCTAAGACTATGTTATGAAGATCTTCAGAAGGAGCGCGATTCATTACTAGCTCAACAAATCAGCGCTTCTCAGGAAGAATTTGTTCCTCCATGCTTAAAGTGCATTGAACGTGAATCTGCTAATTCTTCACCTGAATGTTCAAATGCTTCAAATGTTACAAATTCTTCATCTGCCTCTGCTATCACTAATTCCTCATCTGAGGACTTTGCTAGTATCACTGACAATGCAGGGCTGAAGGAATTGTACATGACAGGCATGTACAAAAGCCTCAAAGGGCATCGACACTTTGTGATGTGCTCAAAAGCAGATCCTCAACGAAACCCTAGGAAAGAGGGTATTGCCTTTGAGAGGAAACTCAATGCCGATGGAACATATTGGAAGCCTGAGCAGTATCCCAAAACCTCATGGGTTGCTGCAAAGGAACCTCCAGTTGATCCATCTAACTTATCTGGCTTTACATGTGAATCTCCTCATTCTTCTGATGAGTCATTTGACTCCAACTATAAACTGTTCAAAAATCAGAATGGTGAAGTATTTGCTAGATATGTTGGCACTAACTGCAGGAACGGTTCCCCTATGAAGAAAATCTGGGTTCCCAAAAGCTGTGTTGAAAGTCTTCAGGTGAATGTCCTCATGACACCACCTGTGAAGAACAGGAACCCCAGATCAAATTCTTCATATGGACCAAACTCTTCATATGGTTCTAAATCCTCATATGGACCAAATTCTTCACGAGGATCAAATTCCTCAGCTGGATCAAAGTCCTCATATGGCTATCATCATACTAACAAATCTGGCTCGCAGGGTAAAGCTAAGGGCCATGAATATGTGCATTATTCTTCAAACCATTATGTTCATAAGTCCTCGAAGAATTACTCTGCTTATTCATATGCTTACCCTAACCCCTCCTATGCTAAGCGAAATGGTTTGGCATCTTTGCCACCTTTCTCATATGGTGCTCGCAGGATGATGAATTCTTTGCCACCCCTCCAGATGTGGGTGGTGAAGAAAAAGAACTAATCTTTTCTGCAGGGTCAGGTTTCCAGACGTGCTCTAACGTCTGAAGAATTTCTTGGGGACGACAAAATGCACGAAAGGGCGCAGCGAATCATGATGAAATGAACTTTCATTTCACACGTCCTCATCTTGCTATATCATTTCTTTGCTTGATGAAATTCAAGCGATGAACTTGATATGATATTCTTCACCGATGAAGCATATGAGATTGTAAGTTACACTAATTCATCTGCAGGATGATCAACCCAAAACTCTTGAATGGGTCCTCGATAGTGGATGTACAAATCACATGACCGTGACAAGAATCTATTGATGGATGCTCCTTTATCACCGTCACCTCTGAAGCATATCATATTTCTTGACAAAGGCAAAAGTCGGTATTGGGTCTAGGTAAGGTTGCTATCTCTAAGGATAAGCACATGGACAAAGTCATGCTTGTTGAATCCTTAGGATACAATCTCATGTCGATCTCAATGCTTTGTGATCTTGATATGGTTGTTGTCTTTGGCAAATATCGCTGTGTTGTGATTATGGAAGTGACAATTCCAAAGTCTTGAAGGCTTTAGGAGAGGAGATCGTATATTGTTGATTTCTCTCAGGGACCACAACCAGCCATGTGTCTACTTGCAAAAGCTTGAAGGCTGGCTATGGCATCGACGACTTGGTCATGCGGGCATGAGGAACTTGAACACGCTTGCGAAAAAGAAGCATGTCATTGGCATTGAGAATGTCAAATTCCTCAAGGATCACTTATGCGGAGCATGTGAAGCGGAAAAATGACCAAGGCCAAGCATCCAAATAAGACTATCATGACCACTACCCGTCCATTAGAATTGCTTCACATGGACCTCTTCGACCTAATCATTATTCAGCGGTCACTAATGATGCATCTCTATATGGTTTTGTCATTGTTGATGATTATTCTCGATATACATGGGTACACATTGTTACTTACAAACATGAAGTGCGGGAAGTCTTCAAGCGGTTTTCCTCGAGGGCTTCAACCAACTTTGGTGTGAAGATCAAGCATATCGAAGTGACAATGGGCCGAGTTCAAGAATTCTGGTCTTGATGCCTATCTTGATGAACTTGGTATTACTCATGAATTATCGCTCCTTATACTCCTCGGCAGAATGGCGTCGTGGGCGCAAGAACAGAACTCTTGTTGAGATGGCTCGCACTATGCTTGATGAATACAAAATGCCTCGGCGTTTTGGATTGATGCAATTGATCTTGCTGCCACATCATCAGCAGAGTATATCTTCACAAATTCTTCAAGAAGACTGCCTATGAACTCCTCACTGACAAGAAACCCAATGTGAGTTATTTCAAAGGCTTCGGTGCTAAATGTTGGATTAGAGATCCTCACCACAAGCACATGAAGGTTTTATGCTTGGTTACGGAAAGGACTCACACACCTACAGAGTCTTCAACATTGTTCTTCACAAGATTGTTGACACTGTAGATGTGCGGTTCGATGAAACTAATGGCTCGCAAAGAGAGCACCTACCTTCTGTGTTAGATGAACCAGCACCTGAGGATGCTATCAAGCACAAGGCAACTGAGGATGTCATTCCTACTGAAGAATCTGGTGAAGAATTCATTCCTGTTCATGAAGAACGTCGAGCTGATGCACGAAGAACATGATGAGGAAAATGGTCTTTGAAGAAAATGCTGATCAAAATCCTCAGCGGCAACCAACTCATCCACGTGTTGCAAAAGAAGTGCAAGTGGAGAAGATCATCGATGACATTAGCGCACCAGGTCCTCTCACCCACTCAAAAGCCTCACACTTATCTAACTTTTGTGGGCACTATGCTTTTGTCTCTATCTCAGAGCCCACTAAGGTAGATGAAGCATTTCTGGAGCCGGAGTGGATTCAGGCTATGCAAGAAGAATTACATCAGTTTGAGCTAAACAATGTCTGGGAATTGGTCAATCGCCCAGATCCTCGCAAGCATAATATCATCGGCACGATCTATCGCAACAAGAAAGATGAAAATGGCCTTGTGGTGAGGAATAAGGCACGACTAGTAGCTCAAGGCTACACACAGGTTGAAGGAATTGATTTCGATGAAACTTTTGCACCTGTTGCTAGACTTGAAGCTATTCGCATTTTACTTGCCTATGCTAACCATCATGATATCATCTTATATCAAATGGATGTGAAAAGTGCATTCCTCAATGGTAAGCTTGAGGAAGAAGTATATGTTGCTCAACCCCTGGTTTTGAAGATCCCAAGAATCGACAAAGTCTTGAGACTAAATAAGGCTCTCTATGGCCTCAAGCAAGCCCCTCGGGCGTGGTATGACACACTGAAGGAATTCTTCGTGAAAAATGGCTTCACACCCGGTTCACTCGATCCTACTCTATTTACTAAATCATATGATGGTGAACTGTTTGTGTGCCAAATATATGTTGATGATATTATCTTTGGCTGTACTAACCAACGATATAGTGATGAATTTGCCTATATGATGAGTGAAGAATATCAAATGTCTATGATGGGAGAGTTGAAATTCTTCTTAGGTCTTCAAATTAAATCGGCAAAGAATGGCATATTCATATCTCAGGAGAAATACCTCAAAGATGTACTGAGGAAATTCGGCATGCAAGATTGCAAAGGCGTCAAAATTCCTATGCCCACAAATGGCCATCTATGCACTAATGAAAATGGTACTGACTTTGATCACAAGGTATACCGCTCCATGATTGGTTCTCTATTGTACCTATGTGCATCTAGGCCAGATATAATGCTTAGTGTTTGCATGTGTGCCCTATTTCAAGCTGCACCAAGGAATCACACCATAAGGTCAGTGAAGCATATTCTTGATATCTAGCTCACACACCAACACTAGGATTATGGTACCCCAAGGGCTCTGCTTTTGATCTCATTGGATATTCGACTCGACTATGCTTGGTGATCGTGTGGACCGCAAGTCAACATCGGCACTTGTCATTTCCTCCGACGATCTTTGGTCCATTGGTCCTCGAAGAAAGCAGAATCGTATCACCGTCTCTTCTTTGAAGCTGAATACATTGTTGCTGGGTCATCTTGTGCTCAACTGCTTTGGATGAAGCAAACCCTCAAGGACTATGGCGTCAACGTGAAGAATGTGCCTCTCCTCTGCGACAACGAGAGTGCCATCAAGATTGCTCACAACCTAGTTCAGCACTCGAAGACAAAGCACATCCAGATTCGTCATCATTTTCTTCGTGATCATGTGTTGAAGGGTGACATCTCCATCGAGCATGTGAAGACTGAAGAACAGCTGGCTGATATTTTCACCAAGCCCTTGGATGAGAAGAGATTTAGCAAGTTGCGGTGTGAGCTAAATATCTTAGAATCTTCGAATGTTCTTTGAAAAGGACACACATCCTAACCCTTATGCATAATTGATGACTTAGATGTGCAACACATGAAGAAACATTGTTCCTCAATCAATGAAGAATAACACTCTAAGTGTGAAGAAATCAATGAAGAATTTGATTCTCAGAACCCTACGACAATTGTACGCGGTGTCTGAAATCATCTTTCTTATACGGTGGGCTTCGCCACCACAAAAGTTGAAAATCTTCAATCTGAGTTTTTCCTCATTTTTGAAGTTCCTCAGTTTTTCAAATTCTTCAACTTTGCAAAACCTTCAGTATTTCCGTCGTCATCTGAGTTTATGTCCTCTACAGCATTCACTTATTGCTAATTCTTCAAGTTGCTATTTCTGCTAAGTGAATGTGATCGGACCCTTCCCCTCTATGCTATACTCAATCCAATCTATTCACAAATTCTTCATGTGCGTTCTGATTGAAACTCGTTCAAAGTCTTCACTGGTCCTTGACAGCTGAAGAAATTACGAACGAAACTTTTAAACAAATCTTATCCAAGTTTTTGGTTTTACAGCTCAAACCGTTCCGCATCCCACGATGTATTAGTTTAATCACCCACGATCTTACACGATCTCATCTGCACAGTACGTGGGTGACACACGTCGCGTGAAGGAGAAAGGGCAGGGGCATGTTCGTCCAAAATCTTCGGGCGAACAGTTTTTCACCGTGGCTATAAATACCCCTTTACCCTCCTCACTTCATTTACTCCACTCGATCGCTGTCTCTCGCTCGATCTCTCCTCGAACCCTAGCGCCGCCGCTACTCCATCGCCGCCGGTGAGGAAAAGATTCACTGGCTCGACCTCATCGCCGTCGTACTCGCGCCGGTCGCGGAAATCTTCACTCCGCCGTCGCCGTAGCCGTCTTCCTCTGCCAAGTTAGGGCGTGGAAGATCTAACATGACGAACTTCACTACAGTTCATCTCTGTTCGTCGTGTTCTTCAGTTCGGGTAATTAAAAGTCACTTTTATTACTCGCGTTGATTCTCAAATCTTTCTGAAAATCCTCAAAGGTGTTTTTGCTCTTCAAATCTTCACATATGAACACCTCACAGACTGTATGTTCTTGATTTATCTCCCTAAGCATTCATTTCTTCAAGATTCCTCAATTGTGCGGATTTTCAATCAGACAACTCTGGAACCTAAGGCAAGCAGCTTAGTCAAATTCCTCAAGGCTCAAGCTGGTCAAATTCCTCAAAACTTGTTCTTTTGAAAAATCTTACGAGAACGATATGACCTCTCCAAATTCCTCGCACCTACACTCTGTTCACAGGTACTCATGTCATTCTTTGAATCACTAGGTTCTCATCAACTTAACTCATTTGCAGCGTTCCTCGAAGAAAAACTGCATACTTCTTGAGTGCTCTATTGTTCAAATTCCTCACCAAGAAAATGGCGTAAGGCAAGAGACCGCAGAAGGGAGGAAAGAAACTGAAGTCATGACTGCTTTTGAAATTCTGAAGAAATATACAAAGACTCTCGCACTTTGATGAATCCAAGTTTGGCAAGGAGACCAAGAACCAGCATAAAGTCTTGTCTGAGAATAGAAAGGAGATGGGCACGAGAATGGCGAGAATACCGCTATGTCACTCCCAAGTACATGAGGAAATTTGCTCTAAATCCTCCATGCCCAAGAGCTCCTCTGGCACCTGGCCAAGTCGCTGATCCCACCAGCATCAAGCGTGGTGAAGACTTTCCTGAAGAATGGTCCAGGCGCCAAGCCAAATTGGCAAAACAGGCCAAGGAGGCAGTGAGGAAATTCAATGAGGATACTGCTGCTGCTGCTGCTGTTGAGCCCTCGGTCAAGCCGAGGAAATCAATGCCAAAGAAGCTTGCACGCAAGCCAAGTGCTTCACCGTCAGCGCCCTCATGGCCCAGTTCCTCAGTCGCGCCCTCACGTCAAATTCCTCAGACTGCTGCTGCTCATTCAAAATCCTCAGCAGCTCCCTCCAAGTCCTCAACACCTGTACATCTTGCTACTTGTCAAAGGACTCAAGGATTCTCCATTGCTTCTGGTGTTTCAGCAAGCTCCTCAGCTGCACCAATGTCCTCAACAGGTCCCACTCTGCTGAAGACAAAAGCAACTGCTGGACGCGGTCCTCGGCCAAGTCCAAAGAAGAAACAGGTTGCATTCAACGTTGCCTCTGATGATGAAGCCTCTGATGAAGAACTTGAAGAAATCATCAGGGACAGACTGACCAAGGCCGCTAGAGCCAAAAGAACAAGTGTGCCTCTGCTTTTGGATCCGAAGAACATCCTTGACTTCATTGACCTATGGCATCAGGATCCACACACTCCTCTTCCGGATCTGCCACTGACTCCTGGTCAAAGTCATATGCTGAACCATTTCATCTCTGAAGAAAAATGGAAATTTGAAAAGGCTCGTGAATTGAACAGAGCAAAAGCCAGAAAGGAGAAGCTTCTGAGGAAGAACATCATCAACTTGACTCCTGAAGAACTTCTTAAAGCTCAATCAGAAATCCAAGCACTCAACAAGGATTTTGATGCTTACAATGCTGACTGGCAAGGAGCCAAAGTGAGATTCATCACTCTGACGAAGAAAATGTCAACTGTTGCAGCTCCATCGCAACAAGGAAATCCTCAGGCTGAAGAATCTGCTCAGCCTGCTGAAGAACATGCCAGCACTGCTGATGACTTTCAGCGTGCTGATGAAAACACAAGTTCTAGGGCTGATGACTCCATTCCAGCTGCTGAAGAAATTCCCAGGGCATCCACTAGTGGTGCGCCTGAAGAATCTGAAGGAAATAGGGCAACTGCACAAGTTGTGCCTGAAGAAACTGTACCACAATCCTCAGCTCCTCCTGCGCCAACACCATCTCCACTTCTTCCTTCTGCCTATGAAGTGAAGAAGACAAAGGCTGCAGAACGAGCTGCAGTGAAGAAAAGGAAGGCATCAGCTGCGTCAAATTCTTCGGTTGCGAAGAAAATGAAGCCAATGACCAGCTCGATTGAAAATCCTATTGATGCCATTCCCATTTCCTCCATGTCATCCAAGGAAATTGTTCCCTTTGGAGAAGAATACACGATCCCAAGCGGATCAGATGAAGAAAATCAATCTGTTGCTACCTCAGAACAGCTTGATGAAGAAATTGAAGTGGAAGCCTTCCCTTCAACTCCTGTTGTTTCCTCACCCGTGCCTCAATTCACTGCTGAAGAGGCAGGTGTTGAGGAAATTGAAAAAGAAGATGAAGATGTGGATATTGGGTGCACTACACCTGTGATGAACGATGACTTTTGGGAAAGTCAGCATCCCAATACTCCTCTCTTCACTCCGCTTCAACAAGTTCCTCAGTCCCCGGCTACAACTGTTCAAATGGGCTCTGAAGAAACTCATCCCACATCATCTGTCAACGAAGAGATTCCAGCCACTAGCGCTGAAGAACCCATTGCTAATCCTCAAATTGCACAAGAAGAGGAGACAGAAATTCCTCAGCCTGAAGAACCTGAAATTGCGATTCCTGAGGTTGTGCTGCAAATCACAGATATTCCTCTGCCCAAGCCGAAGAATCCGTTCTCAAGTAAGCAACAATTCAAGGCTGAAGATTTCTTTTCTGAGCATGTGTTCTTCACTGCTTTCAATCCTTATGACTCTGCTCGAATGAGGAAAAGACGCTTCTGGACTCCAACACAAGCAAATTTCTATTCCTCAGTGCTATTTGACAAGGACAAGATCTTCGACCATGAGCATATTCCTCATGTGGATATGGAATCACTGCCGTGCTTCGAGCCAGTACTCCGTGTTCTTCACGATGCAGGGCTGCTGAATTTCTGCACTGACATATGTGACTGGAATGAAGAACTCATTCTTGATTCTATGCCACCCTGCACATCACGGAGATCTTTGAAGACATCAACTCATGGGTTTTGGATTGGATGACTAAGAATACTCACTACAAGGCACCAGCAACTGAATTGCTTCGTGTCCTTCCTCTTGATCCTCCCCATGAATCTGCTCGTTGCCTCTACAATGACCGTGAACTGTCTTGATCACTTTATGCAAGTGCTTATGAAGCCATTGAAGCCGGTCAAGCCCCTCGAACCAAATTCCTCGTCAAGGATTTGCTGTATGTGCCTCGGACTGTGTATAGAATCTTGACGAAGACAATGAGTCCAATCAAAGGCCACGACTCAAATGAAGAAGATGTCGTTGGCATCATGAAGAACATGCTTTTCAATATCATTCATGGCGTTCCTGTCAACTTCCATGATTTCTTCATGAGGACTCTGGCCAATGTAGCAATGTCACCTTTTGAGCTGAACCCATATGCGCCTTGGATCATGAGATTCATAAGGGCGGATCTTCACCGAATTACAAGGTCGACACTCTGAACCATGGCAGCTTCCTGCCGCCCATTGAAGTCCTCAAGCGACCAATTTCATCATCTGATGACAAGGGCAAGGCAGCAGCTGTAATTGATGAAGGCACTCGTCCATTGGATGGCCAGTTTCGCAAGGCTGCATCTTACTCCACCAATGGCGATTACGCAACGCATGACACCGCCGCAAATACCTCAACCAAGCAACAGCCTCAAGCCACAAAGACACCGTGGTAATGATCGATCTGAGTTACTCCTCGGTCTTCATCGGAAGGTTGATCGCAATCGAAATGGGTGAAGCGCCAATTTGCTGCAATTCTTCACAACATGACCTCAACGCATAATGCGGTGAAGAAAAACCGACTATCTTCATGAAACCCTCAACCGCACTGGGCTGTTCTTAATCATGTCTATTCCATGGAAGAATTGAAGACTATGGGTCTTGAGGAAGCTTATGACTGATCTGCACCACCTCGAAGAAATTCAAGAGGGTCAAAGTTCTGATTTGGTGGCTAGCTCTTATTCTTCATCGCGTGAAACTGATGAATATGAAGATTTAGACAACACTGCGGCAGGCCCTGCTTCAACATCCAACCCCGACAATGCTGGCGCTCCTCCATCAACTTGAATATCTTTAGGGGCGTTAGTCCTCAGTTTCGATCCTTTTGGTCATTTGATGACAAAGGGGGAGAAATCTGAGTTAGTCTTCAAGCGGGTTTATACTATGGGCGTTTTTATTAAGTTACAACTCTCGTTCTTCCGAAATTTTTATTCGATCGAGTTGTAATCTTAAATCCGATGGTGCCCTGATACTTTTGATCAGTGCATTGTGCTGACTTTGCACTATGCTCTGATACTCTTGATCGTGCTTCTGATGCTCTGATTTTGATACGTGTTATGCTCTGATGCTTTTGAAGCACTAAGCTCTGAATGTGATACTTGAGCTCTGAAACTTTTGATGTGATATTCCGCATGCTCATTCCTAGTCAATACTATTGCATGCATGCTGAATCTCATCAGGCACCATATTTCATCATGCATTTCAAATTCTTCATAGTATATATATCAAATGCGTGTATGAATTACAAGATATAGGGGAGATCTCCATGATACAAATCTTCAAATGTGCATTGCCTCAAAAGCAAATTCCTCATTATGCACATATTAGGGGAGTTCTTCTATATCTTGCAATCAAATTCCTCAATATCGGTATTTACACTTCATATGTTTATCCCGTTGAAAACATAACCTATGTTGTCATCAATCACCAAAAGGGGAGATTGTAAGTGCATCTAGTGCCCTTAGTGATTTTGGTGTATTGAAGACTTATAGGTTAAATGGCGATCGTTTGTGAGTGTACACAGGTCTATAAGTCTATGAGGAGTTTGATATTTACAGAGAAAGTCGACCCTAAAATGAAGTTCTTCGATGAAGACTTTGATATTACGAAGACTTTACAAGACTTTGAAAGTGAAGAAATTGGTGTGACCATGAAGACTTGATATTCATTCGAGGAATATGAAGCGTGAAGACTTTTGTTTTCGTAGTTTCATTTTCTCTTTCTTGAGTCATAGGAAACACCGTCTTTGTTAAAGGGGTCGAGGAAATACTAAGGAAAAATTTCCATGTGATACTCAACTCAAAATCCTACACCTACCAATCCTTGAGTGAAGCCATTGGAAATCTCATACGATTCGACCAAATTCTTGATGTGAGAGACGCAGTTCTTACAGTCATCGATGACTTCTTTCTGGACGAGGAGTTAGGAATTTGCCAGTCTGAATTGCCTACACAGTGAGGAACATGATAGCCCTGAGGACTTTGAAAGTCAAATTTCCGACCGTTGCTATGCTGCGCGCCGGCGGACCAAAATATCTTATCCACCTAACGGTCATATATTGAAGGGCATTTATGTCTTATCATGTCGGGATGCTCCCTAGGCTATAAATAGCCGCCCCCTACAACCACTAGTTGGTTGGCTGCTCCGAGAGAACTTGACACTTGTCGTTTGAGAGCAACCCATCCTCCGAGGACTTTGAGCGAAAATCATCAAGTGAGGAAAATCCAAAACCAAACCCACAAAAACCCTAAGTGATTGAGCATCACTGAAGAAATTGATCATGCGTGGATCCGACGCTTGTTACCTTTGAAGACTGTGCTTCTTCCAGACGGTTAGGCATCAAGGTCTAGAGCATCCAAGAGGAATTGTGGATCGCCAAGTGACCAAGTCTGTGAAGGTTTGGAAGTCACTGAAGACTTACCACAGTGATTGGGCGAGGCTGCGTGGTCTTAGTTCAAGGAGAATACGGTGAGGACTGGGTGTCTGAGTTGCGGCTCGAGATCGGGTGTCCGGACTGTGTGTCCTCGAGTTTAAATACTCGGCCGCTCCAACCAGACGTATAACCGAGACAACAGTTGAACTGGTTTACCAAATCATTGTCTTCACCAACCGATGGTTCTATTTCCTCAACTCATTCATTTCCTCATTCATGTTGCATGTTGTTCATATCTGTGCTTGAAGACTTTGGTGAAGACTTTCACAAATTCCTCGCTTCAAATTCTTGATCTGTTTGTCTTCATCTTGTTATCCTGTCTTACGCTTCTGTACTGTTCTAGTCCTCATTTCATCATCTTGACAATGTGTGTAATCTGTTATGTTTACCTCTGAGTACATATTCCGCAGCAAATAGTTCTTAGCTAAGGAATTTCCTCACCGCAAATTCCTCGGTGAAGAATTTCATAAAATCGCCTATTCACCCCCTCTAGTCGATATAACGCACTTTCAATTGGTATCGAGCAAGGTACTCCCTTGTTACGTGTGATTTTAGTTTAACCACCGAGTTCTAGTTATGTCGACCGCAGGTATGAAGAAAGTGACATGCCCTATCTTTGACGGTCATGATTATCCCAAGTGGAAGGCCATGATGAAGAAGCGCCTCATGCCAAAGAACAGCGAGCTGTGGACCGTCAATGAGATTGGTCTTACTGATCTATGCAAGATGGCGAATGCTGATGATATTCGCAAGTACACTCGACTTGATCTCATAGCGAAGGATATCATCTGCTGCTGCCTATCCAGAGACCAATTCAGGCGAATTATGCATCTGGGCAATTCAAAGCTCATCTGGGACCGAATCTCTGATGTTTATGAAGGTCATCGAACATGTCATGATCCCTGTTTTGAGGACTTCAAGGAATCTCTCAAAACGATGACTTTCGAGCCAGAATCATCATCGTCTGCACCTTGTCTTATGGCAAATGGTGCTGAGGTAACCGAATGCTCCTCATCCGAGTCTTGTGATGATGAATCTGATGATGATGAATCTAATAATGATGAATCTGATGATGACATTGAATCCTGCTATACCAAACTCATTTGTGTTGCCACTAAACAACAAACCGTTTTGGAACAAACTCAAGATATGCTAGAAAGAAGTGATAATATGTTGCGCAAGGAAATGGATCAGTCAAAAGCCTTGGGTGAATGTCTTCAAAGAATTCACTCCAAGCTTGACGTCCTTCAAGATCAGCATAACACCCTCTTGACTGATCATAAGAAGCTTTCTCTTGAAGCTATTCAATGAAAGGCAGATCTTGAAAAGCTAAGAGTATTTTATGAAGATCTTCAGAAGGAGCGCGATTCATTACTAGCTCAACAAATCAGTGCTTCTCATGAAGAATTTGTTCCTCCATGCTTAAAGTGCATTGAACGTGAATCTGCTAATTCTTCACCTGAATGTTCAAATGCTTCAAATGTTACAAATTCTTCATCTGCCTCTGCTATCACTAATTCCTCATCTGAGGACTTTGCTAGTATCACTGACAATGCAGGGCTGAAGGAATTGTACATGACAGCATGTACAAAAGCCTCAAAGGGCATCGACACTTTGTGATGGCTCAAAAGCAGATCCTCAATGAAACCCTAGGAAAGAGGTATTGCCTTTGAGAGGAAACTCAATGCCGATGGAACATATTGGAAGCTTTGAGCGGTATCCCAAAACCTCATGGGTTCTTTGCAAAGGAACCTCTAGTTGATCCATCTAACTTATCTGGCTTTACATGTGAATCTCCTCATTCTTCCGATGAGTCATTTGACTCAACTATAAACTGTTCAAAAATCAGAATGGTGAAATATTTGCTAGATATGTTGGCACTAAGCTGCAGAGCGGTTCCCCTATGAAGAAAATCTGGGTTCCCAAAAGCTGTGTTGAAAGTCTTGGTGAATGTCCTCATGACACCACACGTGAAGAACAGAACCCCAGATCAAATTCTTCATATGGACCAAACTCTTCATATGGTTCTAAATCCTCATATGGACCAAATTCTTCACGAGGATCAAATTCCTCAACTGGATCAAAGTCCTCATATGGCTATCATCATACTAACAAATCTGGCTCGCAGGGTAAAGCTAAGGGCCATGAATATGTGCATTATTCTTCAAACCATTATGTTCATAAGTCCTCGAAGAATTACTACCTTATTCATATGCTTACCCTAACCCCTCCTATGCTAAGCGAAATGGTTTGGCATCTTTGCCACCTTTCTCATATGGTGCTCGCAGGATGATGAATTCTTTGCCACCCCTCCAGATGTGGGTGGTGAAGAAAAAGAACTAATCTTTTCTGCAGGGTCAGGTCTCCAGACGTGCTCTAACATCTGAAGAATTTGCTAGGGACCTGACAAAAATGCCTGAAAGGACGCAGGCGAATCATGATGAAATGAACTTTCATTTCACACGTCCTCATACTGCTATATCTGTTTACTGCTTGATGAAATTCAACTGATGAACGTGGTGGAGGAACTCATTGATCGGTGCGACGTCATCACCTCGGCTAGCATGGCAGGTTCGTTCAAGCCCATTCTCGACTCAACTAATAACATCATTACAAGGAACCCAAGAGTCAAGGCGGTTTGATCTCCCTATCTTCTTCATACGACCACGATGGTGGCGCGCGGGGCGATGGAGGCCTCGCCTTGTGCAAGTTGATGTCGCTGATAATGATATTATGATGTTAAGATGCCATCGCTTGAGGGTAAGGCTTGGGCAGCGCAAATGGAAATTGGGTTGTTTACATTGGGTCCAAGCTGCGAGTGGGAACTTGTGAATGTGTACACTGTGACGGGTTCCACTTCCAAAATCTCAGCAGACTGCCTGAGGTTGAGCACACGGAATTATGCGCACATTCAAATACGATCATGATGACTGTCTTCTATGGAAGATAGCAATTTGTCGAGTTCCCAACCGCTCTTGGAATTACAACAACTATGAAGTTGTTGCTATCTTCAACAAGCTTGTTATCGTCCTTCATGGTTCGACTGGATGGATATATCTCAAAAATCAGTTTACGTACACGGATGAGTACTATGGTGCAATTCAATACGAGGGCCTTGTGTTTGCTGCCACCACTCGTGGCACTGTTTTTGCATGGAATCCTTATGCTTTCGGTACATTTGTCTTCCACCATAATTATAATTGTTTCAACCACATGCATGCGGGTTAGCAAGTTTCCCTTTACTAATTAACCTTCTTCTTGTGTTTCCAAGGTCCTGTGATAATTCCACCACCTATACTTGAAAATTTTTATAACCAAGGGGGAGATGACGATGGTGATGATCACGAGCATGAGGACGAGTAGCGCCCATATACTATGTGGCGCCTGGCAACTAATTCCGATGGATCACCTCTTCTTGTGTGTATACAGCCCACTGATGATGTTACTACTAAGGAAGCATGTGTAGTCTCCCATGGTCGCACTCGCCGGACCTATTCCAACACTCGTTGCATGGTATTCGGGATGGATACTAGTGTGCTAGCGCCAACACCTTCTCCTGGTACAAAATTGATAGTCTTGGAAAACTTCGCTCTTCCTTGGACAAAACTATCCAATGATGGCGAAAGGCGATCAAGCGATGTTGACACAATGTTACTACCATTTATGAGAAGCAAGCGTGTCTATACCTCGGACATTTGGGTGGTTCCCTACCACGAATCGATATAGTAGGCCGCTTCAGCTGGATGATCACTCCTGCGTTGGTCTCGAGATCGACAATGGATGGCCCGTCCTATAGAATCACTTCTGGTTCAAAGCAAGCATTTCCAACACCGACGAATGGTTGAGTTGAAGTTCATTTCATTGGTTGTTATTTGTTGTGTGATGAAAACTTTAGTATTTATAATGTATCCTCGTTATCGATGTGGGTTGATGACCTGTTGTATGTAATAAAATGATATGCATGTGATAAACTTACTAAATTTATGAATGGCTTTCGAGTCGCTTCTATGAGTGAGTGGTGCGACGAGGCAAAAAAAGATTTTCCGAATACATAATTGTACGTGCATTGCAGCAGGTTATCGGATGAGGCCAATCAACAGTACACTATTTGTACTAGCTTCACATGCTTCGCACGTCGGGTGAGTGTTTTTACTGTAGCCATATGTTAATGTGTTCGTTGTACGTAACCAGCACCTCGAATCCTCGATACTAGTACTATATAGTAAGTAGTAGGAGTAGTAGGGTGGCATGGGCCAGAACAAGCATTCACGTCCAGGAGTACGGCACAAGCCACCACCACGACACCCATCTGACACCATATTATTTCTTGGAGTCCGTGCTAGAGCAATCTCTTCAACCTCGTCATTTCTCGGCCATCGTGCGGCGGGCGAGGTGGGGGTTTGCCGATAGTCGGTTTCCTCAACTTCTGTCACACTTGTAAGGCCAACTCCAACACACGACCCCAAACGGACCTCCATTTTGCATGTACTCCAACGATAATTTTGACCAGAAAAGCAAGATCAAAGAAAACAAGAACCACAAGAATACATTTTACTACTCTAGAAGATATCCAACTTCCATAACTGCTCCTGTAAGTTGGATTAGTGCCTTCTCGATGCATTCATTGTTGATCTGCGGAGGCTCGATCTTGCATGCTTCTTTCTTCCTCGAGTGTAAAGAAGTAGACGTTGCTTCCTCGCATCTAGTCTCATGTCTAGCCTCTATTCTAGTAGGAGTATCAACAAGTGCACTAGTCTCATTCTAGCCTCTATGCTAGCTAAAAGTGCTAGAACATCTACTAAATTGCGCTCTATCAATATATCGATGTACTCTTCTTCCCAATACCAAAACTTGCATCCATTCTAGTACACAATAAAAATTTTGAGTTAGCACAACTAGTCTAATCCGAGAGCACAATCGAAGATTTGGTCGGGTTCTTCCTCCTTTTGCTGACACGTGGGACATCCAGCATCCAGGTCATGTCATGCAAGAAAATAGAGTGGTAGTTGAAGCCACGTGATGTGCATCTTGGGTTAAACTGTAAATAGAATATTACTACTCTTGAGTAACTCCAAAAGCGTCCACCAAAGATCTTTATTGGATTTGTTTTCATCACCAAAGACGTCGAGGTGAAAGATGTGCAGGTTCAGTGGGTCCTCTTGCGTTTTCACTGACATGTGGGACCGCATGTGAGCAAACAGACGATGGGCTCTGCGCGCCCGCTGGCTGGCTGAGAAGAGAGATAGAGGAGGGTTGAGCACGGACTCCAGAAAATTTGTTCTATGTACCTCAATATAGGCTCGATATAGTAGGGTGGCATGGGCCATAACTAGCATTCACGTCTAGCAGTACGGCACACGCCACACACACGAGTCCCATCCGACACCAATTCTCTTGGAGTCCGTGCTATAGCCATCTCTTCTCCCTCCTGTTTTCTCAGCCATCGCGCGGTGGGCGGGGTGGGGGTTTGCCGATAGTCGGTTTGCTCAACTGCGGTCCCACTTGTAAGTGAAAATGCAAAACCGCACGCATTCCCCCTTGAGCGGCGTGCCGGACCAACCGTGTGGGGGTGCGACACGAACACGGCAGGCTTTTCCTTTTGAACTCGTAACTTGTAAAATTTGGTTCTGCTCCATGGCGCGACCGATAGATAGAAAATAACGATTTTGCCTAGAGTAATGAGAAGTCTGGCTCTGGCGCCGTTCCTGCATGGAGTATGTAAGAAAATTATGAAGTTGATGCGAAAGGTAAGATAATTACTAGTACTAGTACCATATACTACTAGTACATGGATTTGACGAAAAGATAAAAATACATACGAATCCATCAACGACATCCTCACGCCCTAGTGCGCCGGGTCACAAAGCGATGTGTGAGGAGCAACGGCATTGGCGGCGAGCTCAACGTGCTTCTGAACAATGTCGTCCAAGGTTGCCCTGCGGTCCAAGAAGGCCAGCGTCCTATCGTCCTCCTCTTGCATGTAGTAGTCCTTGTGGACGATTTACGCGTAGACGTGGGTGATTATGTCGATGGTGTCTTTCTGCGCCAGGCGCTGCGCGGCGAGCGCGACCTTGAGGTGGACATTCTCTGGCGCGACGGCGGGCAGTCGCAGGGCCACCAATGCGTCGAAGAGGTTGTCACCATAGTGGCCGTTGAGGGTGGCGGGCATCGCAGAGCCTCGGCGCGCAGGCTGGAGGCGTACGTCAAAGTCGTCCGCGAGCTTCTTGACGATAGTGAACTTGTCGAGGAAACCGACGAGGACCTCGTCGAACAAGGAGACGAAGCTGTCATCCAAGCGGCCCCTTGCCCTGGCGGCCTCAAGCAATACCTGGAGACGTTCCTCGGTGTCGGGCCGCAGGCCGGCGTCGTGGACCATCTGGCACAGCCGGCTGATGCTCGCGCTCATTGCCTCCATGGGTCTAGCTTAGCTTCTAGTCAATCGATATTACCGTCGGTGATCACTCTTGCCCTTGGTTAGCATGCGTAGGTGCGTAGGATTTCGTACTACTCCTCGGCCCTCTACTGCACCTGCCTTTGGCTGTATGATAGGTGGGCTAGCCACCCATTGGGCCCACGTGTCATTCACCCAAAGGCATTCTTGATAAGTCAATAAAGCTCGTCCCCCTCCGTGCGGTGCGATATAGTCATCTCACGGACCTCTAGTTGGGGCCAAGCGAGAGAAGTTTGATGTTCTTGGTTTATTGGTCCCTTTGCATTTTGCGCCAAGTTTTGACCTTTGATTTAACTAATAAAATGTTAATGCATGTAAACAAAAATGTTGTGTAAGTCACCTTACAAAAACCAAATAATCCCAAAACACTTAGGCACGGTGCATTAACTCCCTCCTTGTTTCTTATTTCGTGACATATCAACCAATGAGAGATGTGGGCTGTGCATGCTTTCAATGACTTGAGACTACCAAACATTACATGCAGTGTTTAGTTCATCGCGTATAATCCTATTAGTACTCTAGTTAGCAAAAAGACATTAAGTTCTCTCACCGATAGGAATAAAACACCATGTATTTATTTACAGAGGGAGTAGTACATTTTTTGTGACATGCATTACTAAATATTGCTAGTCAAATACTAAAATCCAGATGGACGTGGTAGTACTCCTAAATCCAGTCGGTGGTGCTACTAGTACTAGTAGTAGTACTACCAATGTAGTAGGAGTACTAGCACTGTACTACCCATTGGTCAAATTATTATGTGCTGCTCCTCACAGTGAAGTGACAAGACCCTGCGCTGGAGATGACACCTGAGTATAGGCGCCGTGTTCGGCATACCATAGTCAGCCTCACCGTTTGCAGTCACTATCATCATGGTTGTACTAGCCCTGTTTGACATAATTTCCCGTGCGTAGATGCCCGTGCATTGCACGGAACACCAAGACTGGGGGTGGACGGCGCCGGCAGCGGCCATCACGCCAAAATTTTTCACGGTCGTCTAGATCTGGCGGGGAGAAGATAAGGCTGATTGTGAGAGACAAGGAGTTGTTTGTAAATAGGGAACAAGTGCGGGCATCTTTTTGCAAAAATGGAGAAGCTTGGTTTGTATGTGTCAGATCTAGATCCGACGGCTATTGGTGAAAGATGGGAGGCACAACATCATCACCAACTCAGGACCTGTTTGATTTGCAGGATTTTGAAAATGCAGGAATAGGACACGGCAATATTACAAATTTCAAACTGATATTACAAATGTTAGGAGTAATGCTGCACCTACGAAGAGGGAATTACTAGGAAGTTTACGTAAGAACTTTCGTTACTTTAGGTGGATGCAGCATTATCGTACAAATTAAAATCCACAACCCTAACAAGTCATTAATGGGCAAATAAGTTTTCGAGTCTCTGGCCACTTGATGTTTCAAAAACAAATTCAGCTTCTACGGAGACTTTGCCATTTAGGCTTAGACACTTGCGGTGATCAGCACGCCATTCATTGTTGCGCTAGAGAACGCCAAACCTCATTACCTTGAGCACACTTGCCTCCAGAACAAAGAACCTGGCCAATTTAATCTCAGATGTGCTGCCTCGATAGTCGATCAAATCAATTTCTGTAAGATGGAGATCAAGGCATTCGATGAGATTGTTATAGTGCAGCACATTTTTAACTTTCGGGTCTTTTTTTATCTGCAAAAGAAGAGAACATATTAGAGCAGTTGGCTGTATAAGATTGTCGTGTCATCAAGAGGTACCGTATCATTCGCTCATACGATAGGGTTGGCTAGCTAGTGATATTTTTCACTCTCTCTCTCTCTCTCTCTCTCTTTGTGTTTCTTCTCATTTAACTAGGAGCACGTGAAGAGCTTGGGCATTTGGTGCCTTCCACTACGTGGCCGATGCCATATTTCGCAAAAGTATGCCACATAATACGCATCGATGTCAAATCAAAAGATTTTGGTACCGCTCTCGCGATGTGAGAGAGTTGGCACCGCTGTGCACACAGACCCACATGTATAAACAAATCAATCAAACAACTACACCAGCCTCTCACTTTCCCAAACAAGTGTTTTTTATTGCCTCAGTCCTCTCTCCCACGCAGTGTTTTTTCATTGCGTGAGTTAATTTGGCACCAGAGCAAAGTAGGTGATCCACATTGGGGCACCAGGTGAGCAATGGAGGGGCATCGATGCCAAATGCATCACAAATGAATTTGGCACGTGTTTTGGCCTACATAGCCCACTCTTGTACTCCCTCCATCCCAAAATTCTTGTCATAAATTTGTCTAAGTACGGATGTATCTAGTTACATTTTAGTGTTAGATACATCTGTATCTAAACAAATGTAAGGCAAGAATTTTGGGATAGACGGAATACTACCTCGTATTTAGTATAAAATTTTGACCATAGATTTACCTGAGAAAATGCCAATGCATGTCACTAAAAATTACACCATTTGAAATTATGTTCAAATACGAATCCAATGATATAGTTCTTAGTGACATGCATTAACATTTTGTCAGTTAAATCTATGGTCAAATTTTGATACTACAAAATTGGAAGAGTAAACCAGGATGGAGGTAGTACTTGCTCTTAGGGTAACCATAGAGTTACTGGAGTAGTCTAAGTTACTTTCCACTATGACTAGCCTAGGCTACTGTAGTAGTACATCATAAAAACGATGCAGGTGATCACGTGAGAAAAAAATACTAAAAACATTTCTTTCGGTGCAGTGCGTAGATGCAGTTTTGAACACTACACTTGTCATTGTAATTTGGGAAAATTACGACAAAATTGAGCTACATTGTGATTACCATTTACTTATAGGAAAGAAGTTTCACCTCGATGAGTAGCTTCTCCGTGCACGGAAAGCATGTAAGGAATCCAAAAACTTGATCCAGATTGGGGCCGATAGATTTTAGTGCCAAGATCTTCACTATGCACATGGACTGGGTCAAGCTTGTGGGAATCATTTTCTGGAAGACGGTCGTAAATACATCAACAAGAAATTTAAAAATGTGAATTTCAAGAAGACGGAGAAGAAGATGAGTGTTGTACCTGAGCGATTACGGATCAATAAAGAGTTCAAAGAATTTGGCGATGAGTACACCAACGCTGTCAATTTGGTAGCGTCAATGACCACGATTTTGTTGGACCTTCTAGATCGATACAAGCAATCTCTCAAGGAAAGGCGCATTCTCAATGACCATAACATGGAACAGCTGGAGTGATCTCTTCCCAATTGATGTCTTGTTACAGGGCCAGCAAGACACATAAATCCATCGGAGATTCGTCGAGGCGATGTGGAGGCTAATGAACCCGTGGATATGCTCAAGACGAAGGTACTCGAGCGCAGTACAGCTGTGGAGCAGGTGCTCCATAGCCTTCTTTGAGATGACAACATCAAAGAGGTCGAGCTGCTTGAGTTGAGGGAGAAGAAGGGTGGGCGCGGCATTAATCTGGGGAAGATAGCAGGAGCTGAAGCTGGCGCGGCGGAGCACGGACGGCGGCAGAGAGCAACATCGTCCAGCTTCAAAGCTGAGCTCATCGAGCTAATGTAGGGCAGGGGATAAGAACCACTCGTCGAACTTGGGTTGGACCTTGCAGTTGGTACTGAACATGCGGATGTCAAGGCGTTTGGCTGGCCCAGGGTGCGATGAAAGGATCTTGGAGACTACGGCCATCGTTTGCAATCCCGTCCGCAGAGGCAGTGCCGAGGTGAGGTTGAGGGGGACGTAGCGCCAAAGGGGGCGCCACCGCCGGGAGAGCAGGGTGGTCCGCACGGCATATTTGGTGGGGAGGAGGCCGATGATGACGAGCAGCATGTCATCGGGGAGGCTGCTGATGAAGTCCAGGCTCGCCGGATGCGGTTTTGGCTCGAGCTGCCTCCACTTGTAGGCTGCCTCGCCGTCCATCTCAACCAGCGGAGACGCCGGTGTACACGTGTGCTGGTGTGTGTTGTGTGCTGGGTGTGCGTCCATCTGTGCATGGCGCCCCGCAGTGGTGAATTATGCGCGAGTGCGTCCTTCACGCGCAAGAAGTGTGTCCTCAATTCACCCTCAATTTATAGCGAGCAGGGTGCTACCCCGAGTGGTTTCAACTTTTTTTACTTCACCGCGTGTCAGATGGGCCTCTAGTTTACTTATTTTCACCCACTGCCACATGGGCCAGCACACGAAGATACTGAGCAGCGAGTGACAAGGCAGGATGTGGATTGGTTGACGGTCGACTAAACAATATCTGAGCTATCTGCTGACACAAAGGAGCGTATAATCCGTCGGTATAGAGAGTTCGAGTGAGAGGGGAGGCCCGTGAGAGATAGTAGAGAGAGAGAGAAAGAGCTACTCCCTCCGTTCGATAATGTAGTTCCAACATTTTTTTAAAGTCAAACTTTTGAAACTTTGACCAAGTTTATAAGGAAATTACATATATCTACAATACCAAAGATAAATGATAGTATGAAGTAAGTACATGTTGTGATGAATCTAATGATCGTTCCAGATGTAAATGTTTTTCCCAGCATATACCTGGTCAAACTTTTCTGAGGTTTGACTTTTCAAAACATCCATATGCTTATGGACGTGACATAGTCCCTAACTAGAGAGAGAGAGAGTGTGTGTGTGTGTGTGAAAAAAGTGTGTGTGTGTGTGTGTGTGTGTGTGTGTGTGTGTGTGTGTGAAAGAGACATGGACAACACATGATAAAAGTAGAGAAAAAGCGTGCATGTCCTATGCAAACATATCACACATGCATCTTCGACAACGGAGGCAAGGTGAGGAGATAGTGTGTGGTTGTTTGGAACCGAGAGAGCAAGACCCCTAACACGTGGCCAAGAGGGGTCTGACAAACAAGGGAGAGAGGTCGAGAGAGACGTACGGAGAAAAATGCAAACATGGGGAGGAGAGAGTGTATGTTTGTCATAGAGATATCCCCTGGAGATCGTGATGGGACTACATGGGTGGGAGATCGAGTGACAAGGTGTGTGCGCGATAGAAGATGCCCCGAGAGATATCGAGATAGACGTATGGATGGAAGGAGACAATACGTGTGTTCCTGATGGCTAGTAAGAGATAATCATACTTAGGAGGGGGAGGAGTGCTTGAGCCTATGATGGAGTGAGGGATTATGGTACTTAGGGGGGTGCGTATCACATGGAGAGAGAACAAGGGTGGAGCGTGTTGGATGGGTATATATGTATAGCGCGAGCGAGACATGTGTATGTGTGAACCAGGGAGATATAAGGTCAGTTTGTCTTGCGTCTGAGCATCTTTTGCCTGGCCCAGGGTTGTGGCTGGATTTCATGCACGCTTGTTTGGTTGCTACCATGAAAAAGAAAGCCCGCTGGCACAGGTTCCTTGCATTTTAATTAGCTTTGCTGGACTCCAGACATCGCAAGTAGCCTTGGCCCAGCGACCGATTCGAGCGCTGGCGTGCTCGGTCGTGCGACCCACGAGGCTAACAAAGAACATGGATGGATATTAGCATTAAATAATTGCTGCATGGATTGATTGATGGGGCGTTGATGCTTTGCTTGGCGGACATGAACCAAATGCTTCACACCACACAAGCCCGGCGGCGAAATATTTTACATCTCCGTCCACACAGCAAGATCTTGGCCATCAAGGCATGAGGTCGGGCCACGAACCAAACTGACCAATAAAGTTTGAGAGAGATTGAGGAGCCACGATGAGGCTGAGTGGTGCGTCGATATAGTGAGAGGAAAGAGATATTCCATCCGCTTGATAATGCAAAGCATGTAAATTTTTTAGAAGTCAAACTTTAGAAACTTTGATCAGGTTTATGCAAATGTTATTTATATCTACAATACCAAAGATACATCATACAAAACTACATCTCATGGTGAATCTAATGGTATATGTTTGTCGTACTAGATGTAATTGTTTTTCTCCACGTACATGGTCAAACTTTGTGATGTTTGACTTTCCAATAAATCTATATGCTATGGACTGAGGAGAGTGCCTAAGTCGAGACAGATCAAGTGCGTGTGAAGGAGAATGAGTAAGTGTGCAAAAAGAGTATGTGTGTGAAAGAGAAAGTGATAACAAATGATAAATTAGAGAGAGAGTGTGTTTTTTTTTCTTATGCAAACATATCACGCATGCATCTCCGAGATAGAAAAGCGAGGCGAGGAGATACACAAAGATAGCTAGTGTGTGGTTGTTTGCAAGGGAGAGAGACACCCCTGTAGCACATGTCCAATAGAGGTATGGCCAACAAGGAACAAAGGTCGATAGGGACACATGGAGGACATGGACGCATGGGGAGGGAGAGAGGGTGTGTTTGTGATAGAGAGATCCCCTTGAGATCGTGAGGGGACTATATGGGTGGGAGATAGAGGGAGGTGCGTGCGCGATAGAAAGATGCCCCGAGAGAAATCGAGATAGACCATGCACATGTTTGTGATGGAGACTAATATTAGCTAGTCATATACATATAGGGGGGACTGCGTGTGCCTACAATTGAGTGAGAGACCATCATACTTGGCTAGCTAGGCATGAGATTGTGTGTGTGTGCGTGTGAGATGGAGAGAGAACGAGGGAGAGAGATAGAGTTTTAGATGGGCCTGTCGAGTGTAGTGAGATATGCATGTGTATGTGTGACCAAGGTGGATGGAGAGTTTGAGAGAGGGGGGAAGAGCTCCGAGACGACAGAGTGGTGCATGAGAGAGTTACGGGCAAAGATCCAAGGAATTTGTGTGCGTACGATGAGTGCAACCAAGATATCTAGCTTGGACTAGCTAGAGTATCATACATAGTGTGCGAGAGAGACCTATAGATGGTGTATATATGCATGCGAACTAGAAAGAAAGACGAAAACCAAACTTTAGCACGATCTCTAAGTGAAAACGGAAATAACTTCAATTTGACAATATTGTTATCCGTATCTTTCTTGTTTTGCATATCACACAAATCAACAAAATTGTTTAGATGAGTAGCGGCATCTTCACTAGGAAGGCCAGCGAATTGATCTTTCATAACAAGATTCAGCAAAGCGGTATTGATTTCACAAGACTCAACATCATTAAGAGGAGCAATCGGAGTACTAACAAAATCATTATTATTGCTATTCAAGAAATCACACAATTTGGTATTATCTTGTGCCATGGCAACAAGTAATCCAACACACAAGCAAACAGAAAAAGGCAAGCGAAAGAGAGAGGAGGAGATTGGGAAAAAGAGGGCGAATAAAACGGCAAGGGTGAAGTGGGGGAGAGGAAAACAAGAGGAAAATGGCAAATAATGTAAATGCGAGGGAGATGGGTTTGTGATGGGTACTTGGTATGTCTTGACTTGGCGAAGACCTCCCGAACGGCGCCAGAAATCTTTCTTGATCGTCTTGAGCTTGCATTGGTTTTCCTCGAAGAGGAGAGGGTGATCTGCAGAAAGTGTAAGCGTAAGTATTTCCCTCGTTTTGAGAACCAAGGTATCAATCCAATGAGGAGGCTCCTCAAAAGTCCCACGCACCTACACAAACAAGCGAGAACTCGCAACCAACGCAATAAACGGGTTTTCAATCCCTTCACGGCCACTTGCGAAAGTGAGATCTAATAAAGATAGTATGATAAGATAAATATATTTTTGGTATTTTTGATAAAGATGCAAAAAGTAAAGATGCAAATAAAGGTAGATTGAAAGCAAATATGATAAGAGATAGACCCGGGGGCCATAGGTTTCACTAGAGGCTTCTCTCAAGATAGCATAAGTATTACGGTGGGTGAACAAATTACTGTCGAGCAATTGATAGAAAAGCGCATAGTTATGAGATTATCTAGGCATATAATGTATATAGGCATCACGTCCATAACAAGTAGACCGACTCCTGCCTGCATCTACTACTATTACTCCACACATTGACCGACTCCTGCCTGCATCTAGAGTATTAAGTTCATAAGAACAGAGCAACGCATTAAGCAAGATGACATGATGTAGAGGGATAAACACATGCAATATGATATAAACCCCATCTTGTTATCCTCGATGGAAACAATACAATCGTGTCTTGCAACCCTTTACATCCTTTGGTAAGAACACCGCAAGATTGAACCCAAAGCTAAGCACTTCTCCCATGGCAAGAAAGATCAATCTAGTAGGCCAAACCAAACTGATAATTGAAGAGACTTGCAAAGATAACTCAATCATACATAAAATAATTTAGAGAAGATTCAAATATTATTCATAGATAAACTTGATCATAAACCCACAATTCATCGGATCTCGACAAACACACATAAAAAGAGTTTACATCGAATAGATCTCCACAAGAGAGGGGGAGAACATTGTATTGAGATCCAAAAAGAGACAAGAAGCCATCTAGCTAATAACTATGGACCCGTAGGTCTGTGGTAAACTACTCACAACTCATCAGAGGGACAAGCATGTTGACGTAGAGGCCCTCCATGGTTGCTTCCCCCTCCGGCAGAGTGCCGACAAGGGCTCCAAGATGGGATCTCGCGGATATAGAAGATTACGGCGGTGGAAATTGTGTTTCGTGGTGCTCCTGGATGTTTTTGGGGTACGTAGGTATATATAGGAGGAAGAAGTATGTTGGTGGCGGCCCGAGGGGCCCACGAGACAGGGGGCGCACCCTACAGGGAGGGCGCGCCCTCCTATCTCGTGGGGCCCTCGGAGCTTTCTTGACTTGCACTCCAGGCTCTCCGGATCAGATTTGTTCCAAAAATAATGCTCCCGAAGGTTTCATTCCGTTTGGACTCCGTTTTATATTCCTTTTCTTCGAAATACTGAAATAGGCAAAAAAACAGCAATATGGGTTGGGCCTCCGGTTAGTAGGTTAGTCCCAAAAATGATATAAATGTGTAAAATAAAGCCCATAAACATCCAAAAGGGGTAATATAATAGCATGGAACAATCAAAAATTATAGATACGTTGGAGACGTATCACTCGCCCGAAATCGCTCCCGCCCACTATTTGGGGAGAAGCAAAGTTACTCTACTATCCCCGACCCTCAGTACACAGACCCAAGCCGAGAAGCCTAAAGGCAAGGGTAGAACTGTAACTCCCCCTCACATTTCAGACAAATGCATCCGTAAGACAAGGTTCCACTTCCTCCCAATCCCCCCGCCTCCCCATTCATACCTCGTGGCTGCCAAATCACCTTCTACCCGGGAAGATCCCTTCTCCCGAGCCGCGAAACATCAGCCCCACCTCCATGGCACCCCCTACCGCACCAATTTCTTAGCCGCCCTCCTCCCTAATGCCGGAGACGCTGTCTGTTTGCCGTCGTGCACTGGGTCGTGTGCCTCTTACTCCATGCTGCTGGTGCTGCCTCGACGATAGCCGCGTGAACCGTACCGGAGCCGATTCACCCTCGCCGTTGTTCACGGCGCCGGAGCGGCTCCAACTTCGGATCCATCCAGAGTCCTGGCACTGCTTCCCCGTAGTCGTCGACCGTCGTGACATCGTTGTTTCCTTGCCGCCGGTCGCCACCGCAACCGTGCCGGCCTCACCGACTCGGCAGCTGGACCTGCCTACTTGACCATGCCGCCAGATAGGTCGCACCCTCATCTCAAATCACTTTATTTAGGCGTCAGTTGTCTGAATTTTTATTCTGGTCCAATCGATTCCCAATAGGAAGCAGCACCCCTCGAGGCGGCGGAGCTCCTAGGCTGCCGGTTGGCTGGTGTCTAATGTAAGGCTGCGGGGCCACAAGTTCACCGCGGAAGAAGCGCTTAGATGGCTATCTTTTAGAGTTGCGTGGGTTGAAGGTACTGCCGCCGCTGGATCTGGATGACGGGGAATCTTTGTGGATTGGCCCGGGGGCGACGCAACCACGGCAGTGCGGTGGGGCGGGGAGCGAGGTTTTGGCCGGGGCCACGGACGGTGGAGGCAGGCTGCTCTGCCATTGGTCGCTGGCTCTTCGGGGAAGATTCCGAATAGTGTCAGCCGGGAGGCACAAGACGGCCATCAAGCCATCCGGCGTAGATCGAACAGTACCAAAATAAAATAAAATTGTGTGACCCCAATTTAGTCTTGATCAATGACGTGTGACCACTCGTACCTTCTGTTGATCTCTTAGTGTATTTCTTCAGATCAAAGAGATATGTCGTTCTTAACATTATGCGTTATCTGCATCTTTAGACACACCGTCTTCCGACTCACCGCAGCTGCTCCAACAAGGGAAGCATACACCAGAAGGGAGCTATAGTCCCCACTCAACAGTTCCCTGCATCGAATGCGCGTGCCCGACATGGACAACCACAACAACTGCAGGGCCATCGACAAGTCAGCACATGATGCTCACTCCTATGGATGGCAGCGAGATAGGTTGTACTCTCATCTTACTTGTGTGCAACATTTATGGCTTTGTTATTCATCTAAGCATGGAAAATATATCATCACATTTCACTGTATATTCATGCTGATCTCTTACGGGTCTTGTTCAGGAGTTAACGTTGTTCCATAGTTCAGCTAAGATACTTGTTCTTTAGGTAACGTTGTTCCATAGTTATCATCCATCAGCCAATGCTATCCCACATGCTGGTGATTATAGTATTATACCACTTCTAGTATTACCTATGTTGTTCTTTAATACTTTTGTGTGCCATCTAGTTACTCTCGAGTACAAACGATACATATTCTGTAGCTTTCATCTGTGTTCTCCCTTTATTTTATGAGACCTGTTGCTGCTAGTTAACCCCAGTCCTAATATTTATGTCGTCTCCTACAGGCACTCATTACATAAATCTAACTACTAGTTGTCTTCCATGCATGTCAGATATAAATGCACACACTAATATATTCACAAGAACCTCACGGAGCAATGTAAAGGCCAATAAACTTGATGTCAATGATACCCAATATGATGGAATATGTAAAGGCAGTTCTTCAGAAGACTTACAGAAAGATGATGAATCCTCTTCACCCCACAAGGTCCTTGCTCTAACTTGGCCTGTGATATGGGTACAACATGCATATAATGTCCTGGAATGTATCTACTCATTGCAATGCCATGTGCTTAGCATGGTGATCATGCATGTAAATATGTCATGCCTTCTGTTTTTCAAGACCTATTCCATTCATGATAACATGTTTTCAAATTCAAGTACTGTCATTCTACTCTATCACAAATGCCATCTGCTTAATTTGGACATCATGCTTCAATATCTTATGTATTGTTATTCATCGAGACGCATTTCATCATCTACCATACCATGTTTTTTTACATTGAAGTGTTGTTCTAGTGCTCTGTTGCAATGCCATATTAGTTTCCCAATCATACATGTGCATGTTGCCTTAGTTATTTCTGTATGTATTCTGCTAGCATAAAGTTTTACATTCAACTAGTGTTTTTTTGTTGTGTTGTCCTGTCATATCCCTAGCTCTTACACCATACTCCCTCCGTCCGGATTACATGTTGCCGAAATGGATAAAAAGGATGTATCTAGAACTGAAATACGCCTAGACCCATCCAATTTTTTCCGGATGGAGGAATACATGTCAATATGTCATGCCTTTCTATTCTTCAGTGCCTATTCCATCTCTCTGCTGTAGCATGTTTTATAATTAAAGCACCATTCTTCTATACAAGGCATGCAAGGGGAAGACGACTATGTTAGAATCTGAAGGGTTACAAACAAGGCCTTTGCAAAATATCCAAACGCCAGGAGATAATAAACCAACTCCAGTTTTTATAGATACTTGCTCCAACACGAGAAACCCAACTCCTCTCGATAATAAGCGATTCCAAGGCCAAGGAATTAGTCCGCTCGATCCAAAGCAAAATATGTCAACTCCATTCTAAGAAGCGTGTGCGTATCCTTGCATCATGAAATTTTATAGCATGCTGATCATATTTTCTACATGTTTCTTACCCATCTCTCTTTTAGAAAATAAGCTTAACAGATAGAAGAATTTCTGTAATGGTATCGTTTATGAGGAAAGATTCTTGCAGGAATTCTCTGTGCTCCAATGTAGATGTAAGTACCTGTTGTATATCACTATATTTTTACATCAGCATGTATTTTTTTAATCGGCGTGAATCCAAACTTTATCTGATCTAAATTTAGTTGTAGCAAAATGTATGATTAAAGGCCACAATGTTGATTTTTGTAAGGAAAACTGCCTGGTAGTTTTGCATCCTGAGCTGCATGAGTGTGCTATCTCATATCAGTGGGTTTGAATACTTTGGTTCTGCAGTGGGTTTTCAGTGTTTTTTACTGTGTTGTGCCGTCGTATCCCTAGCTCTTACATCATACTCCCTCCGTCCGGATTACATGTCGCAGAAATGGATAAAACTGGATGTATCTAGAACTGAAATATGCCTAGACCCATCCATTTATTTCCGGATGGAGGGAATACATGTCAATATGTCATGCCTTTCTATTCTTCAGTACCTATTCCATCTCTGATATAGCTTGTTTTATAACTGAATCACCATTCTTCTATATAAGGCATGCAAGGGGAAGACGGCTATGTTAGAATCTGAAGGGTTACAAACTAGGTCTTTGCAAAAGATCCAAACGCCAGGAGATAATAAACCAACTCCATTTTTCATAGATCTTGCTCGGCATAGAAACCCAACTCCCGCGATAATAAGCATATTCCAAAGGCCAAAGAACTAGTCCGCTCGATCCGGCAAAAAAGAATGTCAACTCCATTCTAAGAAGCGTGTGCGTATCCTCGCATCATGAAATTTTATAGCATTCTGATCATATTTTCTACATGTTTCTTACCCATCTCTCTTTTACAAATTAAGGTTAAACGATAGAAGACTTCCTCCATTGGGACCGTATTCGAGGAAAATATCTTGTGGGAATTCTCTATGCTCCAATGCTGATGTAAGTACATGTTGTATATCACTATATTTTTACATGAGCATGTATTTTGTTAATCAGCGTGAATCTAACCTTTATCTGATCTATAATTAGTTGTAGCAAAATGTCAAAGGCGCCAATGTTGATTTTTGTAAGGAAAACTGCCTGGTAGTTTTGCATACTGAGCTGCATGAGTGTACTATCTCATATCACGCACATTACTGAATTGTAGTGCTTCTCTGGTTGCCCATTCATTCATTGTAGCAATGTTGCTTTTGTATTACCTTACCTTGCTGATGATAGCTGTGCCATATTGTGTTAATTTGGTGTAGGCTAGTTGCCCAAACGTTCGTTGTGTCAATGTTGCTTTCCTATTATGTGACTTGGCCAATGATAGCAATGCTAGTGTGTTAATTTTGTGCGAGCTGTCAAGATAAGAAGACAAACTCGAAAACAAAGAAGGCAACCCCATTGTTTCTTTCCAGTAAATCTAGGATAACTCATGATTAATCTGTTTGGTTCCCGTCCTAATTTATGTTATGATGCAGTGGTCGAGACACTCTTCACTATCAATAATACAAGCCTGCCAAAATCGCCATCTAAATCTGTTCAGTATCCTCTGTCTCGAATGCAACGGAATAAATGTATGTTTGTGAACCAATTAATGGCTGAAGCAATGATGGAAATGGTGGATGAATCAGAGGTGCAGAGTCGTGTGACACAACAATTGGTCAATATTTTCAGAGACAGTGTAGCAAAGCAGCAAGAACTTGCCCAAATGCTTATGGGCGTCATTTGTGCTGAGGTTGCAGATTGTGACATTGTAGATGGTTAGGTTCTGCTCATTTATTTGCACTGGCATCAATCTTTGATTGCCCAGTGGATGTAATTTCCTGTAATATATGTTGGATGTGCAACATTATTCCCTGTATGCCATACCTTTGCTTGATCGGTTTTGGTCCTGTGCATAATTGCTCGTCGTAATGGGCTAAAATTATCTAATTTGGCCTAAAGATATGTACGAACTTTAGTGGGCCCATTAAGTTATAGGCCGTTACTAGGCCGAAAGTTAATGGTCGGCCCTCTTACCTCCCGGGTCGTTAACAGCCGACATCGAAGCGGGCAACAGGTGGGCCCAATTTATTTTACAGGCCGTTAACAGGCCGTTATTAAGTTTGGGCTACATATGGCCCAACTATATTGTAGGCCTTTAGCAGGCCGAAAGAGACAGCGGGCTTGTACTGGACCATGAAGAGCATGGGCCGCTAAGAGGCTGAAAGTCAGGTCGTATTGCAAATGGCCCAACTGTGTTGTGGGCCTTTAGTAGGCCGAAAGAGAAACCGGGCTGGTATTGGACCATGAAGGGCATGGGGCGTTAAAAGGCCAAAACTAAGGTCCGACTACAAATGGTCCAACTCATTTATGGTCCGTTAACAGGACGAAAGGCACACAGGGCCGAGAATTGGCCCAACACTTAAATGGGTCGCTAAAAGGCCAAAACTCAGGTCCGACTACAAATGGCCAAACTGATTTATGGGCCGTCAACAGGCTGAAAGTGACACCGGGCCGGAAATTGGCCCAGCACTTAAATGGGCCGCTAAAAGGCCGAAACTCAGGACCGACTACAAATGGGCCATCAGATTTATGGGCCGTCAACAGGATGAAAGACACACCGGGCCGGAAATTAGCCCAACATTTAAATGAGTCGCTAAAAGGCAGAAAGATGTACATCCTGAAAATTGGCCCATCCATTGAATGGGCCGTTAACAGGCCAAAATCTCATTGGGCTGATATTGAGCCCAAATATATACCGGGTTGTTAACAGGCTCGAACTGACGATGGGCTGTAGTGGTGTCAAATGTTTAACAGGCCATTGACGGGCCGAATTGGCACATCTCGTATGGGCCGTGGGCTTAAATGGACCTGACACAAGTAGGCCTTATATGGGCCGACCTGCTAATTTTTACTGGGCCGGCCTTTTTCACCGGAATGGGCCACTGTTGGGCCATGCCACGTGTCCACCTATCATAGGCGCCTCCTGTCCAATGAGTGGATGACATATGTCCCAACGGTGAGGCAACACGTGTTTCCTGCGGCCAATGATGATTTTACACGCAGAAAATCTCCATTGGTCCGGGCTGTTAACGGGTTATCGGATCCAAAACCGGACCCGATAGCTTAACGTCGTTCCGTTACGGTGGATGCCACGTGTCGGCCACCCTTGATGAAAGCACTTCTGTGACGCGCGATTTATCGTCATGGAAGTGGACACTTCCGTGATGATAATTTTGGTACTGTCATGGAACATTTCTACAACAGCACATGTATGACTATCTTGATTCTGTCATAAAATCGTCATGGATGTACATGCATGACAAAAAACGCGACCTACTGTGACAAACACGTATCATCACGAAAGTGTATTTTTTTTATAGTGTATGTGTGTCATATACAACAATTAGGATACGTATACAGCGGGATCACTGCCTGGGATTGAAAACCGGTGGGAGATGGGATATCGAGATTCGTGCTTTGAGATTGTAAAGGCCACATGGCAACCATCTGAGTGGGTCTCATGTGTTGCAGAATGAGACTCGCTCTCATAGATTATTCTTTTTCGCGCGGGACATGAGCCTTCGCCCAAAGCGCTCTGGCACCTTCCCAGACTGACCCAGCCAATAGGTACCCACCGGCGAGTGGGACCAGGAGCAGCACAGGCCCACCTGTCATCATGAGAGCACAAACGAGGGCGTACAAACTGGGTGCGCATTCGCCGACCGACCCCTCTGCGGCGCCACGATGCCCGACGTGCGCGCGATGCCAACCCCTCCGCGCGCGACAAATTTTCGTGTTTTGACCCTTTTCTGAAACCTATTCAAGATCTGACCCTTTTGCTACCGCCAAGATCCATGACTGTAGGGTGTAACAACCTACCGTCAGGGAAATTGGCGGTATGAAACATCCCTACCGTCAAACAGACTGACGGTAGTCTGTACAATCCTACCGCTAAGGTGCTCGGCGGTAGGCACGAGCACTGTGTTCAATACTTAGGAGGATTTTGCGGTAACGCATGCAACCCTACAGCCCGGGACCTTGACGGTAGGCTATTATACCCTACCACCATGGACCCTAGCGGTAGCAAAAGGGTGAGATCTCAAAAAACTAGGGTCAGATCTCGAATAGTTTTGAGAAAAGGGTGAAAACACGAAATTTGTCCTCCACACGCCCCACAACTCTACACACATGTCAACCTGGCAATTAGGTCGGGTTGACCTATACCAGACCCATGCCCGAATAAATCGGGTTCATCTCAAACCCATGACCTTACCCATGGGTCTAATTCCAGACCCATGCCCGAATCCGCCGGGCGACCCAACGACCCATTAGGGCACCCATCGGGTCTAACATTTTCAATTATTTTGCCCTTGTATGCAGCAGCAAAGCATGTGTACTCGTAAGCAGTAGCCACTTCTAAGCAAAAGGTGGACTGTCTGCTAGCTTTATAGCGTTGCTCATGCATGCTTGCTCAGAGCATCTCCAGCCGTTGGCACCCCCAAGAATATCACCGAACCAAAAAAGTTGGTGTCTTGGGGGTCATCCGGCGAAATCCGGCGAAATAAAGAGGGCATCTTCCCAGTCACACCCCATCCCAAGCAAAAGCTTGTGAGGAGAATGATTAAGTGCGCCAAGAAAAAGAACATGTGGTGAGACACGATTCGCCGAAACGTCCGCCGGCGCCCCCAAGAGACCTCCAGCGCGCCGGGTTTCGCCTGGTTTGCCGGCGCTATTTTGACGTCCTAGGGGGCGTGGGGGCGTGGCTCGGCCGTTTTTCGGCGAAAAGTGTTGTCCGAGCCTAAAACCGAGCCTAAAAAGGTGTCCTGGGGGGCATCCTGGGGAGGCTAGTGGAGATGCTCTCAGTAGCTAGTCGAGGTGGTACTAAATTTGAGCTGAATGCACCGGCGCATGTGCACTACAACAACTGGTATTTGGCATGGGCTGATTACTGCACTCGTTTTGGGCCATACCCTGCGCACGAAGCGGAGTCAGAGTGAGCAAATGAGTGCTCAGATGGGCCTATTTGTTGTGCCATGAAAGCCAGCAGCTCGAGGGAGTATTTTTTCTGTGCGTGACGACTGCTACTACAGGCCTGCTGCTCGAGGTTGGATATACAGAGTAGATTAGTATGTGCTAATGTATGAAGGGCATTTAGATAAATGACCAAATGTAATACTCTTACATGATAAACAAATTATGTTCTTAATGATCTTAAACGGCCGACCCATCGGATAACCCGCGGGTATAAACTTGTGCCCATACCTTACCCACGATTAACGGGGTTACCCATGGACGAAGTCGGCAACCCATACCCTACCCATTCACAAGTAGGTAGGGTATGGGTTGCCGACTGGGTAGGGTCACTCGCCCTCCGGAGCCCACCAGTCATCGAAAGCCACGCTCGGTCAAAACAACCAGTAAAAACACAAACGGCCGACAGAGGCGCGTTGACTTGGCCATGGGCGATCGAACGGCCCAAACGTTGCAAAATCGAGCGAGCTCCGGAGGGCGAGTCTCCCAGCCACCTTATAGGTTTAAATAAATTCATCACAAAACAAAACAAAGCTGACATGTGCACGCAGCTCGAATTGGAGCCGGAGTCGGTCGTCCTATACGATACGACTATATACGAGTATAAAGAACCCAGGAAGGACAGGGTCGATCGCAACACCACAGTCCACAGATCGGTCGATCGCACGTAACGCAGCGCAACGCGACAGGCCACAGCTCCGATCCGTGACCAAACAACGCGCGCGGCGGCCGGAGAAGATGCTGGACATGTACGAGATCACGGACAGGGTCGAGCGCATGCTGCTGCGACGCCAGAAGCTGCCCCCGGCGGGGACCAAGCGCAAGATCCCGGAGCCGCCCGCGTGCCCTCCGCTCAGCTCGATATGGACGACGAGCCCTGGAGAGATCGAGGAGAGGGCCGAGAGGTTCCACGCGTACATGAGCACCGTACGGGAGAACATCCGGAAGCTTAAGGAGGCCTTTGCGCAGGACGACGACGTGGAGCAAGCAGATTAAGCAGCCTCGTGCGATAAAATACGTGCTCTGCAGCTCCATCCTTTTGGGACCTGTATTTGTATTTGCTCCTTCCGATCCAAATTGATTGTCGCACACGGAGGGAGTAACTTTTTGTTATCCTTTTTTAAAAGGCAAGATTTGCTGTACCGATGAAATTTGTACTTACACCTTCCGTTCCAAATTGATTCTCGCACACGGAGGGAGTAACTTTTTATCATCCATTTTAATGGCAAGATTTGCTGTACCGACGAAAAACTTTGTTCGTAAGCACACTTCAAGCACCTTACATTGTCCTAACACGACCAGAGGAAGGACTCGAAAAAAGGCTGGAGAGAGCTTTAAGCTGCGTATATCTTCGCTCTTAAGAAGAGTTCCCAAGGATCATTGCAGCAGTGATCATTCTTCTCCCCAGGAAGCTTGCCAATGAGTAGGGCAAAATATCTCATTTGACATTTGCTCGGATAGTTCTAAGAGCATCTCCAACCACAATTGCAAAATTTGACCCCTTCCGTTTGTCCATGGATGCTGTCTGGGCTCGACTCTCATTTGCTCGCCCACGCAACCGCACCTTCCATAATAGAAATATAGAACTATTCCATAGCCTAGAATAAATTGCTGATGTCAAGGTCATTCAGCAATACATTACTAGTACCTGAAAAACCATGGTCGCTAAAACCATTTAATAAGCTTGTTCAAAGAGACAACAGCCAATGTCATTAAACAACGAAACTCTCTGAAAAAGGAGACAACAAAACATTATGTTTCACAGTGAAGATTCATTCTACTGATCAGTAAACTCTGAAAAAGGAGACAACAAAACATTATGTTCCACAGTGAAGATTCATTCTACTGATCAGTAAACTCTGAAAAAGGAGACAACAAAACATTATGTTTCACAGTGAAGATTCATTCTACTGATCAGTAAACTTGCGCATGGAATAGAGGAAGCAGTTTGTGTGTGACTGCGAGAGTGGCTAGAGGTGTGCATGTGCTTATTCCTAGAAAACAGAAACACCTTAAGACTTCAATGGTGTTTGCTTTACTTGGTGATAAGATCGCCATATTGCAAATGACTTATTGTAGGGAGTACTTGTAAGCAAAGGTAGAAGTTTGGCAAGGACCAAAATGTAAAATGTATTGTGTTCTTATCTCTGAGGAGGAATGGAGTGTGGGTGTTCGATAGCCTTCCAGAAAATTGCCAGTCCATTTCTCTGGCGAGTTTACTGTAGCGCGGGCAATCTCAGGCGATAGTCCGGCGAATCCAACATGGCATCAGAGCTTGGGGCGATTCGGCCGTCGGTAGATGTGCCGGTGGTGCTGGGCCGTGCTGAGGCAGTGGAAGCACTGAAGGGGAGCTGTTGAATCCGGTCCCTGGAGGTGTGCGGCGGCGAATCGGCGAATCGGCGAGCGGCAGGAGGCGGACGTGCGCTGCTTGAATCGGTGGCTCCGGCGGCCGCCGGCGGCGGCAGCAGAGAGGTGGCGTGGTGAGGGCAGCGCGTGCTGGTGGTAGAGGAAAGCTGCGGGCGTGCGGAGCTACGCGTACAACAGGGAGGAGCAGGTCTCACTAGCAGCCAGGAGCAGCGGCACAGGTGCGAGCAGGAAGAGCAGTGCCTGGTGCCTCACGCAGGAGGAGAGGAGCGTGCGGCCAGGAGTGGTCGGAGTACTGCTCTCGGAAGGTACAAGATTTGGGGGCGGCGTGCGCACACGAGCAGAGAAGGAGGCTTCCTTCTGTTCGTGACTGCTGCAGTAGAGAAAGAAGAGAGAGAAGCAGGGGAAAGACAGAGAGCTCCAAAGCTTGCTGTGCTGCAAGAGGAGAGGAGCAAGAAGAAATTGAACCTATATTCACTCAGTGTGTGTTTTGGCTGGTTGGTCTGAAGAGAAGCAGTTGACAGCCGGACTGCACAATTTGGAGAAGGTAGTTTGAAGACAAGTTTCAGTTCAACAATGGAAGTGAGAAGGAACACTAACTGTGGTGTTTACTCATTTGGTACTAGAGGTGGATATTGCAGTGTAGTTGATGGAGTCACTGCTACAAGGGACGATGGTTCAGGTAGAGGTAAAGGATGTGGTAGTGGTACTGCAAAATCATGGCGGCGAGAGGGGGATTGGCTGTGTCCAAATACAAGATGTGAGAATGTAAATTTTGCATTCCGAGGTGTCTGTAATCGCTGCCGGGCAGCACGCCCTACTGATGTTAGTGCAATGGGGACAACTAAAAATGGTGGAAAATCTGAAACTCTTACTGTCCAAATGACTACTGATGAGTTGAAGAAGTGGCTTCGGTTCAAGGAAGGAATCATCGATGAAAGGTCAACAACCAAGATATTTGCTACATCTGCTAACCCCTGTGGTAATACTTCGAAATTTGTGAAAGGAAATTATTTTGAGGCTGGTACACAGTGGTTAATAGACTCTGGTGCGTCTAAACATATGGCCGGTTTGTATAAGGATTTCTGCAGTTATACTCCTGGTTTTACACGGCAAAATGTTAGACTTGTTGATGGTTCTGGTCAGAGTATTAGGGGGGTAGGAACAGTTAAATGTTACCCAAATATGACCCTATCATCTGTTTTACATGTTCCCTCATTCCCAATCAATTTGCCATCCATCAGCTGCATTACAAGAGAACTTAATTGTGTTGTAATCTTCTTCCCAACATGGTGTTTATTTCTGGAACTTGGGACTTGGAAAATCCTTGGGACAGGAAGTATGCGAGGTGGTCTGTACTACTTGGATGATGATATGGCACCTATGGCTGCTGCTGTGCTGTCCCAGTCATCATTGGAAGAATTTCTTCTTCATCATTGCAGGCTGGGACACATGTCCTTTAACACCCTGGGTCAGTTATATCCTAATCTCTATCATAAAATTTGCAAAGAAAGCCTAGTATGTGATGCATGTCTGTATGGGAAGCTAACCCGTAGTATATATACTTCATCTGATCACAGAAGTACTGTGCCTTTTCAAACTATCCACTCAGATGTGTGGGGTCCTAGTGGGGTGTGGTCACTTTATGGGTACAAATCTTTTGTTACATTTATTGACTGTTGCACTAGGACTACTTGGGTTTATGTACTGAGAAATAAAAGTGACGTGTTTGAATGCTTTAAGGATTTTCACAACTTAATCAAAAATCAATATGATGCACGGGTGAAAATATTTCGAACTGACAATGGTACAGAATATGTAAATAACCAATTTAATGAGTATTTGTCAAACTTTGGAATTATCCATCAAACTAGTTGGCGGTACTTCCCAAAGAGAATGGGTTGGTGAAAGGAAGAACAGACATCTCTTAGAAATCACCCGGTGTATCATGTTAGCTATGAATGTTCCTAAATATTTATGGGCTGAAGCTGTGATGAGAGCGGCTTATTTGATGAATAGAATGCCATCTCGGGTGCTCAATAACAAGACACCGATTGAGTGTCTAACTGGTGAAACTACATATGTTGTGCCACAAAGGTATTTGGGTGTGTATGTTTTGTGAGGGATCATAGACCATCGGTTGGCAAGCTTGATCCTAGAGCGGTGAAATGTGTATTTGTGGGATACTCTGGAAAACAAAAGGGTTATAAATGTTGGTGCCCATCAGAAAAACGGATGTTTGTGAGCATGGATATAGTGTTCAGGGAGCATGAACCTTTCTATGGGGAACCAGAGATTTAATCGATGTCTTTCCCGATTTATATGTTAACGATGCTACAGATCCGGACAACGAGGCGGGGGAGATAAAGGTGAAGAATATAATGAAGCAGCATCCAGAATATGATTGTTGGAGTAATTCCAGCTGCGAGATATGTATAACGGTGAAGATGAAGGTACATCAGAGCTGAACAGAATGCAGGCAGGGGAGCTACGAGATGAATCAAATGAAGTTGTTAAGTGGCCAAAACCAAACGAAGAACAAGAAGTTCAGGTGTATAAAAGGAGAAACCGATCTAAGAAGGAAGTTATCCCATCTAAGTGTGATCATGAAGCTCAAGAAGCCCCTGCAGTACAAGCACAAGAAACCTTGCCAAGTGTAACACAATCAGATGTGCATGAGTCATCTCCACAAGTTGTGTTGGGGAACGTAGTAATTTCAAAAAAATTCCTACGCACACGCAAGATCATGGTGATGCATAGCAACGAGAGGGGAGAGTGTTGTCTACGTACCCTCGTAGACCGAAGCGGAAGCGTTGACGCAACGTAGAGGAAGTAGTCGTACGTCCTCCCGGTCCAACCGATCCAAGCACCGTTACTCCGGCACCTCCGAGTTCTTGACACGCGTACAGCTCGATGAAGCACCCTCGATCTCCAATCCAGTAGAGACTCCGAGGGGGAGTTCCGTCAGCACGACGGTGTGGTGACGATCTTGATGTTCTCCTGTCGCAGGGCTTCGCCTAAGCACCGCTACAATATGATCGAGGTGTAATATCGTGGAGGGGGGCACCGCACACGGCTAAGGAACGATCAATGATCAACTTGTGTGTTCTAGGGTGCCCCCTACCCCGTATATAAAGGAGGGAGGGAGGAGGTGGCCGCCCAAGGGGGCGCGCATAGGGAGGAAACCTACTCCAAGTAGGTTTCCCCCTTTCCTTATCTTATTTAGAGGGGAAGGAAGGAGTACTAGTATTAGGAAGTAGTACTAGTAGTAGGAATAGGAAGAGGGGAAGGAGAAAGGAAAGGGGGGCGGCCCCCTCCCCAGTCGGATTGGGCTTGGGGGCGCCCTCCTTGCTCCTTCTCTCTTCCTCCTACATGGGCCCAATAAGGCCCATATACCTCCCGGGGTTCCGTAACCTCCGGAGCTCCAAACTTCTCCGGAACCTTTCCGGTGTCCAAATATATCCGTCCAATATATCAATCTTTATGTCTCGACCATTTGAGACTCCTCGTCATGTCCGTGATCATATCCGGACTCGAACAACCTTCGGTACATCAAAATACATAAACTCATAATATAAGCATCATCGAAACCTTAAGCGTGCAGGACCCTACGGTTCGAGAACAATGTAGACATGACCGAGACATGTCTCCGGTCAATAACCAATAGCGGGACCTGGATGCCCATATTGGTTCCTACATATTCTACGAAGATCTTTATCGGTCAAACCGCACAACAACATACGTTGTTCCCTTTGTCATCGGTATGTTACTTGCCCGAGATTCGATCGTCGGTATCCAATACCTAGTTCAATCTCCTTACCGGCAAGTCTCTTTACTCGTTCCGTAATACATCATCTCACAACTAACTCATTAGTTGAAATGCTTGCAAGGCTTAAGTGATGTGTATTACCGAGAGGGCCCAGAGATACCTCTCCGACATTCGGAGTGACAAATCCTAATCTCGAAATCGCCAACTCAACAAGTACCTTCGAGACACCAGAGAGCACCTTTATAATCACCCGATTCGTTGTGACGTTTGGTAGCACACAAAGTGTTCCTCCGGTAAACGGGAGTTGCATAATCTCATAGTCATAGGAACATGTATATGTCATGAAGGAAGCAATAGCAACATACTACGATCGTGTGCTAAGCTAACGGAATGGGTCATGTCAATCAGATCATTCAACTAATGATGTGACCTTGTTAATCAAATAACAACTCCTTGTTCATGGTTAGGAAACATAACCATCTTTGATTAACAAGCTAGTCAAGTAGAGGCATACTAGTGACACTCTGTTTGTCTATATATTCATACATGTATTATGTTTCCGGTTAATACAATTCTAGCATGAATAATAAACATTTATCATGATATTAGGAAGTAAATAATAACTTTATTATTGCCTCTAGGCCATATTTCCTTCAGTCTCCCACTTGCAGTAGAGTCAATAATCTAGATCACATCGCCATGTGATTAACATCGATAGTTCACATCATCATTTGATTAACACCCATAGTTCACATCGCCATGTGACGAACACCCAAAGGGTTTACTAGATTCAGTAATCTAGTTCACATCGCTATGTGATTAACACCCAAAGAGTACTAAGGTGTGATCATGTTTTGCTTGTGAGACAATCTTAGTCAACGGGTCTTTCACATTCAGAGCCGTTATGTATTTTGCAATTTTCTATGTCTATAATGCTCTGCACGGAGCTACTCTAACTAATTGCTCCCACTTTCAATATGTATCTAGATCGAGACTTAGAGTCATCCAGATCAGTGTCAAAACTTGCATCGACGTAACCCTTTATGACGAACCTTTTGTCACTTCCATAATCGAGAAACATATCCTTATTCCACTAAGGATGATTTTGACCGCTGTCCAGTGATCTACTCCTAGATCACTATTGTACTCCTTGCCAAACTCGGTCACAGGGTATACAATAGATCTGGTACACAGCATGGCATACTTTATAGAACCTATGGCCAAGGCATAGGGAATGACTTTCATTCTGTTTCTATCTTCTGCCGTGGTCGGATTTTGAGTCTTACTCAATTTCACACCTTGCAATCTGAGCAAGAACCCTTTCTTTGACTGTTCCATTTTGAACTACTTCAAAATCTTGTCAAGGTATGTACTCATTGAAAAACTTATCAAGCGTCTTGATCTATCTCTATAGATCTTAATGCTCAATATGTAAGCAGCTTCACCGAGGTCTTTCTTTGAAAAACTCCTTTTAAACACTCCTTTATGCTTTGCGAATAATTCTACATTATTTCCGATCTACAATATGTCATTCACATATACTTATCGAAATGTTGTAGTGCTCCCACTCACTTTCTAGTAAATACAGGCTTCACTACAAGTGCAGTATAAACTATATCTTTGATCAACTTATCAAAGCGTATATTCCAACTCCGAGATGCTTGCACCAGTCCATAGATGCACATTTTGTTAACACCTTTAGGATCGACAAAACCTCTTGGTTGCATCACATACAACTCTTCTTTAATAACTCCATTAAGGAATGTAGTTTTGTTTATCCATTTGCCGATTTCATAAAATGCGGCAATTGCTAACATGATTCGGACAGACTTTTAAGCATCGATATGAGTGAGAAAATCTCATTGTATTCAACATCTTGAACTTTGTCAAAAACCTTTTTCGACAAGTCTAGCTTTGTAGATAGTAACACTACTACCAGCGTCCGTCTTCGTCTTGAAGATCCATTTATTTTCTATGTCTTGCCGATCATCGAGCAACTCCACCAAAGTCCACACTTTGTTCTCATACATGGATCTCATCTCGATTTCATGGCCTCAAGCCATTTCGCGGAATCTGGGCTCATCATCGCTTCCTCATAGTTCGTAGGTTCATCATGGTCTAGTTACATGACTTCCAGAACAGGATTACCGTACCACTCTAGTGCGGATCTCACTCTGGTTTACCTACGAGATTCGGTAGTAACTTGATCTGAAGTTACATGATCATCATCATTAGCTTCCTCACTAATTGGTGTAGTAGTCACAGAACAGATTTACGTGATGAACTACTTTCCAATAAGGGAGAAGGTACAATTACCTCATCAAGTTCTACTTTCCTCCCACTCACTTCTTTCGAGAGAAACTCCTTCTCTAGAAAGGATCCATTTTTAGCAACGGATGTCTTGCCTTCGGATCTGTGATAGAAGGTGTACCCAACAGTCTCCTTTGGGTATTCTATGAAGACGCACTTCTCCGATTTGGGTTTGAGCTTATCAGGATGAAACTTTTTCACATAAGCATCACAGCCCCAAATTTTAAGAAACGACAACTTTGGTTTCTTGCTAAACCACAGTTCATATAGTGTCGTCTCAACGGATTTAGATGGTGCCCTATTTAACGTGAATGCAGCTGTCTCTAATGCATGATCCCAAAATGATATTGGTAAATCGGTAAGAGACATCATTGATCGCACCATATCAAATAAAGTGCGGTTACGACGTTCGGACACACCATAACGATGTGGTGTTCCAGGTGGCATGAGCTGTGAAACTATTCCACATTGTTTTAATTGAAGACCAAACTCGTAACTCAAATATTTGTCTCCGTGATCAGATCGCAGAAACTTTATTTTCTTGTTACGATGATTTTCCACTTCACTCTGAAATTCTTTGAACCTTTCAACTATTTCAGACTTATGTTTCATCAAGTAGATATACCCATATCTGCTCAAATCATCTGTGAAGGTCAGAAAATAACGATACCCACCGCGAGCCTCAACACTCATCGGATCGCATACATCGGTATGTATTATTTCCAATAAGTCAGTCGCTCGCTCCATTGTTCCGGAGAACGGAGTCTTAGTCATCTTGCCCATGAGGCATGGTTCGAAAGCATCAAGTGATTCATAATCAAGTGATCCCAAAATCCCATCAGCATGGAGTTTCTTCGTGCGCTTTACACCAATATGACCTAAACGGCAGTGCCACAAATAAATTGCACTGTCATTATTAACTTTGCATCTTTTGGCATCAATATTACGAATATGTGTATCACTACGATCGAGATCCAACAAACTATTTTCATTGGGTGTATGACCATTGAAGGTTTTATTCATGTAAACAGAACAACAATTATTCTCTGACTTTAAATGAATAACCGTAAAACATGATCAAATCATATTCATGCTCAACGCAAACGTAAATAACATTTATTTAGGTTTTAACACTAATCCCGAAAGTATAGGGAGTGTGCGATGATGATCATATCAATCTTGGAACTACTTCCAACACTCATCGTCACTTTTCCTTCAACTAGTCTCTGTTTATTCTGTAACTCCTGTTTCGAGTTACTAATCTTAGCAACCGAACAAGTATCAAATACTCAGGGGCTACTATAAACACTAGTAAGGCACGCATCAATAATCAGATATCAAATATACCCTTGTTCACTTTGCCATCCTTCTTATCCACCAAATATTCAGGGCATTTCCGCTTCGAAAGGACCATTTCCTTTGCGGTGTAAACACTCGGTTTGAGGCTATGGTCCAGCTTTGGGCTTCTTCGCAGGGAGTGACAACTTGCTTGTCTTTCCACTTGAAGTTCCTTTCTTTCCTTTGCCCTTCTCTTGAAACTAGTGGTCTTGTCAATCATCAACACTTGATGGTTTTTCTTGACTTCTACCTTCGTCAATTTCAACATCACGAAGAGCTCGGGAATCATTTTCGTCATCCCTTGCATACTATAGTTCATCACGAAGTTCTAGTAACTTAGTGATGGTGACTAGAGAATTCTCATCAATCACTATCTTATCTGGAAGATTTACTCCCACTTGATTCAAGCGATTGAAGTACCTGCACAATCTGAGCACATGCTCACTAGTTGAGCGATTCTCCTCCATCTTTTAGCTATAGAACTTGTTGGAGACTTCATATCTCTCAACTCGGGTATTTGCTTGAAATATTAACTTCAACTCCTGGAACATCTCATATGGTCCATGACGTTCAAAACGTCTTTGAAGTCCCGATTCTAAGCCGTTAAGCATGGTGCACTAAACTATCAAGTAGTCATCATATTGAGCTAGCCAAACGTTCATAACGTCTGCATCTGCTCCTGCAATAGGTTTGTCACCTAGCGGTGCATCAAGGACATAATTCTTCTGCGCAGCAATGAGGATAAACCTCAGATCACGGATCGAATCCGCATCATTGCCACTAACATTTTTCAACACAATTTTCTCTAGGAACATATCAAAATAAACATATGAAAGCAACAACGCAAGCTATTGATCTTACAACATAATTTGCAAAATACTACCAGGACTAAGTTCATGATAAATTTAAGTTCAATTAATCATATTACTTAAGAGCTCCCACTTAGATAGACATCTCTCTAGTCATCTAAGTGATCACGTGACCCAAATCAACTAAACCATAACCGATCATCACGTGAGATGGAGTAGTTTTCAATGGTGAACATCTTATGTTGATCATATCTACTATATGATTCACGCCGACCTTTCGGTCTCGTGTTCCGAGGCCATATCTGCATATGCTAGGCTCGTCAAGTTTAACCGAGTATTCTGCATGTGCAAAACTGGCTTGCACCCGTTGTAGATGGACGTAGAGCTTATCACACCCGATCATCACGTGGTGTCCAGGCACGACGAACTTTGGCAACGTGCATACTCGGGAGAACACTTCATGATAATTTTAGTGAGAGATCATCTTAAAATGCTACCATCAATCAAAGCAAGAATAAGATGTATAATAGATAAACATCATATGTAATCAAAATATGTGACATGATATGGCCATGATCATCTTGCGCCTTTGATCTCCATCTCCAAAGTACTGTCATGATCTCTATCATCACCGGCACGACACCATGATCTTCATCATCTTGATCTATATCAATGTGTCATCACATGGTTGTCTCACCAACTATTGCTCTTGCAACTATTGCTATCGTATAGCGATAAAGTAAAGCAATTATTTGGCACTTGCATCTTATGCAACAAAGAGACATCCATAGGGCTTCTGCCAGTTGCCGATAACTTCAACAAAACATGATCATCTCATACAACAACTTATATCTTATCACGTCTTGACCATATCACATCACAACATGCCATGCAAAAACAAGTTAGACGTCCTCTACTTTGTTGTTGCAAGTTTTATGTGGCTGCTACGGGCTTAAGCAAGAACCAATCTCACCTACGCATCAAAACCACAACGATAGTTCGTCAAGTTAGTGTTGTTTTAACCTTCGCAAGGACCGGGCGTAGCCACACTCGGTTCAACTAAAGTTGGAGAAACTGACACCCGCTAGTCACCTGTGTGCAAAGCACGGCGGTAAAACCAGTCTCGCGTAAGCGTCACGTAAATGTCGGTGCGGGCCGCTTCATCCAACAATACCGCCGAACCAAAGTATGACATGCTGGTAAGCGGTATGACTTATATCGCCCACAACTCACTTGTGTTCTACTCGTGCATATAACATCAAACCATAAAACCTATGCTCGGATGCCACTTTGTTGGGGAACGTAGTAATTTCAAAAATTTCCTACGCACACGCAAGATCATGGTGATGCATAGCAACGAGAGGCGAGAGTGTTGTCTCGTACCCTCGTGAGACCGAAGCGGAAGCGTTGACGCAACGTAGAGGAAGTAGTCGTCGTCCTCCCGTCCAACCGATCCAAGCACCGTTATTCGGCACCTTCGAGTTCTTGACACGCGTACACTCGATGACGCACCCTCGATCTCCAATCCAAGAGAGACTCCGAGGGGAGTTCCTTCAACCTGACGGAGTGGTGACGATCTTGATGTTCTCTGTCGCAGGGCTTCGCCTAAGCACCACTACAATATGATCGAGGTGTAATATCGTGGAGGGGGGCACCGCACACGGCTAAGGAACGATCAATGATCAACTTGTGTGTTCTAGGGTCCCCCCCTACCCCCGTATATAAAGGAGGGAGGGAGGAGGTGGCCGGCCCAAGGGGGGGCGCACCATAGGGAGGGGGAAACCTACTCCCAGTAGGTTTCCCCCCTTTTTCCTTATCTTATTTAGAGGGGGAAGGAAGGAGTACTAGTATTAGGAAGTAGTACTAGTAGTAGGAATAGGAAGAGGGGGAAGGAGAAAGGAAAGGGGGGGCCGGCCCCCCTCCCCAATTCGGATTGGGCTTGGGGGGCGCGCCCCTCTCCCTTGCTCCTTCTCTCTTCCTCCTACATGGGCCCAATAAGGCCCATATACCTCCCGGGGGGTTCCGGTAACCTCCCGGAGCTTCAAACTTCTTCGAAACCTTTACGGTGTCCAAATATATCCGTCCAATATATCAATCTTTATGTCTCGACCATTTCGAGACTCCTCGTCATGTCCGTGATCATATCCGGGACTCCGAACAACCTTCGGTACATCAAAATACATAAACTCATAATATAACATCGCATCGAAACCTTAAGCATGCGGACCCTACGGTTCGAGAACAATGTAGACATGACCGAGACATGTCTCGGTCAATAACCAATAGCGGGACCTGGATGCCCATATTGGTTCCTACATATTCTACGAAGATCTTTATCGATCAAACCGCACAACAACATACGTTGTTCCTTTGTCATCGGTATGTTACTTGCCCGAGATTCGATCGTCGGTATCCAATACCTAGTTCAATCTCGTTACCGGCAAGTCTCTTTACTCGTTCCGTAATACATCATCTCACAACTAACTCATTAGTTGAAATGCTTGTAAGGCTTAAGTGATGTGTATTACCGAGAGGACCCAGAGATACCTCTCCGACATTCGGAGTGACAAATCCTAATCTCGAAATACGCCAACTCAACAAGTACCTTCGGAGACACCAGAGAGCACCTTTATAATCACCCGATTCGTTGTGACGTTTGGTAGCACACAAAGTGTTCCTCCGGTAAAAGGGAGTTGCATAATCTCATAGTCATAGGAACATGTATATGTCATGAAGGAAGCAATAGCAACATACTAAACGATCGTGTGCTAAGCTAACGGAATGGGTCATGTCAATCAGATCATTCAACTAATGATGTGACCTTGTTAATCAAATAACAACTCCTTGTTCATGGTTAGGAAACGTAACCATCTTTGATTAACAAGCTAGTCAAGTAGAGGCATACTAGTGACACTCTGTTTGTCTATATATTCATACATGTATTATGTTTCCGGTTAATACAATTCTAGCATGAATAATAAATATTTTGAAAGCACATTTGCTCCCTGGGTGGTTTTGGTAATTAATGACAACATACTTTGTGGTTGGACTAATGCTTTTATCAAGTATGTTTCAGGAAATTCAATCACATTGGCATGGCAAAAGGACTGAAGAAGTGGACCCCTCAAAATGCAAAGGCAAGCATTGGCAAAAGCTCAAGACTCCATTTTTGGTTTAGTGATGCAAGATCACATTGAGTCCATAGGAAAAGCCGATACTATTAAAAGGGGATGAGGTTATGATGATGATCTGGTTTCTCAAGTGCTTAGTGATACATCTCCTAAACTATCAGCAACTTTCACTGCCATATACACTCATAAGTAATCTCGGTCCCACCGATATTCCAAACTCAGTCACACCGAGATGAACCACCTCAGCCATAAGCCAAACCCTAGCAAACTCGACTTTTCCGATTCTGAACTCGGTCTCACCGAAAAATGAGTTGCCAAGCTTCTGTAACCTTCTGTCATCAAATCGGTGTCACCGAGATGATAAAGTCGGTCCCACCGAAACTGGCATGCTCTTGTCATTGCACGAATCGGACTAACCGAGATTGTATTTTCGGTCCCACCGAAAATCCCAACGTTCACATTATTTGAACTATCGGTCTCACCAAGTTGTCAACTTCGGTCCCACCGAGATTGCTCAAATGTGTGTAACGGTTGGATTTTGTGTGGAGGTTATAAATACCCCTCCACCCCCTCTTCACTCGTGGAGAGAGCCATCAGAAAGAACTACCACTCCTACCTTACATTTCTGAGAAGAGAACTACCTACCCTTGTGTTGAGATCAAGTTGCTCCACTCCCACCATATGAAGCTTGATCTCTAGCCTTCCCAAGTTGCTTTCCACTCAATCCTTTCTTCCACCACAGCCAAATCAGTGAGGAGAGTTGAGTGTTGGGGAGATTATCATTTGAAGCACAAGAGCAAGGAGTTCATCATCATCAACAACATCTATTACCTTTTGGAGGGTGGTGCCTCCTAGATTGGTTAGGTGTCGCTTGGGAGCCTCCGTCATCGAGATGTGGAGTTGAACCAAGAAGTTTGTAAGGGCAAGGAGATCGCCTACTTCGTGAAGATCTACCCCGAGTAAGGCTAGCCCTCCGTGGGCGTAGGCCATGATGGAATAGACAAGGTTGCTTCTTCGTGGACCCTTCGTGGGTGGAGCCCTCCGTGGACTCTCTCAGCCGTTACCCTCCGTGGGTTGAAGTCTCGATCAACATGGAAGTACGATAGCACCACCTATCGGAACCACGAGAAAAATCACCGCGTCTCCAAATTGCATTTGATCTTCTCCACTTCTCTTTACTACTTGTGCAATTTACTTTCCGCTGCCCATACTCTAGAATTGCATGTGTAGTGTGCTACTTGACTTGTGTGTTATGCAAAATCTGCCAAAATCTGTCCTTGATAAAAGACGGAATTTTTATCTTGTCGAGTAGTCTAATCACCCCCCCTCTAGACACTCTCACCTTCTTCGATCCTACAATTGGCATCAGAGCATTGGTCTCCATTGCTTTGGTTTACACACCATTGGAGGAAGATGGACGTGTCTACGTTTGGGATTGTTAGCCATAGAGTGCCTATTCTTAATGGAGTGTCCTATAACTCGTGGAGGATTGAAATGCTTATTATCTTTAAGACATACAATTTGTGCAAATATGTTGAGACCCCATATGTGCCTCCATTTGACCCCTTGCACCCTACCATGGATGAAGAGCTTGATTTGCTTCGTAACCTTAGGACTGTAAATCTTATCATTAGAGGGTTACCCGATAACTTGCTTAAGCTCGTTACAAACTTTGAGTGCGCCTATGCTATGTGGAAGTTCTTGGAAGAACTTTATCCGGACTACTCTTTGAGAGGTCTTGATGAAATTCTATACAAGACTATTGAATTTGATATGATGCGCCCTAATGATCCCAACTTTGATAAATGCTTCTTTGAGCTTCGTGATCTTATGAAAAGAAGGGTGATCCGGTCTTATCAATGTTCTAATTAGAAATGCTCTTGTATTGCATTCCGATGATTATTGTCACATTGACAAAACTAATGCAAGTAGTTATCAAATTGACCTAGGTGTTGATGATGAACAATCTATGGGTCAATATGATGATGAGCATGAGCATGATGATGGTTACTCCGATTCGGACACCGAGCTAGACAAGATCATGAAGAGTCTCAATCTTATGGCAAATCGAGAGACTACATATCCGGCGGAAAAGAGTGGATTCTTGATAGTGGATGCACCGACCACATGACCGGAGACAAAGACATGTTTCGAGAACTTGCAAAGAACGATGGTCCACGCAAGTATGTGACTTTTGGAGACAACTCCAAGGGTAAGGTACTTGGCCTTGGTAAGGTGGCCATATCTCATGATAGCTCTATTCAAAATGTCATGCTTGTAGAATCTCTTGGATACAATTTACTTTCCGTGTCTAGATTAGCTGACTTTGGATTCAATGTGCTATTCACCGAAGTAGATTGCCAAGTCTTTCGTCGTGACAATCATAACATGGCATTTACCGGTATCCGTAGAGGTGATCTATATATTGTTGATTTCACTAAGAAAGCCCAACCTAGAGCTTGCTTCATTGCTAAATCCGCTAAAGGTTGGTTATGGCACAGAAGGCTTGGACATGTTGGTATGCGTAATCTAGACAAGCTAATCAAAGGTGATCATATTCTTGGTGTTAAAGATGTTTTCTTTGACAAAGATAGACTTTGTAGTGCTTGTCAAGCAGGAAAACAAGTAGGTGGAAGTCATCCCGTGAAGAACATCATGACCACAAGGAGACCGCTTGAGCTTCTTCATATGGATCTCTTCGGTCCCAATGCCTACAAAAGCCTTGGTGGTAACTCCTTTGGTCTAGTTATAATTGATGATTATTCCAGATTTACGTGGGTATTTTTCCTTGATGACAAATCACAGGTTCAGAGAATCTTCAAAACCTTTGCCAGAAAGGCCCAAAATCAATTTGAGGTGAAGATCAAGAAAGTTCGGAGTGACAATGGAACGGAGTTCAAGAACGCCAATGTAGACTCTTTTCTCGATGAGGAAGGGATTCTACATGAGTTCTCGGCTACGTACACTCCTCAACAAAATGGAGTTGTTGAGAGGAAGAACCGAACGCTCATAGAGATGGCGAGAACGATGCTTGATGAATACAAGACACCGAAGCACTTTTGGGGGGAAGCCGTCGAGACAGCTTGTCATGCTATCAACAGGCTTTATCTTCATAAGCTCCTCGGCAAGACATCATACGAGCTCCTCACCGGTAACAAACCCCAAGTGGGATACTTTCGTGTCTTTGGTTCAAAATGCTATATCCTTGATAAGCATCGTCGGTCTAAATTTGCTCCTAAAACTCATGAAGGCTTTTTTCTTGGTTATGGATCAAACTCCCACACCTACCGTGTCTACAATAATTTCACCCGAAAGGTTGAAGAGATGGTAGACGTGAAGTTTGATGAATCTAATGGCTCGCAAGTAGAGCAAATGCCTATTGATGTAGGAGACAAGGACCCATTGGAAGCAATCCAAGATTTATCTATTGGAAAGATCCGTCCCATGGAAGTGAAGGAGAGTACCTCATCTACATATGTGGAGCACCCTACCTCACGGCGAGATGAACCTCAAGGCAACATGGAGGCCTCCACAAGTGGAACTCACCAAGATGAGGAAGTGCAACAAGAAGATCCACCACAACCTCCTTCTCCACCGCCTCAAGACAACACCAACAACAATGAAGAAGAAGAAGAGGAAGATGAAGATGATGAGGAAGCTCAGCCACAACCTCAACAAAAGCTATCCCGAGTCCGAGCAAGAGTCAAGAAAAATCATCCCGTGGAACAAATGATCAATGACATCAACCCCGGGAGAATTACTCGCTCTAAAACTCGCTTAGCTAACTTTTGTGAGCATTACTCATTTATCTCTAGCATTGAACCTATGAAGGTAGAAGAAGCACTTGAAGACCCGGATTGGGTGAACGCTATGCACGAACAACTTCACAACTTCGAGAGGAACAAGGTATGGACTTTGGTAGAGAAGCCCAAGGATGATCAAAACGTCATTGGAACCAAATGGGTGTTTCGGAACAAGCAAGATGAAGATGGACAAGTCATCCGCAACAAGGCTCGTCTCGTAGCTCAAGGTTACACACAAGTCGAAGGTATGGACTATGGTGAGACCTATGCCCCCGTTGCTAGACTTGAGTCCATTCGCATTCTTCTTGCTTATGCCAATCACCATGATATTACTCTCTATCAAATGGATATCAAAAGTGCTTTTTTAAATGGTGAAATTGAGGAGGAAGTATTTGTGAAACAACCTCCGGTTTGTGAATCCCAAAAAGCCTAATCATGTTTACAAGTTGCACAAAGCTCTTTATGGTCTTAAACAAGCTCCTAGAGCTTGGTACAAATGCTTGACTAGCTTTCTTCTTGAAAAAGGCTTTGAGATTGGAAAAATAGACTCAACGCTGTTCACGAAAAGGGTTAATGGTGAACTATTTGTGTGCCAAATATATGTTGATGATATTATCTTTGGTTCAACTAACCCTCATTTTAGCGAGAAGTTTGGAAAGCTCATGTCGGAGAAGTATGAGATGTCCATGATGAGTGAACTCAAATTCTTCCTTGGGTTGCAAATCAAGCAATCTAAGGAGGGTACCTTTGTCTCACAAACAAAGTACACCAAGGATCTCTTCAAGAAGTTCAACATGCAAGAAAGCAAAGGTATGAGAACCCCCATGCCTACAAGTGGACATAATGACTTGACAAAAGATGGAGAACCCGTTGATCAAAAGGTTTACCGATCTATGATTGGTTCTCTACTATATCTTGTGCTTCTCGTCCCCGACATAATGTTGAGTGTATGCATGTGTGCTCGATATCAAGCAGCCCCTAAAGAATGTCATCTTAAAGCTGTTAAAAGGATTGTGAGATATTTGATACACACACCAAACTTTGGCATTTGGTATCCTAAGAGGGCCTCTTTCGACCTTGTTGGCTATTCCGACTCGGACTATGCCGGTGACAGGTTGATAGAAAGTCAACTTCGGTGCGTGTCAATTCCTTGGTCGATCCCTTGTATCTTGGTCCTCCAAGAAACAAAATTCGTATCATTATCCACCGCCAAGCGTAATATATTGCTGCTGGTTCGTGTTGTGCTCAATTGCTATGGATGACACAAACGCTTAAGGATTATGGGATACATGTGAGACATGTTCCCTTGCTTTGTGACAATGAGAGTGCGATTAAAATTGGACACCATCCCGTGCAACACTCTCAAACGAAACATATTGAAGTTCGTCACCATTTCATTCGTGATCACATTGCCAAGGGTGACATCAATCTTAAGCATGTTCGATTGACAAACAACTCATCGATATCTTTACAAAACCTCTTGATGAGAAGGTGTTTTGTCGCTAAGGAGTGAGTTGAACATCATTGATGCTTCAAACTTGGAGTGAAAACTCCATTGATGCATGCAAGGCATGAGCCCACTTGACTAATCCTTGATATTTCTCTTATGATGGTGATCATATGTCTTGGACACATTTGCCTCCTTGTATTGCATCTAACTCCTTGCAGGTACTTGGATGATCTACATTCCACAAGATTACCACACACTCAAATCATGAGTAATCTTGTCATTGACCAAGTATCTAGCCCTTTGGGATGTTGAGTTCAAGGAACAAAATTCCACATATCCTTTTTGACATTTTATACATCTAGTATTTCACTCTTGTCATTTTGGATATCCTTGAGTATTTCCTTGCTTGCCTAACCCATGTAGGAAGATGAACTACACAAGTGGAAATGGCGCTCCAACTTCACATTCAATGAGCACCTACTTCAAGTTCACCTACATGAGCAAAGCAACAACAAGCCCAAGGTATGTTCTTCACATCTTTAAGGAGCTTTGCTCAAAGTCATGAGTACAAGCAGCTTCATAAGATGTGATCACATCGAATGCTTAATCGAAAAATGGCAACCCCATTTTGAGCTTAAATGATGAGTATGACCTATGATCAAATGTCCTCATTCGACTCGTAAGTCAATATACTCAAACATAGGTGACCTTGTCGCCGACCTTTATCTAGATGAAGTACATATGTTTTGGAGTCTTTCTATTTTCTCTTATGTTCTCTCATTGAGTTTTCATTAAAAAAAACTTCATCTAGGAATCTTTTTTCATTTCTATTCTTCTGTCTTTATGAATATCCTTATGGCTCTAATCAATTCCTCGAAAATCATTCACAAATTCATTGCAAATCCTTTGAAACATTCCTCGCAAAGTGAGCTGAATTATTTCTGTATTTCCTTGGAATTAAACTCGGCGTCACCGATTTAAATATTTCGGTCTGACCGAAAAGGATCTACCCTAAGTCCATGACTTTCGGACCCACCGATCCATCTTAATTCGGTGTCACCGATTTATTTCTTTCAGGATATCATCTTCTGCAGCTCCACTCAATGATTCTCTATGCATGTTCCTTTTTGCCCTGTTGTGATTCTTATGGATCCCACTTCCTTCTTTCCATCTTCCCTGACTTTCCTAGTTTGCTGTCCTTTTCGGCACTTGATGTCAAAGGGGGAGAAGACTTAGGGGGAGAAGAGAAGATTTAGGGGGAGAAGAAGAGCAATCTTACCTTAAGGGGGAGAGAATCACATCAAAGCTTTGCTGTGTTTTTCCTTATAAGAGAATTTCTTGCCGTGTTTCACATTGGACATTACAATTGGCATCATTCTCATTTGGCATCATTCTTTTGATTTTGCTCTTTCCATCAAACCCCTTGATCTGAGACAACTCAAAGGGAGAGGAATCTTCACAATTGATATCTTATGGAAAGCAAAATCTCTCAGAGTTCATTGAAAATCTTTTAGTTTCGGAGACATGTTTGCTGATTCAAGCTTGTGCTCAATATGAGACACTCTTTATACATGTCATCCCTGGCTTGGTACTCTTGATGTTCTTGCAGTTGGTTGAAGAAATACTCTTGTGTTATCTAACCTTGTTTTCCCAAGTTTATCTCTTCAGGTACAATGCCAAGGAACCTCAAGGTAAGTATATGCACTTTGCAGAATGTGCATGATGGTGACTTGCTTGTGAATACTTGTTTGCAAGAAATCACCATGCACATATGCATTATCACTCACTTCTTTTCATCTGCTCTGATGCATATAGCCAAGCTGCATGTAGCACATCTTGCCTTTCTCTCTTGTGTGCTTGTGGTAGTCCAAAACCATAATTTATGAAAATCTTGCACACTTGTAGGGGGAGCCTCTGTACTACATGTTTGTCAAAGCTTTCGTGATAATTCTGTCCTTCTTTCAATAAGCTTTGATGTCTTGTTTAGTGTGTTGCCATCAATTACCAAAAAGGGGGAGATTGAAAGCACATTTGCTCCCTGGGTGGTTTTGGTAATTAATGACAACATACTTTTTGGTTGGACTAATGCTTTTATCAAGTATGTTTCAGGAAATTCAATCACATTGGCATGGCAAAAGGACTGAGGAAGTGGACCCCTCAAAATGCAAAGGCAAGCATTGGCAAAAGCTCAAGACTCCATTTTTGGTTTAGTGATCCAAGATCACATTGAGTCCATAGGAAAAGCCAATACTATTAAAAGGGGATGAGGTTATGATGATGATCTGGTTGCTCAAGTGCTTAGTGATACATCTCCTAAACTATCAGCAACTTTCACTGCCATATACACTCATAAGTAATCTCGGTCCCACCGATATTCCAAACTCACCACACCGAGATGAACCACCTCAGCCATAAGCCAAACCCTAGCAAACTCGGATTTTCGATTACGAACTCGGTCTCACCGAAAATGAGTTGCCAAGCTTCAGAACATACGTCATCAAATCGGTGTCACCGAGATGATAAAGTCGGTCCCACCGAAGCTGGCATGCTCTTGTCATTGCACGAATCGGACTAACCGAGATTGTATTTTCGGTCCCACCGAAAATCCCAACGTTCACATTATTTGAACTATCGGTCTCACCGAGTTGTCAACTTCGGTCCCACCGAGATTGCTCAAATGTGTGTAACGGTTGGATTTTGTGTGGAGGCTATAAATACCCCTCCACCCGCTCTTCACTCATGGAGAGAGCCATCAGAAAGAACTACCACTCCTACCTTACATTTCTGAGAAGAGAACTACCTACCCTTGTGTTGAGATCAAGTTGCTCCACTCCCACCATATGAAGCTTGATCTCTAGCCTTCCCAAGTTGCTTTCCACTCAATCCTTTCTTCCACCACAGCCAAATTAGTGAGGAGAGTTGAGTGTTGGGGAGATTATCATTTGAAGCACAAGAGCAAGGAGTTCATCATCATCAACAACATCTATTACCTTTTGGAGGGTGGTGCCTCCTAGATTGGTTAGGTGTCGCTTGGGAGCCTCCGTCATTGAGATGTGGAGTTGAACCAAGAAGTTTGTAAGGGCAAGGAGATCGCCTACTTCGTGAAGATCTACCCCGAGTAAGGCTAGCCCTCCATGGGCGTAGGCCATGATGGAATAGACAAGGTTGCTTCTTCGTGGACCCTTCGTGGGTGGAGCCCTCCGTGGACTCTCGCAGCCGTTACCCTTGGGTTGAAGTCTCCATCAACGTGGAAGTACGATAGCACCACCTATCGGAACCACGAGAAAAATCACCGCGTCTCCAAATTGCGTTTGATCTTCTCCACTTCTCTTTACTACTTGTGCAATTTACTTTCCGCTGCCCATACTCTAGAATTGCATGTGTAGTGTGCTACTTGACTTGTGTGTTATGCAAAATCTGCCAAAATCTGTCCTTGGTAAAAGACGGAATTTTTATCTTGTCGAGTAGTCTAATCACCCCCCCTCTAGACACTCTCACCTTCTTCGATCCTACACATTTATCATGATATAAGGAAATAAATAATAACTTTATTATTGCCTCTAGGGCATATTTCCTTCAAGTTGATGGTACGCTTCCCTTACTATTGGGTGAGTTAGATATTCCTATCGCTCGCAGAAAGCAGCCACGTTCCACTACAGGGAAATTACCATCAGATCTATCTCAATATGATATTTCTAATTATGTCTCATATGTATCATTAGGCTCCCAATATAAATCATTTATAGCTGCACTAGATTCCACTCTACCTATACCACGTGATTGGCAGGAGGCGAAACAATATCCGGAGTGGGGAGCTGCTATGATAGAGTAAATGACAGCACTTGATAAAAATAATACTTGGGTACTCACTACTCTTCCTCCTAACAAAAAGGTTGTTGGTTGTAAATGTGTATTTACCGTAAAACAAAATTCAGAGGGAAAAGTAGAAAGATATAAAGCCAGGTTAGTGGCAAAGGGGTATAGTCAGACTTATGGAGTGGACTATGATGAGACCTTCGCACCAGTGGCGAAAATGAACACCATTAGAGCCCTCATATCTATAGCTGCAAATAATAAGTGGAAGTTATTTCAAATGGATGTTAAAAATGCTTTTCTTCATGGAGATTTGAAAGAAGAGGTTTATATGGAGATTCCCCCTGGGTTTGGTACACAAGAAACAGAGGGTAAAGTGTGTAGGCTGAAAAGGTCTCTATATGGTTTGAAACAGTCACCTAGAGCATGGTTTGGACGACTTAGAAAAGAGATATGCGCTATGGGTTATCGACGAAGCAATGCAGATCACACCCTTTTCTTTAAGTACCAGAGTGGCAAGATTTTCATCCTTATTGTGTATGTTGATGATATTGTGATCACGGGTAATGATGATGATGGGATAGCATTCCTAAAGAAGATGTTGGCCAGGTCATTTGAAGTTAAGGATCTGTGTTTTCTTCATTATTTCCTGGGAATTGAGGTTATATATGGATCACAAGGTATTTACTTATCGCAAAGAAAATATGTACTTGATTTACTCACTGAAACTGGCATGCTAAATTGTAGACCAGCGACAACTCCAATTGAGCAGAACCATCGTATTCTAGCAGATTCTGGTGATCCTGTGGACAAACATCAATATCAAAGGTTAGTTCGTCGGCTAATTTATTTATCACACACTAGGCCGGGCATTGCCTATGCTGTTAGCTTGGTGAGCAGATTTATGCATGACCCGAGATCAAGTCATTTAGATGTTGTGCATAGAATACTAAGATATCTTAAAAGTTGTCCGGGAAGAGGGGCCGGGTGCCTAGACGATAGAAGGTCTACATCTGGCTATTGTGTTTTCGTTGGTGGTAATCTTGTTAGTTGGAGGAGCAAAAAACAAAGTGTGGTGGCACGATCTACTGCTGAAGCAGAGTTTAGGTCCATGGCTTCAGGATTATGTGAATTGATGTGGTTGAGGATACTATTATCTGAACTTAGGCTGTTTGATGGAGGACCACTGCAACTCTTTTGTGATAACCAGGCCGTAATCAAGTTAATACACAATCCAGTCCAGCATGATAGAACTAAACACATCGAAATTGATAGACATTTCATAAGAGAAAAGTTAGACGAGGGACTTCTCCAAGTTGGCTTTGTTAGATCTGAAAATCAACTTGCAGATGTATTAACAAAGGGTGTTAGTGTTGTATCTTTTGAAAAACTATGTAGCAAGATGGGACTCATAAATATATTTGCCCCATCTTGAGGGCGAGTGTTGGGAGTACTTGTAAGCAAAGGTAGAAGTTTGGCAAGGACCAAAATGTAAAATGTATTGTGTTCTTATCTCTGAGGAGGAATGGAGTGTGGGTGTTCGATAGCCTTCCAGAAAATTGCCAGTCCATTTCTCTGGCGAGTTTACTGTAGCGCAGGCAATCTCAGGCGATAGTCCTGCGAATCCAACAGTTCTTACTTTCAATGCAGAAATCATGATTGCAATCGTTGAAATCACATTGTATAAAAAAAGAAAATTAGTTGTCACAAAACTACAACACTCTTGCATGTATGCACAAGTCAAAAGTAGTAGTACAGTTATACATGGTAAACAAAATACTGACCTTAAACGGTGGTACTGTTATTCAAGAGTGGTTAACTGCTTTCTTAAAGAACAATTAAGAAAACAATAATCTCGTTTCCCTCTATTGAGAACTGGACACTCTTTCATCACATGGATTCATCATGCAGTACAACAGTAGCAAGAGGCCAAATTCAGGCCACTGCCTGAAACATAACTGAAAATATCTTAATCTTGGCCCCATTTAGAATGCAGGAATTTATACATACAGTATATTTGATGATTCCACTGGAACGCGTGCAAAAATGTGTATATATTACTAGGATTTGTTCGCACCAAATCTGACCTCCATCGATGGGCTGTGGAGTAGGCTATGACTCCACTTACATTACATCCACAAATTGCAGACATGGGACACTGCTATATTGCTATGTTGTATACTAGTGAACATAAGACAAGATCATCACAAACCACAATGTTGACAATATCAGTACCTTAGAGCCCATGTGGGAGGTCAAGTAGTGAAGTAGTCAATCTGCTCCAGAGAAGCCAAGGTGAATTGGACTCTGGCACTCACCGGCGGCAAGAAGAATACATCTGCTCCAAAGTGTGTGCCCTGGATACAAGGAGCGCATAGATAGAATGATGACATCACAAAGTGACCAGGAGCTCATGCGACAGAGCACAGGGTGGAATCAGCAAGTTCGGCACCGGCACCATAGGCCATTCTTTATTCATGGCATAGCTTCCCTCGGCTCACTATCGCAGCCTTCCCATCACCATGGTTTTCCCCGCCGTGTGCAGTGACCTCTAGGCTGCTTGCTGTAGGCAAAACTATACAAGAAATTTCAGAAAGTGCATTATTATCGTATTACATAGACATGTAAATAGTATTGTCAAGTCTGTTCATACTTTTCAAACCAATACGTGCTGCGATTTCCAATTTCTTTCTGGTGTAATCCAAATAGTTCTTCCGTTTCTCAACCTGAAAGTAAAATTGGCATCCACTTGAAAATATAGCCAAATGGAGGCAAATCAAGTTCACAAAGAAACACCTCCTAACTACAGTACAAAACTAGCAAGATCAACTAACCATTTTCTCAACGGCCTCAATGATCAAGGGATGAGCTTCGTCTTCCGAGAACTACATATAGAGCAGTGTTAAATCAATGTAAATGATTCGAATTCGGCATGGATCTCACACAAAGCATGCTTACCCCCTCATCAATGCCAGCCACGTACGTATCATACTGGAAAAAGAAACAAACAGAACAATTAGTGAAGCGAAATTACTAAATGAAAATACGAAACCATATGTGAAGTAATTAGCTGAAGTAGATTGTTATCCTTGACGAAGATGAACCTACACTAGAGTTTATCCAACTGGGGCCTGGATAGCTATTGAGTGCTAATTTGATGTCAGGTCTGCGGAATGGGAAAATATTCTCTTCATACAATTGCTTCAAAGCATCACCGAAATTCATCTAAGCAATGTCAAGGCGAGTGGATATCAATATCACAACGGAAAAGATATCATGAATTTTCTTAATTGTGAGGATTGACCGGATAATATAACCTTATTCCTAGCAACCCGTTTCCATATCTCAAGATAGACACCGTCCAAGTCCTTCCGGTGGTTAAAGTCAAACCGAAGGCTATATAGATGCTCCTGAAATTGGAAACAGAATTGTGAAATACCATCGCCACTTATTTCAGCAACCAAATTAATAGGTGGGAGAAGCGCATTACACGTAAGGCAGAGACAACTGAGCGTCCGGAAATATTTGGAAACCGCATCGCAATCCTCAGTGTTTGAAGAAAAGCCTCTAGCTCGTTTCTCAGCTGCTACACAACAAAATTAAATGGTTACCATGCTCATGTGTGACACTACAGCACAGTGTAGTTAAATCAAATGCAAGAGGTTTTGAGGAGTACCTGATCACCGAAGAGTGCTGCTTCATCATCAATCCACTGTCACATGGAAAAAAGAACACTATCAGACCAACTTAGCATGACGAATACAATGGTTTACACTTGAATGCATCATGCCTACCTTAATTTGCTCCACCATCTGCTCACGGAACTGGACATACTCTACATCTCCCTGGTAGGTATGATAATACAGGCGGTATTGCTTCAAATCTCCATACATACCCTGCAGAAAGGAAATGTCACTTGGGCTGCTGCTAGTTTTTTTCGAAAAGGGGGACTCCCCGGCCTTTGCATCAAGAGTGATGCATACAGCCATCTTATTAACCAAGCAACAAAATGTGCATACAAAGTTCCATAGTCTCAAACTTAAATAAAGAAAAAAGCAGCCCACACAGAGCGCAGAGGGCTAGAAACATGAATTAGCCAGAAAAAGAAGCCACAACCGGCTGGCTATAAAAGATAGGTAAGTTAATTGCCTATCCTATTACATGACCGCCATCCAAACCGGTTGAAGATATCCCGAGCAACCATCTCCCAACGGATAGACCCAGTAACCAAATGCTCCCTGGCCTCCATCGGAGTGAGAAATGACCATGAAGGGATCAATGCCGTAGCTCGGAAGATGACCTGCAAAAAATGAATTCGTGATGTTCTGTTAAAAACCAAATCATTTCTGCAAAGCCAGATGGTCCACATCAAAGCACAGACTCCAACCCGAATATGTCTTGCTAATGTAGAGTCAATCCCATTAAGCCAATTCCCAAATAAAGCGCTAACAGCAGTCGGTGGAGTAATATTACAAGCAATGTGGACCGTCTGCCAAAGGACCTTGGCCAGCGGGCAATCAAAAAAGAGATGTTTAATTGTCTCATCCCGATCACAGAAACTACACCTAGTAGGTCCTGTCCAATTACGCTTTATTAAGTTGTCCTTTGTTAGAATAACTTGTTTATGGACAAACCACATAAACACTTTTATTTTCAAAGGAACTTTGACATCCCAGACATTCTTGGAAGTTGGAATGGAGTTCGAATTAATAACATCAATATACATTGACCTCATCAGTAAATACTCGGACTTAGTCAACTTCGGCAGAATTCATCAAAGTTGGTCGAAAGTTGAACCTCCATTAGTCTCCTAACTAACCGGAGCCAAACCTCCCAACGATTGCCCGCTAATGACCGCCTAAACTGAATATTAAGGGGGATAGATTGAAATACCGTTGACACGAACACCTCACGTCGTTGAGCAATACAATATAAAGACGGATATTGAATGTGAAGGAAATATGCCCTAGAGGCAATAATAAAGTTATTATTTATTTCCTCATATCATGATAAATGTTTATTATTCATGCTAGAATTGTATTAACCGGAAACATAATACATGTGTGAATATATAGACAAACAGTGTGTCACTAGTATGCCTCTACTTGACTAGCTTGTTAATCAAAGATGGTTATGTTTCCTAACCATGAACAAGGAGTTGTTATTTGATTAACAAGGTCACATCATTAGTTCAATGATTTGATTGACATGACCCATTCCGTTAGCTTAGCACACGATCGTTTAGTATGTTGCTATTGCTTCCTTCATGACTTATACATGTTCCTATGACTATGAGATTATGCAACTCCGTTTACGGAGGAACACTTTGTGTGCTACCAAACGTCACAACGAATCGGGTGATTATAAAGGTGCTCTACAGGTGTCTCCGAAGGTACTTGTTGAGTTGGCGTATTTGAGATTAGGATTTGTCACTCCGAATGTCGGAGAGGTATCTCTGGCCCTCTCGGTAATACACATCACTTAAGCCTTGCAAGCATTTCAACTAATGAGTTAGTTATGAGATGATGTATTATGGAGCGAGTAAAGAGACTTGCGTAACGAGATTGAACTAGGTATTGGATACCGACGATCGAATCTCGGGCAAGTAACATACCGATGACAAAGGAACAACGTATGTTGTTATGCGGTCTGACCGATAAAAGATCTTCGTAGAATATGTAGGAACCAATATGGGCATCCAGGTCCCGCTATTGGTTATTGACCGGAGACGTGTCTCGGTCATGTCTACATTGTTCTCGAATCGTAGGGTCCGCACGCTTAAGGTTTCGATGATGCTTCTATTATGAGTTTATGTATTTTGATGTACCAAGGTTGTTCGAGTCCGGATATGATCACGGACATGACGAGGAGTCTCGAAATGGTCGAGACATAAAGATTGATATATTGGACGGATATATTTGGACACCGGAAAGGTTCCGGAGAAGTTTGGAGCTCCGGGAGGTTACCAGAACCCCGGGAGGTATATGGGCCTTATTGGGCCCATGTAGGAGGAAGGAGAAGGAACAAGGGAGGGGTGCGCGCCCCCCCAGCCCAATCCGAATTGGGGAGGGGGGCCGCCCCCTTTCCTTTCTCCTTCCCCTCTTCCTATTACTACTACTAGTACTTATTCCTAATACTAGTACTCTTTCCTTCCCTCCAAATAAGATAAGGAAGAGGGGAAACCTACTTGGAGTAGGTTTCCCCTCCCCATGGCACGCCCCCTTGGCCGCCACCTCCTCATTCCCTCCTTTATATACGGGGAGGGGCACCCTAGAACACACAAGTTGATCATTGAGATCGTTCCTTAGCAGTGTGCGGTGCCCCCTCCACGATATTACACCTCGATCATATTGTGGCGGTGCTTAGGCGAAGCCTGCGCGACAGAGAACATCAAGATCGTCACCACGCCGTCGTCTTGTGACGAACTCCCCTCGAGCCTCTCTTCGGATTGGAGATCGAGGGTGCGTCATCGAGCTGTCGCGTGTCAAGAACTTCGGAGGTGCCGAGTAACGGTGCTTGGATCGGTTGGACCGGGAGGACGTATGACTACTTCCTCTATGTTGTGTCAACGCTTCCGCTTCGGTCTACGAGGGTACGTAGACAACACTCTCCCCTCTCGTTGCTATGCATCACCATGATCTTGCGTGTGCGTAGGAATTTTTTTGAAATTACTACGTTCCCCAACAGTGGCATCCGAGCCTAGGTTTTTATGGTTTGATGTTATATGCACGAGTAGAACACAAGTGAGTTGTGGGCAATATAAGTCATACTGCTTACCAGCATGTCATACTTTGGTTCGGCGGTATTGTTGGATGAAGCGGCCCAGACCGACATTACGCGTACGCTTACGCGAGACTGGTTTTACCGCCGTGCTTAGCACATGGGTGACTAGCGGGTGTCAGTTTCTCCAACTTTAGTTGAACCGAGTGTGACTACGCCCGGTCCTTGCAAAGGTTAAAACAGCATCAACTTGACAAACTATCGTTGTGGTTTTGATGCATAGGTGAGATTGGTTCTTGCTTAAGCCCGTAGCAGCCACGTAAAACTTGCAACAACAAAGTAGAGGACGTCTAACTTGTTTTTGCAGGGCATGTTGTGATGTGATATGGCCAAGAAATGATGCCATATTTTAATGTATGAGATGATCATGTTTTGTAACCGAAGTTATCGGCAACTGGCAGGAGCCATATGGTTGTCGCTTTATTGTATGAAATGCAAACGCCCTGTAATTGCTTTACTTTATCACTAAGCGGTAGCGATAGTCGTAGAAGCAATAGATGGCGTAACGACAACGATGCTACGATGGAGATCAAGGTGTCGCACCGGTGACGATGGTGATCATGATGGTGCTTCGGAGATGGAGATCACAAGCACAAGAAGATGATGGCCATATCATATCACTTATATTGATTGCATGTGATGTTTATCCTTTATGCATCTTATCTTGCTTTGATTGACGGTAGCATTTTAAGATGATCTCTCACTAAAAAATTATCAAGTAGTGTTCTCCCTGAGTATGCACCGTTGCCAAAGTTCGTCGTGCCCAGACACCACGTGATGATCGGGTGTGATAATCTCTACGTCCATCTACAATGGGTGCAAGCCAGTTTTGCACACGCAGAATACTCAGGTTATACTTGACGAGCCTAGCATATGCAGATATGGCCTCGGAACACGGAGACCGAAAGGTCGAGCGTGAATCATATAGTAGATATGATCAACATAAGATGTTCACCATTGAAAACTACTCCATCTCACGTGATGATCGGTTATGGTTTAGTTGATTTGGATCACGTGATCACTTAGATGACTAGAGAGATGTCTGTCTAAGTGGGAGTTCTTAAGTAATATGATTAATTGAACTAAAATTTATCATGAACTTAGTACCTGATAGTATCTTGCTTGTCTATGTTGTTTGTAGATAGATGGCCCGTCTTTGTTGTTCCGTTGAATTTTAATGCGTTCCTTGAGAAAGCTAAGTTGAAAGATGATGGTAGCAACTATGCGGATCGGGTCCGTAACGAGGATTATCCTCATTGCTGCACGTAAAAATTACGCCCCGAAGCACCGCTGGGTGCCGAACCCGCTTCTGATGCAACTAACGACGTTAAGAACGTCTGGCGAGAGCAAAGCTGATGACTACTCGATAGTTCAATGTGCCATGCTTTACGGCTTAGAACCGGGACTTTAACGACGTTTTGAGCGTCATGGAGCATATGAGATGTTCCAGAGTTGAAGTTAATATTCCGAAGAATGCCCGGATTGAGAGATATGAAGTCTCCAATAAGTTCTATAGCTGCAAGATGGAGGAGAATAGTTCGTCGGTGAGCACATACTCAAGATGTCCGGGTATTGTAATCACTTGATTCAACCGGGAGTTACTCTTTCGGATGATAGCGTCATTGATGAAATTCTCCAATCACTTCCACCAAGCTACAAGAGCTTCGTGATGAACTATAATATGCAAGGGATGGATAAGACGATTCCCGAGCTCTTCGCAATGCTAAAGGCTGCGGAGGTAGAAATCAAGAAGGAGCATCAAGTGTTGATGGTTAACAAGACCACTAGTTTCAAGAAAAGGGCAAAGGGAAGAAGAAGGGAACTTCAAGAAGAACAGCAAACAAGTTGCTGCTCAAGAGAAGAAACCCAAGTCCGGACCTAAGCCTCAAATCGAGTGCTTCTACCGCAAGCGATCGTCACCGAAGCGGAACTGCCCCTAGTATTTGGTGGATAAGAAGGATGGCAAAGTGAACAAAGGTATATGTGATATACATGTTATTGATGTGTACCTTACTAGAGCTCGCAGATAGCACTGGTATTTGATCTTGGTTCTATTGCTAATATTTGCAACTCAAAGCAGGACTACGGATTGCGAACACCGCAAAGGACGAGGTGACGATGCGCGTGGAAATGGTTCCAAAGTCGATGTGATCGCGGTCGGCACGCTACCTCTACATCTACCTTCGGATTAGTATTAGACCTAAATAATTGTTATTTGGTGCCGCGTTGAGCATGAACATTATATCTGGATCTTGTTTGATGCGAGACGGTTATTCATTTAAATCGAGAATAATGGTTGTTCTATTTATATGAGTAATATCTTTTATGGTCATGCACCCTGAAGAGTGGTCTATTTTGATGAATCTCGATAGTAGTGATACACATATTCATAGTGTTGAAGCCAAAAGATGCAGAGTTGATAATGATAGTGCAACTTATTTGTGGCACTGCCGTTTGGGTCATATCGGTATAAAGCACATGAAGAAACTCCATACTGATGGACTTTTGGAACCACTTGATTATGAATCACTTGGTACTTGCGAACCGTGCCTCATGGGCAAGATGACCAAAACGCCGTTCTCCGGTACTATGGAGAGAGCAACAGATTTGTTGGAAATCATACATACAGATGTATGTGGTCCAATGAATGTTGAGGCTCGTGGCGGATATCGTTATTTTCTCACCTTCACAGATGATTTAAGCAGATATGGGTATATCTACTTAATGAAACATAAGTCTGAAACATTTGAAAAGTTCAAAGAATTTCAGAGTGAAGTTGAAAATCATCGTAACAAGAAAATAAAGTTTCTACGATCTGATCGTGGAGGAGAATATTTGAGTTATGAGTTTGGTCTACACTTAAAACAATGTGGAATAGTTTAGCAACTCACGCCACCCGAACACCACAACAGTAATGGTGTGTCCGAACGTCGAATCGTAATTTACTTGATATGGTGCGGTCTATGATGTCTCTTACAGATTTACCGCTATCGTTTTAGGGTTATGCTCTAGAGACAGCCACATTCACGTTAAATAGGGCACCGTCGAAATCCGTTGAGACGACACCTTATGAACTATGGTTTGGCAAGAAACCAAAGTTGTCGTTTCTTAAAGTTTGGGGTTGCGATGCTTATGTGAAAAAGCTTCAACCTGATAAGCTCGAACCCAAATCGGAGAAATGTGTCTTCATAGGATACCCAAAGGAGACAGTTGGGTACACCTTCTATCATAGATCCGAAGGCAAGACATTCGTTGCTAAGAATGGATCCTTTCTAGAGAAGGAGTTTCTCTCGAAAGAAGTGAGTGGGAGGAAAGTAGAACTTGATGAGGTAATTGTACCTACTCCCTTGTTGGAAAATAATACATCACAGGAACCGGTTTCTGTGACGTCAAAACCAACTAGTGAGGAAGTTGATGATGATGATCATAGAACTTCGGATCAAGTTAATCTGAGAACCACGTGGGTCGAGCAGAGTAAGATCCGCACTGAGTGGTACGGTAATCCTATTCGGAAGTCATGCTACTAGATCATGATGAACCTACGAACTATGAAGAAGCGATGGTGAGCCCAGATTCCGCAAAATGGCTTGAAGCCATGAAATCGAGATGGGATCCATGTATGATAACAAAGTATGGACTTTGGTTGACTTGCCCGATGGTCGGCAAGCAATTGAGAATAAATGGATCTTCAAGAAGAAGACCGACGCCGACGGTAATTTTATCGTCTACAAAGCTCGACTTGTTGCAAAAGGTTTTCGACAAGTTCAAGGGGTTGACTACGATGAGACCTTCTCACCAGTGGCGATGCTTAAGTCTGTCCGAATCATGTTAGCAATTGCGCATTTTATGATTATGAAATTTGGCAAATGGATGTAAAACTGCATTCTGAATGGATTTACGGAAGAAGAGTTGTATATGATGCAACCGAAGGTTTTATCGATCCAAAGGAGCTAACAAAGTGTGCAAGCTCCAACGTTCCATTTATGGACTGGTGCAAGCCTCTCGGAGTTGGAATAAACGCTTTGATAGTGTGATCAAAGCATTTGGTTTTATACAGACTTTTGGAGAAGCCTGTATTTACAAGAAAGTGAGTGGGAGCTCTGTAGCATTTCTAATATTATATGTGGATGACATATTATTGATTGGAAATGACATAGAATTTCTGGATAGCATAAAGGGATACTTGAATAAAAGTTTTTCAATGAAAGACCTCGGTGAAGCTGCTTACATATTGGGCATTAAGATCTATAGAGATAGATCAAGACGCTTAATTGGACTTTCACAAAGCACATACCTTGACAAAGTTTTGAAGAAGTTCAAAATGGATCAAGCAAAGAAAGGGTTCTTGCACAGTATTGCAAGGTGTGAAGTTGAGTAAGACTCAAAGCCCGACCACTGCAGAAGATAGAGAGAAAATGAAAAGTGTTCCCTATGCTTCAGCCATAGGCTCTATCATGTATGCAATGCTGTGTACCAGACCTGATGTGTGCCTTGCTATAAGTCTAGCAGGGAGGTACCAAAGTAATCCAGAGTGGATCATCGACAGCGGTCAAGAACATCTGAAATACCGAAAAGGACTAAGGATATGTTTCTCGATATGGAGGTGACAAAGAGCTCATCGTAAATGGTTACGTTGATGCAAGCTTTGACACCGATCCGGACGATTCTAAATCGCAAAACAGATACGTGTTTACATTAAGCGGTGGAGCTGTCGGTTGGTGCAGTTCAAAACAAAGCGTCGTGGCGGGATCTACATGTGAAGCGGAATACATAGCTACTTCGAAGCAGCCAATGAAGGAGTCGGATGAAGGAGTTCATATCCGATCTAGGTGTCATACCTAGTGCATCGGGTCCAATGAAAATCTTTTGTGACAATCTCGGGCGATTGCCTTAGCGAAGGAATCCAGATTTCACAAGAGAACCAAGCACATCAAGAGACGCTTCAATTCCATCCGGATCTAGTCCGGTGGGAGACATAGAGATTTGCAAGATACATACGGATCTGAATGTTGCGCACCGTTGACTAAGCCTCTTCCAAGAGCAAAACATGATCAACACCAAGACTCCATGGGTGTTAGAATCATTCTTGTGTAATCTAGATTATTGACTCTAGTGCAAGTGGGAGATGAAGGAAATATGCCCTAGAGGCAATAATAAAGTTATTATTTATTTCCTCATATCATGATAAATGTTTATTATTCATGCTAGAATTGTATTAACCGGAAACATAATACATGTGTGAATATATAGACAAACAGAGTGTCACTAGTATGCCTCTACTTGACTAGCTTGTTAATCAAAGATGGTTATGTTTCCTAACCATGAACAAGGAGTTGTTATTTGATTAACAAGGTCACATCATTAGTTCAATGATCTGATTGACATGACCCATTCCGTTAGCTTAGCACACGATCGTTTAGTATGTTGCTATTGCTTCCTTCATGACTTATACATGTTCCTATGACTATGAGATTATGCAACTCCGTTTACGGAGGAACACTTTGTGTGCTACCAAACATCACAACGAATCGGGTGATTATAAAGGTGCTCTCAGGTGTCTCCGAAGGTACTTGTTGAGTTGGCGATTTCGAGATTAGGATTTGTCACACCGAATGTCGGAGAGGTATCTCTGGGCCCTCTCGGTAATACACATCACTTAAGCCTTGCAAGCATTTCAACTAATGAGTTAGTTGTGAGATGATGTATTACGGAACGAGTAAAGAGACTTGCCGGTAACGAGATTGAACTAGGTATTGGATACCGACGATCGAATCTCGGGCAAGTAACATACCGATGACAAAGGGAACAACGTATGTTGTTATGCGGTCTGACCGATAAAAGATCTTCGTAGAATATGTAGGAACCAATATGGGCATCCAGGTCCCGCTATTGGTTATTGACCGGAGACGTGTCTCGGTCATGTCTACATTGTTCTCGAACCGTAGGGTCCACACGCTTAAGGTTTTGATGACAGTTATATTATGAGTTTATGTATTTTGATGTACCGAAGGTTGTTCGGAGTCCCGGATATGATCACGGACATGACGAGGAGTCTCGAAATGGTCGAGACATAAAGATTGATATATTGGACGGATATATTTGGACACCGGAAAGGTTCCAAGTGAGATTGAAATATCTGGAGTTCCGGAGGTTACCGAACCCCGGTAAGTATATGGGCCTTATTGGGCCTTAGTGGAAGGGAGGAGAAGGAGCAAGGGGGGCGCCCCCAAGCCCAATCCGAATTGGGAAGGGGCCGCCCCCTTTCCTTCTCTCCTCCCCTCTTCCTTCCTTCTCCTACTCCTAATAGGAAGGGGGCCAAACCTACTTGGAGTAGGTTTGCCCCCCCTATGGCGCGCCTCCTCCCTAGGCCGGCCTCCTCCTCCCTCCCTCCTTTATATACGGGGGCGGGGGGGCACCCTAGACAGACAAGTTGATCATTGAGATCGTTCCTTAGCCGTGTGCGGTGCCCCCCTCCACGATATTACACCTCGGTCATATTGTAGCGGTGCTTAGGCGAAGCCCTGCGACAGGAGAACATCAATATCGTCACCACGCCGTCGTGCTGACGGAACTCCTCCCCGCGCCTCTGCTGGATCGGATATCGGGGTGCGTCATCGAGTTGTACGTGTGTCAAGAACTCGGAGGTGCCAGAGTAACGGTGCTTGGATCGGTTGGACCGGGAGGACGTACGACTACTTCCTCTATGTTGCGTCAACGCTTCCGCTTCGGTCTACGAGGGTACGTAGACAACACTCTCCCCTCTCATTGCTATACATCACCATGATCTTGCGTGTGCGTAGGAATTTTTTTGAAATTACTACGTTCCCCAACATGTATGTTGTTACCGAATGTTGTTCGGAGTCTCGGATGAGATCCCGGACGTCACGAGGAGTTCCGGAATGGTCCGGAGGTAAAGATTTGTATATGAGAAGTCCTGTTTTGGTCACCGGAAAAGTTTCGGGTTTTTCCAGTAACGTACTGGGACCACCGGGAGAGTCCCGGGGGTCCACCAAGTGGGGCCACCAACCCTGGAGGGCTGCATGGGCCAAGTGTGGGAGGGGACCAGCCCCAGGTGGGCTGGTGCGCCCCCCCACAGGGCCCAAGGCGCAGGAAGTGGGGAAGGGGGCAAACCCTAGGGCAGATGGGCCCTAAGGCCCACCCTAGGTGCGCCTCCCCCCTCTCCCCTTCTGGCCGCCACCCAGATGGGATCTGGGGGCTGCCGCCACCCCTGGGGAGGGAACCCTAGAGGGGGCGCAGCCCCCTTCCCCCCCCCCTATAAATACTTGAGGTCTGGGGGCTGCCCAACACACGAGAATCTTTCCCTCTTGGTGCAGCCCTACCTCTCTTACTCCTCCTCTCCCGTGGTGCTTGGCGAAGCCTGCGCAGATAGCCATGCTCTGCATCACCACCACGCCGTTGTGCTGCTGCTGGATGGAGTCTTCTCAACCTCTCCCTCTCTCCTTGCTGGATCAAGGCGTGGGAGACGCCACTGGCTGTACGTGTGTTGAGCGCGGAGGTGCCGTCCGTTCGGCACTAGGATCTCCGTGATTTGGATCACGACGAGTACGACTCCTTCAACCCCGTTCTCTTGAACGCTTCGCTTAACGATCTACAAGGGTATGTAGATGCACTCTCCTTCCCTCGTTGCTGGTTTCTCCATAGATAGATCTTGGTGACACATAGGAAAATTTTGAATTTCTCGCCACGTTCCCCAACAAAGGCATCATGAGCTAGGTCTATTGCGTAGATTCTTTGCACGAGTAGAACACAAAGTAGTTGTGGGCATTGATTTTGTTCAATATGCTTACCGTTACTAGTCCAATCTTGTTTCGACGGTATTGTGGGATGAAGCGGCCGGACCGACCTTACACGCATTTCTTCGTGAGACAGGTTCCACCGATTGACATGCACTTGGTGCATAAGGTGGCTAGCAAGTGCCAGTCTCTCCCACTTTAGTCGAAACAAATTCGATGAAAAGGGTCCTTATGAAGGGTAAATAGCAATTGGCATATCACGTTGTGGTTTTGCGTAGGTAAGAAACGTTCTTGCTAGAAACCCATAGCAGCCACGTAAAACATGCAACAACAATTAGAAGACGTCTAACTTGTTTTTGCAGGGTATGCTATGTGATGTGATATGGCCAAGAAGAATGTGATGAATGATATGTGATGTATGAGATTGATCATGTTCTTGTAATAGGAATCACGACTTGCATGTCGATGAGTATGACAACCGGCAGGAGCCATAGGAGTTGTCTTAATTTATTGCATGACCTGCGTGTCATTGAACAACGCCATGTAATTACTTTACTTTATTGCTAACCGGTAGCCATAGTAGTAGAAGTAATAAGTTGGCGAGACAACTTCATGGAGACACGATGATGGAGATCATGGTGTCATGCCGGTGACGATGATGATCATGGAGCCCCGAAGATGGAGATCAAAAGGAGCAAAATGATATTGGCCATATCATGTCACTATTTGATTGCATGTGATGTTTATCATGTTTATGCATCTTGTTTACTTAGAACGACGGTAGTAAATAAGATGATCCCTTACAAAAATTTCAAGAAGTGTTCTCCCCTAACTGTGCACCGTTGCTACAGTTCGTCGCTTCTAAGCACCACGTGATGATCGGGTGTGATGGATTCTTACGTTCACATACAACGGGTGTAAGACAGATTTACACACGCGAAACACTTAGGGTTAACTTGACGAGCCTAGCATGTACAGACATGGCCTCGAAACACAGAGACCGAAAGGTCGAGCATGAGTCATATAGTAGATACGATCAGCATGAAGATGTTCACCGATGATGACTAGTCTGTCTCACGTGATGATCGGACACGGCCTAGTTGACTCGGATCATGTAATCACTTAGATGACCAGAGGGATGTCTATCTGAGTGGGAGTTCATAAGATGAACTTAATTATCCTGAACATAGTCAAAATATATTTGCAAATTATGTCGTAGGCTCGCGCTTTAGTTCCACTATTTAGATATGTTCCTAGAGAAAATATAGTTGAAAGTTGACAATAGCGATTATGCGGACAGTAGAAAGCTTATGTCCTTAATGCACCGCTCAATGTGATGAACCCCAAACGTCGTTAGTGGATGTTGCGAACATCAGACATACACGTTTTGATAACTACGTGATAGTTCAGTTAAATGGTTTAGAGTTGAGGCACCAAAGATGTTTTTGAAACGTCGCGGCACATATGAGATGTTTCGAGGGCTGAAATTGAGATTTCAGGCTCGTGCCCACATCAAGAGGTATGAGACCTCCGACGATTTTCTTAGCCTGCAAACTAAGGGAGAAAAGCTCAATCGTTGAGCTTGTGCTCAGATTGTCTGAGTGCAACAATCACTTGAATTGAGTGGGAGTTGATCTTCCAGATGAGATAGCGATGTTTCTCCAAAGTCATTGCCACCAAGCTGCTAGAGCTTCGTGATGAGCTATAACATATCAGGGATAGATATGATGATCCTTGAGGTATTCGCGATGTTTGACACCGCGAAAGTAGAAATCAGAAGGAGCATCAATTGTTGATGGTTGGTGAAACCACTAGTTTCAAGAAGGGCAAGGGCAAGAAGGATACTTCATGAAGCGGCAAATCAGTCTGCTGCTCTAGTGAAGAAACCCAAGGTTGAACCCAAACCCGAGACTAAGTGCTTCGTAATAAGGGGAACAACCATCGAGCGGAATTACCCTAGATACTTGGTAGATGAGAAGGCTGGCAAGGTCGATAGAAGTATATTGGATATACATTATGCTAATGTGTACTTTACTAGTACTCCTAGTAGCACCAGGGTATTAGATACCGGTTCGGTTGCTAAGTGTTAGTAACTCGAAATAAAGGCTACGGAATAAACGGAGACTAGCTAAAGGTGAGCTGACGATATGTGTTGGAAGTGTTTCCAAGGTTGATGTGATCAAGCATCGCACGCTCCCTCTACCATCGAGATTTGGTGTTTGCGTGAGCATAGACATGATTGGATTATGTCTATCGCAATACGGTTATTCATTTAATTAAGGAGAATAATGGTTACTCTATTTATTTGAATAATACCTTCGATGGTCTTGCACCTAAAGGAATGGTTTATTGAATCTCGATCGTAGTGATACACATTTTCATGCCAAAAAGATATAAGATAGTAATGATAGTACCACTTACTTGTGGCACTGCCATGTAAGTCATATTGGTGTAAAACACATGAAGAAGCTCCATGTTGATGGATCTTTGGACTCACTCATTTTGAAAAGTTTGAGACATGCGAACCATGTCTATTGGTGTATACGCATGAAGAAACTCCATGCAGATGGATCGTTTGGACTCACTTGATTTTGAATCACTTGAGATATGCAAATCATACCACATGGGCAAGATGACTAAAAAGCCTCGTTTTTCAGTAAAATGGAACAAGATAGCAACTTGTTGGAAGTAACACATTTTGATGTGTGCAGTCCAATGAGTCTTTGAGGCATCTGATGAATATCGTTATGTTCTTACTTCACTGATGATTCGAGTAGATGTAGAGTATATTTACTTGATGAAACACAAGTCTGAATTATTGAATAGTTCAAGTAATTTCAGAGTGAAGTTGAAGATCATCGTGACAAGAGGATGAAATGTCTATGATATGATCATAGAGATGAGTATCTGAGTTACGAGCTTTGGCACGCAATTAAGACATTGTGGAAATTGTTTCACAATTAATACCGCCTGCAACACCATAGTTTGATGGTGTGTCCGAACATCATAGTTGCACCCCTATTGGATATGGTGCGTACCATGATGTCTCTTATCGAATTACCACTATCGTTTATGGGTTAGGCATTAGAGACGACCACATTCACTTTAAATAGGGAACCACGTAATTCCGTTGAGATGACACCGTATGAACTATGGTTTAGAGAAACCTAAGCTGTCATTTCTTAAAGGTTTGGGGCTGCAACGCTTATGTGAAAAAGTTTCAGGTTGATAAGCTCGAACCCAAAGCGGATAAAATGCATCTTCATAGGACACCCAAAACAGTTGGGTATACCTCCTAATTCAGATCCGAAAGCAATAGGGATTGTTTCTTGAATCGGGTCCTTTCTCGAGGAAAAGTTTGTCTCGAAAAGTTGAGTGGGAGGATGGTGGAGTCTTGATATGGTTATTGAACCATCACTACAACTAGTGTGTAGCGTAGCGAGGAAGTTGTTCTGTGGCACCTACACCAATTGAAGTAGAAGCTTATGATAGTGATCATGAAACTTCGGATCAAGTCACTACCGTACCTTGTAGGGTGAAAAGGATGCGTACTACTTCAGAGTGGTACAGTAATCCTGTCTTGAAGGTCATGTTGCTAGACAACAATGAACCTACGAGCTATGGAGAAGCAATGGTGGGCCCAAATTCCCACAAATGGTTAGAAGCCATGAAATCCGAGATAGGATCCATGTATCAGAACAAAGCATGGACTTTGGTGGACTTGCCCGATGATCGGCAAGCCATTGAGATAAATGGACCTTTAAGAAGAAGACGGACGTGGACGGTAATGTCACCGTCTATGAAGCTCGACTTGTGGCAAAGAGTTTTTTTTTCACAAGTTCAAGGAGTTGACTACAATGAGATTTTCTCATTCGTAGCGATGCTTAAGTCCGTCGGAATCATATTAGCATTAGCTGCATTTATGAAATCTGGCAGATGGATGTCAAAACGAGTTTCCTTACCAGTTTTTGTAAGGAAAGGTTGTATGTGATACAATCAGAAAAGTTTTGTCGATCCTAAGGATGCTAAAAGGTATGCTAGCTCCAGCGATCCTTCCATGGACTGGAGTAAGCATCTTGGAGTTGGAATATGCACTTTGATAAGATGATCAAAGATTTTGGTTTATACAAAGTTTATGAGAAACTTGTATTTCAAAGAAATGAGTGGGAGCACTATGAATTTCTAATGAGTATATGTTGTTGATCAGAAATGATGTAGAATTTCTAGAAAGCATATAGGGTTATTTTGAAAAATGTTTTTCAATGGAAAACCTGGATTAAGCTACTTGAACATTGAGCATCAAGATCTATGAGGATAGATCAAAAACGCTAAATGGTACTTTCAAAATGAGCACATACCTTGACATGATCTTGAAGGTGTTCAAGATGGATCAGTCAAAGAAGGAGTTCTTGCCTGAGTTGTAAGGTATGAAGTTAAGAGTTAAAGCTCGACCACGGCGAAGAGAGAGAAAGGACGAATGTCGCCCCTATGCTTCGTACATAGGCTCTATAGTATGCTATCTTTGTGTACCGCACGGAAGTGTGCCTTGCCATGAGTTAGTCAAGGGGTACAAGAATGATCCAGGAATGGATCATTGGACAGCGGTCAAAATTGTCCTTGGAGTAAGTAAGGACATGTTTCTCGATTATGGAGGTGATAAAGAGTTCGGCGTATAGGGTTACGTCGATGCAAGCTTTAACACCTATCCGAGTGACTCTGAGTAGCAAACCGGATACGTATAGTGGAGCAACCATTTGGAATAGCTCCAAGTGGAGCGTGGAAGCAGCATTTACAAATATGACCTAGAGATTTGCGAAGTACATACGGATCTGAATGTTGCAGACCCATTGACCTAAACCTCTCTCACAAGCAAAACATGATCAAACCCCAGAACTCATTGAGTCTTAATCACATGATGATGTGAACTAGTTTAATGACACTAATAAACTCTTTGGATGTTGGTCACATGGCGATGTGACCTGTGAGTGTTAATCACATGGCGATGTGACCTGTGAGTGTTAATCACATGGCGATGTGAACTAGATTATTGACTCTAGTGCAAGTGGGAGACTGTTGGAAATATGCCCTAGAGGCAATAATAAATTAGTTATTATTATATTTCCTTGTTCATGATAATCGTTTATTATCCATGTTATAATTGTATTGATAGGAAACTCAGATACATGTGTGGATACATAGACAACACCATGTCCCTAGTGAGCCTCTAGTTAACTAGCTCGTTGTGATCAACAGATAGTCATGGTTTCCTGGCTATGGACATTGGATGTCGTTGATAACGGGATCACATCATTAGGAGAATGATTTGATGGACAAGACCCAATCCTAAGCATAGCACAAAGATCGTATAGTTCGTTTGCTAGAGCTTTTCCAATGTCAAGTATCTCTTCCTTAGACCATGAGATCGTGTAACTCCCGGATACCGTAGGAGTGCTTTGGGTGTATCAAACGTCACAACGTAATCGGGTGACTATAAAGGTGCACTACAGTATCTCCGAAAGTGTCTGTTGGGTTGACACGGATCGAGACTGGGATTTGTCACTCCGTGTAAACGGAGAGGTATCTCTGGGCCCACTCGGTAGGACATCATCATAATGTGCACAATGTGACCAAGGGGTTGATCACGGAATGATGTGTTACGGAACGAGTAAAGAGACTTGCCGGTAACGAGATTGAACAAGGTATCGGTATACCGACGATCGAATCTCGGGCAAGTACAATATCGTTGGACAAAGGGAATTGTATACGGGATCGATTGAGTCCTTGACATCGTGGTTCATCCGATGAGATCATCGTGGAACATGTGGGAGCCAACATGGGTATCCAGATCCCGTTGTTGGTTATTGACCGGAGAACGTCTCGGTCATGTCTACATGTCTCCCGAACCCGTAGGGTCTACACACTTAAGGTTTGATGACACTAGGGTTATAAAGGAAGTTTGTATGTGGTTACCGAATGTTGTTTGGAGTCCCGGATGAGATCCCGAACATCACGAGGAGTTCCGGAATGGTCCGGAGGTAAAGATTTATATATGGGAAGTCCTGTTTTGTTCACCGGAAAAGTTTCGGGTTTTTCCACGTACCGGGACCACCGGGAGGGTCCCGGGGGTCCACCAAGTGGGGCCACCAACCCTGGAGGGCTGCATGGGCCAAGTGTGGGAGGGGACCAGCCCCAGGTGGGGTGGTGCGCCCCCCACAGGGCCCAAGGCGCAGGAAGTGGGGAAGGGGGCAAACCCTAGGGCAGATGGGCCCTAAGGCCCACCCTAGGTGCGCCTCCCCCCTCTCCCCTTCTGGCCGCCACCCAGATGGGATCTGGGGGCTGCCGCCACCCCTGGGGAGGGAACCCTAGAGGGGGCGCAGCCCCCTCCCCTCCCCCAATAAATACTTGAGGTCTGGGGGCTGCCCAACACACGAGAATCTTTCCCTCTTGGTGCAGCCCTAACTCTCTTACTCCTCCTCTCCCGTGGTGCTTGGCGGCCTGCAGGGATAGCCACGCCCTCCATCACCACCACGCCGTTGTGCTGCTGCTGGATGGAGTCTTCCTCAACCTCTCCCTCTCTCCTTGCTGGATCAAGGCGTGGGAGACGCCACCGGCTGTCGTGTGTTGAACGCGGAGGTGCCGTCCGTTCGGCACTAGGATCTCCGGTGATTTCGATCACGACGAGTACGACTCCTTCAACCCCGTTCTCTTGAACGCTTCCGCTTAGCGATCTACAAGGGTATGTAGATGCACTCTCCTTCCCCTCGTTGCTGGTTTCTCCATAGATAGATCTTGGTGACACGTAGGAAAATTTTGAATTTCTGCTACGTTCCCCAACATTCTTGCCGCTGAAGGTCAGCACCACCGGACTTAAAAAAGTTATGGTCATCGATGCACCCTTTCGGATTCGAGCAAACATGTCAAAATGATTAAAAAATTAAAAGCAAGGCCATTAATGCTCGCTTTGTAAGGGATATGGACCTCAAGAGTCAGGTCGAACTACCGACTGCCGTTGCCGAGCACGCTCACGATGCCATCATCGTGGCCGTTGATGCTGATCTGCCCAACAGTATAGCGAAGCCCCGACCACCACCAACGTCCATCGTACCCGCGAGGAGAGGGACCTCACCACCCACGGGCATCTCCCGGATCAGCCCAAGCGCACCTGCCCGAAGCGCGAACTCCGACTTGCCTTGGGCACCGACCAGTTCCACCCCGAGCACTAGCCCCGACTCCTAGCCATGCCATCGGCCTAGAACCAGAGGAACCACCGCCAGCCCGCGCAGGCACGCCCCACCGCACCTCTGACATGCATCCACCCACGCTGCTGCACCAGGACGCCACTGCCCCGCCACAGTTGTGTCGCGCCGCCCTGCAGAACCGCGTGCCTACGCGGTTAAACTCAAGGGATGAAGTAGTAGTATAATACTCCCTCCGTCCGGAAATATTTGTGATCAAAATGCATAAAACGGGATGTATCTAGATGTATTTTAGTTTTAGATACATATTTTTTTATCCATTTTGGTGACAACTATTTTCGAACTGATGGAGTAATTCTCAAGGGATGAAGTGCTTAAACTCTGATTATTGGTTGGAATCTGCATAATATGTTGTCCATCAGCCGTGTTAAAATTCCTTGGTTAATTTTTCTAACATTCTTTCAGACACGTTAATTTTTCTAACAAAAGCACCGGCATCTGTCCAGGCACGAAGACTACGTCAAAGCAGCCGGACATAGAAGTAGAACTCGTCCCCAAAGCTGGCCACCTTTGTTTTTTTTTTTTGAGTGCTACCCAAAGCTGGCCACCTGGGACGTGCCTGCCAGGCCGGGCCGCTAGCACGCCTGCCACGGCACGGGCTAAACGGACGGCCCGCAGCACACAATGGAAGTGTTTAATGCTGGTCCCCACTCTTTCAGAAGAAAGAAAAAAACTCGTCCCCACGGCACGACCTTCATCTTCTTCCCCACGATAGCTGTGTGACAGAGGAGACGGTGACAACAAGCCCCCTCGGCCCCTCCCCCCATTCCATTCCACCAGACCCCGCGACAGGCCGCAGGCGCGGAACCGCTTCACCAATGCCATGGCGAGGATCCAGCGCCACCGTCTTCGTTCCAGGGCCTTGTGCCGGAGGTCCCGCGAGGAGAGGCGGCGCCTCAGCGAGGGTGGGGGTTCCGCCCCGCAGCCACCTCCCCCCACGGAGCAATGCGTCCCGAAGGTGCGTCCACTCCCCCCATCTCCCATCTCCGAGGTCTCACACGCCCCGTATTCAGACCGCTCCGCTCTCGGTAGATGGCCTCGTGGCCCCGCGTCTCGCTCGCATGCGGGCAGGCGGCCTCTGGCCTGGGAAGGTGGGGCATGCCGCGTTGTGGAGTTGGGTACTAGGTTGTTTGGAGAATGTGATTGTGCGCTGTGGCCTGAAGTTAGGTGTCGAGGGTTGGGGCGTCAGATTTAGAGTGAAGGGAGTGAAATTTTGATGGCGAGAGTTCAGAAATGATGATTCAGGGTTTTATTTCCATCTTTGGACAGGCAAAGTTTGTAGCCCACATCTCATCTTGGTCGATGGTCCATTACCCTGATCCCTATTGCTCTGGATGATCGTCCTCATGTCCGGCTTCGCAATGTCCAGTTGGTCACGACAGCAGCATGTATAGGTCCAAGTGTGATGGCAGCAGTTGTGTTGTGGAGATCCAGTGGCCCGTTGCACTGTTTTGAGCAAAGGGCAGAGGCAATGTGGGTGTGGACATCTGTAACGGAAAATCTTCATGTTTACAGCAGGGATGAACGGAAATTCTGGCAAAGACGTGGAGCTTGTCTAGAACAAAAGTGCACATGGCTTGATGCAATTGAAAATCTTCTTGTGTATAGCCGATTATAATAAATGATGTGGAAGAGCACATGTGTTATCTACTCAATTGGCATGACTGGATGACCAGTGGGCCCCTATAGTGTGGCCGGACTATAAATAGGAGGATGAGGCAATCAAGGAAGGCGGCTTGGGTGGAAAGGGCTTTCGCCCTTGGTTCGGTTTGGCGTGTGTTGGCTGCTCTCCTCTCTACCATCTCTGTACTGCTCATCTCGTTCCTCTTGGTAGCCACCATTAGCTAGCTTCCAGTTACGCCACAAAAGGGTTGCAATATCTGAATCCTTGTTATTGAGTTAACATAGTGCGGAGGTCCTAACAACATACTAATTAACTCGGATCAAAATTAAAATATTGTTTTAAGTAGGAAAACAAATACTGAAGAATTGTCGGAAAGGGGAAAACAATGATTTACAGCCTTACAGGTGTTTAAACTCCTTCATTTAGATACTACTCCATTCTATCTATGTACTAGTTGTGTGACTTGTGTCTGGCTAAGTGGTAATTGGTTTGATTTGAGGTTACCTTGCTATCTAAATTTGGCATCTTGTTATTGATTTTGATACATTATTCATTTGGTGACTCAGATGGACTAATTTTGTTTTTTTTTAACTCAGTTTGAAATGGAGAAGCTAAGTGAGAAGGAAATTGCAATGGCATATCAGAATGTCTTTCACTTTGATGAGGTAAAGCCCTACCCCCCCACCACCACCACCACCACCACCACCATCACCAAAAATTGTTTTCCTCTCTGGTCGGATTTTTTTTCCCCAGTGGAACAACCAGTGGGTGGCAACAACTGAAAAGTTGGAGCCATTGTTTCTCTCCTCTGTTCCTAAATATTTCTCTTTCTAGAGATTTCAACAAGTGACTACATACGGAGCAAAATGAGTGAATCTACACTGTAAAATATGTCTATATACATCAGTATGTGGTAGTCCATTTGAAATATCTAAAAAGACAAATATTTAGGAACGGAGGGAGTAAAAGCTTAAGTGTCTATTACTCGATGTGGTACTCTTAACACATTGGTTGCCTTATTCTTTGATCATTCGTTACTTCAGGAATACAAAGACATCATGATGGAGCATGAATATTATCAATGTGAAATTGAGAAGCTTCAGGCTACAAAGTCAGCTGTTGATAACAGGCTTTCAAAGTTGAAGATGACTACAAAAGCTCCTGATTCAGACAAGCTTAAACACATCAGATCAGCAACGAGGAAGAGCATGGAACTTCAAGAGTGGATTGATATGGCGAACATGCAAATAAGCAAGATCCGTCTTGCAAAAACAGAATTAGAAGTCCTCTATAGATCCTCCAGGTCGATCATCAATCAGCATGTGGCAAGTGAAGATGAAGAAGAGGGCTATTTCTTGGTTATCTTGCTTATGTTATGATGGAGTGATGCCAGCACTTGAGAAGGAAAGGTAGTAGGACTAAATATCTGGTAACACTTGAAACCTGTGAAAGGAACACATCATGGTAAGGCAGTAGGAGTATATATAGAGTATATGGTTTGAACATACCTCACGAGTAAGGTTGGTAAAAACCTCTGAAGGAAGCACAACATGGTAAGGCAGTAGGAGTATGGTAGCATGTTAGCTTGTGATAACTTTACTATGTCTGTTGTATCTGCAGTCTGTCAGGTGTGGAGGTTCATCCGACTTCTAACTTTGTGCCCTTTTACCTTGTGAATCGTGCTAAATTCAGAACATATATGTGCTCTGTGCTGTGCAGTTCTTAATAGCTTTTACCTCTCTCAGCTTATGATTACTTATATTAATTTTGAAGAAAACTTCTCGTCCTTGGTTATGCCGATCTGGTGGCACGTCTGTCGGGAGAGAAACTGCAATCATAAAGCTGCAGATTTCGTGTGCGCCTGTGATAGAATCTTCCTGGACGATCTTCAAGCTTTGCTCTATGCTACGTTGAAAGGTGTCAACTGGTTTGGCGAGATGTACTTTTATACCCTGTTCTGTTTGTATATGTTGTGCAGCTCAGATCTTCTCTCTCTTATCAATGAAGGAGAGCTGTAAAAATAAGGTGCAGTGAGCTTGTTTTTTGTCTCTTAGTAGGAAGATCTTGCTAGTACTACTCACACAGCTCACTGCAACACAGAGCGAAATACAACAGCCACCATTACCGCGCAAGCTCGCCAGAGAAGCTACTTTAATGGGTGTCGATCCAGTTGCTAAACGGCACTGGCTGTATTTGTACCGTTCGTGCAAGCCAAACAAAAGGGAAACACAGACATGTGATTTCGTCTCCGACTCGTAATCGAACCGGAGACCCAGTCGGGTTCGGCTCGGCACCCTGTTTTTTTCTGCTGTTATAAAGCAACAAAGCGACCACGAACCCCCCCGCCGTGCATCGCTCAAACGCAACCATACCATACCCCAGAGACACAGCGATCGGCAGAGCAAGCAAGCACACCGTCGCATCGACGCGGGCAGCAACGCCGGCAGGCCAGCCGAAGCGCGCGACCAGGTAGCAGTATCGAAGACCGATCGACGGAAAAGGCGTCGATCGGCCGACCGGAGCTGGGCGCGTTCGTGGCCATGGACCGCCTGGGAAGTCATGACGAGAGGGCACCGCCGGCGGGGACGAAGCGCGAGCTCCCGGACCTGGAGTCGCGCACTGCCCCTGCCCTCAGGTCGCTGCTCAGCTCGGTATATGGCAGACGCCAGGAGTTCGCTGAGGGGTCTCAGGCGGCAATCGTGTCGGCGGAACAGTTGATCCGGGAGATCGACGAGGCCTTGGGCGGCGACATGGAGCAAGATTGCAGCACAAAAAATTGAGCTGAAGATTGGACTACTTTGAGAATTCATCACGATATGTAAAAGGATAATGAGCATGGTCCAGAATATATAGGGTGGGTTTGCCCTTCGGTGCATGACCTATTCTTGCATGCTTGTTCGTGGTCTCCTTGTTAGTTCTTGCTTGGGTTGCTATTACTACGTTGCCTAGGTCATCATGAGTTGCCGGCGCATGTCCGGGGATCCTTTCGTCGCTCCTCGTTGTTTAGTTTGTAGGTTTGTGTTCGGCCGTGCCATCTATAGCTTTGTATCGGTGGTGCTTTTCTTTTTGTGTGTGTATCGATAATCCACCTCATCTGCACCCGCTATGATGAAAAAATCAAAACAAATACTATAGAAAAATTCAAAACATTCCTTTTTTTTGCATCGTGGATAATTTGATGAGTGAGATCCAGTCCAATTTTCAAATCATTTGAACATTTGAGCAGTTCTCGGCAAAAAAGACGAATTTGGAGTTGTAAAAAAGTTTACTGTTTACGCACCGAGAGCTAATAGGTTGTCCAAATGACCTGAAAATTGGAGCGGCCTCACGTAATAAATTTTCTATCATGATTTTTTATTTTTTGACTTTTAATGTTTTTTAATTTTTTTGACCGGGTGCAGATGAGCCTATGCATCGATACGCTGCATTCTGTGTGTATAAACTTCTTTCTTCCTCTTAATGCACACACGATCTGCATGGTAAACAGACGTGGTAATGTATTTCTTACTGTAATTCCATGGATATGTATATATGCGTCGTTCATGGTACTATTGTCCTTTGAGGATAAGCAATCATATCAACACCCACCGAGATTTCTGAATGATGTTTATCCCTAATCCTTAGAGCATCTAGAGTTGCGCAGACAACCGGAAGGGGAAGGGGCCGGTGAGGAAATGATGATATCCTCCGCCCTTCTCCTTTATGTTTATATTTTAACTATGTTTTAAATTTGTAGTATGGATTTGCCGTTGAACTCCGATGAACTATGCTTCTTTTGTTTGGAGATATTCGGTGATGAAAAGTTGATCTGATGAACTGCGTGTTGTTGATTGTGTTTACATAGCATTGCATGGTTTGTATGGTCTTGAGGGTTCGGATATGAGGGACGTGAGTGTGGAAGCCACCAAATGAGGCGTGCTTGTCGATTACCGTGAACGCGCTGGAGTGCGTCCGTGGGCATTGAGTGCTCGAATTTGCAACCTGCGGCTGTAGATGCTCTTTTTTTTTTAACAAAATGACAGTTGCGGGAAAACCCTTATTGTTTTTTCATATATCTATATAAATGGGAGGTTTACATAGACATATCAGCTAGTTTACAACCAATCAAAAGTAGAGTGAAAGCTATACAATAGAAGTACAGAAGTGATCAGAGCAGCTCTATGTGCTGCTTTAACCCTATGCTGGAGTAAAATCAGATCTTCAGGACTGGAATTTGGCGTCGGCGACAAGTGTGGACGACGGAAAAACGAGGCGTAGGCGTCGTGCCCTACTATCCGCCAACGGGGCCGGGGGGGACGCATCAGGGTTTTTTAGGCAACCGCCGCGACCAACCTCTTTTTCCTTGAGATCAGGCATGTCTAGTCTCGCGTCGAGGGAACAGTGTCGGGCCGCGCGAGGTTGTAAAATTCAACAATAAAAGCAGCGCCCAAGGTATCGAACCCTAGTCTGCAACTTTTTGATTGGTTGTAAACTAGCTGATATGTCTATGTAAACCTCACATTTATATAGATATATGAAAAAACAGTAGGGGTTTTCTCGCAACTGTCATTTTGTCAAAAAAAAGAGCATCTACAGCCGCAGGATGCAAATTCAGGCACTCAAATGCCCACGGACGCACCCGGGCGCGTTCGCGGGTACTGACCGGGCACGCCTCATTTGGTGGCTTCCACACTCACGTACCTCATATCCGAACCCTCAAGATCATACAAACCATGCAATGCTACGTAAACACAATCAACAACACGTAGTGAAAGCTATACAATAGAAGTACAGAAAGTGATCAGAGCAGCTCTATGTGCTGCTTTAACCCTATGCTAGAGTAAAATCAGATCTTCGGGACTGGAATTTGGCGTCGGCGACAGGTGTGGACGACGGAAAAAACGAGGCGTAGGCGTCGTGCCCTACTATCCGCCAACGGGCGGGGGTGGCCGGACGATCAGTTTTTTAGGCAACCGCTGCGACCAACCTCTTTTTCCTTGAGATCGGGCTGTCTAGTCTCGCGTCGAGGAACAGTGTCGGGCATGCGAGGTTGGAAAATTCAACAATAAAAGCAGCGCCCAAGGTATCGAACCCTGGTCTGCAAGGTGATAATCGGGGCGACCAACCAGTGCACCAGTGAGTAGTTACTTGTTAGAAGTAGGATCGCAACCCACTAGATACGACCGGAGAAGGTCTTCTATGGTTTTTCTTTGTTTTCTCGTTATTTTTCTCTGATTTTTCATTCTTTTCTTTTTTATTCTCCATTTTTTAATTTTTTTTTGATTTTTTGTTTTTCATTTTACATTTTTATATACATGTTTAAAATTTCCTCAAATAGTTCTTCAACATTTTTGAAATACCTTTTCAACATTTTTATATACATGATCAAAAAATATAAATACTTATTCAACATTTTAATTTATTGTTATCTTTCATTCTACTTTTCATATATGTCAATGACATTTTCAATAAGTGATCAATATTTTTTGTATACACGTTTAACATTGTCCCAACGCCTATTCAACATTTTCTAAATATTTGTTCAACATTTAATACTTATTTCAACATTTTCAAAATACATGTTCATATTTTTCAAATACTTGTTCAACATTTTTCAAATACTCATTTAACATTTTTAATACTTGTTCAACATTTTAAATACTTATTAAACATTTTCAAATAATTGTTCAACATTTTTTAATACTTGTTCAACATTTTTAAATACTTGTTCAATATTTTTAATACTTATTCAACATTTTTTAAATACTTGTTCAATATTTGTCAAATACTTGTTCAACATTTTCAAATGTATGTTTGAATAGTATCTTTTGTAATGTATATGTTGAAAAATGTTGAACAAGTATTTGAAAAATGTTGAATAAGTTTTAAAATTTTGAATAAGTATTTGAAAAATGTTGAATAAGCGCTCGAACAATGTTAAACGTGTATACAGAAAATGTTTTTGATATATACAAAAATGTAGAGTGAAAGCAATAATAAACATAAGAAAAAACCAAAAATTGGAGAAGAAAAAAGAGAAGCATCAAACACAAAAGAAAAGGGGGAAAAGAAAAAAACCAGGAGAAAACCGAGTAAAATGAAGAAAAGAAAACAAAAGGAAAAAAATAAAAACAGGAAAAGAAAGTAAACAGGGTAAAACCCAACTCATTTTTCTTCTACTTGTACGCGTTCTAAATAGTGTACAACAAGTTTTTATTTTTTTTGCATCAATAGTGTACAACAAGTTGATCGTGGCGCGGTGGTTAGCAGCGCTGGGAAGATACTAGTCGATCGTAGGATGGATACCCCGTTGTCATCAATTAAAAAGGTTTATTTTTGAAAATATGCGTCACAGTGGGCTAGCCCGATACGATAGCGATCGGCGCTATAGTTTCCCCTTTTCTCGCGTAACGCGACAAATAGGGGCGCCCCTTCCTAGGGCCGGCCCTTTCTCGTCTTAAACGCATGGACAGACGATCCAGTCACTGATCGTCACAAAAATCGACCCAGACAGGCGTCTCAAACCGACCTTAAACGTCTGGGTTGACATGTACCCTCATGTTCAGCTCAAATATGAGGCGGTCCGTCGCGACCGGCGTGACCCGACATTCCGTAATAGGTCATAGTGTTCCCATCTGCGGCGATCCGAAGCTCCTTCCTCTCTCATCTCGCACCCAAATTTTGGTCCCACGTCATGGAGCGAGCGACGCCGACCGCTTAAATAGCCATGTCGGCGGATGGCGGCAAACTTATCTGTTGTTGCATATGTCGATCAATTCTCGCTGTGTGAATGAGGTAGATTGCATTTCATAAATTGATGATTGCTCACCAAGTGTGAGATTCATCTCGTTCATATACCTTGCTAGGCCTACCACAATGAAAGAGTTTTTTATTTTGTTCATCGAATTTTATTATTGCCTACACTCAAAAAGAGTTGTGCAAACATCAATGTTTCGTTTATAGAGGACCAGAGAAGATTCATAGTCCTGGTCTATTTCCTTAACAAATCATGCAATGATGATTGAAGCTTACGGTTTCTAGACGACCCGCTTATTAAGCCGGTCGACTAGCTCCTGGGGCGGCAAGGTGGGACCATTATAAAGTATAAGCAATTCATTCGGTCTTTTTTAACAGCCCAGCCGGCCCAATACAGACGTGATGATCGACGTACATGTGCTTGCATGTATTTGGTGATGTGGAAACAGAGTTTGTGGTTGTACTCCCTCCGTCCCAAAATAAGTGACTCAAAAGTGAGTCAACTTTGTACTAAAGTTAGTACAAAGTTGAGTCATTTTTGAGTCACTTATTTTGGGACGGAGGGAGTAAATAGTAAAATTTGACACCCGCAAAAAAAAAAGTAAAATTTGATGCCGCCCGCTCACGCGTAGAGCATCCTTTGTTGTGCGACACACGTGCAGATGTGGAAATGTGGGATTCCTAGTCGACTCGGAGACATAGCCGGGGTCGGCTCGGCACCCTTTGTTGTGTCGTTATAAAGCAACGAAGCGATCGCAAACTCCCCACCGTGCATCGAGCAAACGCGAAGGAAGCCGAATACCTGTATCGATCGACGAGAAGAGAAAAGAAGAGATGGACGCGGTCGTGGCCATGGACCGCCTGGCCCGTCGTCAACAGAAGCTACCGCCGGCGGGGACGAAGCGCAAGCTCCCGGAGGAGCGCACTTTCCCTCCCCTCAGCTCGCGGTTCAGCTCGGTGAATGCCAGGCATCGGGAGACCGCTGAGAAGTTTCTGGCGGACATCGCGTCCGCCGACGAGGTGATCCGGGAGCTCGACGAGGCGCTGGCGAAGCAGGGTGACGACATGGAGCAAGGCTAGTTAAGCTGGCGCATCGAGCACAGTCAGAGTGGACGGATCGACACATCAGTCGATGGCGTCGATGGTACCGCCGTCTCCTTTCTAATCGGAGGTGCAAGCAGAAAAAAAAAGAACTGAAGATTGTAGTTCTGATGTGAGCATCGTGGTGTTACTTTGAGAATATTTAAAAGGATAATGAGCATTGCCCAGAATATATATCAAGTGGGCTTGTCCTTCGGTGCATAATCTATGCTTTTTCGTGCCTGTTGATGGTCCTTGTTAAGAAGAGCTGCAATATCATCCCAGGGCTCCTCAAACCAATTCCTTGTCACGGAAAATTTCACTAACCTAGCAAGTTCATGGGCAACCTTATTCCCTCCTTCAAAACTAGTGAGGAAAATCACAAGCCAAAAAATAGCAATTAAAAACTGTCGTCGCCGCTTCCGTAGATCGTCCACCATTCTTTATTGTATCAATGATTTTCATATTATCAGAGTTAATAACAAGACGATTGCAACCCGTTTTTTGTGTAAGAGCCAAGCCAAACTTTAGAGCCAAAGTTTCTGCTGTCAAAATATCAGCACGTCAATCAATCTTCCAATTTCCACCAATAGTGGATTTCTTTTGCCAACTCTGAGTACAACACCCATTGTGCCCCTAAGCTTATCATGCTCAAAAGATGTCTCCACATTGTAACATAACAAAACCCGCTGGAGGTCTAGTCCAGCCCCCATCCCCCATTTTGCTGGAGGCATTAGGGGAGTGAGCATTGACAAAATTTGCCGTTATAGCACGAACCCCCGTTGAAGTCTGGTTCGTATCTTGAAGCTTCCCCTCATGAATCAACTTACATTGATCCCACCATAAGTACCAAGTGGTTATGACAATCAATTCACGGACATTCTGTATATCAAAAATAGATAAATCCTGGTCCGGCATAAGAAGTAAGAACTCAAGGACCGCCTCACGTGCACGATCAATAGCACAAGCTTTGTTAATCACCCCATGCATTTCCAACTTATTCCAAACCTCCTTTGCTTTCTAAGAAAGAAACAACACATGCTTTGTTATCTTCCGGCCCATTAGAACAGGATGGGCATGTGGGCAAATTTTTCACGTGTCTATTAGCAAGCATAACACGGCAAGGGAGATTTTCATGTAACTTACGCCCAATAAAATTCTTTACCTTCATCGGACAAGACAATTTCCAAATCTTACCCCAAATAAGATTGGCATTGGTTCATCCTATACCATTGGTGTATTGCAATTTCCTTCCATATTGGTGATTCCACTCCACCAAATAAGCTGAACGAACAACGAAGAACCCATTTTTTGTATAACTCTAAGCAATATAATCCAACATGTTATGAATAGGAAGGGGAATTGCGAGGACTCGTTGTGCATCAATGGGCCATAGGGTTTGCCTCACCAAACCTTCATCCCAAGAATCTGTGACTGGATCAATAAGATTAGAAACTTTTGACATGAGTAGGAGTAATGATTTTCCTATTTGCATAATTCAGAATCCATGCATCTTTCCAAATGTCGATATTTTGTCCATTTTCAACTCGCCAAATATAGCCATTTTTTAGTGATGTGACTCCCACCATAATGCATTGCTATGTAAAGGTGGATCCTTTTTTTAAACTTGCATTCATTAAGTCACTGATGAGGATACAGACCTGGGGTAGGGTCATAGGCCTGACCTATACGTCCTACCCAAGGTCACTACCCAAGAAGGCAAGAAGGTCAAGAGGCTCCGTGAGACCCCCAGTCAAAGGTGTCGAGTGCAATCCACTCGATGCCATGTCACTCGAGAGTCTCCTTACCTACCGTCACTCGACTAACAAGAGAATCACTCGACCCCCTGAAGACCAGGAGTCACTCAACGCATAACGGCGCGCAAGATTCACTCCGTAGTCTTTAAGGTCATTAATAACATTTTAATGGCGTTACCGATGAACGCCAAACACTTTATGTACATTTAGTCCCTTGTAATGGAGGGCGGGAGAGGTCCTGGCGAACTCTATATAAGCCACCCTCCTCCTCTGGCACAAGGGTTTGCACCCCTGTAATACCACACGCATAATCCAATTGACCGCCTCCGGGCACCGAGACGTAGGGCTGTTACTTCCTCCGAGAAGGGTCTGAACTCGTAAAACTCGTGTGTACATCTTCGCCATAGCTGAGATCTTGCCTCTCCATACCTACCCCCCTTTCTACTGTCAGGCTTAGAACCATGACAGTCACCATCAGGGAAGTACTTAGCTCCCAAGATAGCGGCACATAAAGAGTTAGGATTGCCAAGAAGATGCCATGCTTGTCTACCCAACAAAGCCAGGTTGAAACAATGTAAGTCTCGGAAGCCCATATCTCCTTGATCTTTTGGCACACACATCTTCCATCAACCCATCCAATGCATCCTCTTCGGATTGTCCTCGTCATCCCACCAGAAATGTGACGTTGCATCAATTATTCCTTTGCAATTTTTTTGAGGAATTTTAAAGACGGACATGGCATATGTGGGGATAGCTTGAACAACAGACTTGAGGAGAGTTTCCTTCCCTCCAGCAGATAACAATTTTTCTTTCCATCCACTAATTTTCATGATAATCCAACCAATCATGGATTGAAAACAATCACTCTTATCCATACCCTGTTAGCTGACAAGCCCAAATATTTTTCACTGAGAGCTTCGGTCATTACATTCAGAGTTGTGCAAATTTGTGTCTTGTCTTCCACTTTCGTATTGGGACTAAAAAAATGCTTGATTTTCTACACTCGCCATTTGCCCCGAAATAACACAATAAGAATCCAAAATTGATTTCAGAGCCTCCGCATTCATGGCACTAGCTCGCATAAGGATCAAAGAGTCGTTGACAAAGAGAAGATTGGAAATTGGTGGGGCATCCCTCCTGACCTTTACTCCAGTCATATTGTCATTCTCCTCCGCATGAGCTAAAAGGGCGGTCAAACCCTCAGTACATAACAATTAACAGGAATAGATAGGGAAAGAGAGGATCCCCTGCCTTAATTCTCTAGTAGGTATAAATCTCTCAGTTTCTTCAGCATTAAAACAAACACGGTATTCCATAGTGTATACACATTGCATAATCAAATTCACCCGATTCTCCTGAAATCCTAATTTTGACAAAATTTCCTTTAAAAAGACCACTCCACTCGGTAGTATGCTTTGTGCATATCCATTTTGATGGCACATAGACCCTCTTTTCTCGCTCTTTTCTTTTTATTCCATGGAAGCACTCATATGCCACTAAAATATTATCTGTAATCATTCTTTCAGGCACAAAGGCACTCTGAGTGGGGCCGATAATATCCGATAGGATTAACTTCAATGGCACAACAATCATTTTTGATATAACCTTGTACACCACATTACACAAACTCAGTGGTCCGAATTGCTTTTCCAAAGAATTTACCGTTGGGATCATCACAAATTGCTATATTGTTCCAACCATACGGTATAGAACACGTATTCACCGCATGTAGGACCTCTTCGATCAGATCATCTCCCAGCATAGAACAAAATAATTTGTAAAAAATAGCATGAAGGCCATCAGGGCCAGGCGCTTTTAAATCACCGATATCAAAAAGAGCCTTCTGGGTTTCCTCAGCCGAATAGGGGGCGAGAAGAGCAACATTCATCTCGTCGGTTACCTTTCTTTCGACCAGAGAAATAACCTCGCAGTTCGGTTGGGTAAATTATGAGGTAAAAAGGTTAGAAAATACCCCTTAATGTGGTCCTTCAACTCCGTGTCTTGCACCCCAAACACCAGTATCATCAAGGAGTTTCTTGATATGCTTTTTCTTCTTTCTGACCGTTGCCGCATTATGGAACAAATAGGTGTTACGGTCCCCATGCAGAGCCAGTTTGCGCAACCACATTGTAACCAGCAAATCTCTTCTTGTTCCAAAAGATTTTTAGTAAGGACAAGAATTTCCTTTTGTCATGTTTGGGAGTCTGCATTAAAAGGCCCCCTTCACAGCTTCTCTAATTCTTTTTTAAACTTATTATCGGACCCTTCAGAATATCACGATCTCATATAAACAAGTCCGTCTGCATCGCATGTGTATGCTCAGCGAGAGATGGTCCAAGGCCCACCAGCTTTGATTTATCCCATGTTGTACGAACAATTTCCCCAATGGTCTCCTCTCGGAGCCATCGAGTTTCAAACTGTTTCACTCATCCCCGTGGACGATTAAACATATTGCCATCAAAAAAAATTGTGTCCAGGATGAGAGGACGCACTAGTGCAGAACCGGGCAATAGCACCGGTTCGTAAGGCCCTTTAGTGCCGGTTCCGTAACCGGCACTAAAGTGTGGGCACTAAAGACCCCCCCCCTTTTAGTACCGGTTCAGTACGAACCGGTGCTAAAGGGCAACCACGTGGCACGAGCCAACTCCGAGGGCTCGAGTTTTAGTACGGTTGGTAAGACCAACCGTACTATAAGGTTTGGGTTTTTAGTTTTATGATTTCTTTTCATTTAATTTTGTGTTTCCATTTTAATTCTTTTTCGCTTTCTTTGGTATTTTACGATACTACACATTGTACACGTTATGCATATATATATATATATATATATATATATATATATATATATATATACCAATCATGCATATATATATCATCAATGTCTCACAAACCACCATATTAATTAATTCACACATACACACAGTCACACATGTATAGCTATATACAATTTCTCCTACATATGCATGTTGCCTTCGGAGCCAGTGGCATTAGCCTAATTGGCGCCTTCGAAGCACGATGACAATTGGAAGTGGTTTTCATGGGGCGGTAGCGGTAATAGTATTCTCCTTCGGATTTATGACCTGGTCGAGCAAAAATCCCGCTATTTCCTCTTGAAGTGCTTCTACGCGCTCCGTTTCTAGGAGCTTCTCCCGCACCTCTTTAAACTGTTAAGAAGGAGATCAATATGCATGTGTATTAGTTGTGTGACTAGATATCGATAATGGTGTAAAAATTGTGAATAGTGTTCTAACAAGCGTACCCATTCCTGTCTTTGAGATCTGCTCCTTTCGGACGCCATCATGCGAATGTTCTCGCAAACGCAGAATGCACACAGATCAGTCCCCTGCGCCTACTTCAAGGCCTTTACGAGAATGGAATTTGATCAGATAATAATTAATCAAGCATGATAATTAAAGAGATGGCAGCTAGCTAGCTAGCTAGTACTACTTAATTACTTACCTTGGGTCGAAACCATTTAAGCTTTTTTTTCCATTCGCCTTCCGTGACGCTGATGAACCTTGCCCAAGCCCTGCCCGCCGACAAAGAAAATGAATAAAGGGGTTATTAAATAGTTCATATCATGAAATGACGAACTAAATAGGCCGAGATATATAGTTAATAATGATTGAAATTACTTGTTGACTATCCCAAACAAGATGTTATAGTCAGCTTTTGCTATGAGTAGTGAGTCCAGTATTTCAACTATTCCGGTGTCAACTTTAATGATACACAAGATCCAGTGAAATCCGAAGTTGTAAGGAAGTAGTATATCTTCATTGTATTTGAGGCGCTTCAAGAACTCTAGCATGTTGTCCTCTACGTTCTTTTGATGATGTGGATTTATTAGCCATGTGTATTCATTAACGGTGTTTGGGTCAATGAACCCAATGCCAAAGCGTCCACCTTTTCTCATTTCATACACCTTCATCCTGCATAATACCACAGAAAATAATATAATGAGGATAATTACAGGTAATGATTGATCAAAAGGATCACTACAGCTAGCTTGAGACTTAAATTACAGAAAAAAATCACTTACGCATAATAGCAACCCATTTATAGATTTGTCGAGTGCGTCTTGATTGTATAACTGAAACAGTTCAGAATACTCAACGGACAGAGCTTTCTCATGGAAGTAATGCCCCTCCTTAACATTCACCATGAGGGACAATCGATCTGAAATCTTGGTAATGTTCATGTACCATTGATGCAATTCATACATTCTCGTTGGGAGGTTCTTGACCTTGTCTGGCTCGACCAAAGGTTGGCCCCGGACATATTTCCGTTTTATTTCATCCTCTCTAAGCACAAGCATGGGCTCGATCTCGAGGAGTTGTCCAACAGTGATGTTGAGAACTTCAGCCTGCATTATATGCTCCTCCGTTATTACCACATTGTCCACCTCGGGAACGTAAACTGTTTGCCCACAATAATATTGGGCGCGCGTATTGTCACGTGTTGTTGGCACAACAAGCGAGGGGATCGATTGCGCCGCCTGTTCTCCCAGCTGGGGAATGGTTTTCCCGCATTTTTTGACAACTGCTTCTTGTTTGCTCGATCCCGAGCTCGCCTCCTTACGTAGACGTGCTCGATTTAACTTCCTGATGTGGCGCTCATAGTCTGTGTCAACAGGCTTGGGAGCTGGTGGTTGAGCCATACGAATGAAGTGGTCAATCGTTTCCTCAGGCACTTTCTCCCTTGGCGGCGGTGGCGGTTTTGGTGCAAAATGGGCTTCCACCTCGGCCTTCGATATGACTGCGATTTCCACCTCGGACCTGTCATAAGCCCTCTGCGGAAGAGGCGTGAGGCTTGGACCATATTTATATCGCTTGCCTCCGCCTATACTTCCTGTACTACCTCGACTCGTACCGCTACGCACCATAGCTGCGGGGTCTCTTCTGCGATTGCCGAGGCGGCGGAGACGGCCGACGGGCTGAGTTGGACGAGGAGGAGTGGCTGGCTGTCCCGGACTTGGAGGAGGAGTGGCTGAGGTTGTGCCGGACTTGGAGGAGGAGGGCGTCGACGCTGTGGCGGACTTGGAGGAGGAGGAGGGCTCGACACTTTGCCGGACTTGGAGGAGGAGTGGCTGACACTTTGCGGACTTGGCGGACTTGCAGGAGCGGGAGTCTGCTGACTCGGTGGCGGACTTGACCAGAGTCGATCGACGCGTGTCGGTGGCCTTCAAAAGATGATGCAATCCTTTTTCCATAGGATGATACGATGTTTGGCCTCTCCGAGAAAGCGCCGTCGTCACCTCCGTGAATGTCAAGTCAGTAGCTCAATATGGTGGGTCCACCACCTCATCAACCAAGACACGAGCATAGCCCGCTGGAATCGGGTTGCAATGGAAGGTTGCCTCGGGGATTTGTAAAAGCAACGCCGTCCGCCACCTTCATGGATATGTTCTTCATTTTGACGTGTAGCTCGCGATTAGTGTTCTCCGTGATGTCATCCACGGGTATCTACCAGCATTGCGTCGTCCGGGCGGAACCCACGCTTTCTTGGCATGGATGGGGCGGTGCTATCCATCTGGATCATCCGCTAGCTGCTGCACTGCCGAGACCCCTTTGCCGGGTAAGTGAGTCGATCTGCTCTCTGCCGCCACTGGAATTTGACTACCAATTCCGCTTGACTTGCTTCTAGGCCTTGAAGGCGTTCATAGTCCCGCTTCCTCTGCTCCTCCTCCATCTTCCTCTTCTTCTCCTCCGCAATCTTCTTTCTCGCACGGGTTCGTAGTCGGTGTTCCATCAAAATCCTCATACCACGGAATAACGCCCTTGCCTCGTGTTCTTCCCGTGTTCAGGATTTCCCGAGGCACGCGAAGCTCGTCGTTCTCTCTATTGGGCTGGAACACCCCGATCGTGCCTCTTCTATTGCAACAAGTATCGCATTGTCGACTCCTTCGACTTGCCTTCGTCGAAACATTGCTGCCTTCGGTCCAACTCCCCCATGCGCATAGAACCAAGTCCCGCACTGGGGCCAGCTCTTAGTAACCAGAGTGACACCTGCATCCTCCATCTCTTTCTCGGACTTATCCCACTTAGGCATTGCCACCGATAGCCACCGCCCCACTTATGGAACTTATCCTTTTTTCGCATTCTTCTTGTTTATTCTCGACCGTTCCTTAGCTAATTCCGAATCCTTGAATTTCACGAAATCATCCCAATGAGCACGTTGGTTCTCTAGTGTTTCCTCGAATACTGGAGTCTTCCTTCCTCCCTTGACGTACTTGTCCCATTCACGATTCTTGTGGTTCTTGAATGCAACTGCCATCTTCCTAAGAGCAGCGTCCTTGACTTTCTGCACATCTACTTCTGTGAAATGATTTGGAAGGGTGAAATGTTCCATGAGAGTATCCCAAAGCAGATCTTTTTGATTCTTGTCGACAAAAGTAACATCTGGACGTGGCTTTGGTGGCTCTCTCCATTCTTGAAGTTTGATCGGGAGTTGGTCCTTCACAAGAACTCCGCACTAACGAACGAACTTGTCTGCAATCTTCTTAGGCGCTAATGGTTCGCCATTAGGTCTGCATGCCTCGATATTGTACTTTACGCCGTCCTTCAACTTTTTGTTCGGGCCTCGTTTCGTCCCTTTGCCTGAAGATTTGCTCGATCCGGATGGCTGAAAGAACAAAGATCGATTCGTTAATATATCTTCAAGTCATTTAAAACATGTGATGATCACCAGATGCCTGCTTATATAAATATATATACCTCGCCGGTCTTTGTTGTTTCAGGATCAACATGTTCTTCGTCATCGTCATAATCGTAGTTCATGACTTCATCAATTCGGTCGTCGCGATCGAATATCATATCACCCTCTCCGGTGTTGTTTAGAAATTCGGAGCCGTCATAATCTTCTTCATTCAGATCATCATCTGGCCCGCGTATCATATCCAACATGGTCTGTTCTCCCTCTCTGTCGGTATTGTCTGCCATAGCTTTTATTTAACTAATCCAAAAGAAATATAAAACAATTTAGTATTCAAATTACATCGTCTCGAATAATAGATATAATCTCGAATACATCGTCTCGAATAATAGATATAATCTCGAATACATCGTCTTGAATAATATATAATATTGAATAGTACATCACTGGCTAGGTAGCTAATTAAAGATCGAATACTATAGAAGAATCTAGGACACTCGCGGTTCTCAAGGCGCGGCGGTGGACACCCAAAGAGAAGGAACCTCACGGATCATAGCTGAAGTGAGATCCCCGAAGAAACTGTCAGGTATTGGAGAAGCTACCGCCCTTTAACGCAACCATGTAGCGATGGACGTGCTCGTCCTCCTCCCTGACACGGCGACATACCACCTCCGGGCCGCAGGTCCCTCCGCACCAAATCGCCCACGCGAACGCCACCAAACGAGATCGGGGTCGACGACGGGACCCGGGCCGGGTTCCTCATCAAGCGGCGCCCCTCCGAGCAGCACCTCCAGTGCCAGCCAGTGAGCCAGATCCGGACATGGGTCGGCTGGACGTCGTCGCGGACGGGTCGACGGCGAGGATGCGGGCCGGGCATCGTCGAGAACAAATACTAGCTATATGCCCGCAAAAAGTAACATTTTTTTAATGATTGGATTTTGATAACTAAAATTTCTAACATTTCTATATAACACTAATTATGCTATCATTGCATATGTCAAAAATCTATATACTATTTCATACTAATTAAGCATCTAACACTAAAAACAGAAAACACAACTTCTATACATCCATTAAAAAACTGAAAAACAACATTATATAAAAAAATCCCATACTAATTAATCAATAATTATATCCATCTAACATGCATTCATACATATATAATAGTGAAAAAATAATAATCTAAATAATCTAAACTAATTAAACATACAAAATACGTATATACTAATATATACATGCATTAATTCATACATATGTACGTGTGTGCGTGTGTGTGTGTTCATCATGCATGCTTGTGTGTGTGTGTGTGGGCTCGGGGAGGGGCTGCGCCCATGGTGGCCGCCGGGGGAGAGGGAGAGGGGTTAGAGAGGGAGAGCTCGCAGCGGGGCGACGGCGACGGCGAGGCGACGGCCGGGGGCGGTGATGGGCGGGCGTGACGCGGGCGTGTGACGGGGCGGCGCGACGGGACGGGCCTGCGGCGACGGGACGGGCGGCGGCGGCGGGGCGGGCGACGGAGACGAGGGCGGCGACAGGACGGGCGGGCGATGGCGGCGGCGGAGACGACGGAAACAGAGGAAGAAACAGAGGAGAATGAAATTTTTGTAAGTGTTGTATATATAGAAGGCACCTTTAGTACCGGTTGGAGCCACCAACCGTACTAAAAACCTGTTTAACCAAAGCAATGGGGGAACCAACCCTTTTAATATCGGTCGTGGCACCAACTGGTACTAAAGGGGGGTCTTTAGTACCGGTTGGAGCCACGACCCGTACTAAAGGGGTGCGCTAGCTCGGGCGGTGCGCAAGTTTAGTCCCACTCGCTAGTCGAGGGCTACCAGACCGGTTTATAAGCCCCAAGCGGTAGCTCTCGAGCTCCTCTCCTAACCAGCCTACTAGGCCTACCTGCCCCTCTTCGCTGAGTGGGCCTCTTCAAGCTTTGGGCTGCATCCCGGCCCAACAAAAGGTTGTGTTGCTAGTCGTGTCTGAGCCGCTTTGGCCCAAAGAGGGCGGGCTTTTTTCTTAATTTTTTTCGCTTTATTTATTTTTGTTTTATTTATTTTTGAGTTGTTTTTGCTGTATTTAGAGTTTCTTTGTGAATATTTTTGCTTTAGGTACAAAAATTACGAACTTTCTGTTAGTGCCTAGAGATTTCAAATTTGAATAGTTTAAATTTTGAATTATTTGAAATTTGTGTGAATCACTAGTTTGTGAATAACTTAACTCTTGAAAAAGTTGTTTCAAAGATTCTTTTTCTTATGTTTAATATTAGTGTGTTTTATCATTATATTTAATTTAGTAATGCTTAGGTTATTTAAAAATGAAATGCCTTTGTAACAGATTCAGTTTAAATGAAACCCCGATACTTGAAAGAGATTGTCCATTTTGTACACTAAGTGTATCCAGCTTTTGCCGTAACCCTCTCTACTTTCTTGCACATGCTATTTGTATGAAATTATGATACCATGCCAACTTTCAACCTTTTACGAGTTCATTTGAAATGCTTTTCAATTTCAGGTCATTTAATGGAAAAAAATCAAGTAAATGCATGAAAAGAATTTGTTTGCACATAAAATTTCTTCGCTTTCAAAAGCCAAAATACATAGCTACCCTAACTATTACAGAGATTCCCCTCGGGTGTGGAACACTGAAGAAAGTGATGATAGTGAAGCCGATCACATCCTGCATCTTTGGGTGTGAAACTTTTCTTCAAGTGTGTCCCTTTGCTTGTAGTACCATGGAAAATCTTCATCATTTAATGGGATGTTCGGTCAATATTCACTTGTGAATGGAGCAATTTCATCAAACTTTTCATAATCTTCGACTTGTCCGTCTTGTCATCCACTCCCACGATGTTTCTCTTCCGAGAAAGAACTATGTGCCGCTTTGGCTCATCGTACGATGCATTCGCTTCCTTATCTTTTCTTTTTCTTGGCTTGGTAGACATGTCCTTCACATAGAAAACCTGTGCCACATCATTGTCTAGGACGAATGGTTCGTCTGCATACGGAAGATTGTTGAGATCCACTGTTGTCATTCCGTACTGCGGGTCTTCCGTTACCCCGCCTCGTGTCATATTGACCCATTTGCACAGAAACAAAGGGACCTTTAAACCACGTCAATAGTCAAGTTCCCATATGTCCTGTATATAACCATAATATGTTTCCTTTCCCGTCTTGGTTTCTGCATCAAAGCGGACACCACTATTTTGGTTGGTGCTTTCTTATCTTGGGCGATCATGTAAAATGTATTACCATTTATCTCGTACCCTTTGAAAGTCATTATATTCGAAGATGGTAACTGGGACAGCAAGTACATGTCATCTTGATGAGGTGTCATGCATGGTGCGTGTTCCGCAACCAGGTGGCGAAACTCTGATTTGTTCACGTGTAATCCGGTCATCGACCGCTCCGGTGTTTGGGCGTAGCAAATTCTTGTGTTCATCCATATACGGAGCCACCAAGGCGGAATTCAGAGAAGCGTGTAGTGTGCTTCAAAGTGAGAGAATGTCCGTCCATACATATTATTTGTTCCCCTCCTAGCGTGCCTTTTCCATCTAGTTCGCCCTTATGCCGCGATTCGGGAACACCAATCGGCTTAAGGTCGAAATAAAGTCAATACAAAACTCAATGACCTCCTCATTTTGATGGCCCTTGGAGATGCTTCCTTCGGCCTAGCACGGTTATGAACATATTTCTTTAAGACTCCCATGAACCTCTCAAAGGGAACATATTGTGTAGAAATACAGACCCAAAATGTTAATCTCTTCAGATAGGTGAACTAGGGCGTTCGTCATGATGTTGAAGAAGGATGGTGGGAACACCAACTCAAAACCGACAAGACATTGCACGTAAATCATTACAGAACCTTGTTATGATTTCGGATCGATTAACCGAGAGATTGCATTGAGAAATGCACATAGCTTCACAATGGCTAATCGAGCGTTTTTCGGTAGAAGCCCCTCAATGCAACCGAAGCGATTGCGTCATAATCACGTGGCGATCATGAGACTTTAGGTTCGGAACTTTTCTCCGCCATGTTTATCATTCCCTTTATATTCGACGAAGCCGACGGTACCTTAATACTAAGCAGGCATTCAAAGAAGATTTCCTTCTCTTCTTTGGTAAGAGCGTAGCTTGCATGACCCTGATGTATGCCGTCTTCTCCGTGCATACGTTGCTGGTCCTCCCATGCCTCCTTATTACGCGGAAAATAATTATTCCTCCACCTGACAGCGGGGACCCACCGGACGGGCCACCATATTTCGTTAAAATACCGTTTCCCCCCTGACTACTGGGACCCACCAGTTGCACCTTCACACGCAAGGAAGTGCGTCCGGGCAAAACAAAATGATTCGCCCCCCTGACTGCTGGGACCCACCAGCTACATCTTCACACGCAAGGAAGTGCGTCCGAAAAAAAAACGATTCGCCCCCCTGACTGCTGGGACCCACGAGCTACATCTTCGCACGCAAGGAAGTGCGTCCCGCAAAAAAAGCGATTCGCCCCACATTGCTGGGACCCACCACTACATCTTCGCAGTAAGGAAGTGCTCGATACGGGACCCACTTGGTCGAAGCGTACGTACCGTTGTCATTCTGGTCGCGAACGCGTACGTACATACTGGTCGATATAGAGGCCTGGCGTGGGTCGAAACAGAATGCGTGGTCGTGTTCGTCGGGAGGGCTTGGACGGAACAGGCGATGGAAACGAGGCCTGGCGTACCGCACAATGGAGGAAACGGACCTCCTACGTTCGGAACGGGGTCTTGTTGATCGGGAGGGGTGTGGCATACCGCAAAACGGAGGAAACGGACCTCCTACGGTCGAAACGGGGGTCCTGTTGATCGGGAGGGGTGTGGCGTACGCAAAAGCAGAGAAACGAACCTCCTACGGTCAAACGGGGTCCTGTTGATCGGGAGGGTGTGGTGTACCACAAAAGCGGAGAAGCGGACCTCCTACGGTCGAAACGGGGTCTGTTGATCGGGAGGGTGTGGCGTATCGCAAAATGGACCAAACAGACTTGTGTTGGGCGCTTCACGGTCAAACGGGGTCCTGTTCTTCGAGGGCGTGGCATACCGCAAAACAGGTCTCCACGGATATCTGTTCATCTCCATCATCGACCTCCTCCGGCCTCCACGGCTACCGTCGACCTCCTCCGGCCTCCACGGCTCCTGTTCATCCACCTCCACCGCGCTTCTCCACCGCCATTTGTTCAACCACGCCTCCACCATCTGCTGTTCATCCAGCCCTCCATCATTTACTGTTCATCCAGCCCTCCACACCACGGGTTCCTGTTCAACCACCCTCCACGGCCACCCTCCACCGTCTACTATTCATCCAGCCCTCCATACCACGGGTTCTGTCCATCCGAGGCAACGCCACCGCTCATTGCTCATCCAACCCCCCGCAACGCCATTGCTCATCCAATCGATCGGCTTGATTAGCGGCGAGCGAAGAATCGCTCCATCGGGTTCGATTAACGACCATCGATCGATTGCTCGGGTTCAATAACGCGTAGCTCGCAGGCTGTCGCCGGATTCGATTAGAGCCCAACGCCTCGCTTCGGGTTCGATTAGAGCCAACGCCGCACACACACGCCGATCATCAGAGAGAGAGCAGCGCGACGCTCTCCCACCGTAACCGGTAACTCCCCGAAATTTTCCTCCCCCTCACTTCTACCAGGTTTTTTCCTCATGGACGGCCCAAAGAATGTCATGCAGCTGCGTCTCCGGCCCGCCCAGGACGAAAAGCCCATTTTCTGTCATGATTTTTTGTCATAGAAGTAGGATCCTACCACATCTATGATGATACCGGGTTTTGTCACAATTATCGTCATAGAAGTGTCATATGTATGACATATTTTTTTTCGTGTCTTTTTTTTGTAGTGCTACATCAACCGTGTTAAGTTAACTCTTCCGCTTTCGGTCTACGAGGGTACATGGACACACTCTTCCCCTCTCGTTGCTATGCATCTCCTAGATAGATCTTGCATGAGCATAGGAATTTTTTTGAAATTGCATGATACGTTTCCCAACAGACACTTCAACATATTTGCACCTAAGGGAATGCATTGTGGAGTAGTAATTAGATGATGGGTTGCGAGAGTGACAGAAGCTTAAAACCTAGTTTATGCGCTATTCCGTAAGGGACCGATTGGATCCAAAAGTTTAATGCTATGGTTAGAATTTGTTCTTGAGGGTTAATCATAAGTAGGAGGTTTGTTCAAGTAAGAACAACACCTAAGCACTGGTCCACCCCCATACCAAATTATCAAAGTAGTGAACACGAATCGAACCAACATGATGAAAGTGACTAGATGAAATTCCCGTGTACCCTCAAGAACACTTTGCTTATCATAAGAGACCGTTCTCAAAAGGATTGGGCTACCTTGCTGCACTTTTGTTACTACTACTGTTACTTGCTTGTTACATATTATCTTGCTACCAAACTACTTTATTACTTACAATTTTAGCACTTGCAGACATTACCTTGCTGAGAACCACTTGTCACTTTCTTCTGCTCCTTGTTGGGTTCGACACTCTTAGTTATCGAAAAGGTTACAATTGACCCCATATACTTGTGGGTTATCGGGGGGAGAGGGGAGGAGTTGTTGGTGAAATATCCCCCTGGTAACTTTTATGTGAAATAGCATGGTAACTCACATATCGCAGACTTGATAACTTGTATACCTCGGCCCTGATAACTTTGGCATCGGGGGAGGGGTTGACGAAATATCCCATCTGTAACTTTTGTGTGAATAGCATGGTAACTCACATATCGCAGACCTGATAACTTATGTGCCTCGGTTTTGATAACTTTGGCGAGGAGGTTGTTTAAAAACATACCCCAACAACTTTTGTGTAAATATTTGGTACTATACGCATCGTATACGTGATAACTCATGCACAATCACCACAGTAACTTTAAACCGAGCTGATAAGAAGGTTAGAAGGTTTATGCCCCAGTAATATTTGTATAAATAACATGATACTATATATAGCACATGCGTGATAACTTACTTGGCCCAGAAGTGGTAACTTTTGATCTCAAATAAAATTCGTCGGAACATATCAACATAGGATCTAGTTTCGATGCCCTCTTCGCGGCCGGTTTTCTTATGTGAAAACGATTTTTTGATCGGACTGACGGTTTGACCTACAAAACATTTTGAAGTTTCAAAATAACAGGGAATCAAGGATGATATCAACTTTTTTGTCTTCTAATTCATTTGCATGTGGGGAGAATTGGAGGTCCACTTTTATGCCTCGGTAAGTTCTATATAAATAAGATTGTAACTTACGTATCATAGACGTGATAACTTACTTAAACTGGCCTTGGTAACTTTTGACCCAAACAAAAGTGGTCGAAACATAACAACATGAGATCTAGTTTCGAAGGTCTCGTCGTGACGAATCTTTTATGTGAAAACAATTTTTCAACTAGAGCGACGGTTTGAGCTACAAAACGTTTTGAATATTATTTTTAGATGGAATCTTTGGTGACATCAACTTTTTTGTTTTTTCCGCATGCAACTATTGTCCAACACAGAGGGAGTCTACATGCGCACGCGAGGAAGTTTGCACTACATGTGTGATCGTGCGGATCTGTGCTAACAACCGCACGGTCGGACATTAGTCGCGTCCTAAAATAAAAGGACCCTAATATCTGGCGATTGATCACCAGGGAGGTGGTCCCATTAAACTATTTTGTTCCCAGGGGAACCAGGATTGAGCAAACATTTCGCTCCTGGCTCAACCATTCACCAGGCGGGAGGGCCAGGGCGAACCCCCGATAGGCCCATAGGCCCAGTTAACTATTTTCCTCTTTATATTTTCATGGATCCAAAACAAAAAGACATGTTGTATATTATTTATTTATTTGTTTTCCACTATGCAAAAATCATAGTCGTGCCAAATGAAATAATTTTTTTGCCATGATCTTACCATCTTCTTTATAATAAAAATGGCATGTCAACAATAATAAAAAAATGTCATGCTCTCAAATGATAAAACTTCCATCCTCCTAAAAATAAAATTGCCATCCTTCTAGAAAATGCATTCGTCTTAATAATAAAATTCCATGTTATTAATAATAAAACTGCCATATACAAAAGAAACTTGACCAGTGAACACTAGAGAAAAATGTCATCCTCTTATAATAAAAATGTCATGTTATTAGTAATAGAACTTCCATGTACAAAAATTATAAAACTACTATGTTGAATTTTACTAGTAAAATTTCCATGTACCTAGGTGAAAAAACATCCTCTTAATAATAAAAAATGTCGTGTTCTTAATAAAAAAACTGTCACGTACAAAAAATGGTAAAAATGACATGCTATTTTTTAAAAGTAAACTACTATGTACCTAAGTGAAAAAACATCCTTTTAACAATGAAAAATGACATGTTATTAATAATAAACTGCCACGTACAAAAAATTATAAAAACTGCCACATTAATTTTCTTTAGTAAAATTGCCATGTACCTAAGTGACAAAACATAGTCATGATGAAAAATGCCATGTTATCTTTTCCCTAATCCCTAATCCCTATCCCTAATCTTTCCCTAATAATAAAGCACGGATTGAGTCTCCGGGTTCACCGTCACAATACGCTTCTTTCCTTTACGCTTTCAGTTTGAATTTAGACATATAGGCGAGGTGGTACTAATTAACAGCTCCTTATGTTTTTTCCTTACTATAAACCCGCAGTCCTATTTTATTGATCTATTTGGGCCAATGAAGTCAGCCCATTACATCCAGCCCACCACTCTTGTCCGTTCGTTCATAGCGTGTTCCTGCCGACTCGTGAATAGAATCATACGGACTCTGAGAACCAATCCAATCGCCATCGCCATAAAGATGAATTAATCCTCTCGATTTCCTCAGATCGCATCTCGAGAATCGAATCGGAACAAATCGATAAACCTAAAGATCTGTCGGGTGCAAGGCTGCCGACCCGAGGCTCGCCGCCTCATGTACCATGGCGCCGGCCGGGAATCCGTATTGCTCACCGCCAACGATCTCGACGAGGGCCATGCGGAGCGACTGCTGCAGCTGGGCCTCACGTAGCATGGCGCCGGCAGGGAATCCATACTCGAGGTCGACCCAAGGTTCCTGCGAATTTTGAGGAGAGACGCGGTGATGCTTCTGCTGTTGGGCCTAGCGCAGCCAACCAAACCAGGGGAAAATGAAGGCCACTGTGTAGATCCTGGCATGTTCAGTGCCGCTTCCGGATGTGCCGGCGTTCATGTTGCTGGCGCAGCGGTGGAAAGACGAATACACCGGCCACAGAATTGCAGTCTGATGCGTATATAAATTTGATGAAAGGGCTTATCAAGAGACAGAAAGGACATACAAAAACAAATATGTACAGGGCGAAAGGCAATATAGAGAGCAGCAGAGTGGCACAGAGGTCCAAGGAAACTCGCGGCCAATTCATACCTTTAACTCCGCCAATCGGATCAAATTGCCGGCGTCGATTGGATCACATTGTCAGTGTCGGTGTCGCCGGAGTGAACGCCTCAGCGTCCTACTTGCCTGGTGCTTCCGCCTCTGCCAAACGGATCCTCAAGTGAGATGCAACCGACTGCTTGCATGTATCATTGACTTGATTTGAGGGGAACATGCTAAGCCGCAACTCTCAAGCAGGAACTGTCGTCCTGTCTTTGCGTGTGTAGTTGCACGGTCTGCTCTATCTCCTCTCTTACTCCTGTTCTATTTGACTGTTAGCATTGTTAATCTTCTCCAGGCTTTAGAAGAGTACATGCCAGCTAGAATTCGTGAAAGAAAGTTATTATCCAATCCTACAATGTTTTGCTTTGGTTTTCAGATGGTGTTTTTTGATTGATTCATCATGCGTGACGTTGCATGTAGTGATCTGAGAAATAAAGTCTGATTTATTTGTGCTAATGAGGACGATACAATGCTGAGGTAGGATGGGTTACACCTATGTTTAGAGATAAGGCTGAGATAAATGTTCAGAGTATGTTCATGGTCTGATTGCATGAGCATCCATGCCGGTGGCGTATGCTTGGTATGAGGTGGTGTATGTGCTGCACCTGATGGCCGTGGCGTGCCTCCTGTAAGCTAACTCCTTACTTCTTTGGAGGTCATACAGTGATGCTATGGGCACAGAGAATCTGAAGGTTAGTAATTTAGTACTTAGCTCTTCAATTCTTCGTCGATTAAGAACATTGTTGATTTTCATGACTTAGTGTACTTCTAGGTGCTAATAAAATAAATCAACCATATTGGGCCATCTGCGATAGCTAAACGAACCATGTGAAACAGTAAAAGTGGAATGCATTACATTTTCAGAGAAAATTTACAGTAGCACAATGTACAACATAAGGGGCATATAGACGATGTTAGGTTGAAAGAATTGTTAGACTCAAGCTGTAAAACATGACTATAAGAGGATTATACGAACTATAAGATGGACATACGTGTACAAATGATATTGTGGAATTTATTTGAGAGCACAATGGGCACATGTTTGCGCAGATTACTGGTGTAAGCAACTTTGGAGAGCTTGATTTTGACTTGGTTCGATAATTAAGAGATGTAGAAAGTTAAATTAAAGCCCTGTTCGGAGTCCCTCCACTCCGCCGCTCCACTCCGGGAGCAGGACGGAGCTACAGTTAAACAGCACGGAGCTGTAGTCTCTCCACTCCGCAACTCCTCGTATTTTGAGGAGCTGGTGGGTTGCCGAACACTGCCTTAATCTCTAGAAATTCTGATAGTAACTTTATTTATCATTTTGGGGGCACATTTTGTACTCTGCTCCATGTACAACAAATCACTGGATTCTCGAGACACAAAGAAAAAGAAATATCATATTGGTTTAAATTATTTTGTAACATTTTGGCTGAATTTATATGACTTTGCTCCTTAATTATTTACATTGATTTATGTACAACAATATGAGTGCTGCCTTCTAGAGGAGCATCAAGCTCTAACACTATACACTTGCTCAAGAAGATCGAAAGCATCAACACCGAGGAAGAGATGGAGGGAGAGAGATAAGTATTATCCCCGTTGCAACGCACGCGCTCTTGTGCTAGTAATAATAATAATAATAATAATAATAATAATAATAATAATAATAATAATAATAATAATAATAATAATAATAATAATAATAATAATAATAATAATAATAATAATAATAATAATAATAAAGCAGTTATTGCTTCTGCCTGCCTGCTCACCGTCACGCTGTTTTTACAGAAAACCCCTTGAAGTTTATGAAAATAAACCCACAGTCCAATATATAAGTGGGAAAAAACGTTTCATATATCTGCCCCACCTGTGGACGCGCTTGACCAAAAAAAACCACCCCGAGTAGAACCACCGCGTCTCCATCCCCGTCTGGATCCTCCGCCTCGCCGCCGCCGGGCCACATCCTCCGCCACGCCATTCACCGCCGAGCCGTGCCGGCGCCCTCACCGCTCCCCGGCCTGCCTCCTCTCCGCCGCACCCTACTCCCCGTGCCCTCCGAGTCCTCCGCCAGCTTCACCGATCTTTGAGGCCCAGCTGCCAGCGCCCGAGCCCGTCTTGCCGGCTCGGCCTTGCCGCCCACCGCGACTAGCTGCTCAACACTCTCCTCGCCGCCGTGGGCAACGGCCAGGAGGAGGAGGAGGAGGACATGCGGTAGTGTCAGAATCATCGCGTCGGATCCGGCCGAGGCTTACATCGACACGGACGCGGAGGCTCTGGCCGCAGCCGCCCTGCTCTATGCCCCGCCCCTGCTCGTCGAGTCCTGCCTCTGCGGATCTCTAGCCATGTACACTGCCGTTGACTTGCACTTTTCAGAAATCTTATGGAGTGTGATGATCAGGTGTTAATTTGTTATTTAGTGTCAGTTTAGTGCAGCTGCTCCCCTGATTTGCTTCCTAGGTGGATCATTTGATCTAGAAAAGATGACATACTAGAACGTACTCTAGATACATCTCTTTTTATCCATTTTGATGACAAGTATGTCCGGACGGAGGAAGTACATGGAAACATTCAGATAAGTTCGTATACGTTCATGATTGAATCCTCTCCGTGCAAGAACTGGCGATACACAACTTGTAGGAAAATCAGTGAGGGGATGAACTGCAGTCTTCCCTTACCAACCAGTAGTTTCCAAATTATTTTTGGATTTTTATTTTTATTTGGTAAGTATAACACCTAATTTACAATGGAGTGCATCCATCAAGCAAATTGTTTGACCATTAATACAGAGCGCCTCCATGTCCACGTTGTCAACGTGTTGCTTGTCGACCGTGTTGTTCTTGAGATCCGCCTTGAAGATGGGGCATCGGGCCTCCAGCACACATTGTTCTTTAGCATGTCCTCGCGATATGCTTCTATAGGAAGAGAGGTCCTCCATACTTATGTTTTTAACCCGCATGGATAGTTCTATAGAAAAAAAATGTTATTCTGTAGTCTTCGTAACTTAAGCAATGTACTACAAATGAATATCCACTATTCATATGTGACAAGAAGTGCATGAACTTGGCTAATGTTTAGGGGCATAAACATGATCATGTCAAAACTGCATAGAGGCACCATGTTATTATGTTCTTACAGACAAAATATTCAGGTTAGTAATTTCTATCTGCTGAGTGATTTTACTGTTCCTCATTAGTACGTGTTAGAGCTATGGATGCTGAACTCGCTAGATTCCTTTTTGCTATGTCCGCAGGGAGGTCGCTTCTGGCATGTTCCGCAAGTTCAAAAGGAAGAACAGCTATGTTTGCACAGCCCTACAGGGGAACAAATGGATTTCTGCGCTCCGTCAGGTCAACACCACTGAGTTAGTTAATGAATTCATCAAATTATGGTTGTTGATCAGAGAGGTGCAAATACCACACGCCAAGATGTCGTCTCCTGGTATTGGACAACGGATGGAATGTATACGACGTGCTCAACCTACAAGGCAATGTTCTGGGGCTCTTACTCGAGCACTTGCTCTCAAACTTTCTGGAAGGCTTTGGCTGAAACCAAAGTACAAAATTTCTGTTGACACCTGTCGCTTGGGAGGATTCTGACGCGGACAAGCTGATCCAGAGAGGATGGCAAGGAAGCGAGATTTGTTCGATGTGCTGTTCGCAGGAGGAGTCGGTGGAGCATCTTCTTCTGAACTGCTATTTTGCTCGCCAAGTTTGGAGGAGGACCGCGTCTTGGTCTGGTTTCCAGACATTATGACGTGAAGATGGCCTCCGGGAGGGCATGGTTTACTCCTGGTGGCTGGAGCGAGCCTGCCATATCCCTGTGACCAACCGACAAAAGTTTGATGGGACTGTAGCTTACAATTTTGGCAGATTTGGAAAGATAGGAATGGGAGAGTTTTTTACAATGCTTATGCTGGTGTCGAGGACACTTTCTTTAGAATGTAGGTGTCCATCCTAACGAGAGAGTTGGCATTTGCCAGAGTGATACTGTATGATGGAGGCTAAGGCCATCACATCGAATTGTAACCAGGTATCAGCCTAAATTTGTGTTTTTCTTCTCCTCTAATAGAAACAGCAGCGCTCCTGCCAACATTTCGAACAGGTATGTCCGCAGCGAAGTGCTGACTACTTGGAGGCTATATACATGCTGTAAAGTGTTGGGTATTTGGAGGTAGTTCTTAATGCATACAAACTGCTCATACCAGTGTTAATATTTTATTTTCTATCAAGGCGACCTGAATGATTGTTCATTTATCTCTCTATAGTTCGGTGAATCTTTGAATTTACTTTCTGGATGTACAATAAATAATCAAACTGAAATTCCGATGCAAACATGTTGGGTAAATGAATAAAAAATTTACCGACCTCTGTTCTCCTGAGATGTTACGCTGAAATGGATTTGAAATCATTCATATGACTGTACTTAGGTTAGGTATTTTCTAGACTTCTTATTTTGAATGAATATACTCCCTCCGTTTGGAATTAATTGTCACTCAAATAATCAATTCTACACACTGAAACGCATCTATATACACTCATTTCAGCAACATTTAATTCCGGAGGAAGGTTGAGCCTTGCAAGGTCACTGTAATGGTGTGTATGCTTCCAAATGTTGATATAAGGAAGATGCTGTCCTGATATTACCAATGGTTTCTGGTGCGAGCTTTAAACATAGGACATGCTAAAAATCAAATTAATGTGTCTTTAGGATAGTTGAATTCATGGTACTTCTAATATCTATGCAAAATATGTAGTCGTGCTTATGCACTAGATGTGGGGAGTAGCTCGTGGAGTTTGGCCTTCACATCCTCCACATTCACTTGTGCTTTTGCGGTTCAGTGAATCTCATGTGCTAGCAAAGCTCGTTGCCTTGAGATTGACCATGTTTGAACGTTGAGGTAGACACTGCAGCCACCGTCGGTGAGGACGAGAAGGGGATACGCCATGACACTCGTGGGGCACTCTCTATTGAAATAGATGGTGTTGGTGCTTTAGGTTAGGCGTGTGGTATTTTTTTTCTCCCGTTGCAACTCACGGGCATGTTTGCTAGGTAATAATAAAACTGCCGTGTACAAAAAATTATAAATACTGCCATGTTATTTCTTTAGTAAAATTGTCATGTACGTGAGTGAAATAATAATAATATTTTGCCACCTGGGTAAAAAGGGAGAAGAAAAAGGTCGCTAGCCAATTTGGTGGGTACTGGTGTTTGGAAATAGGACTTGTTCACCGGCTTTTGTATCACAGCGAAGGGTTTAGAAATCTGACATGTGTCCATTTCATGTGCCAAGATTCGGATAACGAATCCGACGGAAAAGAGCGCGTTCACCAGGATTCTCCCCCAGCGAATGGTCGCCAGTTAACATTTCCAAAATAATAAGGAATGACTAGAGTCCGTGTAAGCCGAGTGATGGTAACCCGAAGAGAACGCCGTGATCAACTTCTTTCCCAAGTACTCCAAGCAAACCACAGTGCCACACACTGCTCTCCCTCCGCTCGCCTCTGCAATCCCTTCCCCCCCCTCCAGATTCTCACCGAGCCGCGAGACCGGGAGCGCCATGGCGAGGATCAAAGTAAGAGCAGGAAAATTTCTCGGTATGGCATGTGGCATTGGCGCCATCACCTCACGTCTCCCTGAATGTGGTTTCAGCGCCATGGACATGGGTCGAAGAGGCTTTGCCGGAGGTCGAGGGCGGCCAGGCGGTCGAGCGAAGGTGGCACTCCTGCTGCTCCAGGTTCCTCGCACACTAGCGTACCAGAGATCCCGCCGCAGCAGCATCACCAGGAATTGGTACGTCCCGATCTGGTTCCACCAACCCAGGCGTGCGTTTGGTAAACGCGCCATGTAAGTTGCACAACTTTGTCACAGCGCGCCCACAACCTGTTCGATGAAATACTAGCAGGTAGCCCACTGTCCATATCTGACGCTGGTTGCACCCCTTCCCAGAGTAGTCAAGGTTCAGTTCAGCGACTAGGTCCAGTTCTATCACCATGAGAGCCGGTCCAAAGCACTTTTGGGTCCGGGGCGATGTAAAATAATTGTCTTTTATACTAAACTTTAATACCTATTATAAACTAAGTGTATCACATTACAGTTATGATTAATACATATTTTTATTTCTTAGACACATAAAATGTTTTCAAATAACACTTGTACTATTTATTTGTATGCAGTTGTAATTTATTATCATTGAAAGTTTTCATTCTACAAAATGAAAATTTTATGATGTACCAATTTTTTCTTTATTGTTAAAACAATCTTTCAGATTCATTCTTCTCATTTTGTATAAACGATATAGTGTATACACATTTGGATATCTATGTGTGTGCTCATATATCTTTTGATATTATTAAATATTATGGTAGAGATTTTTAAATTATATACACACTAATAAATATTTTAATAGTGGTTTCTAGTGTATATTAGGCAGTCATATTTATGGAAACTTCTAAAGGGATAGAAAATGTGGCTTCCAAATTGGGTTTAGTAATAGAATCATTGAAAAACCAAATTGTTCTTGATTGTATTTTTTACGTATGATTCTATTACCTAACAGGCTCGTCCAGATTCACATGGTTTGGTTTCGTACAAATGAGATACCTACACACTTATCAAATTATAAATTGTGTATTGGTTTAAACACAGAAATCTACTTATCATAATTTTCATTATGATACTAAGACATGCATTGTAAAGAGACATTAATGTACTTGAACTCAACTTCGCTAGCCGGATTGGTTTGCCTATGTGTGGTATAACTTATTAGTATATGGCGTGAACTTACACTTCTGCAAACTGAGACTCTATTTTATCCATTTAATAATATTTCAGATGTAATGTATATACTTCTATAGTTCTTACTAATATAAGTTATAGTTGGGGCCCTCCCCTCTTGGGGCCCGGGGTGGTCGCCCCTTTTGCGCGGCATAGGCCGGCCCTGATCACCATGAATCCTTGCTTGTTCTTACCTATGTGCCAATCGCCAACTGTTGTCCAGCTTGCCTCGCTGTCTATGTGCTTGTCATTGTCGACATCACACACTGTTGTGCATGTCTATGGGCTATACTCCGCTCGATCGGCTTAGGGCATCTCCAGCCGCGCCCCCAAGAAGGCCTCCCCAGGCGATTTTTTCGTGCCGGCGCCGAAAAAACGGCCCAGTCGCGCCCCTAGGAGCCCGATTTTCGCCGGCTTGGGCCGAAAACAGCGCCGGCGGACCCAGCCCGAACCCGGCGCTGGGGCGCCAGGCGCCGGCGAACTTTTTGGCGCGAAGAAACGCGGGCCCGACGCGTTAGCGACGGGTTACTTCCCTTCGTCGTCCTCATCGCCTCGTTTCGCGGCAAATCAATGCCAAAGCTGCCGCTGCTGCCGCGGTCAGCCTGCGCCATTGATGCTTCACGGCGGCGCAGATGAAGGCCGGACGACGCGCGTCCCTCGCCCTCGCCTCGCCCGCCATGCGTACGCACGGTGCCACGCGTGTGGGCGGCGCGTCGGCCTATATATGCCGCGCCCTGGCGCACTCGCTCGTCTCACACTTCCCCTCCGCCGTTGCTCCTTCCCCTCCGCCGTCGCTCCTTCCTCTCCTCTCCTCCTTTTCGCCCTCCTTTTCGCCGCCTTCCAATGGCCGAACGTTTCCCAGGCGACGGCGCGGCGGCGAACGGCTTCGGCCGCCACCATCTCCATGAAGACGAGGCTCGCCTCCTTTATGAGGCCGAGTACCCGGTCCCGCCGGACATGCGGGTGCTCGGGGCGTCGAGGATCAGCGCGGGCGGCGTGCCGGTGCCCCCGGTACCCTCCGGCGCGGTGCGGCGCGCGGAGATCGCCCGCATCCGATCGAACTGCCGCTGCGGCGAGGAGAATGCCACAGATACGCCCGACAGCCCGCTGTGGGAGCCGTACTTCCGCCGCCGTCACGCCGAGCAACTCGAGGCCACCAACGGCGTCGTGCCCTTCGGCAGGCAAAACTCCGCCGGCCGGCGTCGATGGTGGGGCGTGCCAGGGAGCACGCTGGACGCCGTCCTCGAGTACATCGAGGGCGGCAACACGCCGCGCCTCGACTACCCCGCTCCCCCTTCCTTTTCACGCCGCCGAAGCTCACAGACCCCGAGGCGCATGGAGACCGGGGTCCTCCTCGTCCGTCGGCTCGCCGCCTCCGCCCGTCAGCCGGAGCCCAGACACGCTTGTGGTCGCGCGCACCCGCAGCTCCGGCGTCCGTATCGGCGCCCCGTCAAGCCGGAGCCCCACCGGCCGTTTTGTCCTCGTCGAGCCCAAGCCGGAGCCCGGCCTCGTCGAGCCCAAGAAGGAGCCCGGCCTCCCCGCGGAGTACGAGGAGATAGTCCGCGCGGCTTCTCCGACGAGGACGCCATATGCGGTGGGCGCGGAGGCTACCTCCAGAGAGACGGTCCGCGAGATGCGGGCCTCGAGGAGATCGCCGCCGCAGCGCGGCGCGAGGACAGCACACGCGTCGTGATCCTCGACAGCGACGACGACGACGCCCCCGGACCTTCCAACCCGCCGCGCCAACCGGGGGAGGGGTGCAGCAGGGACGGCGGAGGTTTAGGCGGGGGCGGCAGCGGCGACGACGACGACGACGACGACGACGACGACGACGGCGGCGGCGACTACACGCGGTTCTACAGCCTCCTCGGCATGTAGCCGCGTGGGCGGGCGGCGAGGCGGGCGGCGGGAGTAGCCCGCCGTTTTTTTTAAAAAAATATGTTTAAGTTTGAACGAACTCGCCGAAGTTTGCAATGAATTTGCGCCGTGTTTGTGCCGTGTTTAAATTTTTTAAAATACCGTGGCGCCATGACCGGGGGCATCACGCCCCGATCTTGTGTTTAGCGCCGGTGTGCCCTGTAAATTTTGCCCTCTCGGGGGCCAACGGCTGGAGATGCCCTTACGCAGCAAATTTTGGGGTTTGGAGGTGGCCCCGTATTCGGAAATGGCATGGAAGTCCACGGCTCCTCTAGTCCTCTGTAGTGTCGTTTCCATGCTTGACTCGAAGGAAGAAATAGATGTTGGACCTTGGATCGCGGTGGCCTGCCACCTCAAGCGGCATGCCCGTTCGTTGACCAAGCGGAGGAGACGCTGAACCACCTCAAGCAGCGGGCCCCTTTTGGCTCTGCTTCATCCAAACCCAAACGGACACATCTGAATGAAATGGGTATCCCTGATAGAGTTGCCCCTAAGAGCATCTCCAACAGCCGCGCTAAACTAGCGCCGCGCCGCAAATTAGGCTGTTTTAGCGCGCAGCAGCAACGCCAGGCGGTGGCTCCAATGACGCAAAAAACACAAGCGCCTTCTCTATAACGAGTTGGGTGCGCGGTCGGATACGCTATCCCACGCAGTGTATTTGGGGAGCCCGCTTCTGCGCGCGGCACACTCGAGCGCTCGCGTCGCACTCTCTCCTCTCCCACTTCCACCCCCATTCGGCCGCGCCGTCGCCGCCGCCAGCGCCCCGGCGACCGTTCAGCGCTTCCCCGCCTATCCTCAGCGCCGCCGCCCCCCCCTCCTAGTCCCGCCGCCCTCACACGCGCCCGTCGTCCGAGGAACAGCGTAGCGCTTCATTGTCGCGCCAGCGCAAGAAGGTGTTCGCAAAACGCCTACAAGGTATGTATTGCTCAAACTTCATGAATTTGGTGCATGTTTTTAATTGTAGTTTTTATAGTATAGTATTGAACATTGTAGATGAGTTCGTCGTATGATTCTTCCGAAGAAGAATTTGATATGGAACAGGAGGAGAATCTTGCAATGATCCTAGCTATGCATATCAATAAAAAACCGAAGCACGGTGGTTCGGTTATGGGTCGGGAGAAAATTTGGAGAGATAGGATTGATGCCCGTAACAGATTGACGAGGAACTATTTCGTGGAGAATTTCACATACCCGGAGTCGTATTTTCGTCGCCGGTTTAGGATGAGCACCGACTTGTTCAGGCAAATTGCAGAAAAACTAGCGAGCCATGATCGGTTTTTTCAGCAAAGGAGGAATGCCGCCGGAGAGCTCGGGCATAGCACCTTTCTGAAGGTGACAACCGCTTTGCGTATGTTGGTATACGGTATCCCGGCTGATCTAGTTGATGATCACTTGGCTATGGGTGAGAGCCAAGCCATCATGTGTGTCAAGCGCTTTGCAGTGGGAATTGTGCAAGTGTTTGGCGAGGAGTATTTGAGATCTCCCAATGCTGAAGACGTCGCAAGGCTATTGGCGATGAACAAAGCTCGCGGCTTTCCTGGCATGCTTGGCTCAATAGGTTGCATGCATTGGAGTTGGAAGAATTGTCCAAAGGCATGGCATGGGCAATTCCACGGCAAAAAAAAGGGGTCCACTATAATCCTTGAAGCGATGGCCGATCAGGAGACTTGGATTTGGCATGCATTCTTTGGAATGCCTGTATCTTTGAATGACACCAATGTTGTCAACCGGTCACCACTGATAAATAAGATTGCAAATGGTGAGTTGCCACCGGTGCAGTTTGTAACAAATGGATGTACGTACAACTATGTCTATTATTTAGCGGATGACATCTATCCAAAGTGGCAAACCTTCGTGAATCCGTTGAAAAAGCCGGAAGGCAAGAAAAATCTTGATTTCCACAATGCTCAGGCGGCGGCTAGAAAAGATGTGGAGAGAGCATTTGGGATTTTGCAAGCCCAATTTGCTATTGTGAGAGGACAGGCTAGATTGTGGGATCAAAAAATGCTTTGGTACATCATGCACGCTTGTGTGATCATGCACAACATGATCATCGAGAATGAGCGTGGCCAAGATTTAGACTACTCACAGTATGAGCTCTTGGGACATCCCGTGCGAGTGCGACGGAGGGCTGAAAGGGTAGCCCGTTTTGTTGCCTCCTATCATGCCATTCGGCATCCCGCAACGCACAATGAACTTTAGAAGGATCTGATTAAAGAGTGGTGGGCATGGAATGGACGACAAAGAGCATGATTTCTGCATTCGACATTGTATTGTTCATGAACTATTTGTTGTGTTTATTGTAGTATTTGTTGTACTAAACTATTTGTTTGGGTTGTAATAACGGAATTGAACTATTTATTGTTGATTTATTTCGTTTGTTTGATCATTTTTACTTTTATTTGAAATGTATATGTGGTTTGTGTGTGCATGCTGCTGTATTTTTTTGCCTCTTTGGAGCGGCGCTGCTGCATTATAGCGTGACTCTTTGGAGCTAGCGGCGGTGTCGCTTAAACCAGCCGGCGCTTCATACTAGTTTTTAGCGCTGGCCTTGCGGCTGTTGGAGATGCTCTAAGGAGGGCGTAAATTTTGGGGATTCAGCTAGATCTTAGCAGTTGCATTACTTAGTGCTGGAATAGAAATTCTAGTCGTCACTGTTGATGTCGTTGATGACGACGTCTGTGTACATGCCCCTGTCGCTTGGGTAATCCTGTTGTGGATCTCTCTTGGCCGACGGTGTCACTTGGTGGTGGAACTGGCTCCGTCCTCGCAACTGCCGCCGCCGCTCTGTAGCCCTAAGTCGAACATTCCCTGCAACACCGGCTGGTGGTGCACGACTTCGTCAGGAAAGAGCAGCCTAGCGGGGGAGCCGAGGCCGAGGCTCGCCGGGTCGAAGTTGTCGGCGTACTGGTTGCTGTGCGGCGACGTGCTCTTGGTGTAGAACATGGAGTACTGGTGGAGACCCGGCGGTGCGGTGCCGGTGCAAGAAGTAGTGTTGGGCGTCATTGCCGTCAATGCAGACGATGCTGTCGCTGTCGCCGCGGGTTCTCCGGCGGAGGACTTGGACTTGGCGCTGCGCTTGGCGTGGCAGGTGTACCCGCCGCCAACGGCGACGTTGCGGAGCGCGCCGCCGCGGGTCCAATAGCGACGGCATGCTTGGCAGAAGTGACGGGGCTGGGTGAGGGAGTAGTTGTTGAAGTAGCAGAACTTGGTGTTGGTGGAGTCACAGCGCGGGCACTTGAGCCCCGGTTCCGGCTGCGGCAGCCAGGCCAACTGCCCCCGCTCCACCATGGAGATTGGCGCAGAGGTGGCGCAAGCGGTGGCGGTGGTGCTGGGCTTCGTCGACGTTGACGTCCCTGACGCGGCAGCTACGTAGGCGGCCGCTGCTGGAGCCCCGGCGGCGCGACCCGCGATGTCCCTGTCGGCGGCGGGTACCGCCGCCTGGCCAAGCGCGGCGCCCAGCCCAAGGAGGCATTCGCCGCAGAAGTTGCGGGGCTGTTCGTCTCCGACTCGTAATCGAACCGCAGAAGTTGCGGGGCTGTTCCCTATTGCTCTGGATGATCGTCCTCATGTCCGGCTTCGCAATGGTCAGTTGGTCACGACAGCAGCATGTATAGGTCCAAGTGTGATGGCAGCAGTTGTGTTGTGGAGATCCAGTGGCCCGTTGCACTGTTTTGAGCAAAGGGCAGAGGCAATGTGGGTGTGGACATCTGTAACGGAAAATCTTCATGTTTACAGCAGGGATGAACGGAAATTCTGGCAAAGACGTGGAGCTTGTCTAGAACAAAAGTGCACATGGCTTGATGCAATTGAAAATCTTCTTGTGTATAGCCGATTATAATAAATGATGTGGAAGAGCACATGTGTTATCTACTCAATTGGCATGACTGGATGACCAGTGGGCCCCTATAGTGTGGCCGGACTATAAATAGGAGGATGAGGCAATCAAGGAAGGCGGCTTGGGTGGAAAGGGCTTTCGCCCTTGGTTCGGTTTGGCGTGTGTTGGCTGCTCTCCTCTCTACCATCTCTGTACTGCTCATCTCGTTCCTCTTGGTAGCCACCATTAGCTAGCTTCCAGTTACGCCACAAAAGGGTTGCAATATCTGAATCCTTGTTATTGAGTTAACATAGTGCGGAGGTCCTAACAACATACTAATTAACTCGGATCAAAATTAAAATATTGTTTTAAGTAGGAAAACAAATACTGAAGAATTGTCGGAAAGGGGAAAACAATGATTTACAGCCTTACAGGTGTTTAAACTCCTTCATTTAGATACTACTCCATTCTATCTATGTACTAGTTGTGTGACTTGTGTCTGGCTAAGTGGTAATTGGTTTGATTTGAGGTTACCTTGCTATCTAAATTTGGCATCTTGTTATTGATTTTGATACATTATTCATTTGGTGACTCAGATGGACTAATTTTGTTTTTTTTTAACTCAGTTTGAAATGGAGAAGCTAAGTGAGAAGGAAATTGCAATGGCATATCAGAATGTCTTTCACTTTGATGAGGTAAAGCCCTACCCCCCACCACCACCACCACCACCACCACCATCACCAAAAATTGTTTTCCTCTCTGGTCGGATTTTTTTTCCCCAGTGGAACAACCAGTGGGTGGCAACAACTGAAAAGTTGGAGCCATTGTTTCTACTCCCTCTGTTCCTAAATATTTCTCTTTCTAGAGATTTCAACAAGTGACTACATACGGAGCAAAATGAGTGAATCTACACTGTAAAATATGTCTATATACATCAGTATGTGGTAGTCCATTTGAAATATCTAAAAAGACAAATATTTAGGAACGGAGGGAGTAAAAGCTTAAGTGTCTATTACTCGATGTGGTACTCTTAACACATTGGTTGCCTTATTCTTTGATCATTCGTTACTTCAGGAATACAAAGACATCATGATGGAGCATGAATATTATCAATGTGAAATTGAGAAGCTTCAGGCTACAAAGTCAGCTGTTGATAACAGGCTTTCAAAGTTGAAGATGACTACAAAAGCTCCTGATTCAGACAAGCTTAAACACATCAGATCAGCAACGAGGAAGAGCATGGAACTTCAAGAGTGGATTGATATGGCGAACATGCAAATAAGCAAGATCCGTCTTGCAAAAACAGAATTAGAAGTCCTCTATAGATCCTCCAGGTCGATCATCAATCAGCATGTGGCAAGTGAAGATGAAGAAGAGGGGCTATTTCTTGGTTATCTTGCTTATGTTATGATGGAGTGATGCCAGCACTTGAGAAGGAAAGGTAGTAGGACTAAATATCTGGTAACACTTGAAACCTGTGAAAGGAACACATCATGGTAAGGCAGTAGGAGTATATATAGAGTATATGGTTTGAACATACCTCACGAGTAAGGTTGGTAAAAACCTCTGAAGGAAGCACAACATGGTAAGGCAGTAGGAGTATGGTAGCATGTTAGCTTGTGATAACTTTACTATGTCTGTTGTATCTGCAGTCTGTCAGGTGTGGAGGTTCATCCGACTTCTAACTTTGTGCCCTTTTACCTTGTGAATCGTGCTAAATTCAGAACATATATGTGCTCTGTGCTGTGCAGTTCTTAATAGCTTTTACCTCTCTCAGCTTATGATTACTTATATTAATTTTGAAGAAAACTTCTCGTCCTTGGTTATGCCGATCTGGTGGCACGTCTGTCGGGAGAGAAACTGCAATCATAAAGCTGCAGATTTCGTGTGCGCCTGTGATAGAATCTTCCTGGACGATCTTCAAGCTTTGCTCTATGCTACGTTGAAAGGTGTCAACTGGTTTGGCGAGATGTACTTTTATACCCTGTTCTGTTTGTATATGTTGTGCAGCTCAGATCTTCTCTCTCTCTTATCAATGAAGGAGAGCTGTAAAAAATAAGGTGCAGTGAGCTTGTTTTTTGTCTCTTAGTAGGAAGATCTTGCTAGTACTACTCACACAGCTCACTGCAACACAGAGCGAAATACAACAGCCACCATTACCGCGCAAGCTCGCCAGAGAAGCTACTTTAATGGGTGTCGATCCAGTTGCTAAACGGCACTGGCTGTATTTGTACCGTTCGTGCAAGCCAAACAAAAGGGAAACACAGACATGTGATTTCGTCTCCGACTCGTAATCGAACCGGAGACCCAGTCGGGTTCGGCTCGGCACCCTGTTTTTTTCTGCTGTTATAAAGCAACAAAGCGACCACGAACCCCCCCGCCGTGCATCGCTCAAACGCAACCATACCATACCCCAGAGACACAGCGATCGGCAGAGCAAGCAAGCACACCGTCGCATCGACGCGGGCAGCAACGCCGGCAGGCCAGCCGAAGCGCGCGACCAGGTAGCAGTATCGAAGACCGATCGACGGAAAAGGCGTCGATCGGCCGACCGGAGCTGGGCGCGTTCGTGGCCATGGACCGCCTGGGAAGTCATGACGAGAGGGCACCGCCGGCGGGGACGAAGCGCGAGCTCCCGGACCTGGAGTCGCGCACTGCCCCTGCCCTCAGGTCGCTGCTCAGCTCGGTATATGGCAGACGCCAGGAGTTCGCTGAGGGGTCTCAGGCGGCAATCGTGTCGGCGGAACAGTTGATCCGGGAGATCGACGAGGCCTTGGGCGGCGACATGGAGCAAGATTGCAGCACAAAAAATTGAGCTGAAGATTGGACTACTTTGAGAATTCATCACGATATGTAAAAGGATAATGAGCATGGTCCAGAATATATAGGGTGGGTTTGCCCTTCGGTGCATGACCTATTCTTGCATGCTTGTTCGTGGTCTCCTTGTTAGTTCTTGCTTGGGTTGCTATTACTACGTTGCCTAGGTCATCATGAGTTGCCGGCGCATGTCCGGGGATCCTTTCGTCGCTCCTCGTTGTTTAGTTTGTAGGTTTGTGTTCGGCCGTGCCATCTATAGCTTTGTATCGGTGGTGCTTTTCTTTTTGTGTGTGTATCGATAATCCACCTCATCTGCACCCGCTATGATGAAAAAATCAAAACAAATACTATAGAAAAATTCAAAACATTCCTTTTTTTTGCATCGTGGATAATTTGATGAGTGAGATCCAGTCCAATTTTCAAATCATTTGAACATTTGAGCAGTTCTCGGCAAAAAAGACGAATTTGGAGTTGTAAAAAAGTTTACTGTTTACGCACTGAGAGCTAATAGGTTGTCCAAATGACCTGAAAATTGGAGCGGGCCTCACGTAATAAATTTTCTATCATGATTTTTTTATTTTTTTGACTTTTAATGTTTTTTTATTTTTTTGACCGGGTGCAGATGAGCCTATGCATCGATACGCTGCATTCTGTGTGTATAAACTTCTTTCTTCCTCTTAATGCACACACGATCTGCATGGTAAACAGACGTGGTAATGTATTTCTTACTGTAATTCCATGGATATGTATATATGCGTCGTTCATGGTACTATTGTCCTTTGAGGATAAGCAATCATATCAACACCCACCGAGATTTCTGAATGATGTTTATCCCTAATCCTTAGAGCATCTAGAGTTGCGCAGACAACCGGAAGGGGAAGGGGCCGGTGAGGAAATGATGATATCCTCCGCCCTTCTCCTTTATGTTTATATTTTAACTATGTTTTAAATTTGTAGTATGGATTTGCCGTTGAACTCCGATGAACTATGCTTCTTTTGTTTGGAGATATTCGGTGATGAAAAGTTGATCTGATGAACTGCGTGTTGTTGATTGTGTTTACATAGCATTGCATGGTTTGTATGGTCTTGAGGGTTCGGATATGAGGGACGTGAGTGTGGAAGCCACCAAATGAGGCGTGCCCAGTCAGTACCCGTGAACGCGCCTGGGTGCGTCCGTGGGCATTTGAGTGCCTGAATTTGCAACCTGCGGCTGTAGATGCTCTTTTTTTTTTAACAAAATGACAGTTGCGGGAAAACCCTTATTGTTTTTTCATATATCTATATAAATGGGAGGTTTACATAGACATATCAGCTAGTTTACAACCAATCAAAAAGTAGAGTGAAAGCTATACAATAGAAGTACAGAAAGTGATCAGAGCAGCTCTATGTGCTGCTTTAACCCTATGCTGGAGTAAAATCAGATCTTCAGGACTGGAATTTGGCGTCGGCGACAAGTGTGGACGATGGAAAAAACGAGGCGTAGGCGTCGTGCCCTACTATCCGCCAACGGGGCCGGGGGGGCGATCGGGGTTTTTAGGCAACCGCCGCGACCAACCTCTTTTTCCTTGAGATCAGGCATGTCTAGTCTCGCGTCGAGGGAACAGTGTCGGGCCGCGCGAGGTTGTAAAATTCAACAATAAAAGCAGCGCCCAAGGTATCGAACCCTAGTCTGGAACTTTTTGATTGGTTGTAAACTAGCTGATATGTCTATGTAAACCTCACATTTATATAGATATATGAAAAAACAGTAGGGGTTTTCTCGCAACTGTCATTTTGTCAAAAAAAAGAGCATCTACAGCCGCAGGATGCAAATTCAGGCACTCAAATGCCCACGGACGCACCCGGGCGCGTTCGCGGGTACTGACCGGGCACGCCTCATTTGGTGGCTTCCACACTCACGTACCTCATATCCGAACCCTCAAGATCATATAAACCATGCAATGCTACGTAAACACAATCAACAACACGTAGTGAAAGCTATACAATAGAAGTACAGAAAGTGATCAGAGCAGCTCTATGTGCTGCTTTAACCCTATGCTAGAGTAAAATCAGATCTTCGGGACTGGAATTTGGCGTCGGCGACAGGTGTGGACGACGGAAAAAACGAGGCGTAGGCGTCGTGCCCTACTATCCGCCAACGGGGCAGGGGGGTGGCCGCCCCGGGACGCATCAGGTTTTTTTAGGCAACTGCCTGCGACCAACCTCTTTTTCCTTGAGATCAGGCCTGTCTAGTCTCGCGTCGAGGGAACAGTGTCGGGCCGCGCGAGGTTGGAAAATTCAACAATAAAAGCAGCGCCCAAGGTATCGAACCCTGGTCTGCAAGGTGATAATCGGGGCGACCAACCAGTGCACCAGTGAGTAGTTACTTGTTAGAAGTAGGATCGCAACCCACTAGATACGACCGGAGAAGGTCTTCTCTGGTTTTTCTTTGTTTTCTCGTTATTTTTCTCTGATTTTTCATTCTTTTCTTTTTTATTCTCCATTTTTTAATTTTTTTTTGATTTTTTTGTTTTTCATTTTACATTTTTATATACATGTTTAAAATTTCCTCAAATAGTTCTTCAACATTTTTGAAATACCTTTTCAACATTTTTATATACATGATCAAAAAATATAAATACTTATTCAACATTTTAATTTATTGTTATCTTTCATTCTACTTTTCATATATGTCAATGACATTTTCAATAAGTGATCAATATTTTTGTATACACGTTTAACATTGTCCCAACGCCTTTTCAACATTTTCTAAATATTTGTTCAACATTTAATACTTATTTCAACATTTTCAAAATACATGTTCATATTTTTCAAATACTTGTTCAACATTTTCAAATACTCATTTAACATTTTTAATACTTGTTCAACATTTTAAATACTTATTAAACATTTTCAAATAATTGTTCAACATTTTTTAATACTTGTTCAACATTTTTTAAATACTTGTTCAATATTTTTAATACTTATTCAACATTTTTTTAAATACTTGTTCAATATTTGTCAAATACTTGTTCAACATTTTTCAAATGTATGTTTGAATAGTATTTTTTGTAATGTATATGTTGAAAAAATGTTGAACAAGTATTTGAAAAATGTTGAATAAGTTTTAAAATTTTGAATAAGTATTTGAAAAATGTTGAATAAGCGCTCGAACAATGTTAAACGTGTATACAGAAAATGTTTTTGATATATACAAAAATGTAGAGTGAAAGCAATAATAAACATAAGAAAAAACCAAAATTGGAGAAGAAAAAAGAGAAGCATCAAACACAAAAGAAAAGGGGGAAAAGAAAAAAACCAGGAGAAAACCGAGTAAAATGAAGAAAAGAAAACAAAAGGAAAAAAATAAAAACAGGAAAAGAAAGTAAACAGGGTAAAACCCAACTCATTTTTCTTCTACTTGTACGCGTTCTAAATAGTGTACAACAAGTTTTTATTTTTTTTGCATCAATAGTGTACAACAAGTTGATCGTGGCGCGGTGGTTAGCAGCGCTGGGAAGATACTAGTCGATCGTAGGATGGATACCCCGTTGTCATCAATTAAAAAGGTTTATTTTTGAAAATATGCGTCACAGTGGGCTAGCCCGATACGATAGCGATCGGCGCTATAGTTTCCCCTTTTCTCGCGTAACGCGACAAATAGGGGCGCCCCTTCCTAGGGCCGGCCCTTTCTCGTCTTAAACGCATGGACAGACGATCCAGTCACTGATCGTCACAAAAATCGACCCAGACAGGCGTCTCAAACCGACCTTAAACGTCTGGGTTGACATGTACCCCTCATGTTCAGCTCAAATATGAGGCGGTCCGGTCGCGACCGGGCGTGACCCGACATCCGTAATAGGTCATAGTGTTCCCATCTGCAGCGATCCGAAGCTCCTTCCTCTCTCATCTCTGCACCCAAATTTTGGTCCCACGTCGCCGCGCGAGGCAGACGCCGACCGGCTTAAATAGCCATGTCGGCGGATGGCGGCAAACTTATCTGTTGTTGCATATGTCGATCAATTCTCGCTGTGTGAATGAGGTAGATTGCATTTCATAAATTGATGATTGCTCACCAAGTGTGAGATTCATCTCGTTCATATACCTTGCTAGGCCTACCACAATGAAAGAGTTTTTTATTTTGTTCATCGAATTTTATTATTGCCTACACTCAAAAAGAGTTGTGCAAACATCAATGTTTCGTTTATAGAGGACCAGAGAAGATTCATAGTCCTGGTCTATTTCCTTAACAAATCATGCAATGATGATTGAAGCTTACGGTTTCTAGACGACCCGCTTATTAAGCCGGTCGACTAGCTCCTGGGGCGGCAAGGTGGGACCATTATAAAGTATAAGCAATTCATTCGGTCTTTTTTAACAGCCCAGCCGGCCCAAAACAGACGTGATGATCGACGTACATGTGCTTGCATGTATTTGGTGATGTGGAAACAGAGTTTGTGGTTGTACTTCCTCCGTCTCAAAATAAGTGACTCAAAAGTGAGTCAACTTTGTACTAAAGTTAGTACAAAGTTGAGTCATTTTTGAGTCACTTATTTTGGGACGGAGGGAGTAAATAGTAAAATTTGACACCCGCAAAAAAAAAAGTAAAATTTGATGCCGCCCGCTCACGCGTAGAGCATCCTTTGTTGTGCGACACACGTGCAGATGTGGAAATGTGGGATTCCTAGTCGACTCGGAGACATAGCCGGGGTCGGCTCGGCACCCTTTGTTGTGTCGTTATAAAGCAACGAAGCGATCGCAAACTCCCCACCGTGCATCGAGCAAACGCGAAGGAAGCCGAATACCTGTATCGATCGACGAGAAGAGAAAAGAAGAGATGGACGCGGTCGTGGCCATGGACCGCCTGGCCCGTCGTCAACAGAAGCTACCGCCGGCGGGGACGAAGCGCAAGCTCCCGGAGGAGCGCACTTTCCTCCCTCAGCTCGCGGTTCAGCTCGGTGAATGCCAGGCATCGGGAGACCGCTGAGAAGTTTCTGGCGGACATCGCGTCCGCCGACGAGGTGATCCGGGAGCTCGACGAGGCGCTGGCGAAGCAGGGTGACGACATGGAGCAAGGCTAGTTAAGCTGGCGCATCGAGCACAGTCAGAGTGGACGGATCGACACATCAGTCGATGGCGTCGATGGTACCGCCGTCTCCTTTCTAATCGGAGGTGCAAGCAGAAAAAAAAAGAACTGAAGATTGTAGTTCTGATGTGAGCAAGCGTTGTGTTACTTTGAGAATATTTAAAAGGATGATGAGTATTGTCCAGAATATATATCAAGTGGGCTTGTCCTTCGGTGCATAATCTATGCTTTTTCGTGCTTGTTGATGGTCCTTGTTTTTTATTTCGAAATATAACAAACCTTATTTAGTAGCAAATAACGGTTACATTGTGTATAAGAAGAGCTGCAATATCATCCAAGGGCTCCTCAAACCAATTCCTTGTCACGGAAAATTTCACTAACCTAGCAAGTTTATGGGCAACCTTATTCCCTCCTTCAAAACTAGTGAGGAAAATCACAAGCCAAAAATAGCAATCAAAAACTGTCGTCGCCGCTTCCGCAGATCGTCCACCATTCTTCATCGTATCAATGATTTTTATTATCAGAGTTAATAACAAGACGATTGCAACCCGTTTTTTGTGTAAGAGACAAGCCAAACTTTAGAGTCAAAGCTTCTGCTGTCAAAATATCAGTACGTCAATCAATCTTCCAATTTTCACCAACAGTGGATTTTTTTGCCAACTCTGAGTACAACACCCGTTGTGCCCCTAAGCATATCATGCTCAAAAGATGTTTCCACATTGTAACATAACAAAACCCGCTGGAGGTCTAGTCCAACCCCACCCCCCATTTTGCTGGAGGCATTAGGGGAATGAGCATTGGCAAAATTTGCCGTTATAGCACGAATCCCTATTGAAGTCTGGTTCTCATCTTGAAGCTTCCCCTCATGAATCAACTTACATTGATCCCATCATAAGTACCAAGTGGTTATGGCAATCAATTCACAGACATTCTGTATATAAAAAATAGATAAATCCTGGTCCGACATAAGAAGTAAGAACTCAAAGACTGCCTCACGCGCACGATCAATAGCTTCTCACGTGCATGATCAATAGCACAAGCTTTGTTAATCACCCCGTGCACTTCCAACTTATTCCAAACATCCTTTGCTTTCTAACAAAGAAACAACACATGCTTTGTTATCTTCCGGCCCATTAGAACATGATGGGCATGTGGGCAAATTTTTCATGTGTCTATTAGCAAGTGTAACACGACAAGGGAGATCTCCATGTAACTTACGCCCAATAAAATTCTTTACATTCATCAGACAAGACAATTTCCAAATCTTACCCCAAATGAGATTGGCATTGGTTCATCCTATACCGTTGGTGTATTGCAATTTCCTTCCATATTGGTGGTTCCACTCCACCAAATAAGCTGAACGAATAGCGAAGAACCCATTTTTTGTATAACTCTAAGCAATATAATCCAACATGTTATGAATAGGAAGGGGAATCGCGAGGACTCGTTGTGCATCAATGGGCCATAGGGTTTGCCTCACCAAACCTTCATCCCAAGAATCTGTGACTGAATCAATAAGATTAGAAACTTTTGACATGAGTAGGAGTAATGATTTTCCTATTTGCATAATTCGGAATCCATGCATCTTTCCAAATGTCGATATTTTGTCCATTTTCAACTCGCCAAATATAGCCATTCTTTAGTGATGTGACTCCCACCATAATGCATTGCTATGTAAAGGTGGATCCTTTTTTAAAACTTGCATTCATCAGGTCACCATCAAGGAAGTACTTAGCTCTCAAGATAGCGGCACATAAAGAGTTAGGATTGCCAAGAAGATGCCATGCTTGTTTAGCCAACAAAGCCAGGTTGAAACAATGTAAGTCTCGGAAGCCCATATCTCCTTGATCTTTTGGCACACACATCTTCCACCAACCCATCCAATGCATCCTCTTCGGATTGTCCTCGTCACCCCACCAGAAATGTGACATCGCATCAATTATTCCTTTGCAATTTTTTTGAGGAATTTTAAAGATGGACATGGCATATGTGGGGATAACTTGAACAACAGACTTGAGGAGAGTTTCCTTCCCTCCAGCAGATAACAATTTTTCTTTCCATCCACTAATTTTCATGATAATCCGACCAATCATGGATCGAAAAGAATCACTCTTATCCATACCCATGTTAGCTGACAAGCCCAAATATTTGTCACTAAGAGCTTCGGTCATTACATTCAGAGTTGTGCAAATTTGTGCCTTGTCTTCCACTTTCATATTTGGACTAAAAAAGATGCTTGATTTTTCTACACTCGCCATTTGCCCCGAAACAACACAATAAGAATCCAAAATTGATTTCAGAGCCTCCGCATTCATGGCACTAGCTCGCATAAGGATCAAAGAGTCATTCACGAAGAGAAGATTGGAAATTGGTGGGGCATCCCTCCTGACCTTTACTCCAGTCATATTGTCATTCTCCTCCGCATGAGCCAAAAGGGCGGTCAAACCTCAGTACATAACAATTAACAGGAATAGATAGGGAAAGAGAGGATCCCCCTGCCTTAATTCTCTAGTAGGTATAAATCTCTTAGTTTCTTCGGCATTAAAACAAACATGGTATTCCATAGTGTATACACATTGCATAATCAAATTCATCCGATTCTCCTGAAATCCTAACTTTGACAAAATTTTCTTTAAAAAGACTACTCCACTCGGTAGTATGCTTTGTGCATATCCATTTTGATGGCACATGGACCCTCTTTTCTCGCTCTTTTCTTTTTAATTCCATGGAAGCACTCATATGCCACTAAAATATTATCTGTAATCATTCTTTCAGGCAGAAAGGCACTCTGAGTGGGGCCGATAATATCCGATAGGATTACTTCAATCGCGCAACAATCATTTTTGATATAACCTTGTACACCACATCACACAAACTCAGTGGTCCGAATTGCTTTTCCGGAGAATTTACCTTTGGGATCATCACAAATTGCTATATTGTTCCAACCATACGGTATAGAACACGTATTCACCGCATGTAGGACCTCTTCGGTCAGATCATCTCCCAGCATAGAACAACAGCCAAATAGGGGGCGAGAAGAGCAACATTCATCTCGTCGATTACCTTTCTTTCGACCAGAGAAATAACCTCGGAGTTCGTTTGGGTAAATTATGAGGTAAAAAGGTTAGAAAATACCCCTTAATGTGGTCCTTCAACTCCGTGTCTTGCACCCAAACACCAGTATCATCAAGGAGTTTCTTGATATGATTTTTCTTCTTTCTGACCATTGCCGCATTATGGAACAAATAGGTGTTACGGTCCCCATGCAGAGCCAGTTTGCGCAACCACATTGTAACCAGCAAATCTCTTCTTGTTCCAAAAGATTTTCAATAAGGACAAGAATTTCCTTCTGTCATGTTTGAGAGTCTGCATTCAAAGGCCCCCTTCACAGCTTCTCTAATCCTTTTTTAAACTTATTAATTCTTCTCTTCGGACCCTTCAAAATATCACGATCTCATATATATAAGTCTGTTTGCATCGCCTGTGTATGCTCAGCGAGAGATGGTCCAAGGCCCACCAGCTTTGATTTATCCCATATAGTACGAACAATTTCCCCAATTGTCTCCTCTCGGAGCCATCGAGTTTCAAACTGTTTCACTCGTCCCCGCGGACGATTAAACATATTGCCATAAAAAAAAAATTGTGTCCAGGATGAGAGGATGATGATCAAATGTACGTGTTCTTCATTTATGACTGCGTTTCTAGGAAATTTATTCGCCCATTCTAAATTACGTACTGCATGATCGAGTCTCTCCCTTATTTCGCCTCTCCTCCAAGTGAAAGGATCTTCAATACATCCCATATCCTCCAAACCACACTCTCCCAAACAGTTACGAAATTCTCTCATCACTGTATTTGATCAAGCATTGCCCCTTTCTTTCTCATAGGAATACAAAATTTCGTTAAAATCACCCATGACAACCCAAGGATATGATGCACAGTTGTGTAACTTGGGGAGATCAGCCCCATCATAAAACCTCATAAAATGCTTATTGTCCCACCCAGGATAGCCATAAAACCTCGTAAAATGCCAATCCACAGATCTTTCATAAACAAAATATCAATAAAATGCGAAGACAAATGTTGGTGGTCCTTGTTGTTCTCGCTTGCTTGGGGTGATGAAGTCATGTACCTAGGGTAGGGTCATGAACCTGTCCAAAGTATCCTCCCCAAGGACATCTTCAGAAGAAGCTGCCTTCCAGACGACCAAGAGAGATTCCACTCGACGGACTCGAAGGCACTCGACCATGAAGACTCACTCGACCACCAGGAGATTAAGAGCCACTTTGTATCCAAACGGTCTGTAATTAAGTAGTCTTTATGGCCATGATGACACTTTATGTAGGGCGTTACCAGTAACTCCAATCCTTTATGTACTTTAAACCCTGCATAACTGAGGGCCGGAGGGGTCTGGCAGACACTATATAAGCCACCCCCCTCCTCAGTGTAAAGGGTTCGCACCCCTGTAACTCATACGCATATAATCCAGTCGACCGCCTCCGGGCTCCGAGACGTAGGGCTGTTACTTCCTCCGAGAAGGGCCTGAACTCATAAATCCCTTGCGTATACAACTACTCCATAGCTAGGATCTTGCCTCTCCATACCTACCCCCCATTCTACTGTCAGTCTTAGTACCACGACAGTTGGCGCCCACCTTGGGGCTAGTGTCTTAGCGACTTTTTGGAGAAGTTGCAATTGTTCTGATCGCCTTCATCATGGTTTCTGGCGGAGTTCTGGTTGAGGGCCGCGAGATCCGTCTCGGTGCGCTCACTTTCATCGCCGACGACTCCGCTTCGCTCCAGGAAGCTCCACTCGACATCGGCGCGCTCCCCGTCCGTGGTGCGACGCATTTTCGGGCGTGTGTCCGAGGCGTCCTGCTGCGGCAACCGTCGACTCCGTATCGGTCGACTCCTGTGTCGTCCTCCCTCCCTGTCTCCCGCCAGCGCAAGCGCTCTGGTCGGTCGAGGCTTCAGCGGTGGGTGAGACACGCAGTGGCTCGCCAATCGGCCACCACCCAAGTCGCGGCAATCGAGCCCGACGAATCTCTCTACGGCCTGTTTGATCTGTCGACTGGCTCCGTAGAGACTGCATCTGAGTGCGACAGCAGTGATCCATCGGCGGAGGTCTTGATGGTCAATGGGCCTCGTAGCCCTCCCGGCTTCCCTCGCACCGACGGGATGGACGGTGGAGGCGATCCCTCTCAGGCCCACGAGGAATATCAGCTCGAGCCGCTCACTTCTCTGCAAAGGGAAGATCTTCGCTGCCGGAACATGGATGCCCTGCATACTCCCATCGCAGGAGAAACTCCCGAGGCTCGTGCCTTGGAGGAGGCTCATTTGGCCAACTTGGCAGAACGCACTCGACTGGAGAACCTCCAGCGAGCACTCGACGAACGTGCGCGGCAACGAGTACCCGACTCCAGTTGACGTGAACTCTTTCCGCAACCAACTCAGGTATATCGAATCCCGATTCAGAATCTAGCAGCTGCAGCCCGTACAGCAGAGCCAATTCAGCCCTCTCAGTCGGAGGCTGGAGAGGCTTGATGCAGATCAGGGATTTGCTCTGAGCAGCAGGAGATCAGAATTCAGCTGTGTCACACCATCCGCAAAAAGGATTCACAACGATTAAATCGCTGCGAATCTGATTCGATCGGCTCGTAGCCCAAGATCGCCTCTGCGGCACGAGGGACGTGAAGGTTGACGTGACCAGTATGATGACCGATTCGATCGTAATGATCGACGTCGAGTGCCCACTCCTCCCCCAAGGGGTGGGTCTTACGCCCATCGGTAGCAAGATGACAGGCGCCAGCTCAGTGTTGGGCGAAGAGCTCCGGTCGACCCCAGGGAACCAGGCTTTGACGCGAGATCTATCATCGTGCAAGGTTTGGTCGATCGGAACAGAGCTCATCGAGGTGGCCATGACAGAGATGCGCCCACTAGCAGCCGAGTCCATGTTTCAGGCCCAGAATGTTTTAGCAGAGCCATCAGAGCCGCAGTGATACCCCCAACTTCAGGTTGGCGACTGGGGTAAGTAAGTTCACCGGTGAGTCCAAGCCTGAAACCTAGCTTGAAGACTACCGAGTGGCGGTACAGATTGGTAGCGGTAATGATGAGGTGGCCATGAAGCACTTACCACTCATGTTGGAGGGTTCGGCCAGGGCGTGGTTGAATCAGTTAGCTCCTAGCAGAATTTACACTTGGGAAGATCTTTCCCGAGTGTTCGTCAGGACATTTGAGGGAACTTGCAAGCGACCAGCAAGATTGACAGAACTGCAAGTCTGCGTGCAAGAGTCGAATGAAACCCTAAGAGATTACATCTAGAGATGGATCACCTTGCATCATACCGTGGAGAATGTGTCTGATCATCAAGCGGTCTGTGCCTTCAAGGATGGTGTCAAGAACAGAGAGTAAAGTTTGAAGTTTGGTCGAACCGGAGATATGACCCTGAGTCGAATGATCGAGATTGCCACCAAATACGCCAACAGTGAAGAAGAGGATAGACTCCGGAGTGGCAAGTACAAGCCGAGTCAGTTGAAAAAAGGAAACTCCAGTCGAAAGCAGAAGCGGAAAGCCGAGCCAGCTACTCCTGGAGAGACTCTGGCCGTGACTCAGGGAAAACTCAAAGGGAAGCCCAAAGGATCCTGGAACCCCAAGAAGGTAAAGAATAAGGAAGGAAATGACGTGATGGATCTGCCGTGTCACATCCACACAAAGAAAGACGAAGAGGGTAACTTCATCTACCCGAAACATACCACTCGCCAGTGTCGGCTCTTAATCCAGCAGTTCCAAGGAAAACAACCCAAGGACAAGGAAAAGGAGTCGGACAAGGCTGAGGACAAGGAGGACAGTGATGGAGGATATCCTCATGTCAATTCCACCATGATGATTTTTGCTGATGTGGAGAGCAAAAGTCGATTGAAAGTTATCAACCGTGAGGTAAATATGGTCGGTCCGGCGACACCAAGTTATCTGAGATGGTCTCAAACTGCCATTACGTTCGACCAGTCCGATCATCTGACTCAGGTAGCCACCCCTGGGAGGCAAGATTTGGTGGTCGACCCAGTCGTCGAAGGCACTCGACTGACGAAGGTGCTGATGGATGGTGGTAGTGGACTGAATATATTGTATGCGGAGACGCTAAAGGGAATGGGCATTCCGATGTCCAGACTCAGCTCCAGCAACATGAGTTTTCATGGAGTCATTCCTGGAAAGAAGGCTGAGTCACTCGGCCAAATAGCTCTAGATGTGGTGTTCGGCGACTCGAAGCATTTCCGCAAAGAGAAGCTGACATTTGAGGTCGTGGATTTCTAGAGCGCTTACCACACTATTTTGGGGAGACCAGCTTACGCACGGTTCATGGCTCGACCATGTTACGTGTACCTCAAACTGAAGATGCCTGGCCCCAAAGGCGTGATCACTATCACTGGCAATCGGAAGAAGGCAGAAGAGTGTTTTCAGAAAGGCTCGAAGATTGCCGATTCCCAGATAACATTGGTAGAGCTAGAAGAATACAAGAAAAATGCAGATCCGAGTGATTTGTTGCGGGCCAAGAAGCCCGCCACAGAGTCAGCGTTCCAGTCATCTGGTGAGACGAAGCCCGTTCACATTCACGCGACCGACCCCAGCGCAGCTCCGGCCCATATTTCCACAACACTCGACTCAAAATAGGAAGAAGCACTCATCCAGTTCCTCCGTGAGAACTGGGACATCTTTGCATGGAAGCCTGCTGACATGCTAGGTGTTCCCAGGGGGCTGGCTGAGCATCGTCTAAGAGTCGACTCAAAAGCAAAACCTGTCAAAGAACATCTTCGACGGTCTGCCGTCCAGAAGAGAAAGGCCATTGGCGAGGAGGTGGCTCGACTCCTGGCAGCAGAGTTTATCCGAGGGATATACCACTCCGAGTGGTTCGCCAATGTCGTCATGGTCCCCAAGAAGGACAAGTCACTTCGCATGTGCATCGATTTCAAACACATCAATTGGGCCTGCCCGAAAGATCATTTCCTCTCCCTTGCATCGACCAAATTGTCGACTCGACTGCGGGATGCGAGAGATTGTCTTTTATCGCCTATTCGGGTACCATCGATCCGTCAGTATGGACTGATGAGATCAAAACAGCTTTCATCACTCCATTCGGTGCTTCGCTATGTCACCATGACATTCGGTCTCAAGAATGCCGGAGCCACGTTCATGAGGATGATTCAAAAGTGTTTACTCACTCAAATCAGTCGAAATGTGGAAGCGTACATGGATGATATCGTGGTCAAGTCACGAAAGGGTTCCGACCTGTTGACTGACCTCGCTGAAACATTTGCCAATCTCGGGAGGTATGATATCGCTTAATCCATCAAAGTGCACATTCGGAGTTCCTGTGGAAAGTTACTCGGTTTTCTCGTTTCAGAACGAGGAATCGACGCTAACACAGAAAAAGTTGGCACCATACTCCGAATGAAACGCCCTATGCGTGTGCACGATGTCCAGAAGCTTACTGGATGCTTGGCCGCGTTAAGTCGATTCATCTCTCACCTCGGTGAAAAGGCATTGCCTCTTTACCGACTGATGAAGAAGGCAGACAAGTTCGAGTGGACTCCAGAAGCTGATGCAAAGTTTGCCGAGCTAAAAGCTCTGCTCTCCACCCAGCCGGTGCTTGCTGCTCCAATCAGCAAAGAGCCTCTGTTGCTTTACATTGCAGCCACAGGACAAGTCGTTAGTACAGTACTTATGGTCGAGCGGGAAGAAGAATGGAGAGCCTTCAAAGTTCAGCGCCCAGTGTATTATCTCTCTGAAGTTTTGACTCCATCGAAGCAAAGATATCCTCATTATCAGAAGCTTGTGTATGGGATCTACATAACCACGAAGAAGGTTGCTCATTATTTCTCTGATCATTCCATTACAGTCGTCAGCGACGCCCCACTGTCAGAGATCCTGCACAACAGAGATGCAACTGGTCGAGTGGCGAAATGGGTGATTGAACTCCTTCCCCTTGATATCAAGTTTGAGGCAAAGAAAGCCATTAAGTCTCAGGCGATAGCAGATTTCCTTGCCGAGTGGATTGAACAACAATAGCCGACTCAAGTTCACTCAAAGCATTGGACCATGTTCTTTGATGGCTCTAAGATGTTAAATGGTTCCGGTGCTGGGGTAGTTTTGGTTTCCCCTAAAGGAGATAAGCTTAGATATGTGCTCCAGATCCACTTTGATTCCTCCAATAATGAAGCAGAATATGAAGCACTTTTGTATGGATTGCGCATGGCCATTTCACTCGGTGTCCGTCACCTTATGGTTTATGGCGACTCAGATTTGGTGGTCAATCAGGTGATGAAGGAGTGGGACGTTAGAAGCCCAGCCATGACTGGATACTGCAATGTGGTGAGGAAGCTTGAAAAGAAATTCGAAGGATTAGAGCTCCACCATATACCCCGACTGAAGAATCAAGCAGCTGATGATTTGGCGAAGATAGGTTCCAAGAGAGAAGCCATTCCCAGTGATGTGTTCTTGGAACATATCCATACTCCATCAGTCAAAGAAGATCCTTTTACCGAAGAAGCTCCGTAGCCTAAAAGTGTCATGGATCCGACTGTTGTTGAAGTTCCAGCAGTGGTCGACCTGATCATGGAAGTTCTGGTGATCACTCCTGATTGGACAGTGCCGTATATCCCGTATATCTTAAGGAAAGAGCTCCTAGAGGATGAAGAGGAGGCTCAACAGATCGTCCGTCGATCTAAGGCCTTTACCGTGATAAGGGGACAATTGTACAAAGAAAGCGCGACTGGAGTTGGTCAGAAATGCATAACGCCAGAAGAAGGTCGAATAATCCTTGACGACATCCACTCGGGGACCTGTGGCCATCATGCGTCCTCTCGGACCATCGTAGCCAAAGCATACTGAGCCGGATTTTACTGGCCAAGAGCGAATGAAATGGCAAAGGAGATAGTCGACAAGTGTGAGGGATGTCAATTTTACTCCAATATGTCACACAAGCCCGCCTTAGCTTTAAAGACCATACCACTCGTCTGGCCCTTCGCGGTATGGGGGTTGGATATGGTTGGACCCTTGAGAACAGGCAGAAGCGGTTTCACGCATGTGCTGGTAGCAGTCGACAAGTTCACCAAGTGGATTGAGGCTAAACCCATCAAGAACCTTGATGCCGGCACTGCTGTCAGCTTCATTAGAGAATTGATATTCAGATAAGGAGTCCCACACAGCATCATCACTGATAACGGGTCCAACTTCGATTCCGAGGAATTCAGGGCATTGTGCACATCTCAGGGCACACGAGTCGACTATGCTTCAGTCGCTCACCCTCAGTCGAATGGACAAGCAGAGCGAGCCAATGGCTTGATTCTCAAAGGGTTAAAACCCCGATTGATAGGTGATCTCAAACATGCAGCTGGAGCATGGGTCGACGAGCTTCCCTCAGTGCTTTGGGGGTTAAGGACCACGCCTAACTGGTCGACTGAGAGAACTCCATTCTTCTTGGTCTACGGAGCTGAAGCGGTCTTGCCGAGTGACCTGCTTCACAATGCTCCTCGAGTCGAGCTCTACACCAAAGCTAAAGTAGAACAAGCACGGCAGGATGCAGTCGACCTTCTAGAGGAAGAAAGGGAGATGGCTCTGATCCGATCGACCATTTACCAGCAAGACTTGCATCGCTTCCACGCCAAAAACGTGAAGAGTCGAGCCTTCCAGGAGGAAGATTTGGTTCTCCGAGTGGATCAGCAGAAACCACACAAGCTCGCTCCTTCTTGGGAAGGTCCCTTCATCGTCACCAAGGTTCTCCACAACGGAGCGTACCGTCTTTACAACGTCGAGCACAAGATCGACGAACCCCGAGCTGCTCCGCCCCTTTTACACTTAAGTGCGCACTCGGGAATGTAATAAAAGTACTTCTGTAGTTCATTTTTCAAAAGACAATAGTGTTATAATTTTCCCAGTGATTGTTGTCACTTTTGTCTGTTCAATAAAATCCCACCCAGTGGGTGGCTTAGTTGCGAATCCGTTTCGCCTAAGTTTGTAAAAATCCTACCGAGTGATGAGCCAGCCTGTCACTCGGAGGCTTAGCTGCGAATCCGTTTCGCCTAAGTTTCAAAGAAATCCTACCGAGTGGTGAGCAGGCCTCCCACTCGGGGGCTTAGCTACAGTCCAATTACTCGCCTAAGTTTCAATAAAATCCTACCGAGTTGTGAGCCAGCCTCCCACTCGAGGGCTTAGCTGCAGTCCAAGTACTCGCGTAAGTTTCAATAAAATCCTACCGAGTGGTGAGCCAGCCTCCCACTCGGGGGCTTAGCTGCAGCATAGCGCTCGCCTAAGTACAAGTATAACGTGCGCTCTGCAAGGTAGACGAGGTGCAGGTCGACTCCTACCTTCCTCTTCCGAGCTACGGCACAAGTATAACGTGCGCTCTACAAGGTAGACGACGTGCAGGTCGACTGCTACCCTCCTCTTTCGAGCTACGCCACAAGTACAACGTGCGCTCTGTAAGGTAGACGAGGTGCAGGTCGACTGCTACCCTCCTCTTCCGAGCTACACCACAAGTACAACGTGCGCTCTGCAAGGTAGACGAGGTGCAGGTCGACTGCTACCCTCCTCTTCTGAGCTACGCCACAAGTACAATGTGCTCTCCGCAAGGAGAACGAGGCACAAGTCGACTGCTACTTCTCCTTCCGAGCTACGCCACAAGTATAATGTGTGCTCCGCAAGGAAGACGAGGTACAGGTCGATTGATGCCCTCTTCTTCAGAGGCACCCCGCAAAAATCCTACCGAGTGGAGAGCAGACCTCCCACTCGGGGGCTTAGCTGTAGCCCAGTGCTCGCCTAAGTTTTTGAAATCCTACCGAGTGGAGAGCAGACCTCCCACTCGGGGGCTTAGCTGCAGCCCAGTGCTCGCCCAAGTTTTTGAAAATCCTACCGAGTGGAGAGCAGACCTCCCACTCGGGGGCTTAGCTGCAACCCAGCGCTCGCCTAAGTTACAGAAAATCCTACCGAGTGGAGAGCAGACCTCCCACTCGGGGGCTTAGCTGCAGCCCAGTGCTCGCCTAAGTTACAAAAAATCCTACCAAGTGGAGAGCAGACCTCCCACTCGGGGGCTTAGCTGCAGCCCAGTGCTCGCCTAAGGATGTTGAAGAACAAGTCGATTGCAATAAGTGCTTCATCCTAGCCTCCAAAAGACACTTCAAACCAGATGCAAACATATTTAATATCGAATTCAGATAACGTCTTATGGAACCATAAGTGCTTAGGCGCTAAGCCCGTTAAAGTTTATCGGTTACAAAACCACTCGGCATACCGAGGCAAATTTAAAGTATCAAGCATAGAAGTTTTTTACCCCTCCTGCGGAGGGCTGGAAGGCGCCACGAATTCATTCAGGTCGATTCCATCTGCGATCCGAGTGGCAGCGGCAATGAAGGTCTCCATGAAGACTCGGAAATCATGCTTCTTGGTGTTGGCCACCTTGAGGGCTGCCAGCTTGTCCTCTCGCGCCCTTGCCGTGAACACGGGCCAGAGACAGAGCAACATTCGCACCGCACCTGGTAGAAGACTTCTTCCATTCTTGCACTCGACTTGGAACATCATTCAGTCGAGTCATCAGAGACTCGAGGTCGTTCTGAAGCGTCTCTCCTGGCCAGAGTGTTGAGTCGATGCGGGAAGTTGCGACCTTCAGCCTTGCGAGATAGTCGACAACAACAGCAACGCAAGATTCAAGTCGGAGCACATTCATGGCGACTTCGTCCTTCACAGGGGAATTGATGGGATCTAGGTTCATTTCCAGTCGACCAGTTTCCTCTTCAAAGTTCTGGCAGAACTCTGCAAGCATAACACCAAAGTCAAGACAGCAGTCTGATGGCAAGATCATAGTTAAAATGTCTATTTGGTAAAAAAGATTACCTTCAAGCATGAGGAATAGCTTCTTGGCGAGTCCTCCTAGATAAGCCTCTAGATCATTCTTCTTTCCCACCAACTCACTGGCCTTGTCACTCAAGGCAATCTTGTCACTCTTCAGTCGACTAACCTCCTTGTTGGCCGCATCAAGAACAGCTTTCAGATTGGTATTTTCCTCTTCAAGCTTGGTGATTGAAGCCAGCTTCTCATCTGCGAGCTTGGTCTTCTCTAAAGCCGCTTTAGATCTCACCCAGTCAAGGTCTTTCTTCTTGAGCATCCCTCGGTTTATCGCAAAGTCACAAAGAGATCGGACTAAATGCAGACGAGAGGCAAAAGCAGTCGTCGAGGTTCTCACCAAACATACCTTTTGCTTCCTCCTTTGACTTAGTGAAGTTCTCCTGGACCAGTTTCAGATCAAGCTCGAGCTGGATTTGCTTGTTCTCCAACTCAGTGTAACGAGCCGCAAGCTCGCAAGATTTCTGCGAAGAACCAATCAACAGATGTCAAAGACAGTTCACTTCCGAGTGACTAAGGAAAAATCATAGCGCTAAGACTACAGCCGAATATAAACATTCGACCATAGTCTCGGGGACTACACCCAGTGGGTGCACTCAGCGTGCCCCCACTAGTTCTATCAGTTAGAGTCGATCAGTCGACCAACAAAAAAAGCGGTTATCTTCAGACTGTAGTCAACTGCCAGCAGTCGACCACAGTCTCGGGGACAACACCAAGTGGGTGCACTCAGCGTGCCCCCACCGGTCTATGAATCCATTCGACCTGATCGAGTAAAGAAAAAGCTTAAGACATAAAGGCTAAGGTCGACTGCCAGCATGTCGGTGTACTAAAGTAGGGGTACCTTAGTACCCCGAACTTGTGCACGGGCAGTCGCAGCACCGGCTTGCCGGACGCCCGCCAAGACCCTCCATCACAGCTACTACTGCCATTCAAGAACAAAGTACTAACCAAGAAAACAAAGGCCCCGGCAAGAGGAGCTTGCCGGGAAGGCCAACCAAGGCATCACCAGAAGACTTGCCGCGGCGCCCCGCGCGTCCCGGCAAGGCCCGACGGCCGGCAAGCTTGCCGGCACAACAAGAGAAGGGCCGCGGCAAGGCACTTGCCGCGGCAAGACTGCCACCCAAACTCCAGCGCATCCGAACACGTGTCATCACAAGGCCATCCCAAGGGCACGTGGCGAGGCACTACGTAGCCATGCGGGGCGAGGTGGCAAACGGAGCTGACAGAGATGCCATCGTGGCAACCGGTGGCTCACTTAACGGTCACTCCTCTGCACTGTTGGGGCGACCGGACGGGCATTTAATGCCCTTGTCCCCGCCACGAGTTAGGTAGGGTCATTTGTTGGTCATCGTTGTACCAACCTGCGATTTTACCTTTCTACCCCTCTTCCCTCGCTGCCACCTGTGGATGCCCCCTTCAGAGTATAAAAGGGAGGCCCATGCGCACGTAGAAGGGGTTCGGTCCATTCGACACCCACAACACCACCATACACTCGCATGCTCGAGCAAGATCAAATACAATCACCAAAGCAGCAGTAGGGGTTTTATCTCTCCGGAGAGCCCCGAACCTGGGTAAAAATTTGCCCGTCTCCCCCGCGCGCTCGACCTCGATCTGCTCTGCGCACGCCCTCCGCTCCCTTGCCGGACTAGAAGGGGCCCCCGTGCCCCATAGGTGCTCGAGGCCATAGAGAGACACGCCCCGACATCTTTGGCGCGCCAGGTAGGGGCGCGTCGAGGTCGTGAGCATCTGATCCGGTCTCCACACGCGCTGCATCAACGTCATCGTCAACATGCCACCGAAGAAGAAGCCCTCGGAGGTGGCCGCTCCGTCTACATCGATTCGCCACCACCGCCGAGCAAACAGCGGTGGAGTCGACGCCGCGAAGGAGCGGGCGCCGACGGTGGGACTCACGCCGCCACCGGTCCAAAAACAAGGCCCCGCAGCGCCGGGCGATCGTGCAGACACCGCACCCTTCCTGGAGGTGCAGGTCGACAACGCCCGGTGCTCTAGCACCGTGCTCGCTGGAACAAGGCTGCTGGTGGGTCGCGGACGCCGAGGTCAGCATGCACGCCAAGATGTTTGGCGCGAAGCAGGTACGGTCGCCCGGACGGGTGTTGCACCTCCCAATCCGATTGGGAGTCCAAGCACATCCGTGCCTCGCGCCGCCGCCGCCACCACCACCCAAGACAGCAGAGAAGTGCTGGCCGAGCCCAGCTAAGCTACGGACTACCCTCCGCACCGCACAAGATCGACGATCGAGGATGACCATATAGCCTCATCGGCCGCTTAACGGCGACAAGCCCCGGCAACCCAGCGCATCGAGGCCCCGGCAAGACGCCCAGGCGCAGGCCGGCGCCGCCAAGACCGCTGGGGGTGCCACCTCCGTGCACTCCCAGCCCCGAGGGCCAAGATCGCCAGCTCGCCGGGCCAACCCCGACGCCGACTCCACTGCGTCGTCGGACCCGCGAACTCGCAGTGATCAGCACCACGTTCTCCAAGAACGGCAACATGAAGACGCTCGCACCCGCATAGAGCGCAGAAGGGAAGCGCGACATCAATCTGACCAGCGCGCTGGGCCCACTGTCGACATGCATGCGCCAGGGGAACCGGGCGACTTGCCGTACGCGGCAGGTTGCCCTGCGTTCACCCGAGAGCTGCGGCAAGTCCACTGGCCCAAAACCAAGAACTTCAAGCCAGACGTGCCCGAGAAGTATGATGGCAGGATACATCCGTCGGAGTTCCTCAAAGATCTACACCATCGCGTGCAAAGCTGCCGGAGGGCGCGACGAGAAGATCCTTGCCAACTACTTCCCGCTGGTACTCAAGCCCAACGTCAGATCTTGGCTCATGCACTTGCCGGACGGCTCCATCTCTTCATGGGCGGACTTATGTCACCAGTTTGTCGGCGCCTTCACAGGCGGCCACAAACCCCATGGCCAGGAGAGCGACCTGCATTTGCTCGTCCAGAAGGAAGGGGAGCCCTTGCGCAAGTACATACAGAGATTCAGTCAGGTGCAATGCAACATCCCAGACGTCCACCCTGCCGCAGTTATCAGCGTGTTCCATCAGAACGTGCGCAACCGCCGGATGAGGGAGGAGATGGCGATGTGCAAGATTAGAGATGTCAGCGAGCTTTATGCTCTGGCCGACAAGTGTGCACGGGCTGAGGAGGGGAGGAAGATCCCCGGAGAGATCGCGGGAGCAGAAGGATCTGAGAGTGAGGATGCCGCCCCGGCAAGGAAGAACCGGAGGCGGAACAACAGGAAGAGAAAGGCTAAGGATGTGCTAGCTGTCGAGCATTCCGGCAACGGAGGCAGCTCCGATAAAGCCAAAGCCGATGACTCCGGCGAGGCCGTGGTAGCCGCCGACAAGCAGGATGGCTCCGGCAAGCGGTATTGCAAGATCCACCGTACCAAGGGCCATGATCTCCAAACCTGCAAGAAAGTGGAGCAGATGGCGGAGCTACAGAAAGCTGAGTACGAGCGCCGCGATAAGGAGAGAGCCCAGGGAGGTGGCGGAGGATCCGGCAAGAAACCTCCCGCCCGGGGAGGGCACCGCGGCAAGGCCAAGCCGCGGCAAGGAGACAGGCCTCCCCGGGGTCGCGACAAGGATGAGGATGAAGATGAGGATGATGAGATGGAGGAAGATGAGACTGATGACCAGGAGTTTCAGAAGGCAACGGAGGTGTTGTGCATCAACGGCGGCGCCTCTCTGCACACCTCGCACCGCCAACTCAAGCAGTGGGTGCGAGAGGTAAATGCCGCTGAGCCGTCTGGCCGAGGCGCCGCAAGCCTCAAAGTGGTCCGACGCCCATCGCCTTTCGACGTTGAGGACCACCCCGACCGCATCACCGCAGTCGGGTGCTTGCCGATGTTGGTCTCACCAACAATCCGCAACCTCAAGGTCACGAAGATGTTGGTTGACGGCAGGCCGCCTGAACCTGATTTCCTCCGCAGCGCTCAAGAAACTCCAAATCCCGACAATGAGCTCAAGAGACGGTACATTCCAAGGGATAACCGGAAGGGGCAAGCCAAAGGGAAGATCACACCGCCGAGGACGCTTTGGCGCCGAGTTGAACTTCGTGACGAGAAAGTCACATTTGACGTTGCCGATATCCCGTTGCCCTACAATGGGATACTAGGCCGTCCTGTGCTCGCCAAGTTCATGGCAGCCTCTCACTATGCCTACAACGTGCTTAAGATGCCTGGTCCGATAAGTGTCATTTCTGTCCAAGGTGACAAGAAGGATCCGCTTATCTGTACCGACAAGATCTACCGGGAAGCAGCAGCCGTGGCAGAGCGCAAGCCACTTGCCGCCGAAGCTCCCCGGGGGAAGAAGAAGGCCAAGTCCAGCAAGGATAGTTCTGGTGCCCACTCCGGCAAGCGCACCTCCCCGGAGCGCTGCGCTACCGTCGAGGACGCGCCATCGAGCTCCGCCGGCGGCAAGGATAGTTCTGGTGCCCACTCCGGCAAGCTCACCTCCCCGGAGCGCTGCGCTGCCGTCGAGGACGCGCCATCGAGCTCCGCCGGCAAGTGCAAGAAAGCAAAGGCAGGTCTACCAAAATCTAAGCCCGGCAAGGACAGCTCTGGTGCCCACTCCGGCAAGCACACCTCTCTGGAGTGCCGCGCTGCCGTCGAGGACGTGCCATCGAGCTCCGCCGGCCAGTAAGGCGAAGAAAGCAACCAGTTCCGAACTTTTGAGTTGCATTCCCTGAAAATCCATACCTTGTATGAAGAACCTGTGCGCAGAGGGACCGAATCGTGGCTAAGTTGCTTCCTTGATCTGTTTCGAGTCCGCTCAACAATAAAAGCGCGCTGCAACTAGCCCGACGAGTTCTACCTGCCGGGGGCAACACCGCCGGCGGGCTGCTGACGTCCCGCACTCGGCGAGTGTGTTCGCACCGGCGGGTTCCCCGAAGGTGCGAGGGTGAAAACATACAAGGTAGGAAGATAAGGGAGAAGTGCGGCCTCGCCGAATCTCAGAAGACGGAAAAGCTAAGTCGCTCAAGCTTGAGTACAGAGCCTTTTTAGTTCTAAACTTTTATGTTATATTCCTCGAATATTCGTGCCTTGTACATTAAACTTGTCCGCAGAGGAACCAACTCGTGGTTAAGTTGCGTCCTTGCTTTGTTTCCGAGTCCGCTCAACAATACAAGTGCGCCGAATCGCCCGAGAAGGTTTCTTGCCGAAACAACACCGCCAGCGGCAGCTGATGTTCCGCACTCAGCCAGTGTGTTAGCGCCGCAAGTTCCCTAGAAGCGAGGGGTAGAAACGCATAAGGGGCGAATGGAGTAGAGGAAGTAACGTGGCAAGCCTTGCCGTGGACGCCCTTTGTATGAGAAACTTGTGCGCGGAGGAGCCGACTCATGGCTAAGTTAAGCCTTTGATTTGTTTTCGAGTCCGCCAAACAATGAAAGTCGCTGCAGCTAAGCCCGACGAGGTTTTTGCGGAGGCTACACCGCCAAAGAAGCTCTTGACGTTCCGCACTCAAAGAAGCGTGTATGCCCGCAAGTTCCTAAAAGCGAGAGTATGAACATACCAAGGACGAAACATAGCATTGCGTTGCCCAACACGAAGTTACGTTACAAAAAGTAACTTATTACAGCGCTGTCTAAGTTGTTCTCACGACTGGAATAACAGCGGCAAGGAAAGAGCAGAAGGACGCACCGGCGCCTGGGCCCCGGCAAACCGACGCTGCTGGGGGCTACAAGTACCAAGGCTCCCTCGCAGCTAGCCAGGGTCGCCGGGAGCTGCAATACCAGCGGCAAGAGCAAAGGAAAAAGGGCGCAGGCCGGTGTCCCGACAAGCCAGAGTCGCCGGGGGCTGTGATATCAGATAAGCTTTTGATCCCTCTTCATGCATCCTTCTATGGACTGGGGGATGCGAGGCCGTGTCCTTGGACGAACCCGCCTTGTATGGAAAAACCCGTGCGTGGAGGAGCCGAATCGTGGCTAAGTTGCGCCCTTGCTTTGTTTCCGAGTCCGCTCAACAATACAAGTGCGCTGCAACTGGCCCGAGAAGGTTTCTTGCCGGAAACAACACCGCCAGCGGGCAGCTGATGTTCCGCACTCAGCCAGTGTGTTAGCGCCGGCAAGATCCCTCGAAGCGTAGGGTGGAAACATACAAGGCACAGGATCAAGTAAAGGGCGTAACCCAGCAAGCATTCCCCTCTTTTCACTAAAAAACATCCAAGTTTAGTACAAGTCCATAGAGGATAAAAAAACATGATAGAGAGGATTACAGATTTTAAATACAGCTAAGGCCCGAAGGCTTACAAATTAAAAGATAAGATGCCCGTAATCCCTCTCCTTTTTTTCTCTCCAGGAGGTAGGTCAAGGAGGCCCCGGCAAGAGAAGCTTGCCGGGGAGGGCAAAAGGGGCGCCTAGGTGAGCTACGGGTGCCAGAAGACACCAAGAGAACATCCCGGGGGCCGGCCAGGAGCTTGGCGGAGACGGAGGCGCCGGAGGTAGAGCTTGAAGACGGGGCGGCGGGACGTCAGCACGCTGTCGAGGGCACCTCGCCCTCATACTCCGACTTGACGGCCTTGCCGCCACCCCTCTTCCTCTTCCGCAGCCTCCCTACGCCAGCCGCCCAAGGAGACGGCCCCGGGGAGTTCAGAAGGCCGGCGACCCGGATGATGGGGTCGCCGGTGGCGCGCGAGGCAGCGTCCGACGCCTAGTCGGACCCGCCGTCCTTGTCGTCGCTATCGCTCCCCTCCTCATCACTCTCGCTCGAGGAGGGGCCTTCGCTATCGGAGGAGCTGTCCACACAGCATCTCGCCCGGGTGCCGGAGTCCCCGAAGACCTTGACGGCGAGAAGGTCGCCCTCCATTAACTTAAAATGGAGGGTAAACCCCGCCGTCAAGCTGTGGATGCCGGCGAACATCTTCCACCCTCGATCGAAGTACATCACGCCGGGGGCTGGGGATACGACACTAACTCGAGTGCCGCTGATCCCGCAGCCCCTCATGCGCAACTCCAACATCTCGGGCGGATCCGGTTCCATCGCGCTCGCGAACGGGGCCGGTAGCCGGAGGCGGCCACGAGGTGCTCGCCGCAGCTTGACGAAGAACTCCCAGGGGTCGTCCCCAGTGTGGACTGCCTCAAGGAGAGGAGCTGCCGGCGGAGACGGGGGTGGCGCACCACCCCGGCCGCCTCTCCCTCGAGCGCTCCGACCACGTCCACGACCCCGTCCGCGGCCTCGCCCCCTCCCTCTCCCCCTCCTGGCTGGCTCCGCCGCCACAGGCGCAGGATAGGGAGAGGTGCGCTGCCTGGTGGCGACCCTCGCCGCCACAGATGAAGGACCAGGGTTCCCTCCCTCCATGGCAGATGGGAGGAAGAGTAACGGAAGTTGAAGACGGAGGAAGAAGAGGAAGTGGGATTATTGGGCTCCCCTTCCGCCCTTTTAAAGGGCGAGGTGGGGCTCGGCCGCCCTTTCAGCCAATCGAGGCACGAGGAGGCAGAGGAGTTGGGCCGACGCGCCATCTCCGTCCGTGACGGCCCGGTCTCCCACCTTCGCCGCCCGCGACCCCCCACGCATGGGAGCCGCGTGGCGAAAAAGCGGAGCCGGGGCGCCGGATGAAATGACCTTGCCCTGCCCCGTGATCACGGGGGTGGACGCCTTAAAGATCGCACAGCAGTCCACCATAGCCTTGGGGACTACACCCAGTGGGTGCACTCAGCGTGCCCCCACTAATCCAGAATTTCAATCAACACACCTAGTGGGTGTATGACAGATATTAAAATTTTCAAAAAGAAGGATTTTAAGATATCATATCCTAACAGAACAAGCGGTGACCAACTGACCTGAACATTGCTCTGAAGAGCTGAACTGGCGTCATAAGCTGCCTGACTGGCGTCTCGGGTTGCCTTCACTTGCTCCATCATGACCCCTGCCCGGCGTATTGCTTCTTTAGCAGCACTGGCTTGGTCTTCTGGGACGTGGTGGGTCAAGAAAAGTGAAGGCTGAGCAGCACTCGACGACGAAGGGCGAGCACTCGTTAGCGGCACCGCAAAGGATACAGTAGGCTAAGTGACGTTGTCCCCCTCCACGACCAACGTCTCGAGTGCTAACACGTCCAGAGTCTCCTTGCCAGCAGACGCTTTCCTGTTCCTCCTCTGCCTCAGTGGTTCCTCGTCATCGTTGTCGGGAAAGGTCAATAACGACGTTAGATGGAGCTGCAGAAAAGAGTCAAAATTAAAGACAAAGAGCCAACCGACTGAAGACGGAACTACAAAAGTCATACCAGGTTTTGAAGTGATAGCATCTTCCATCTCGTGATCTTCAGCCCTGGCCGAGGTATCAGAAGTAGCAGCACTGCAGCTCCAGAAGTCAGTCGGTCAGCTCACGAATCGGCCAAGAATAAAATTATGTGAAACGAGAAAACTCAAGTTACACTATTACCCTGAGATAGTGGGGGTCACCATCTTCATCTTTGGCAAGACCTTCGTCGGCTTCGACGGCGCCACTCGAGATTGCTTCGGAGCTTTCTCAGTCGGCGCCGGAGAAGTCGTCTGAGGAACAGTTGGTCGATCAAGGCGACGGGCGCAACCCCCTTACCACGCTCGGCTGCAGGATCATGGACAAGCTTCGAGCGTCTTTCCGAACGAGGAGGTGCAACTTCCTCCTCCTCCTCCTCTTCCTCCTCATCAGAGTCATCATCTTCATCATCGTCATCAGCATCCGAACCCCACTCCTCCAGGCTTTCGCCCCCACTTCCTTCCTCCTCCTCAATCGACGCTTGCACTCCATTGGGCATCGAGTACAACTCAGTGGTGGCCTGTAACGCCCTCGATGCGGCTATATCTCCCACGTGTCGAAGCACGACTTAGAGGCATAACTGCATTGAAAGCAATGTCGCAAGTGAGGTAATCTTCACACAACCCATGTAATACATAAGGGGAAAGAGATACATAGTTGGCTTACAATCGCCACTTCACACAATTACAAGAATAAAGCATTACATCATCCAGATACAATCAAGGTCTGACTACGGAACCAAAATAAAAGAAGAACCCCAAATGCGACATTGCTTTCAATGCGGTTATGCCTCTAAGTCGTGCTTCGACACGTGGGAGATATAGCCGCATCGAGGGCGTTACAAGTTGGTAATCAGAGCCTTCCCCGACCTTAGGAGCCCCACTGCTTGATCATTTTTAGCGGCCGAGTTGTGTCTAGAAAAATATTTTGAGTCATTTAGGATTATATATATCGGAGAGTTAGGAATTCTTTTTACTCCTCAGTCCCTTCGTCGCTCGGTGAGGTATCCCGACGAGAGTTTTGACTCTTCTCTTCTCAAATTTCACTAAAAAATTTTAGGATCACGCTGGTATCTTGGAATCGTTCGATGGTTTTATGATGAGAACATTGTCTTGGTGCCTCCGTCGGGGTTTAGTGGAAGTGTCCCGGGGAGTTGAGCTCTGAGGTGTTGTCGTCATAATTTTATCGTTGCAGTTCTGGAATACCTGAGTTTAGTACGCCGACATCGAAAATCTCTTTTATGCAGTTGTTGGTGAGATAACCCCGCTAACCCAGTACTGAGGTGAGTACGGGAGTATTGCCATGACTCGTATAACGGATGCTTTTCGAAGGTTGAGGTACACGATTTCCGAAGGTTTCTTGGTTATGTGTTGACGGATGGATACAGCTGGATGTAGGTATTGTTAGTTTGGGTGAGATATATTGCTTCCCCTGTATCCCCAAGACCAGATTGCATAACCGGAAAGTTTCGGGAGTTTATAGGTGGGAATTCAAGTAGCTCCTAGAATATCTTTCCGACAGATGCATGATATGGGATTGGGTAAATCTCTATCATATGTTTGTTCCAGCTTATTCTACAAGCCAAATCCTTTGTTTTGTTTTATTTGTGGTATTCTTGTTGCTTCGAAGTCAAATGTTGATTCCATACCTTTCCTAAACGGTGTTCTCATATTGCTATGTGAATACTAATCCTGTTGATCATTGATTTTGTCATGTCAACTCCTTTCCAACTGGTGTGCTTCTCTTCTAGTGGATCCCATCATTTTTTCCATCCGAAAGATCAAATCTAAGTTTTCTCAACGGTGTTTGTTTCATCCGTCCCAAGTTGCCTTTGTTTTCCCGCCCTCCCACCCTTTTTCTTCAAGGACACAGATTTCTTAATCAAGTATCCATTTATTCATGTGAAGTATCTTCATTCTTTTCAATCAATGTTCTTATCCGGTGATTTCCCTTGAAGATGCTCAACAGTTTCAAGTTCATCATCCTTCATTGTTGTTTCTTCTCCGGTGGATCCTATTCAAGCTTTCGATATTCATCATATTCCTTTCCTCGTTTCTAATGCTTTTTCATACCGGTGCACCTCTTAATCATTCACTTCTTCCTATTCATTTGTTCTGGATTGCTGAAGATATCTCTTAAGATTCGTGTTTTGCATTCTTAATCCGTTCAAGCTATTTGGAGATTATTATCCCATTCAAGTCATTTAATTCAACCGGTGCAATATCTCTTTTAAATCTTTTCAACGGTGTTCTCTTGAGTGGGCCCTAACCCACAGGTCTTTTCCCAGGATCCTACCTGACTTTTCTAATTCCTCCGGAGTTATTCTCAATTCTTTTCAAAGTGTGACGTAAGAATGAGTTTTCATCAGTCATATGCCTTCTCCAAGGTCGTTTTCAAATTCTTTTCATAGTTGGCTCAACCTCTTCGCTTTTAATTCTCCCAGAGTATCTCAACAATTCTTGGTGGTGTTTCTCGTTGTCATTCTCATCATTTGAAGACCGAAGAAGGATTTCTCTTTAATCTTGCTCTATTCTCTTCAAGATTCATGGTTCTAGCTTGATGCCATCCTCTCATAATTGTTTTCGATTGTGAGAATTCTTTTCTTACCATCCGGAGCATTTCATGAGTTGTTTCCATTTCTTTCCTCCGAAGGCCATCATGTCATAATTCTTCATTCTCAGCGTGTAGCTATCGTTCTCCAAATCTTACCGGTGAATCGTTCAAATACCCTCTAATCAATTCATGATCTCTTTGTTCTCATGTATCTAAATCCCCTCTAGCATATTGGTTCTTCTAATTCTTCCCGGTGATTCATTCTCCCTCGTCATTCGATTTTCGAATTCTTACGGTGGTTCGTTCAAGAGTTCTATTTCTTTGTTATCATATTAATTCATTCGTTGTTTCTAAATCCCACCGGTGGTTCCATCAATACCTCCTCAAGTTCGCGCTATATCTCCATGGTGGTTCCTCAAGGATTCTTTTCATTCTTCAGTTATTCTTCAAGATTTCTCTCGTAGTTATGATCCGCCAAGCTATACTCAAAATTAAACATGGTGCTTAACACATGTTTTGTTTTGAGGCGTTCAAGTATTCTTTGTCTTGCATTCCGAAGTGCAATTCTTTCTACCTTATCTTTTGAGATGGTGTTATGTCACTCTTGACAATTTCCTTCATGTTTCATGATTCATATTGTTGTCAAGAATGAGGTATTCTAAATCCATCTTTTTCTCTTCGTTCAAGAGATCTTTTCGACCAATCAACTTCGTCGTTGGAGTTATCTTGTGTCATATTTCACCTAAAGCCTTTCCTTAAGGGTTGTTGCTATTTGTGGTGATTATGCATGACCCAAGCTCGCTCTCTATTCACTTGGTGGAAGAAGTTTCTCTTATCTTCATTGATCTCAACCAATCAATTGTTTCCATTAGTGGCCGGTTGTCACCTCATCATTTTGAGATGTTTGCCATAAGCCCACAACAAGCTTGTGCTTCTCGTTGTTGATTTTCCAACAACTCCATTTGATTCTTCTTTGCAAGGATGATTTCCAAGCTCATTTGTTGCAGAAGTTGGCATTTTCTGCTCCATTCTTTATTCCAATGGTCTATCTTCTATTCTTTCGTTACGGAGGCATTGTGATGTTGTGCTCTTCACCCATCACCTCGTTTTGTGAGGATCGTGTTCTTTTTCTTGCCTACTCATTTAACCGGATGGTTTCAATATCTATCTTATCACTAAACCTCTTGGTTCTCATCATATTCCTTGTTCCTCTTGTCCAACGAATTGTTTGCAATCTTGGTCATCTCCGTTGTTTTGTTTCTTTCAATTTGTTCAACCTCTCAAGGTTCGTGGTTTCACTCGTTCGTCAAAGAAGCAACTTAGTTTTACCTCTCCTCTTCCTCTTTCTTTTCCCTTCGGTGCCATCCTAGATCTCGGGACGAGATCCTCTCGTAGTGGTGGAGTGTTGTAACGCCTCGGATCCGATGCGCCAGGTGTCTGCCAGTTATTCGTCGTTGTTGCCATGTCATTTGCTTGCGTGTTGCACTTTGCCATGTCATCATCTGCATTTCATATCATGTCATCATGTGCATCGCATTTGCATACGTGTTCGTATCATGCATCCGAGCTTTTTCCCCGTTGTCCGTTTTGCAATCCGGCACTCCTATGCCCTCCGGCGTCCCCCTTTTGCCTCTTCTCTTGTGCGGGTGTTAAACGTTCTCGGAATGGACCGAGGTTTGCCAAGCGGCCCTGGTATAGCACCAGTAGACCGCCTGTCAAGTTTCGTGCCATTTGGAGTTTGTTTGGTACTCCAACGGTTAACCGGGTAACCGCAAAAGCCTTCTTTTGTTGCAGCCCAACACCCCTTCCAAAGTGGCCCAAAACCCACCAAACTCCCCTCCATGCTCTCGGTTGTTCGATCACGATCGCGTGGCCGAAAACCGCACCTCATTTGGACTCTCCTAGCTCCCTCTACCTATAAATAGGTCCTCCCCCTCCATTTTTCGCGCATATCAAACCCTAAAAATTCCTCCCCGGGCCGCCGGACGCGTCCGTCCCCGGCCGGACATGTCCGCCGGCCACATCGCAGCAGCCAATCAACGCACGCCACGCGTCGCCGCGCGCCAAGCGCCAAGCCAGCCAGCCATCACACAGCCGCGTGGCGCTCGCGCCCCATCACGCCGCTGCCCATGGAGCCCATCCGGGAACACCGCGAGCCGGCCGCGCCGCCGCCGCCCGCCCGCCGCCTCGCTCGGCTCGTCCCGCCAGCGTCGTGCTCCGCCGCGCCTCCTTGCCGGAGCGGCCCGCCCGGCGAAACCCCGCCGCCGCCGCAAGAGCCTCCGCGCCCTCGGCCGCTTCAAATTCGCGCCACACGCCTCCTGCCCGGTCGGTGCGGACTCTGCCCTGCGCCCGTCCGGCGTCGCCCAGCTTCTCCGCCGCGCCTCCGCCGTTCCCGCCGTTCCCGCCGTTCCCTGCCGCTGCTGCCAGATCCGCGCCGCCCGTCGCCGCCGCCTCGCTGGCCTCTTCCCGATCCAGAGGATCGGGAGGAGGAGAACCCCACGTGGCCACGTGGGTCGCGCCTCCAGCGTCCGGCCCAGCCTCGCTGCCCAAGAGCGCCAGCCCAGCCCAGCCCTCCTCGCTTCTGGGCGAAGCCCTTGGTGAGCCACCGCCTATCCCCCGCCCGAGCACCTCATAGCTAATATGCGCCCGTCCGTTTTTTTTCGAAAATGCCTAAGTCCCAGATTTCTGACAAAATCATGCCATGTTCATCGCATCACATCTCTGCATCCGTAGCTCCGTTTTGCGCGTGTAATATGTCAAATTGTTCGCCTCGACGAGTACTTCATTTCATTCCATTGCATCATTTTCATTTGAGCTCATCTTGATGCCCAAATGTTTGTTGGAAGAGTGCATGTTGATGTTAATCATCTTTGGCTGTTATAACTTGTCGTTTTAACATTTTGCCATGATTTATGTGTGCATCCTATGAGGTTGAGCTCTACATGAATGTTGATCTATGCCATGCCATCTTTCCAGGGGTGTCAACCATGTATTTTTGTGAGTTGTGTGCTGAGTGTATCAAGCTTGCTAAGTAGGGTAGTTGCTGTTGCTGTTTTCCTTACAGATTCTGTTATATTTTGATGCCATGTTAACATGCTTCTACTAATCATTCTATGCATAATCTGGAGATGTCCTATAAACATGTTTTTAACTACATGTCATTCTCTATCCATTCATGCCCTTGGTTGCAATTATAGCCTGCTGGAACATGTTGTTTTCTTGCTCCAAAGTTGCTTGAAAATGTTAATGTCAACCTGTTAACATTAAGTTCACTTGTTCCCATGTGTTTTCCTAGTGATCCATGTACCCTATGACCTTGCTCTTGCCATGCTTAGCTTCACAAACATGCCTTCTTACTGTTGGTTGCCTTGCCATGCCATGTATTGCTCTGTGGTGAGTGGTTCAAGCTCACGAACATGCCTACTTATTGTTGTTCCTGCCATGTTACGAATCTGTTATATAACTTGCCATGTTTACATGGGTGCCATCATATTTTCCGTGCCCTTTTGGCTCATGGTCAGTAAGGGTCTTTTGATCTATGCTATTAGTATATTCATGCCATGCCTTTGTTTGCCATGATAAGTTCCTGTAACATGTTGTTTGCTTGCTCTAAACATTGCAACCTGATGTTATTTCTGTTAA